>WOVY01000226.1:97500-688008 GCA_013436015.1 Rhipicephalus annulatus | reverse complement strand
ATACTGTTGGCGTACTCTGGCGAGAGTTCGCGATAGCCCCAATGTCCTGACGTGGGCTCGTCGTGGCACGCAAGGAGGATCTCGTCCCGCATTTTGGTAGGAAACAACGAGTAGGAAGAATTGAGGCTACCACGGGCGTTTTTCTTGTAAAACAATGCCTCTTCTTAGACAAAAGAGGACAGTTCGCGAGCAAAGTGTCGAGGGACCTGAGAGTTCCGGCCTTCCAGGGAAATCATAGCTGGACGTAATTATTCGTTCTGCCCGCTATTTTGACATAAAATTGGAATCGCTGACTGCTCCGAGAAAGGCATCTTCATCATCCTCGGACCCCTGACAGCGTGCCCCACAGGCGCTCGAGAAAGCGCATTGGCATCTTCATTTTTGCGCCCTGACCTGTACACAATCGTAATATCGAACTCCTGCAACCGCAAACTCCACCGAGCGAGACGGCCGGATGGATGTCTGAGATTTGCCAGCCAGCAGAGCGAGTGGTGGTCAGTCACCACTTTGAAGGGACGACCGTAGAGGTAAGGCCAAACTTGGTCGTCGCCCACACGACTGCGAGGCATTCTTTTTCCGATGTAGAATAGTTGGTCTCGGCGAGAAAGAGTACGACTGGCGTAAGCTATTACATGTTCAACGTCACCGTGTCGTTTTACAAAGGACAGCGCCAAGCCCGACGTTGCTGGCATCTGTATGAATTTCTGTAGCAGCGTCCTCATCCAAATGGGCAAGAACAGGGGGCTGTTCGCATTCTCCACCGTAGCTCTGTGAACGCTGCATCTTGTTCTGCGCTTCAAGTAAAAGCACGTCCTTTCGGGTGAGTCGCGTAAGAGGTTCAGCTATCTTCAAGAAGCTGGCGATAAATCGGCGATAATACGCGCACAATCCGAGGAAACGGCGCGTACTGCTCTTTTATCTGATGGAACAGGGAAGGCGGCAACAGGAGCAGTTTTGTCTGGATCAGGTCGCACTCCATTCGCACTAATGGCATGTCCCAGAAATTTCAGCTCTTCGTAGCCGAAATAGCATTTTCGGGGTTTGAGCGTGAGTTTAGCTGTGCGAATGGCGTCCAGAACTTTCTCAGACGTTCCAGATGTTCTTCGAAGCTCTCGGAAAAGATGAGCACATCATCGAGGTAGACAAGGCAGCTTTGCCACTTCAAGCCAGCGAGAAACTGTGTCCATCATCCTCTGAAAAGTGGCTGGGGCAAAACAGAGGCCGAAGGGAAGAACATGGAATTCGTAAAGTTCGTGTAGAGTCACAACGCGGTTTTTAGATGTGGAGCATCTAATACTCGAAGCTTGTAGTGCGGCGCCGTCCGCAAGCTTCCTCCTCCTTCTTCCACTATCTGTGCATCCCTTCCTCCTCTACACACCGCGCGCGCTTCACTCCTCCACCATCTGTGCACCCTTCCTCCTCTACACACCGCGTGCGCTTCTCCTCTTCACGAACATTCGCTAGCTGTATATAGCGCGCATGTGCCGTCACGCTTCGAGAACATCGGCAGCTGACGCGCGCGCATGCGCCGTCGCGCTTCGAGAACATCGGCAGCTGACGCGCGCGCATGCGCCGTTGCACTTCTCCCCCTTCTCGAACATTCGACAGCTGACGCGCGCATGCACCGTCACCCACCATCTGTGCCGCGCGCGCTTCTCCCCTTCGAGAGCATTCTACAATTCTCCTGATTCTCCAGTGGACGCGCATGCGCCGTTGCGCTTCGAGAACATTCAACAGCTGACAGTGCATGCGCCGTCGCGCTGTATATATACTCAAGGTCGGCGCTCGCTCGCTCAGTTGCCGCTCGTCGGTTGGTTGTACGGCGCGTCGACGTCCAAGGTCGCGGTGAAATGAATTCCAACGAATCCACAAACACAATGATCGACGTCCCTTCGACCAGCGCCGCCCTTTCGCATACGTGTGTACGTGTTCACTCATTTAACACCCCCCCTACAACCACGTTAACCAATTTAGCCATCGACCCAAGTAAGTCGCAATTTAACACACCATTTCACAACCACGTTAACCCAATTTAGCCATCGACCCAAGTAAGTCGCACTTTAACACCCCGTTACCAATTATATGCTCCGCATCCTCCTCAGTGTTCCCCCGAGGGAAGCTGCGGGCAATTTTTTTCTCGTTCTCGTTCATCCACTTCAATTTGCCAATAGCCACTCTTTAGATCGATGGACGAAATATACTTTGCGCGTCATAATCTGTAGAGGGAGTCGTCGACCCGTGGAAGCGGTTTAACGTCTTTTTTCGTGACGCTATTAAGCTTCCTGTATTCAATACAAAATCGCAGTATTCCATCTTTTTTCTTCACTAGAACGACTGGCGAGGACCAAGGGCTGTTGCATGGTTGAATAATCCCGTCATCGAGCATATCTTTTGCTGGTGTCTGAATAGCCGCACGTTCTTTGGAAGAAACGCGATAAGGCTGCTGCCGTATGGGGCGGATGTCATCGTCAGTAATGATTCGATGCTTGGCGAGGTGTGTTTGACGGACTTTGGAAGAAGAGGCAAAGCAAGACCAAAACTCCCTTAAAGGTCATGAAGTGCAGCCTTTCTCTTGTCTGACAGCGTCGAATTAATGTCGATGTAGTCTAGAAATTCTTCGTCCTCATGCGTTTCCTCGGACGCGAAGCACTCCGTGACGTCGGCAACAGGGTCTCCATAGGCTACGGTGGTTCCGCGGGAATGATGCCGGTGCTCGTAGTTGAAGTTCGTGACTAGTATTTGCGACTGTCCGTTACGGACACGCACAACACTTCGGGCGGCACATACACTTTGGAGTAGTAGAAGCGATAGGTTGCTTTCAGCCACCACGTCACCGTCCCGGAGGTCTTCACAAATGACTTCGATGGGAACAGTCGCTCGAGTGGCAGCGTCACACTGTTGTCAGCAACACGCAGCGCAGGTCTACGGCAGCTATCAGCGTCTCGATCTGTTGCGCCTTGAGTCGAGAAGGTCACAATGCGCTCACGAAGATTTATGATGGCACCGTATTCCCGAAGGAAGTCCAAGCTGATAATCAGCTGACTTGAACAGCCGCGAAGAACAAGGCAGCTGAGTACAAACGTTGACGCACGAATTTTCACTCTTGCCGTACAGCGACGTATTGGTGTTACAACGTGTCCTCCAGCTGTTCTAATTTGCATTCAATTCCACAGCGTAATCACTTTCTTGAGATATTGTGCTAGTCTGCCGCTGATAATCGAATTGTCTGCACCACTGTCTACCAAGGCATTGATCTGAAAACCGTCAATCAGCACAGGCATGTCGAGTGACACGCGGTCACTGTGTTCAGATGTAGATGTCGGCGTTTCTTCGCTACTGCGATCAATCTCTGACGAAGTGCCTTCGGCGTTGCGTGCAAGCGTCGATGGAAGGTCTTTCGCACTTTGAGTCCCAGCGACCTTGCCCCCGAAGGCCGCTGCCTTCAGTTTTCCCGACGAGGGCTCGGGGAGCGTTCCCGTGCCATCACCTCGAAACATGGTCCATTTGCTACGGGTCTCGTTGGAGATGGTGGCCGTGATTACCATCGTGTAAAGGGTGCACGCTGTTGCGCGAGATACTCTGCGATAACCCTCGGCCTTTGACCAATTTGGGGACGAGGTGAATTGACGAAAAAAGTCCACGCAGGCCAAGTTGCCGGTATGGGCAATTCGCAGTAATGTGACCAGCCGCACCGCTAATGATAGCGAGGGGTCGTCTGTCCGGCGTCCCCTAGACAGAGATCCAGACTTGCGCGTTGGGCACGGCAACCATCGATGTTCAAACCAGCGTGCGCCGACTGAATCACGACTGACGGCATCATTGTCTGGATCGGGAAGTATGGCACTGTCTGAAGCGGATTGTGCGGCACTGTCTGGATTGGGACGTGCGGCACTGGCTGGGTCGGGACTCCTTGACCAGAACGAGGCGTGGCAGATCGCAAGGCTTCCGCGTACGTACGACGGCGGACTGTCAGTAGACATAGGAGCCGTTTCCGGATCAACCGACATCGGCGGAAAACGATTGGCGTGCAACACCTGTTGGACCTCGTCATGGACGACACTGGTGATAGAACCAACATCGATTTGCCTTGTCCCGTACATTTTTTTCATTTCTTCCCGGACGACAGATCGGATAATCTCGCGAATCCATTCGGGGCTCTGTGCTCCCAGATTGGCGAATATTTTGGGAGTTGAGGCAAGCATTCACTTGACAGTCAAACAGGGCAGACCGTTGATGCAGTACTTGCTCCATTGTTGGCCGCTTTCAGAAAGGAACTCAGCAACACTCTTGGGGGGACTACGACACCAAACCAGCAAAAAGTTGTTCCTTCACACTACGCATGAGGTGGTGCAACTTTTTTCTTCTGCCATAGCAGGATCCGCTCGCTTGAAAAGCCGTGTCATGTCCTCAACGTACATCGAGACGGTCTCTTTTGGCATCTGGATGCGTGATTGTAGGTGCACGCTCCGCCCCATTCGCGGCGGTCGGGACTCCTGTAGGTCTCCAGAAGGCGACGCTGGAACTCGCGCCAAGATGTCAGAACATCATCCCTGTTCGAAAAAACCACGTCTCGCACCGTCCTTTAGGCAAGTGTACACGTTCCGGAGCTTCGCGGCATCATCCCAGTAATTTATCGCTGCGAACGTTCAAACTCACTCAGCCAGTCGTCAACATCTTCATGCTGCTCTCCATGAAAGGGGCTCGGCATGAGCGGGTTCTGGACGGTGCAGTAGATCGGGCGTGGAAGGTGTCGGAGCTTGCACGTGATCTTGTGTCGAGGTCATAGTCGCTGCGTCAGTGGTTGGTGTCTCAGGCGGTAGGCCTCGTTGGCGGCGGCTTACTCTGTGAACAGGAGTGTCCACGGGTGCAGGGCTTGTGTTCCGGCTGCTGGACGGGGTCTGGGGCATCGAATGGATCGTGAGACGTTGTACCCAGCACCTCCACCAGTCTTGTCACGTTACTCACGACAAACCTGATATGATGGGCTTGTTGAGTCGACTAGCCAAAGCAGCAGCTCAGAGAGATCCTCTTTGTCCTCTATCACTCTTCGATCTTACCCAAGAAAACCATGTGGCAATATCATGAGCTATGCTGCTGCAGTGCGCCGCCATACCCCTCCTCCCCGCGTACGCCGAAACACCGCCCCCATCACACTTCCGTCGCCAGACGCCACCCGCCGCCACCACCCCCACCAACTACCTACAGTTCGCCAGCAGGCCAGCGCAGTGTTCCGAGGAAAACCGACGTTGGTGCACCCCTGACCACCGCCCACTGTGCTACCACTGCGGCGAGGCCGGGCACACTTACCGCCGTTGCCAGTACCGACAGATGGGACTGCGTTGCTTCGGCGTCGATGCACCACGTCCGCATCCGGGGGACAGCCACGTGACATCGCCGACTACTTGACAGGAACCCGGTGGACAACCACGAAGTTCTTCCCGTCCGCCGTCGCCCAGCCGACGCATGTCACTTCACCACCAGCAGTACTCTGGCCCAACGCGGGGCTGGTCTCCTAGCCCGTATCCGGGAAACTAAGGGCAGCAACCGATGGGGGTGCGGTTGCTGTGTGATGAATGACCGAAGATCCTCCGACGACGACGAAGACGTGACAGAGCTTTCCGAACACCACGCCAACCAGGCAAAGTTTTGATGACGAAACCTCACCCACCGAGGGTGACCTGACGACGCAACATAGAAGCAGCGGAACAAGCCGACGAAGCCGTGATCCGACGGCCTAACTGTAACGCGAGACGGCGAACTAGTGACAATCGACATTCTTATCAACGGCCCACAGTGTGACCCACAGTGTGACGGGAGCCTACTATTCCGTCATGAGTGGGTCGTTCGCCGCGAAGTTGAAGAAAGTTAGGACGGCTTGGAAAGGGCCCCGCAATTCGCACAGCCGGAAGTCATGTCGCAACGCCAGCAGGAATCTGCACAGCGAGAGTCACCATTAACGGCCGTATTTGTCATGCAGACTTCGTAGTCCTACAGCGTTGCTCAAGAGATGTCATCTTTGCAATGGACTTCTTATGCCTCCATGGTGCTGTCATCAACCTAAGAACAAAGTCGATACGTTATCCACAGAAGAAGCACTACCGCCACGCACTGCCGTCAGAAAACCATGCCTTGAATGTCCTGGAAGACAAAGTCACCAATCCGCCGCGCTCCAGCGTCATTATTTCAGTCGGCACTCCTAAATCACCTGACTTTGAAGGCGTCGTTGAAGGCAGTCAGCATCTGTTGGTCACCCGAAATATTGCATCGCAAGAGGAATATGTAGAGCTGCGGGGAGGCAAAGCAACAGTTATGCTCACGCACTCCAGCAATAAGTACAAACATGCGAACAAAGAAACGACGGTCGCATACATCGAAGAAATTGTGGAAGCCACCTGTGCTTTCACCCTCGCCGATTCTGCTGAACCTGCTGAGAGGACCCAAGCCCCACCCACAGCTTTCGACGTCAAGCCCACACTTCCGAATCATAAGCTAGAACAGCTCAAGGCCCTGCTCCTGCAATACAAAGATTGCTTTTCGTTGTTATCAAAAATTAGGCAGACCCCAATCACGAAACATCACAAGATAACCGAAGAAAATTCCAGACCACTTTGTCTGAGTCCGTACAGGGTTTCGACGCGATAACGCGAGGCCATGAAGCGACAAATTGATGAAACGCTGCGAGATGACATCATCCAGCCGTCCAAGAGTCCATAGGCGTCCCCCGTGGTGTTAGTGAAGAAAAGAGATGGGACCTTACGTTTCTGCGTCGATTATCGCTGCCTGAACAAAATCACAAGAAAGGACGTGTATCCTCTTCCACGAATAGATGACGCACTTGATCGGCTCCATAATGCCAGGTATTTTTCTTCAATGAACCTGAAGACTGGTTATTGGCAAATTGAAGTCGACGAAAGAGACCGAGAGAAGACGGCGTTTAAAACACCGAACGGCCTCTTTGTGTTTAAAGTAGCGCTTTTTGGTCGTTGTTCAGCGCCTGAAACTTTTCAACACGTTATGAATACGGTACTGGCAGGATTGAAGTGGCAGACTTGCATTGTGTAGTTGGACGACGTCGTCATGTTTTCCTCGAGTTTTGACGAACATCTTCGGCGCCTTGAAGCTGTACTTCAAGCCATAATGACGTCCGGACTCACACTGAAGCCGGAAAAGTGCGGATTTGCGTACAAGGAGCTCTTGTTCTTGGGGCACGTGATTAGCAAGTCTGGAGTTCGTCCCAATCAACGGAAAACAGCCGCCATCGCCGACTTCCCGCCGCCCAATGAAAAGAAGGCGGTGCGCTGATTTCTGGGCCTGTGCGCCTACTATAGGCGGTTCGTGAAAACCTTCGCCCGCATCGCCGATCCACTCACTAACCTTACCAAGGCCGACATGGAGTTCAAGTGGGAAACGCCGTAGGAACACGCTTTCCAGGAGCTTAAACATCGCTTCCAGACGCCTCCATTCTTGCCCATTTCGACAAGATTGCCGAGACAGAAATACACACTGACGCAAGCAGCGTAGGTATCGGCACCGTTCTTATGCAGAGGGCTGGCGGACTTGAAAGGGTTATTAGTTACGCCAGCCGATCGCTATTCAAAGCGGAAGTCAATTATTCCACAACAGAAAAGGAGTGCCTCGCCATCATCTGGGCTACGTCAAAATTTCGCCCCTACCTCTATGGCAGGTCCTTCAAAGTTGTGAGCGACCACCGCACCTTGTGTTGGCTAGCTACCTTGAAGGACCCTTCTGGTAGCCTCGCACGATGGAGCCTGAGACTTCAAGAATATGACATTACCGTCGTCTACATGTCCGGCAAGAAACACTCCGACGCCGACTGTCTGTCTCGTGCGCCTGTCGACGAACCACCGCCCGACGACCCGGATGACGACTGCTTCTTGGGAACGATAACTGCCGACGACTTCGCTGAACGACAGCGGGCCGACCCGGAACTTGAAGGCCCCAATAGTACACCTCGAAGGCAGGACCACCCAAGTCCCGAAGGTATTCAAGTGCACACTGGCGTCGTTCTTCCTGCGAAGCGGTCTTCTCCAAAAGAAAAAAAACTTCTCACCACTCCGAGCCAAGTACCTTCTTGTGGTGCCTTCAGCTTTGCGGACAGAACTCCTCCAGGCCCTGCAAGACGATCCGACGGCAGGGCACCTAGGTGTTTCTCGCACGCTCGCGAGGATAAAGAAAGGTACTACTGGCCACGTCTTACCACCGACGTCACTCGTTATGTGAAGACATGCCAGGACACTCAGTGACGCAAGACACCACCGACAAGGCCAGCGGGACTTCTGCAGCCAAGTGAACCACCTCGCCGGCCATTCCAGCAGATTGGTATGGACCTACTGGGGCCGTTCCCGACGTCGCCTTTCGGAAACAAGTGAATCGTGGTAGCTACCGACTACCTAACCCGCTAAGCCTAGACAAAAGCCCTGCCCAAAGGCAGTGCATCCGAGGTAGCTAAGTTGTTTGTCGAAAATATTGTCCCACGTCACGGCGCCCAGGCGGCCCTCATCACCGACAGGAGAACGGCATTTACTGCTGACCTTACTCAAGCAATCTTGGCATACAGCCAAACAAACCACCGCCGGGCGACAGCGTACCACCCACAGACCAACAGCCTCACCAAGCGGCTAAACAAGACCATCGCCGACATGCCAACAATGTACGTCGATATCGAACACAAGACGTGGGACGCCATTCTTCCGTACGTGACCTTCGTATGCAACACGGCGGTGTAGGGTACGACGCAGATATCTCCATACAAATTGGTCTACGGAAGGAGCCCGGCAACGAAGCTCGATGCCATGTTACCCAACGTCACCGACGAAGAAAACCTCGATGTAAGTGAGGACCTTCAACGCGCC
Source organism: Rhipicephalus annulatus (assembly GCA_013436015.1). Taxonomy (NCBI): domain Eukaryota; kingdom Metazoa; phylum Arthropoda; class Arachnida; order Ixodida; family Ixodidae; genus Rhipicephalus; species Rhipicephalus annulatus. The sequence continues at coordinate 679,135 of WOVY01000226.1, read as the reverse complement.
GAAGAAGCCCGACAATTCGCACGACTCCGTATTAAGAATCAACAGACGACTGACAGCCGCCGTTACAATCTTCGACGAGGCTTCGTGGAATACCAGCCCGGTGAACGTGTTTGGGTGTGGACGCCAATACGCCGACGTGGACTCAGTGAAAGCTTCTGCGACGGTACTTCGGACCGTAAAGGGTGGTTCGACGCCTCGGCCTTGATTACGAGGTTGTCCCCGACGGCATTACGAACTTTCAACGACGCCGATCGCGACCTGAAATCGTCCATGTCGCACACCTCAAGCCGTTTCATGCACGTTAACAAACTGAAACAGTGTTTTTTGTATTATTGCTGTACTGTAATTTATTCATTGTGCTTTCTTGCATAATTTTGTACCTTCATCTTTATTTAAAGCATCGGGACGATGCCTTTTTCAAAGGGGGGCGATGCCACGTTCCATTCCTCAAGCTTTATTATCGCCCCAATACACTACACATTCTCAGCGCAAACCGCGCCTGCCGTTTTTGAGGAGCTTCGGGACTGTAGTAGATCATTTCGATAACATCACGCCCACTCCGCATACTGTACAGATTATTCTGGAACACTCGTTACCACCAGCGATAAGGCTAGAACATTCGATGGCAAAAGTATATATGCCGACGCACTTCGCCTCTTGTCAGTTGTTGATCCACGGCCGACGCTCCCTTCGCCGCCATCAGTCCAAGGCTGCTACTGTAGTCCGACATTCCGTTTTCTGGGCACAGGTTCACCCAAATAAACATTTTATTATTCGACTCGCAGTGTGCTCCATTCGTCCACGTCACTACCCCGTGACAATATTTAAGAGTACGTATGCGTTAATCGCCGTGTCTGCGGCCCAGACAAACAATAAGAGAAAATGTACGCCAACTTCATTTTGTCGCAAACTTTTATCGTTTGTGGTGGTACGAATTTGGTTGATTGCAAATGTTTTTCGTTATATCACGAAATTTGTAGCATTTTAGATGCAAAGCAGCTCTTTGACTAGCCTCTGTAACGCTGTCCCTCCATCCGCACACTCCCCTCACCACAGCTGTCAAGTAACTCACGTACTGCCAACTCCCGCCCTCTTAGCAGCTCGCGGTGGCGTCTCTCTCCCTCGCCTACCACGCCCTTGCCACGTGTTAGCTCTCTCTCGCTTCACCCTCTCCACCGCTCACAACGCTCGAGCCCACTCCTCCGATGGGCATCATTTTACTTGCGCCAACTCTCTCCATCTGTCGGTGAGAAGAAGCCGCGAACGGTTGTGCGCACTGCACGCGCCTCGGTAATATCACGGCACCGACAATGTGGACAACGCACCGCTTCTTGCCGTGCGATCGCGATGACGGGTGGGACACTGTCGTGGCATGCTTCACGCTTGTGTGCGCGTACCTTTCCCGGCTGCCGCCGGCGTTGGGAGGGTTAGCGAAGATGATCGTGCTCGCGAATGGCGACGTCAACGCCGACAAGATGCGAGCCAGGGAAATCGAACGCAAGCGTTGGCAGTGGAAGACGGGTGACACCGACGAGTTGCCAGTCAAGAACATCAAGTGCGTTCGAGAATACAGACGGCGTGCGAGTAAAACTAACGAGACGCGAGCCAGGAAAGCTGAGCGTAAGCGTCTTCAATGCGTCCCGCCTACCATGCCCGTGAGTTTTAAACAAATGTTTGCTTGGGTAAACACTACACCAAGTTTCGCTTAAAACCATTATTCGAGTACCCGCGTTGACTCCCGTTTTAACCAGGTCCACGACGTGCGCACCGCTGCTGCTTCGCATGTCATCAGTTTCCCTTTCAGGAGATGTTTCCATAGTGTTTCTTTTCGGGGGACTGTCTACCACTCAGAAAAAACATTTTCTTATTGTGGTGCAAATGAGAAGAACGTTCATCACATCGGTGGCAACGAGCACGCTTTTGTCCCATAAGAAAAGAAATATATTTTTAACATGATGCTCAAAGTTGACGAAAAATGACTGCTAGGGTCATCCGACAGCAATGTAGTCAATCAATTGGTAGGGACCGGAAATCTTCGCAGGTTTTCCTTAAAAACAAACAAGTGTACCCTGGCATTGTGTTTTATGCACTAGAGGCAGCAACTAAGTGTTGCTTTTTTTCTCACGCGTTCAAGTATGTGCCTGCCAGTGGTGTGTCGCTAGGCTGCATGCACGCCAGCAGAAAGCGGTGGAGAATTGTGAGCATGTTTCCACCGCCTATAGGAACAACGAAAAAGAGTGTGCGTGCTAAGGTGCTGTTTATTAAAGAACAAAACTTGACGAGGCCTGCGAAACCATACGTGCTTTCAGTTTCGGACTTCCTCTGGCAGTACTCCAGTGATAAGCTTTGCGGTCATTTATCCCATGCATGAAAGAACACCAAACACAGGTAAAACATTTGTTTTCAAAATTTCTACACATTTTCCAGAGAAACCGTTGCAAGGTTATACACTTCATGTTGGTACACTTCATGTTGGTACGGCCAGGCAGGAACTCACGTCATGAGCTGAATCTTCAATCGAGTCGTACGCCACCTATTTTCAAGACGTGCTCGCCTTGTGTCGGAAGGCTGACAAAGACATGACCGAACTAGACAAGGTCAGCAATGTGTTGAAGGGCATAGCCGACGATGCCTTCAACATTCTGATATGCAAGAACTGTTCCAACATTGACTCAATTGTCAGTGAATGTCCGTGGTTTGAACAAGCCAAAAGCAGGAGAATCACTGAACGTTTTTCCCGACTCCCGAAAACCGCTGCGACTTCTTCCTGCGAATATCCTGTGGCGCCACGTCCATACGCGAATCCTCCAAACATCGCAAGAATTGTCTTCCAGGAACTAGAAGCCATGGATCCTTCCGCTTATCAGCTCCCTGTGCCTGACAACTTGTCCCCAATATCTCTTATTCAGACTGTTGTGCGACAGGAGTTTTACCAACATGGGCGTCTTTGTTCCCCGAAACTCCAGCCACACACCACAGCCTATAAATCCTAACGCTCACTACCACGTCGCCCCACTTGTTGCTGCTGCCGCGTCGGTCCCGCCGCTCTCATTGCGCTACCAAAATCTATCTGAGTGGTGCACACAAGATGATCGACCGATATGCTTTTCTTGCCATCACGTTGACCACATTTCCCGTCACTGCCGCAACTGATGGTCTTTTCGGCAACGTTTTCTAGACGACCACCGATAGGATCATAGGAAGTATTCGCCACCTCTTTTTGCCGATGATCACCTTCAGGACCTTCCACCTAGCCGTTCTACGCAACGCTCCGAACCATCCTACGCCGATGTCGTCGCCCAGGAAACGCGGTCCCGCCACTCACCGTCGCCTAAGGGTCACCAGCCACGCTCCTATCATAGCCGTCGCTCCTCATCACCGGCGTATTCTGGGCAGTTCTAAGGAACCTAACATATGCAGCTCCTGGAGGTGGCGTTGCAATGACAACGCGAACCGAAAGACCCCTACCGACCACTAATTCCAGACGAAATTTACTTGGTATTCTTATCGATGGCCTGACCGTTACAACTCTGGTGTACAGACACTGGTGCCCACATATCAGTTATCAGTTCACGTCTTCGATTTCGCCTGGAAAACGTTCTTACCCCTGCCATGTCTTCGACTGTGCGAGTAGCCGACGGCAGGCGAACATCAGTTCTTGGTATGTGCACTGCCCGCGTCACTGTTGCCGGCCTTCACACTTCAGTCCTCTTCGCTGTTCTAGACGTTTGCGCACACGACATGATTCTCGGCAATGACTTCTTGGCCACGCATTCAGCACTCATTGATTGTTAAACCAGCACTTGACAGCTAGAGTTGTCTTAGTACTCTGATTTCCCTCCTGCAGCTCGCACACGGCTATGGTCCGCGAAGTGTCTACGATTAGCGCCTCCGGCTGCTGTGTACCTTTCTATGTCGCCGTTCCCACCTGTTCCTGATGGCGACTACTTGGCAGCTCCACTCAAGTACTATAGTGAGGATTAGCGACAACAAGACGCTTCTCCTTGTCCTCAACTTCTCCGTGTCGACCCAGGTCATTCCTCAAGGTATTGCCTTAGCAGAACTCTCCGCTCTGGAGCAATGTACAATTTCATCTCTCACTCCTAACATCAAGACCGTAGTCGAACCTGTCACAGCCGCACAGAATAGTGCTCTCCTAGACAAAATGATCTCAAACGACCTGTCGCTATCTCAAGTTGAAGTGCTTTGGCCTTTTTTTTCCTACCTCGACATTTTTGATATCGGCGACCGTTCCTTGGGCCACACGAGCGTTGTAGTCCACCATATGGACACTGGCGACGTCAGTCCTTTTCATAAGAGTCCTTACCGTGTGTCTCAGTGAGAACGCCAAATAAACCAGAAGGAGGGAGAGAAAATGCTCGACAAAGACTTCATAGAGCCTTCAACCAGTCCTTGAGAATCACCTGTTGTGCTTATTAAAAAGAAGGACAACACCTGGTGGTTCTGCGTCGACTATCGCTATCTCAATCGAATAACCAAGAAAGATGTCGATCCTCTACTCGAATTGACGATGCGCTTGGCTGCCTTCATGGTGCCAAGTATTTCTCTTCCCTGGACCTACGATCTGGATATTGGCGAATTTCATTCGATGACCGCGACCACTAGAAGACCACATTCATAACACCCGACGGGCTTTATAATTAAAAGTCACGCCTCTTGGGTTGTGCAATGCGCCAGCAACTTTTGAACGCATGATGGACTTTCTCTTTCGCGGTTTAAAATGGTCGACGTGCCTGTGCTATCTAGACGATCTCATCGTTTTCTTGGCAACTTTTGAAAGCCACCTTACACGTCTGTCGGCAATTTTTTACGATTCAGGGGCGAAGCTCCTTATAACGGCATTCGTTCGTCTGTCGTAGTCGTAGTGTGTAACCAGTTTTACGTTTTGACCTGGAAGGTGGTGCCGGTGGGAGATTTCTCCTGCCCGTTGTTGAACAATAAAAAATGCGTAGGGTGCGCGTTAACTAAACGCCGAATTCTCCTGTCTCTCAATCCCCAATAGCAGCCATTAGCATGTACATTGAGCTCTATCTGACAAGGAAGGGTTGCTACGTTATGCCCACTGGGCGTAACCTCTTTGGTTTTAGAAAGGCTTAGCGAACGTTGAGCCACAGTGCCATGAATACAGTGAAGTAGTATATGCCATGAGGTCAAGGTGGTTAAAGGTGGGAAGTTGGTACGAAGCGCAAGCCGTAAGAAAGTAAAAGCCGCATTCTCCTGTCTCTCATTGTCCATTAGCAGCCATTGGCATGTACATTGAGAAACATCTGTCAAGAAAAGGTTGCTACGCTATACTCTCTGGGCGTAATCTCCTTGGTTTTAGAAAGGTTTAGTGAGCGTTGGGCCGCAGTGCCAAGAATACAGTGAACTAGTATATACCATGAAGTGGAGGTGGTCCAAGGTGGGAAGCAGACACGAAGCACAAGGCGTAAGAAAGTGTGCGTGTGCCACCTCTCGTTTAGTCCTTGGAATGTCCGCTAAATGACGGTGCTTTTATATGGGGAATATATGATGAAAAGATGCGAGATGGTGGTACTTAGAGTGTCGAATAGATAGACGAACGGTCACACAGACAGATGCATGGATGGACGCATGAACGGACGCAATTAGGGCAGATTCATGGACAAATGCAGGGACGGACGCACAGATGAACGTGCAGATGCACGAACAGACACACGCACGGACGGGCGATTGGATGCAGAGACGGTCACACAGACGGACACATGAACGGACGGAAGCAAGAACGAATGGACGGACGGATGCATCTCAACACTCTCCATTTTCACTCCGTGGAAATGCTGCCATTTTTTCGCTCTGCTGGCCTCCAGCTTAACGCGTCTAAGTGCACCTTTGGGCGCCGTCAGATAAAGCTACTTGGCCACCTTGTGGACGCTATTGGCGTACGACCCGACCCTCATAAAGACCGCGTGGCGCGCGAGTTTCCGGTCCGACGTTCCACGCAAGAATCTGCAGCTTTTTGGGAGTGTTCATATTTCCGCCATTTTATCAGCAACTTCGCGGAAATTGCTCGGCCCCTCACAGATCTCCTCAAAAAGAACGTGGCTTTTCACTGGCGTGAAGACCAAGAACATTCATTTGCGTCGTTGATTTCAGCGCTCACATCACCGCCTGTGTTAGCTCATTTTGTCCCAGCCGCTCGATCGGAGCTTCGCAACGACGTAAGTGGCCACGGCATACAGGCAATACTCGCACAATTGCAGAACGGCACAAACCGTGTCATAGCGTATGCTAGCCGCCTACTTTCTCAGTCGGAAAGGAAGTATTCCATTACTGAGCGAGAGTGCTTGGCTCTCACCTGAGAAATCGCAAAACTTCGTCCGTACCTGTATGGACGCACGTTCTAAGTCATCACAGACCACCATGCACTCTACTGGCTGTGAAACCTTTAGGATCTTACAGTAAGACTCGGGCGAAAAGCATTGCGATTGCAGGAAAAACACGTTCTCTATATTGTACAAGTCTGGCAAGCTTCACAGCGATGCCGACTGCTTATCTCGACATCCTGTATATCCACCCGACTCCTCTTAGTTGGAAGCTGATGCCAGCATCCTAGCCATAACAGATTTGCTAACAAATAGCAGAAGAATAACACCGAGATCCTATCGCTGCTATCGATGATTGACCGTCTTCAGTCCTGCCATAAAGACCCTTCACGGAAGCCTATTGTTTCTTCAAGACAACGTCTTGTACCACCGCAACTTACAGCCCGATGGCGCGGAACTTTTGCTCGTCGTCCCACGTCATCTGCGCAAGGACATTCTTACAAGAACTTCACAACGCCCCAACTTCCGGACAATTAGGTGTCTCCAGAGACTATGACCGCGTCCGCCGACGGGTATTCCGGAAGGCCTTTATCGTTCGGTCGCCGCTACGTTGCAGCGTGTGACCTGTGCCAGCGTCGGAAAAAGCCTACGTCTCTCCCTTCCGATCACCTTCATCCTATTGAAGTACCAGCTGAGCCGTTTCATCGTGTGGGTTTGGATTTGTTAGATCCCTTCCAAAAATCAGCAAAGGAAAACAAATTAATAGCAGTAGCTACAAAATATGCCACTTGTTATGCAGTTACTCGAGCGCTACCGACCAGCTGCGCAATGGGCGTCACCGATTTCTTACTCTATGACATCATCCTTCAGCATGGCGCTCCTTCTCACCTACTCACGGACCGTGGCCGCTGCTTCTTGTCTCATGTGGTTGACGACCTCCTTAGATCCTGTGCTACGCGGCACAACTTTACGACTTCTTACCATCCTCAGACTAACAGACTTACTTAACGCTTCAACCGCACACTGACGGACATGCTTGCTATGTTTATTTCTGACAACCACACCGATTGACAAACTGCCCTCCCGTTCGTCACCTTCGCCTACAACTCGTCACGTCATGAAACTGCCGGCTACTCACCACTTTATCTTTTCTTTGGCCGTGATCCCTTACTACCTTTCGATAACCTGCTTGCGCATGACCTTCCCTCCACTACTTCGTACCCACAAGATGCCATCTCCTGTGCTTTGATCACACGTACAGTAGCCCGCGCCAGGTTTTCATCGTCCCAGAGAGCACGAGTCGCTGTAGGACCGCCGACATGGAGATGTCAAGTTTTCTCCGGGCTCTTTCGTGCTACTGTGGCTGCCATCCCGTCGTGTCGGCCTGTGCGAGAAAGCTTGTATCGCAATACGTTGGACCTTACCGAGTTCTGCGCTAAGTCACACCTGTCAGCTATGAAATTTCTCCTACTACGAACCCCACTGTTACATCCAGAAGTGACATTGTGCATGTTTCTTGTTGAAGCCCTATCACAGTGACCCGTCCGTCTAATAACAGCCGGCACCAGGACGGTGCTTTGCCGCCCAGGGGTAATATCACGGGTATAGAAAGGTACCTCAGGCACGGGTGCAGAAATGGCGCAGAAGGGATGAAGATGACGATTTTGTGGGACCAGTGTCAGGACTGCCCTGTTGTGCTGCATCCTTGCACACTGTGCAGCGTTAGCCCAACCGGCTGTCAACTTATTAAATACTCCCCGTTACAATATGGAGAAACCGAACCTATGCTAAGTTTCACGGAAGCGTGAAGCACGCCCAAGCATCTTTCCTATCTACTAGAGCTAGAAATTAAATGAAGCAATTTATGATTGTAATGTGAACTCTAAAGGGAAGTTTCTAATGCAAAGGAAAGCCAAATACTTTAGGTCTTTGAATCAAACTGACCCACATTTATTAAACCAGCCCTGCATCAACAATCCTGGCCCTGCCACGTTGGTCTAGTGGCTAAGGTACTCCGCTGCTGACCCGAAGGTGACGGGATGGAATCCCGGGCAGGCGGCTCATTTCTCATGGAGGCGAAAATGCTGTAGGCCCGTCTTCTGAGATTTGGGTGCACGTTAAAGAACCCCAGGTGGTCAAAATTTCCGGAGCCCTCCACTACGGCGTCTCTAATAATCATACGGTTTTTTTTGGGACGTGAAACCCCACATATACATACATCAACAGTCTTCCCCCCCAAAAAAAACCAACATGACCTCAGTCGAAATGTGTCACTTTTGTCCAAAGCTTCTTCATCCATCCTAGATGCTTCACATTGATGTTTATGTTCTGCAATTACTTTTATAGGTCCAGTTGACACTCGGCGAAGAACATTATATGACAGAACTCAAATACAAGGAATGAAAGGCCTACTTGCCTACTTCACTTCGCCTCCTAGTGTATGTTTTCGAGCTTAGCGCAACAGCAACATATCGTCCATTAGCTCGAACTCAGTATATAAATATTGTGCATATATAATTAATGAGACTGGGCACTGATCTGTTCCTTGAAACGAAAAAAAAAGAAGCAGTGATTCTAAACTGCATGGCATAAAACGAACTGGAGTCTTTTTCAAAGGCTGCAGACAGTTCAGAATGTTGCGCCTAATCGACATTACTCATAAGCGACAAAGCACAGCACCGACGGATGCACGAGTATAATATCAACTTTATTGGAAAATATCACTATAGCATGCACTCGAATGATTTTAGACTTATTTTACGAGCTCACTCATGCACAAAATAAATGTTCCGATCTGTATGAACCGAATACAAGCTTTACTCTTCAAAACTGGCAATAATACCGGGCTATGTAGACTTTAGGCACACAAATGTTTGAGGTAGTTAGGGGAGAGAAATGTACTGGCAAAAAATTCTTTGAGCAGGTCCGATAATGAAGAGCATTAGGCTGCTTCAGAAAAAAAAGCTGCGCATTTGTTTCACCACCGTTTTACTGTATCTACCATGCGCAATCCGCAATAGCAATTACACTCTGGCAAAAAAAAGAGTCGTTGAACACTTTTTGCTGCCCCGCCGCGGTGGTCTAGTGGCTAAGGTACTCGGCTGCTGACCCGCAGGTCGCGGGTTCAATTCCCGGCTGCGGCGGCTGCATTTCCGATGGAGGCGGAAATGTTGTAGGCCCGTGTACTCAGATTTGGGTGCACGTTAAAGAACCCCAGGTGGTCAAAATTTCCGGAGCCCTCCACTACGGCGTCTCTCATAATCATATGGTGGTTTTGGGACGTTAAACCCCACAAATCAATCATTCAACACTTTTTGCTACACTTGTGAATCCCAGATGTCTACCTACCTTTAAAGAGTGACGTTCACTCTCTTCAAGAGACTCGAAGGACGCACAAATTCCTGAAGCATGTTTTTATTGCGATAGTGATTATATGGACACTCTAGGCTGAATTTGGCCGCTGGTGTCGTCGTAGCCACCACTAGCTGTAGATGTATGCGTATATAAATGTGAAAATGCAAGAAGGAAAAAAATCTAAAATAGGACTCCGGCGCGTAGGATTGAACTTGGGTCCTCTAAATCTTGAGTGTGAGGCATTAACAACTGAGCAACCGAGGAACACGTCTTTCATCGTTAAAACGGCAAGCTATCTAAATTTACCACTTACCGATGCTGACAGGCATCTCACGGGGGAACTATTGCGCTTTCTGAATTACCAGGAAGGTGGCGCACATAGCGAACGTAGCAATATTGTCACGACGCGGTGGCCGCGCTCTCATCTCCCACGCGCACTTTGACCTGCAAAGAGCAAGAGGTCGACTCTCCTCGCGCGCCCTTATCTGGTGGCAAGGAAGATCGTACGTCTTGGTTGGCGTTCAGCTTTTACCGCAACGATTCCGTTTTAGCTACCAGGCGCATAAAGGTCACTGCAATCGTTGCACAGTGTTGGTTTGCGAAAAAAAAACGCGCTTTTCAGACACAGCGAAGTAACAACTGAGACGCTTATTCGCGTTTATTTGTACCTGAGAGTACGTTTTATGTGTAATTTGTGCCCGAGAAATGCGGGACACGTTTCGATATGCTGGCCATTATGCACACGACTGTCATATTGGTTCCTAACGCGTTCATTGCTTCGCGTTTGCGGCAAAGCTGTGACTTTTTTTTAAGAAGTCACATATCTCAGAAGTCGCCTAAAGAGAGTCAACGTTAAACATACATGTACGTTCAAGAAGAGCAAACCAACACCTTTTTTCAATTTTTTCGACTTAAAGGCGGGTTCGATTACCCGCCATGGTTGCGTGAGCTTTCGCCCAGACGGTCAAGATTTTTTCAAAGTTCCCTACGGCATTTGCGAGTAAAAATCAGGCATATCGTATATTTGCTCACAAAATATATAATCAATCATCATAACTTGTCACGTGGCTCAGCACCATGATCACCGGTGAGCAGAAGGTGTTCACCTGTCGGACGGGACATTGTGGCTCAGAACCACAACCCAAGCTTTTGGTTGCCCTTGTGCTCCTGCGGGGCCACAGTAGACTTCTCCCTTTTCTCTGCGCAGGAATGAAAGAGTCCCAACGACACTCATTATAATTCTGATCGCTCAAATAAATCTGCGCACATAATTTTGCAATAGCTCAATACACATGTATAATAATGGTGCACTTACTAATAATTTTGCAATACATACTTTAATATAGGAATTATAGCTGCCAATTGTACGCGTGGCATGCCTACAGGCAGCAAATTTCAGTTTCGAGATATATGCCACCGAACATCAAGATAAAGGTAGTTAGGGTAGTTCCACAGATTTTATTTTTTGATAAGGTATAGTTCAGCGCCGTGAAGCACAAAATTTATTGGCCAGACATTACATTCTGTGTCGCTCTTTGGGACTTTTTCCGTGTGTAATGGTTAAGGGACATTCGTCACTATGTTTGTTGATGGCGGACCAGAAAGGATTAACATCAACGATTGATGCGAACAAAAGAAGCGTTATATTGTACACTAGAGAACGAGGTGGCAGGTGAAAATAAAACTATATGTCCAACTCTACACGCCAAGCATCACGCAACATGTACGAGAGTCAGCCCTCTATTATGCGGAGAGCTCGCGGCTACGCTTACTCAGTGTCCAGCGCGTATAGTTCTTGGTTCGCAAGAGGAAACCGCTGCCTCACAGTTTGGGTCCCCGTCGTCCCGACATGATGCGGTCGTCGACGTGCGCGAGGGCAAAGGTGGCACGGCTGGAACGGCTGACCGCGGAGACGCCTCGCCGAGATGCACGATGCCCTCGGCAAGGAAGAGAACAGCAGGCCAGGACGCGCCCCGAGATGCAGTACTCGTGCCGGCAATGCCGCCCCAGCTGGTAGTTGGACGACAGTAGCGTGGACAGCCGCGTTCCCTGGCCGGAACCTGGATCGCCTGCGTCCGACGCTTCGGCCCGCTGTCTCCCGTCTCTCATCAAGCCAGGTCCTGAATGACTCGAGTTCTTCTTTTTTGTCGTCTTCATCATCCATTGGGTGTTCCTCTTCAGAATCTTCCTCATCGCTCAATCCAGGTTGAACGTCCACACTATCTTCACCTCCATGCACTTTGCTTTCCGATGTGTGACGCTCTGGTGACACCGGCGCTTGATGGCATGGGTGCGACTACGGTGTAGTCAACCCGCATCGGAGACGCGATGCTCCATGCGGGGAATGGCCAGCCCGTCCAGCGAAGAGCGTGCGCCGAGACGCGTTGCTCGACGCAACCGTGACCATTAGCCAGGCCACGTTCATCGCTGTGTCGAACGGCTGACCGCGGAGACGCCTCACCGAGATCCACGATGCCCTCGGCAAGAAAGAAAACAGCAGGCCAGGACGCGGCCCGAGATGCAGTACTCGTGCCGGCAACGCCATCCCAGCTGGTAGTTGGACGGCAGTAGAGTGGACAGCCGCGTTCCCTGGCCGGAACCTGGATCGCCTGCGTCCGACGCTTCGGCCCGCTGTCTCCCGTCTGCCGCTGCTTCGGCTCGTCCCCAGCCACAAAGCTTACCGCCACGTAATGGTCACACGTGGCCCAATCGTGGTACGCCACCTCAATGGGCCCCCACAGGTCATCAGTTGATTGGCGCACAGTTGCTTCGTAATCGCACGTGCCTTGTCCCGCACGTTCCTTCTGCTCTTCTTCTTCATTTCTTGTTGTCGCCTTCGTGCCACCTGCCCTCCGCTCGTCTTCTTCAGTTCTGGTTTGATGTTCCTCGTCGTCTGTAAGTCCTTTCCTTACAATATCCCCCTGCTCAAGAAAGTTGTTTAACCATTACCAAGAAAGTCTTTTAACCATTACTCTAAATGGCGAGCCTGCCAGGATTAAGCTCTCGCGTTACATCTGGGAGCCTCACGTTGTTTGTGTGTGGCCGACGAGAATGGATGACAAGAGAAAGCTAGTTGAGCTAGGGAAGGAGATGGGGCTGAGTGGAGAGGTTTGCTGGCATGGGTGAGCGCTGAGGAAAAAGAAATGAGGGACCAGAGAGCTCGGAAATGAGGTCCGAGGCCGCGCTGGTCCAGGCATCTCCGCCACCACTGCTCGAGAGTCGTGAGTCCACGGGACTGTTCTTCCTCATCACTGTGTATTGTGAGAAAAGTTGATTGACTGAAACAACTTTCTTGTGCGGAGGGTTATTGTGATGAGTGAAGAAAACGACAACGACGGAAGTGCGGGGCAAGGCGCGTGTATTGTGCGCGTGAGTGTCAGCGAATCAGCTGATGACCTGTGGTGGCCCATAGAGGTGGCGTGCCACGATTGGGCTACGGGTGACCAATACGTGGCAGTAGGACGAGCCGAAGCAGCGGGAGACGGAAGACAGCGGGCCGAAGCGTCGGACGCAGGCGATCCAAGTTCCGGCCAGGGAACGCGGCTGTCCACGCTACTGCCGTCCAACTACCAGCAGGGGTGGCATTGCCGGCACGAGTACTGCATCTCGGGGCGCGGCCTGGCCTGCTGTTCTCTTCTTTGCCGAGGGCATCGCGGATCTCGGCGAGGCATCTCTGCGGTCAGCCGTTCAACACAGCGATGAACGTGGCCTGGCTAATGGTCACGGTTGCGTCGAGCATCGCGTCTCGGCACACGCTCTTCGCTGGACGGGCTGGCCATTTACCGCATGGAGCATCGCTTCTCCGATGCGGGTTGACTGCTCCGTAGCCGCACCCATGCCATCAAGCGCCGGTGTCACGAGAGTGTCGCACATCGGCAAGGGACGAGCGAGACGTTCTGACGGGCGGGACGCGGACGTGTGTACGGAGGACCACGGAGCCGGTCGAGGTTCAGGGTGGCCGAGCATCCAGGTGCCAGGGGAGTTGCTGGCCGAATCGAGGATCACCGAGTGGTTCCGAGCCGTACCGAGCGACGCGCCAGACTCGGACGTGGACCGCGAGCTCATGAGCTGCAGTGTACACCCGTGGGTACCTGGCGGTGCCCTAGCCAAGAATAAGGAACGTGGGAAAAAGAGCTCGAGGGTTGAGGCCACGAACGCAGACGAAGCGGTGCGCCGCTCGAGAGTACGAGTTCCTGGCAGCGTTCCTGAGCCGGACGTGGGACCCGTACGTGTCGGTCAGGTCAAGCTCCGGTGTGCCTGTTCGGGGTCGAGTCCGTCGGCCTGTACAAGGTCCAAGGACGGGGCCTGCTGAATGGCTCCTGCCTGGGTGCAGTGGCTGGGAGCAGGTTCGTGGGCGAGGCCTACCGGGTGTGGTCCTCGTGAGCCATGACCTGATCCTGGATTTCCGGAGTTGTGACCCTGACTGCTGGGTTGGCCACGACGTCCGACTCAACGGCGCTGCACACGGTAGCGTATCCGTGCGCCGTCAGCCGTTCCATCCATGCCATCAAATAAACTGTTCATGTTAATGCTTTCTCGTCCGCTATCGACAAACATAGTGACGAACGTCCCTTAACCATCACACCGTGGTAACCTTTTCAACTCCAAGTAAACACACCTTAGCAACTCATTGACTATACTATAATAAAAACTGTACTATATACTAGACGCAACTAGTAACTGTAATATATACAATGTACTGACACTCTAGGTGCGATCGCACCGTTGCTATCCATGAATGTTTAGCTGACTACCGATTAAATGCTCTCGAATAAAACATGAAGTAACGGATGACCATTTCATGAGGCGTGAAGAAATTTAGAGACAGCCCAGTTAAAATGCTGCGAAACAGCTACTGGGAACATGGTTTGATTCATTCCATGAAGTTTTCATGAAATGGTGTTGTCATGAAAGTCCTTGCAGGACTTTGCGAGTCTGAGATGTTTAAAATAATGCTTCTAATATGAAGCCATTTTATCTGAGCCTAAAAGGCAAGCATGTCAAGAGACTTCCAACCATAAACTTGTGACTTGGTGAGAGTTCAATAGAGTTTGTCAAGAGCATCACTAGACGTTATCTTTTGCGCTGCTATGACGTGGAAGACTCACAGTAACTGTCTCGCTACCTCATGCGCATTAAAGTATACGTGACACAGCTATCGAGGTGCTGTCATTTATTTTCAAGCAAGTTCTAAAGCAAGCTACATAACGCACTGTTTAAAGCTGGTGTAATGTTGTGAACAGATGTGTGACCAACAATTCGCATGTAAAGAATTTAGAAGCTAGTTGGTACGTCATTGTATATAGCTGCGCTGAGCAAAATACACTAACCAGTAATGGAACAACAGGACAGGACAGGTCCTGCAGTTTTGTCATCTTGTTTCGTGACCCGTTCATGTTTGCGCGCTGCCTGTCTGGAGTGTGTTCTAGCGTGTAAACAAAGAACTGCTACTAGAGCGAGTGACCGGCCAACTCAAACTCGGTGACTAACTGTTTTTGTTTCCGTTCGCGCACTCCGTAATACTGCGCTGTTAGCCGTTGAAATATGACCTTAATGAAGCGTTAAAACTTGAGTTCGCGCCACTGACCGTTGTCTTCGTCCTAACGCGTAGCGAAGCATCACACTCCCCACCCACTTTGGAAGCACTGACCCCCGTATTCACAAACGCTCCTTGACTCGACTTTTGATGGTTGCAGATTTCAGCGTGAGAGGACGTCTCTCTCTCCGCCCTCACCGACCTTTCTGCTGTTTGCGCCGTCGTCTCGCGTCTCCGTGCGTGCAGCCCTTTCCAGGGCTAACCATGGAGACCGGAATGACACTAGAGGATCTCCTCAACAACGTGGACTCATACTCTGTGGCAGTGTACCGCACTCGCTCCCAGCTCCGCAAGTTCGTGGCTCGAGGCATTGCGCAGCAGAGAGGAAAGGCTACCACCCTGCACAGGCAGAAGCTCGAAGCTGCTGCTGCCAAAAGGAGGCAGAGGCAGCATACAACACCCACAGCGGGGAAAGTCCCCTTCAATCTTTCTCCGAGCCTCCTGAATTAGCGGCTCCTGTCCCCACAGACCACCTCATCTCAAGTCCTCTGGACTCGACTAATCTAACGCCATCTCGCACGCAAAAAGAGCGCTCAGCTCAGAACACCCTTTCTCGAGTGGACTCTGTCGAGACCGACACCTCGTCCGTTTCCAGCTCCTCTTGGGAGCATGCCACGCCTCCCTCGTCACCTGCAACAACATACACGACAGGTGCGCCAAGTGAATTCGCCACACCGCGCTTCTCCGCCCCTCCCTGACCTCCTCCCTCATCCCGGCTGCAGAAGTTAACACGACTGTGGCGCCCGAGCGTCTCACCCATCCTTCTCCCATATTCGTGGGGAATTGTGGCGGCACATCATCTACAGAACGCTGGGGAAACAAGCCAACTTCCTTGCCATGTCTCGTGACTTGATCGCGGCGTTTCTTTCCGGTTTCGCCGCCGCCCGGCGCGTCCGCGTCCACTTCCGACGCAACCTCGTTGCCGTGAAGAACTCCTCCTGAAGAGCTCCTCCTGAAGAGCTCCTCGTCCTCTCCCGAAGAGCTCCCCCTGAAGAGCTCCTCATCCTGAAGAGCTCCTCGATGTCCGGCGGACCTGCCCCCTAAACGTCAAGTCCAAGTTCCTCACGAACCAAAGCTGTGTTGGACTTATCTACGGCACTGGCGAGAATCTGGATCCCCCTGACATCGCGGCCAACATCGACTCGGCCGTTCCGGTCATCTCGTGCACACGCCGTGGCAGGTGCGTCACCATCACATGTGAGGGGACCACCATACCACCGGAGGTGTTCCTTTTCAAGCTCCGCCGGCATATTTGTCCGTGCCAGCCATGGTCCCTTCAGTGGGCGCGCTGTTGTCACTTCGGCCACGCCACCGCGACCTGTTCGCGGGACCACCGCTGCCCCATTTGAAAGCACCGTGCCCGGCGGAGCACCCTCACTGCATTAACTGCGGCGGCATTCATCCGGCTAACGAGCCGTGCTGTCCTTCCTGGCAGATTCAGCGCAAGGCCGCCGTCATCATCGCCACCTCGGATGGCCCCGTGACGCACCGCCAAACACTGGAGAAGGCCAGGACTACTGTCAACAACATCGACAAGCGAGGCAGCACTGCACTCGTTTAGGGCCGCTTTTTTCAGGACGTTGTCGCCTCTGGTAATCCCTCAGCGTTGGCCTCTCATCCTCGCTCTCCTACGAGTGCGCCTATAGCAAGCACGAGTGCCCAATCTCACCCTCCTCTGGATAGCCCCACCTCCGAGGCACACCCAAAGGACGCGGTGATCACTGCACTTGTTGCTGCTATCCGCACTGTGATTGTGTTCCTGCCCCCTGATTCTCCGGTTCGTGGTCTGTGTGTTGCGGCTATTGCTGCGCATGAAGCGATCATTCCGGCAAATTAAGGCGGCTGAATTACATCATCGAGTTCATCAGGACTCTCATCTGTGTGTTTAGATAAATGTTTTCTTTTTTCCCCTTATTTTCTTTTTCTTTCTGTTTTTTCCTGGACTAATTTTTTTCATTTTTTTCTCCTTTTCTCTCCCGTGCTTGGGCTATGTGCCCTGGCCAGTGTTCTGTACACCCGCTGAATTAATTCATCGACACCAACAGGACACTAAACTGTGAGTTTAACAGAACTTTGTTTTCTCTCGTTGAACTGAAACATATATTTTTTTCTTGTCCTACGTGCTCATGCGAGTGTTTCTCGCGTCATTTCATGCGCCTCTTCGTATCATCGTCTTCTTTTTTGGCTATTTATTTCCCCGGCCTTCCCGATGGCTTTTCCTGATGGTTTCGGATCATCGCGGCGGTTCGGACGCGTGCTAAGTGATGCGGCACGAATGTCATTTCGAACTTTCTTTAACTACTTTTCTTCTGTCTCTTTCATTCCCATTCCCCCATTCCCTGCGCAGAACTGTGGAGGTGGCTTCCTTTGAGAGAGGCAGTAACGGAACTGCGCTTTTTTCTTCCTTTTCCTTTTTTCCGATCTACTTCGTTCGAATCGACTTTCACCCTTCCTTTGACAATGTTGAGCACGGCGCCACAGCTCGGCTCGAAAATGACACTGCACTATTCGAGAATCTCAGCAGATTATCGCTGATATGCAGTGACTTGCCATGCCTAGAGACGGCGGCTCTCCCATCAGCTTTCTCAAGTGAAAGTGAAGCGTTGAGTGAAGGGACGTTCTAGATTACGGGAGGGGGGTGAGTCAGGGGCACTCACAACGAGTAGTGCACCATGAAATGTTTATACTACACTGTAAAAACGGGCCGTCATTTTGACAACCATCTTCGCATCTATTTTGACGAGTCGTCGGTGTCAAACGCAAAAGACGGGGGCTCCGTTGTCATTTAGCGAGTGGTGAGAGGGATGAGGGCAGAATGCAGGGATGAGAGATGAAAAGGGAGAATAGCATTCAGTGCGCTTCGGTTGGCTACCACACGTCACGTGACACCTCACTCTCTCTCGCGCCCCTTTGAGGCCACCCCTCCACGAGACAGTGAAAAGGAGGCCGCTGCTGCTGTGCTAGAGAGAGAGAGAAAGACAGCCGAGGGAGCCAGTGCATGCATTGCCAACCTGTTCCTTCGCGCTTTTTCGACCTTTTTGCGGTTTTTTTTTTTCGCGTCAGGAAGAAGCCTGCTGCTTCGGGAGCCATTTTATCTTATTTCTTGCGTGTTGTACTAGAAAGACCGCGTGCCCGTGTAACGGGCGTTCTGCTCGACACGCCAGCCTAAACCCAGGTGAAAGGTCAGTGTGCTTATATACTTCTTTCGTCTGTTTACATCCTTGAGCTGTCCATGGTTTTAACACGTCACCTAGTTTGCTAGTAGCGAAGAAGCAAGCTCTAGTTATCGCGGGTTGTGGAGTTGACTTCTTCGCACGTCTGTGCGAATTCTTTACTTGCAGTGTGCATTCGAGCGACGTGCATGCACCGTTGGAGTTAGCCCGACACCGCCGCCTTGGGAGGTGCGTTCGCACCGAGGCTGCACACGTGGAGCGTTTTTCAGGCGTCAATCTGTGTATATAGATAAAAAAAAAGAAGAGTCCTCTTTCTGTGAAAAAAAAAGAAAAAGAAAACGTGAGCGTACGAGGAGCATTAGCGCGTGTTTATTGCACTTATCGCGCACTTTCGATCGCGATTGATAGTGTTTAACGGTGCAAGGACCGGAATCGATTGGTCAGGCGCGTCATCATCTTATGTGCAGCTGAATACCTTGAGAGTACCTGATGAAGATGTTTTGTAAGCGCTTTTTGTTCTTCCTTCTCATTTGTTCGTTATAGTACCTGCGCTATAAGGCCATGATGATCATCACTTTTATGAGAGACTAAATAATGTGGACAATACAGCCGCGAATTCGTAAAGTTATACGTCAACCAGAAATAGTTTTTTTTTCAAGTACTGTGGCTGAAAACTGCACCTCTTCGGCAATTTCTTACTCTGGTTTTCGACCACTAGCCGGCATAAAAAGCAGACGTTGGTATCTGATTGGGATCGGGCGATTGTACCCTGATTCGCGAATCGCAATTGAAAGTGACCTTAGCTTATAAATGCACTCGGAAGCCTAAATACGTCGCGGAAAAAAGACCACAATGGAAAAAACAGTGTATATTGAGAAACATTGTACCAAGAGCAATCATGCGCGTGGGCTGACTGAATTGTTTAAAAGAAAAGTTACTGCTTATGAAACCAGCAGATATCACTGTAAAAATTGACAAACTGGAGTTAAGTGCAGCGTTATCGCCATGTGCAAGCACTTAAAACGCAGTAGGTTTAGGACGACTCTAGGAGGTGTGTCAAGTGCTTGCAAGTTTGTGCGCATGTTACTGCATGCAACTGTCTAATAGACATGATTCAATGACTGCCAATAGCTTTAATCGTGTTTGGTTCACAGGCCTGGTCTGTAGGGTCAACAGACACCTTCTGGCGTATACGGGTCTATTTCAAGCATTTTCGGTCACGGATGTCACTGCAACTTTCACAGTACCCAGCGAGATATGTATTCCATATCGCTCATTTTTTTTAAATTTAGTCTACTTGTTTTACCATTTCTGGTTACACGTGCGTTTCATTTGTAAAGACAGACCAGATCCTAAACTATGTCTTCTAAACTAATACCTCAAATTTGATTTCCAGGCCAACTCTCCCCATGTACCCAAGCCACAGTTGCTTGGCATCATCGTGAAGGAGGTCTTTATGGAAGTCGAAATGTCGTCTTCTTTTTATCTTTTATTTTGTCATGCATTTTCCCCATGAACAGTGTGTAGGCTTGTAATACGAACTGCATTATCAGCTGTTTATGTTAAACAATGCAAAGCGGCCCTTAGAAGTTTGGTTATGATGTGTGATTTAGATAAGTATGTCTGGTTATTACAAGTTTTCTCCTTAGTCTAACTGATTTTTCGCTTGTAAATTCCCAGCATGCAGGTGAAGAGAGCCAGGAGAGGGTGCCAACAAGACTTCATCTAGCTGTCATTGGTGAGTATGTCATATAAAACTTTTTTGCTCAAAAGATTACTTGTGTAGCTTAGTTTGTTATTCAAGGCAAAAGTTCTTGGAAAGATAGAGATGGAAAACTTGAGAACGTGGAGTGTAACTGGAGCAAACGTTTTGACAAGTAAACTTGTCTTCTTCAAAGCTGCAGCCTTCAAGAAGACAAGTACGCTTGTGGAAAGGCCATCTCAAGCGACAATGCATGATCATGGAGTTTCCAACCGAAATATTGTTTTTCTATTGCCTGACTTGATCTGTACACTGTGTTATATGCAGATAGTGAGAGGGACTTTCGGCAGTCCCAACCTGCTCCACTAATATATCACAGGTAGGAGGCACTTCGAATTTGAGATTGAGGCTACCTCAAAATGCAAAAATTCAGTGTTTTTACATTTATATGAAAATTAGGTTCACGAGCCACTTTAGGTCTAAATACCCAGCCAGACAAGATTTCTGTAGAATACGTTCACCTCTAAATTGTGCCATTTAACGTATGAATGGCTTGTCTCTTAACATTGTGCCTATGCAAGCAAACTTGAACTAAATTCTGCATTCCTATATCTTTTCCTAATAAAGATGTCCTTTTCAAGAAGCATATGATTGTTTAATGCTGCTTAACGTTCTTTTCTTAATATTTCTCAAGAAATATCTGTTTATAAAGCCACTGGAAAGCGTACCCGGTCACTTTTCGACCATCTCTGATCATGCTAAAGAAAGAATTGTGCAGGTATATGTGAATGTGAGTAGTAGTTATGAGCCATTATATTTTGCAAAAGAATTTTGTGTTGCCTATCCTGTCCAGCTTCTTATGCACATGCAAGCCACATGTTGCCAGACAGCGGTGCACTGTCGGCTAGACACCGCTCTATAAGATGAGGGGCAACTTTAGCTCGTTGTTTTATTGAAAATATCTTGACTTATATTCCGGTTCGGCACTTCAAACTTTAGGCACCCAAGTGAAACTTTGTCACACTAAATAGTTTATATAATATTGCTACTTCGATCAATTATAATAATACATTGTTTTTGTTAATCTCAAGGTCCTACTCTTTCAAGACACTGATAGGTTACTCATTTTATCTTCATTTTTTGCCTGGGCAAAAAGTTGCAATATGCTGCATGTTTAGCGTTTTTTATAAAAAGCACTGCTTTCTCGCAATACTGTAATGTATTAATAATTTCTGTTTTATATGTTCCCATATTTTCAGCATATGACAAAAATCATTACATTTGCTGCACAAAAATTCTGTGTGGTGTTCTTTAATATCATAACGCAGTATCTGTATCACACAAGTTAGTGCAGATGACACATTTCCGGCGTTTCACAATTGAAGCCCAAGTATGTGATTGGCACAGTTTCTAGAGTATGGATTTATTTTCTCATTCCACTTTCGTTCCCAGGTGCAAGGGGGAGATTATCCTGACTAAATGCTGTGGTAAAGGCAGAGTCAGCGCAGTAGCTCGAAAGGTGCTTAGCCTTCTCAAAATACTTTGAAGAATATATGTGCAACTATTCACAAAAGCTTTCGCTGCATATTTCATGCAGTGCTACCTATGTCAAATGACAGTGGCATCGCGATGTAGACTGCACTACAATTCATAATGACACAGAATGCACTTGTTCTCATGAGCCATTATCGACAATACATTGAGAGCATGCTGTCACCTCACAAAGAAAATTCAACATTGATGGCCTAATAATAGTTTTAATTGACATAGAGACGTTAAATGACACTAATTAGTGATTACTTTATTCTAAAATTGACAACTTTTTGGAAGTTATACCTCACATATCAATCAATCAAAATTGACAACTTTGACGGTCAAAGCTTGTCAATAGGACGGTTCAGTTGTGTATGAAGTTCACTAAAAAAGACGTCAATATTGTTACATGCATATATATTGATATTCTTGGGGGCGACGCGCGTGTGTTCCTGACGAGGAAGACGAACAGTTGTGTCCGCTCGATCGCTGGTGAACCGGTTACGCCATTACCGCTGGTTTTGAATATATCTAATCCCCAGCCTCATCGTTACGGCGTCTCTTCTTTTCCGTAACATATTTGGTGGAGGTGGAACGTTTCTCGTCTTCAGCACGAAGCTTCGCAGTAGCCGCATCGTTCGTCTCCCGCCATGGCTACCCATGACAAAACCCCGTCAGCGTCTTCATCTGTAGCTACAGCTACAACATGCCTGATGATGCCCACACCCCGTGATCCCGGTATATTCTCCGCACAAACTGGGCTTGACGTTGACTACTAGCTCCGTATGTACGAGCATGTTAGCCAGACACACCGATGGGACCCCACCATGATGCTCGCCAACGTCATATTTTACTTGGACGGCACCCCGTGGGTCTGGTTCGACGCCCATGAGACTGAGCTCACCAGCTGGGATACCTTCAAGGAGCGACTACAAAACATTTTTGGGGACGCATCCGGTCGCCACCTGGAAGCGCTAAAGAACTCGCCACTCTTGTTCAGTCCCCAACAGAGTCGTATGACTCGTACATACGTGCTCGCGTTGTGCCGAAAAGTCGACGAGCAAATGACAGAGAGTGACAAGGTGGGCCACATACTAAAGGGCATCGTGGACGACGCCTTCAATTTGCTCGTCTACACTAACGTCTCGACCGTAGATATGACTATCAAGGAATGCCGCCGTTTCGAAATGGCCAAAAGCCGCCATGTTCTGCCTCAATTTACGCGACTACCAAACACGGCTGTTACATCCACCTGCACCGATAATGGTGCCGCACCATTCATGCCAGATAGCATGACACGAATATTTCGACGGGAGCTTGAGGCGTCACGTCCGTCACCATTTCCTCCACATCCGCTCGACCATGGCGCTGCACAAACGCCTCCGGCGGTCTCCACTATTTAAACCGTCGTGAGGCAGGAAATTGCAAAGCTTGGTTTTCCTGTGGCGTGCTCTGTCTCCCAACCCATCTCCAGACCAATGACAACAAATGCACCACGCCATGACCCCCATATTATTCTGCGATCCCGCAATCCTGCGGAATGGAGAACTGCAGATGACAAGCCGATCTGCTTCCGCTGCCACCGAACTGGCCATATCTCCCGCTACTGCCGCAGCACTTGGATGCCCTCAAACTAGAGCTCATTTTCCTCTACTAGACCATACAAGGACTCCCGTCAGTATTAGCCCAGTCGTGTGTACCCTTCTTCCGACGCCCCTAACAGCCGCTCCACTGCTCGTTCGCCGTCACCTCAACGCCGCCGTTCCCCATCGCCCCCACCACGGCGCTATTCGTCGCCGGTCAACTACGGATCCTCTCGGACGCAAAAGTAGATCATGCAGCTCCGGAAGGTAGTGCTGCATCATTTGAGACTGATGCAAATCCTCCGTTGACGCTCCCCACTAATACGAACTTGATTGAGGTGTATGTGGACGGCATTTCTTTGACGGCGTTAGTCGATACCGGAGCTCAAGTGTCCATTATGAGGGCTCATATCTGTGTCGCCTGCTCAAAAAAGTCCTCACGCCTGCCGCAACTAAAGCCCTCCGTGTCGCTGATGGTGGAACTGTGGCCATCGCTGGAATGTGTACCGCTCGTGTTAGTATTGCCGGCCGCCATGTCCCCGTTTTATTTACGGTGCTTGAAAATTGCCCGCACGACCTAATCTTCAGCATAGACTTCCTATCGACGCATTCTGCCCTGATAGATTGTGCCGCCGGTACTCTATGCTTAGAACCTCCTCTTTTCCCGGATTCTCACCATGAACTCCCGAAGAACCTGTGCACCACTGACTTCTTCCAGATGCCGCCTAAAGCTCTCACATCCGTCTAACTGGCAACGCCCTCTCCCGTACTCGACGGTGATTATATTGTGACGCCGATTACTGATGTTCTCATGGCGCGTGACATTACTGTCCCTCACTCCGTCGTAAGCAAAGCCTCTAACCGAACATATTTACCTGTTATCAATGTCGGTTTCATAAAGCAAGTGCTATCCCAAGGAATTTCGGTCGCCACGCTAAGGCCATTAATTGACGACTGCGTCACCTGTTTTACGGCAGACGTGTGTCCTGAGCACCCACACCAGTCGCCGGATGCCACGTACGTCGATGCGACTTACGCTCCATGATCGCCCCGGACCTCAAACCTGAGAAGTCAACCGCAATATGCCGCCTTCTGGCTTCATACGGCGACATATTCGACATCGACAGCCATCCACTCGGCCTGACTTCACTCGTCAAGCACCGCATTAACACGGGTTATTCTCATCCCATTCATCGGCGACCATACCGGGTGTCTGCCACCGAGCGTAAAGTAATTCAACAAGAAGTCACCAAGATGTTAGCCAAAGGAATTATTGAACCCTCTTCAAGCCCTTCGGCGTCCCCCGTTGTGCTCGTTAAAAAGAAATATGGCACGTGGGGCTTCTGCGCGGATTACCGCCATCTGAATAGAATCACGAAAAAGGACGTTTACCCTTCACCCCGCATCGATGACGCTCTCGAGTGTCTCCACGGTGCCCGATACTTTTCCACAATATACCTACGTTCCGGCTACTGGCAGATTGCTGTCGACGAAAATGAACAAGAGAAGACCGCATTTGTAACTCCAGACGGCCTATATTAGTTCAAGGTTATACCATTTGGGCTATGCAACGCCCCAGCCTCGTTCGAGCGCATGATGGACTCTCTGCTACACGGGTTCAAATGGTCAACATGTCTTTGTTATCTTGATAATGTTGTTGTATATTCCCCAATGTTTGAGACCCACCATCAGCGTTCGTCAGCTGTTCTCGACATATTCCACACTGCAGGTCTCCAATTGAACTCGTCGAAGTGCCGCT
Source organism: Rhipicephalus annulatus (assembly GCA_013436015.1). NCBI lineage: Eukaryota > Metazoa > Arthropoda > Arachnida > Ixodida > Ixodidae > Rhipicephalus > Rhipicephalus annulatus. The sequence goes on along the minus strand of WOVY01000226.1, from coordinate 654,130 downwards.
TCGAATGCCGGCAAATAACAGTAATGGGTCACCTTGTCGACGCCTCTGGTGTGCAGCCGGACCCCGAGAAAATTCGTGCAGTCACCAGTATTCCTGTACCCCAGTCAGCCAAAGACGTCCGGAGGTTTGTAGGACTTTGCTCCTATTTTAGAAGGTTTGTGAAAGATTTCGCAACCATCGTTCGACCCCTCACAGAGCTTCTGAAGAAAGACGTCACATTTACGGTGGGTACCGGCCAAGCTACTGCTTTTTCTCACCTAATCACGCTACTGACAACTCCACTCATATTGGCTCACTTTGACCCATTCGCTCCGACGGAAGTTCGAACCGATGCTAGTGGTCACGGAATCAGAGCCGTGTTAGCTCGACGCCAACGGGGACACGATCAAGTTGTCGCCTACCCTAGCCGCCTCATCACAGCTGCTTAGTGCAACTATTCTGTTACGAAGCGTGAATGTCTTGCTCTTGTTTGGGCAGTCTCAAAGTTCCGTCCATATTAATATGGCACTAATTTCTCTGTGATGACTGACCATCATGCGCTAAGTTGGCTTACGACACTGAAGGATCCTACTGGCCGGCTCGGGCGCTGGGGTCTGCGACTCCAAAAGTATACCTACACGGTGACGTACAAGTCTGGACGCCTACATAAGGACGCAGACTGCCTGTCCCGCTACCCGGTCGCTGAGTCGAGCACTATGCTTGACACCGACACCGAGCCTTGCGTCTTTTCCCTTTCGCAAATGACATGCATTGGTGACGAGCAGCGCCATGATGCATCCTAGCGTGCTATCATTGAGCGCCTCAAATCACCATCTTCCAGTCAGTCCCATCGCTCATTCGAGCTCCACCATGGTGTATCATACCGCCAAAAGTTTGAGCTGGATGGACCGGCTCTGCTGCTTGTCATTCCGAAACACCTTCGCTCGGAAATTCTGCATGAACTTCATGCTCTTCCGACTGGTGGTCACCTTGGTGTGTCACGCACTTATGACCAAATACGCCGACGCTTATTTTGGCCAGGGCTTGCACGCTCAGTCACAAGATACGTTGTGGCTTGTGAGAAATGTCAGCGCCGCAAAACACCATCGACACTTCCCGCCGGACGCCTTCAACCATTTGACATTCCGCCAGAACCGTTTTTCCGCGTTGGCTTGGATTTACTCGGCCCTTTCCCATTGTCTTCCGACGGGTAACAAGTGGATAGCCGTGGCCAGTGACTACGCCACGCGCTATGCCATCACACGAGCTCTCCTAACAAGCTGCGCCACAGATGTCCCCAACTTCCTCCTCAAGGACGTGATTTTGCAACACGGAGCCCCACGGCAGCTGCTTACAGACCATGGCCGCACCTTTTTGGTTAAGGTCATAGCCGACATCTTGCAGTCCTGTAAAACGAGACACAAGCTGACTACGTCATACCACCCGCAAAACAATGAACTCACGGAGCGTATAAATCAAACTCTTACAGACATTCTCGCTAAGTATGTTTCTACCAACCACACCAACTGGGATCTCGCGTTGCCGTACGTCACATTTGCCTACCATTCTTTTCACCAAGACACTGCTGGTTACTCTCCATTTTTTCTGCTGTTTAGCCGAGAACCAACATTGCCTCTAGACACCGTCATACTGTCCCCTGGAGTACCGACAAGTGAATATGCCGTGGAAGCTATCACTCGGGCTGCTCACGCACGCGAAATCACGCGTACTCGCCTTATGACCTCTCAAGAGAAGCAACGGCACTTTTATGACCAACGACACCGCGACGTGCACCTTCCGCCCGGCTCTTTGGTCCTGCTCTGGTCTCCAACCCGTCAAGTTGGCTTGTCAGAAAAACTGTTGACTCGCTACACAGGCTCATACCGAGTCCTTCGTGTGGTTACTCCTGTAACATATGAAATTGGTCCTGCCACCCCGTCGCCTTCATGTGCCCAACAGGCTACCGATATTGTACATGTTGCGCGCTTGAAGCCCTACAGCTCTCCTAGTGACGTTGACATTTAGAAGCGCTGAGACAGTGCTTGTGCCGCCGGGGGCTGTGCTACATGCATATATATTGATATTCTAGGTAGCGACGCGCGTGTGTGCCTAACGAGGAAGACGAAGAGTTGTGTCCGCTCGATCGCTGGTGAACCGGTTACGCCATTACCGCTGGTTTTGATTATATCTAATCCCCAGCCTCGTCGTTACGGCGTCTCTTTTTTTCCGTAACAATATGATGAAAGAATACCATCATTTGCAAATGACGACCTTTAGTTATTTTGACGTAAATGTTAGTAACCTGTCAGTTTGCTTGTATTTTGAAATGACGGAAAACACATCAAAATGATAAAAGTGTGCCGTCATTTGAATAAGACGGTCTGTCATTATTTTGATGGCTGTAATATTGAAAATAGAGCTGCTGGTATATTCACCGTCATTTTGACCATTTTTTTCTCATTGTATTTTTGCTTTAAACATCAGTGATTCTCCTGACATGATCATGTTTGCGGACGGCTTCAAACCTATTTTTTAATCTTGTGTGAACCACCAGCACCGGCTATGAAGAGATAACGTTACGTGATGCGCAGTAGCGGAGCTCGTGGCCCACTTGCGGTCTTCAAAACAGCCAGCCTGCGTGCTGCCCTGAGTGAAAGACGCCTTGGCTACCACGAATAACGGAGACTGTCAAACGCTCTGGCCGATTGCTCGTGCCCAGAAGGATGGTCGCTGCGTAGCCGTCTCACCCTGGGCAAACCCTGCCATATACTGTGTTTGGTTAAATAAATATTGACCTTTCTTTTGACTTGATGCCTTAGTCATCCTGCTTTATCTACGGACATGACGCCGAAAGCCCGACACCCACAGTTTGCGCCCACCATGGTTTTTGCTCCCACGCGTAGGCATGGCAAGGTGGACGTGGGTCCAGTTCTTTTGTTTTGATTGTCGAGTTTCTGTGTGGCAATTGTAGGAATTTATTTTCGTGCGTGTGTTTTTTGTGCGTTATTTTTGTCTCCCGTGGCCTAGGTAGACGGAAAGCAGCTTTCATCCGCGGCGACCGTGACCACTGGTGACAAGGAGGTCTCACCTCTCAGGGCGTTGAAAGAGCTGCTGGCACAGCAGTTGGACACATTTCATCGTGTCACTGAGTTGTTCAACACGTTCATAGGTAACCAAAGTGAATGTTTAGACCAGATGGTGATACATGATGTAAGTTTACAACGCGGTAGAGAAAACCGTCCTTGTCGTTGTCTTTTTCCCGTCCGTGTTCTCTACCACGTAATATACATAGAGTACGTTATAGGCCACGTGATCAGTCTTACTGTGGAACACAAGAGGGTAAGTGAGCCACAGCTTCGACCACAAGCCGAGCTGCCACGTATATGGGCTACACCGGCACAACATCAGTAGCTAACTTCTTAGACGAAGTAGACAGCTATGCAAGAGCTACTGGTGCCTCGGAAGTGTTCGTGGTGGCTGGAATTGTGCCGTTGGCTTTACGGTATGCCGCAAGACGATGGTGGAAGCTGCAGTCACCTTTCACTACATGGGCAGGTTTGGAAAAGCACTTGACAGGAATTTCTGCCCCCTGGGTACGAGCGACGAGACCACCGTGAGCTCGAACTATGAACCCAGCATCCGGGCGAAGGTTCACTTGGGTGCGTCCGGACGATGCAGGAATGGCATCGCCGAGCAGCACCAACTGCCTCGGAAAGGGACAAAGTCGCTCGGCTCATTCGACAGTCATCCCCGATTCAGACCATTTCTTTACGGGCGCACATTCAAAACCCTTGAGCATCTCGCACAGGAGGCCCGCGGTGCACAAGAGGCCAAGTTAGCTCAAAACACTTGCGTGCCACTGCCATCACCTCTATCTGCTCTTGAGGCATCACTGGCTTGCCGTGCACCCAGCGCTAGTCCCTCATGTGGCCTGACGAGCCCCGGAGCAGTCATGGCTGGCTCCTCCCGTGCTCCAAACCGCTTTGCATATGAGCAAGGACGGCGCGGGGCCCCATTCAACATCGTATCTGGGGTCGCCTGTTGCTGGAAGAAAGTGCGCGCAAAGCAGTGTCATAATGCAAAGCACTCGCTCCTTACTCAAGCCAAAGAGCACAGTCAGTTGGACACCGATTCCCAATATGCCGGGTTCACAAGTCCTGCGTGAGCCGACTGCGACAGGTGCTCCTGTAATGCGTACTCCGTGGGCCGCTCCACCGAGAGGCAGGATTTCAGTTATAGACTCTAACGCAAACATGCGAAAGCCGTATGCTTCCAGTGTGGTCAAAGTGGTCATGAGGCGGCACTGCTTGTCTCGCCGCATTGAAAATGCAGACCATTCGGGAAACTGTTGTGGTTGGTGGCACTAAACTTTGGCAGTCGGTCGTAGCCCACGGGTATCAATGCCAGGAGAGTCGAAAGCTGCCTGGTACGTCCAGACAATGAACAACAAGCTGGTGACTCAGTCATAGTTCCCTTTGTTTGCCCCATAGCCCAGTCACAGTCGCCAGAAACCACACTGAACGCGATAGCACTGGGAGTTATTGTACCAGCCATTTTTTAAACTGGCTCGAGAATCTCTTTACTTGGTGACGCGTTGTTGGAGCAATGTAACGCTAAAAAAACTGGAGCTTGGTAAGCCAAATGTTTATTTGAGAATGGCATCAAACCACGTATCAAATGCTGAACCTTGTGTTCGCTTGCAGAAAAGCTTTAATGGGGAAATGAAGCGCCTGCAGCGATTTGTTTGTTTGCCGGGTCTATCCTGGTCAATGCTTCTCGGCTGATATTTTTTGCAGGCGAGGGGTTCCCGGTCGACTTTCCCACAAGAGGCTACCGCCTTCACAAAAAGTCCGAGACAATGCACTTTGCAGAGAAAAACTCCATGCCGATACAACAAAGCACAGAAGACGTGGAAACCATGAAAACCACCCTGCCGTGAGCCGTCGTGCAGTCCCTCAGGAACTTAACGGCCACAGAACGGAAGCAGTTGGAGGTCGTGCTCACACCATTCTCTAGAATGTTCACAAAACGCCCCGGAAAAACCGACCTCCTAGTCATCGAATCAACACTAGTGACTACCAGTCTAGGCGTTATAGCCCGAGACCACTGAGCCAGCACGAACAAGCCCTTCGTGAGAAAGTGATGGATGACATGCTCGACACCGAAGCCGTGAAACCTTCGGAAAGTCCCTGGCCCTTCCCAGTTGTAGTGACAGCAAAGAAAGACGGTACACTTCAAGGCAAAAGGGTGTTAAAAGGGTGTGTGGTTCGTCCTTTTGGCAACCACACACACCTTTTTGGGAACTAACGGGACTGCCACAACCATTAATTCCTTTAACAACTAACGGCACCGGGTCTAACAGTTAATCCCCACAGAGGAGCTTAAGGGACTAACATTTAGTCTTCACATGTACACCTTAGTGAGTAACCGCTAGTCCCACAATTGACCTCAAAGTACTAACATTTAGTACTCACATTTGCACCTTATAGGGCAACTGTTAATCCCCACATTTACACCTTAACAGAAAACCGTATGTCCTTACAGTTGCACCCACCGGACAAACGGTTGATCCAATCAAGTACTCCAATCGAATGAGCTTTTCATCCCCTGTTCAAGCATTGTTTTTTATATTTTCCACCATGCCTAATACTTTTTTCGCCTGTTTTTCTGCGCAGCGAGCAACAAATGCCGCAGAAAAGAACACGCAAAAACTTAGGTAGCCACCTATGTGTAAATCCTTTCACAGTCACGCAACAACGAAAGAAAGAAGTGAGACATAGAAATCTTTTATTTTTCTACATACACGTGAAGTTTCTCCATTCTTTTAAGTGAATTCATGGTGAAGTGTAGAAGTCCAGTCTCGTTGTCACATCTTATTCATCCCTTGTGGAGCTCCTCCAATGGAAGCGATAGATGAAAGCATTGCAGATGCCAGCGCCAGCAGCCTTCTGCCTGTTGTGTTCCCACGGCTGTACGTACAATAAGATTGTAAAAATAGTTAGACACACGTGACAGAAAGTGAAGATGCACGCATATGACAAGTACGTGCAAGTTAGTATAAATACATGCGTGTAAAATATGACACACAAATAATTTTACCTTCACATCTCGCACAGTCCTTCTGAAGCTGCTCTGATGAAAGAGATGGATGAAAAGTAGAGTAGAATAAAGAATGATCCCCTACTTGCGAAAGAACCCAGCAGTGAGTTCTGCCCTGAGTCGGACTGAAGTAATGTATTCGATAGGCCTGCTGTCTTCTCGGCCGCCATGTTGGCCTTCTCAACTGTTGCTGTCGTGTGTTGGTCGTGACTATCTTGAAGCCAGCGATATACAGCGCGGCACGGTGACGTGTCGAGACCTGCTTCAGACTTAATGGATGCGGTGAAACCTAAAAGCTGCAGTGCACGCTCACCCAAGCGTACACACAAGCAACTCGTCGTAATTTCTAGATCGTCAAATCCAGGCGGCCGTGGTAGAGCGCTCCAAGCGCGACGCCACACGTACCATCGCGAGCAAACTACGGAGAAAGACTAAGCCAGGAGAGGGTGAGGACGGCTAGGGACCTTGGCAACGCTTTTCGCACTGCCCGCGGTTCCCGGGTGGTTCATTCCTTTGGAGCGTGTTTGGAAACTAAGTGGTTTGCACCCGGCACGCTTCCCTCTGTGGTTGCTCCTCCACAGTCTATCCAGTCATCGCGCGCGCCTACTGGGCTCTGTTACTCTTCTTGGGTAGTTTTGCCTTAGAGTGTACAGCATGCTTTTGTGTAGATTACCACAAGCTCAACGCAGTCACGGTGCCAGAATTTAATCCCGTGCAAGCAATACCGAGCATAGCCTATAGCGCGAAGTTCTTCACCACTATAGATTGCTCTCGTAAATACCTGAAAATTGAAGTTCACCCTGATGATGTCCCGACAACGGCATTTACATGCCATAGAGGCTTGTTTCAGTTTGCGCGTATGCCTTTTGGCCTTGCTAACAGTCCGAGCCCTATGACCGCATGATGCATATGCCCTTGGGCGAAGCAAAACTTATTTATGCACTTTGGTACTTTGATTTAGTGAATTTGTTTTCGCGCACGTTTGCAGAGCATCTTGTACCTTTGCATATAGTGCTACAGCGCGCGTCAGCCTCGGGTTTAACAGTTATTCACGGAAAATTGCAGCTCTCTACTCACAAGATCAACCTGCTTGGGTTTCTTGTTAGCGACTGTGTATACTAAAGCAAACCCAGATAAGCTCTGTGCAAATGCAATTTTCCCGCCACTTCGATATACTAAGAGTTTGCAAAGGTTTCTGGGAAAGATTGCCTTTTATAGTGAGTTGATTGCACAGTGCGAAGACATCGCTCAACCACTACCACAGCTGCTGAACAAAGGCGCTAAATGGCTTTGGAGCAGCAAGCAACAAGCAGCTTTCCACACACTTTTGAAGGCGATTACCAGCAATGCCCTACTTCAGCTGCCAGATCTAAACAAGCCTTATTTTGTTTCAGACCGCTGCAAGTGGCTATCTATGCCACGGAGGAAGGAAAGATGGGAGAGGTCCTGACGTCGCTCGTTGTGGAGCCGCGATGAAGCTGGAAGTCAGCCATATTGACTGGGCAAATTCTCCTCTCTTGTTTACACCCAAAGGTAAAGCGGAATGCACGACTCTTTCTCCGGCTCAAAAAGCAAGTGATCTGCGCAGCGCGTGCGTCGTGATGATTCGAAACTAATAAAATGGGGTTCAAAACTCTGGGCCAGCGCGACACCTTCGGCTAAATCATTTTGTCAGAGTATTAACAGCGAGTAACAGCTTACCGACAACGAAGCAAGTGCAAGAGAACGCGCGCTAGATGCACTGACAACGGCGAGTGCTTTCACGTCAATAATTCAGCAACTATACAGACAACACTATCGGTCGTGCGCCTTTAACGGTTGCATTCCGCCACGCGGCCGACGCAGTGTCCGGCCGCTGTGTCCGTGTTCCGCGTGAAACTCACCTGCATCAGCATTCTGCGACCATGGTGGCTGAGCACGGTGCAAGTGACACTTGAACGTGGTTGCTGTTACGTTGAGATTGCATACAATGTGGGGGGAGAGTATATGAAGTGGTTCAGAAAAGCTGTTTTAATGCACACATGCCAGTTCTTACTCTATACACACAACACGAAACTACGTATGTGCACATGGTTCTCATTGCGTCTTTCGGGGCTTAACAGCGTCGACCATTGTCACAAGCAGGAGCACTGCCCAACCGTCACTGACCTGCCAGGCGTTCGTCGGCGTTCCGCTTTGTCATGGTGCCCAACACAATTTCGCTGAACACTAATTTCAGCATCCGCGTCACCCGCCGCACGACACATGAATATGCATTCGTTCTATGCACTGTTCAGGCTCCATGGTGAACGCAAGGTTTTGTAAACGTTGCTAAAAGTACAGTAACTGCCAGGAGAACACTTCATAACCAATAACGTGGCGCAGAGCACAGATATTGTCTGCCACGGCTCAGCAGAAGACCTGGGGAGGCACACATGTCACCGCCCGCCGCGGCCGCTCACTGCTAGACCAGCTACACTATGCAACACGTAACCATAGCTACGCCGCCATTGTGCCCAGTGAATATGGCCGCCATAATGTCATTTTCCTCCACACTTTTCACGTAGCGCGCCGGCTGGGCATGCCCTCTCCTACCTTTCCTTCCTTCGTAATCTGTGCTCTTGGCCCGATTGTTTTACAGGAGTGCGCCGGCGTGCTGAAACCTGTCGCTTTCGCAAGCCACACTTTGACCGGTGCGGAACGTAACTACTTGGTAATCGAGAAGGAATATCTTGCAATCATTTTTGTATTACAGAAGTTTGACTTCTGTGGGATAAAACTTAGTTTGTTATTCAGACTGGTCATCAAGCACTGTTTTTGGCTGAAACGGCTACCTAACCTCTCCGGATGATTGGCCTGATGGGCGCTTATGTTGCACCGCTAGAATTATGTCATTGAGTACAAGAGTAGCACTAAAACAGTTGCTGATGCACACTCTCGTGCGCGTTTTCTATTGAGTCACAGGTAGATCCGGAAACAGTCTCTGCATGGTCACGACACCGCCTTAAACTATGCATTCCCTTTACGCTATTTTGGTGACTAAATAGAAGCTTCTCGCAGCATAAAAGAGTGATGGCTTCTGTGGTAAAGTGAAGAAAAGCTTGCGGCTCGTGAATCAGCTGACCAAGAAGTCAAAAGGAGACCGACTGCTACCTGCTTAGAGAAGGGGGCCTCCTGTTTCGGTATTTTACTCAGGCTCACAATGGTAATGCAAAATCGCCATTTCGAAGTTCTTATTCCTCGCAAACTTCGCAAATCCTTCAAGCGTACTACCACAACAGTGCCTTAGCTGTTCACTCTTCAGGGCAGAAAACTTACGAGTAGCTGTGTCTTACAGTAACTTAGTCAGGCATGAAAGCGGACGTGTTACGCTGCGAGCGTTCTTGTTCAGTTTGCCAAAGGGCAAAACCACGAGGTAGTTTACTTCTAGGACCAATGCGATAAGTTGAGAGTACGTGGCCTTGGCAAATAGTAGCATTTGACGTGACGAATCTGTTTTCCACTATTCCGCGGCGAAACCAGTACCTGCTTGTTGTGACTGACCAGTTCACGAAATGGGTCGAAATATTTCCTTTAAGCAAGCTGACTTCGTAGAAAGTATGGGACAGCCTTCTCGAAATATTCATTAAGTTTGGATTCTCTGCCCAGCTGATCACAAAAAACGCAACGTACTTCAACAGCGAGGTGTTCACGGATTTCTGTGGCGCCCGTGGAATTTGTTACAAGCGCACATCTGTGTACCCCCCGGAAGCCGACATCAAAGAAAGGGTAAACCGAAATATTGAATGTATGCTTGTTGCGCATAGCGAGCGTGACAGGGAGTGGGATCTGAAACCGGCAGAGATAGTGTTTGTGACTTGAACGGCAGTCAATTGGTCAAGATATTTCACTCCTGCGCAACTTAACGTGGGCGAAGAATTGAGTTTTCTGCAGAACAATGCTCTGACACGTACAGACACTACTGTGAGACCTTATGTGAGGTTTGTAGATGACTTCCGGCACCGGTTGACGGACGCAGTACAAGCTAGACAGCACCTCGATGTATCGCGCGTGGAACAGGCCGTAAAACATGATAAGCGTCGGAAGAACATTTATCTTGAGCTTGGTGACAAAACGCATGCACACCTTCAGTGACGCATCAAAAAGCTTTACAGCCCCCTTAGCAACAGGTTGGACGGACCTTATGAATAACCCGGAAATCCAAGCTTTCGTACATGTTTACAGACTGCATGACTAATCAAGTGTATGGCCCTATTCATGTCTCCGATTTCAAACCATTTCATGCGCAACACGATTCAGCTGCTGGGGGTTCAGATATTTCTCATAGGAGCCTGGCCGCTCAGCCACGAACACCACGGAGAAAGGGGCACAATCTGCGTCTGTGGTGACGTAGCAAAGAGGGGTTTGGGAAGATAGCGCATTCCCTCCTTGATTCTTGCTTTTTTTCCCTCCTTGGGATGTTTTGTTCGCCTCGTTGTTTGGCGCAAGACGCAATTACTGTCATTGGTGGCGAGCAGGAAATATTTATTGGTTTTTTCGTTATTCCTCGCCACAGGGTCAATGCTACCGAACAAAACCTTCAGACCTCTGGAAGCCAACCCGCATCGCATTTTTAGGAGGGGGGAGATGTGTGGGAAGCATGTGCACCGGATATCTAGAAATAGTGCCACGTGTTGCGCAATAGCGGTGCCCCGGCCCACTTGTGCTCTTCAAAAGGGCCAGCCTGCGCACAGCCCCAGGGAGAAACTCTTTGGCTGCCACGAAGAATGGAGGCTGTTCCCTGCACTGGCCGACTGCTCCTGCCCGGAGTGATGGTCGCTGCGCATCCGTCTGGCCCTGGGCCGACCCTGCCGTACAGCGTGCTTAGTTAACTAAATGTCGTTCTCTGTTTTAATTTGAAGCTTCCGTGCTCCTAGCTTTACCTAGGGATGGGACGTAGCAAGCTCGCATGAAGAATGGAGGCTGTTCCCTACACTGGCCGACTGCTCCTGCCCGGAGTGATGGTCGCTGCGCATCCGTCTGGCCCTGGGCCGACCCTGCCGTACAGCGTGCTTAGTCAACTAAATGTCGTTCTCTGTTTTAATTTGAAGCTTCCGTGCTCCTAGCTTTACCTAGGGATGGGACGTAGCAAGCTCGATATTTATTTGGATACAAATCTCTTCTTTAATGAAATGTACTTGCAGGTATGCTCATGTTATACCTTTGTTTTGTTTACTTCTGTACAAAAGAACCTCTTTAAGTTCAGTTATTAGATAGCGTTGTCTGTTTTTTATTCTTCCGAAAAATTGTAAAGTACGAACAAATTTTATGTATTTTTTGTTTACTATTTCTGTAAATCCAGTCATTACTGCTCTAGCTTTAGCTTTTGTAGGTTTCTTTCTTCAATTGAAGAAAACTAAAGTATCTGAATCTTGTTCTTCGGCTTCGCGCTGGTGATGTTTGCAGTTCAGACGTGCAGAGCACAGAAACATCTGACAGGTATGCTGAGCGCTCGTGATGGGTTTTACAGCTTCGCAGGAGCGTAGCCAGAAGTTTTTTACGGGAGGGGGGCTGCACTTCCTTGACTTCAGGGGGAGGGCAACGCCTCAGGTTGTTTTTTTTTTCACTCTGTATGCCATGGTGAAAAAAAGTTTGGGTGGAGCATGGACCTGGTGTGCCAACTTCTGGCTAAGCCCCGGTAGCTCCGTCGTGACCTTTTGCCTTCGAAAGAGATTGACCGACGTCGTTATCTTGGTCATGTGCACTCACACCACGCGGTCAGACCTACGTTTCTGCCACAGCATCCGAACACGCGTTAGGTTTGGCAAGATCAGAGGGAAAATGCTCCTGATGTCACCTACAGAGTCGACCATTTCGAAGTGTTACATCAATGATGTGGTCGCCCGACGCGGAAGTCACTCTCACCGGAACCCAAAGTGGACCGCCTCGAAAAATCTTCGCATAAACAGCATCCCCTCGTTGCACAATTGGCATGTGGTGGACGTTCTTCTTTTGCGCTACGTTGAGCTAGAGCTCCTTCGTCAGGACTCTAGACCTAATATAGGGATGTAACAGAGCCAAAGTTGTAGAAGGACTGCAAGCTGGGCATGTTTGTGACAGTATTTGAACATATTTTGACACAGCGCACGACTACACGGACACAAGAAGAGGGACAAACCACTGCGCTACTCGCAACTGATTATTTATAGAAAACATAAACGGAAAAGCAGCACTTCAACCTTCATACTTATGTGATCCCACTAGAGAGAGAAAATGGTAGATCAGCTGACATTTCGACCACACAACCTGGATATACCACACGTGTACTCTCCACTAGCTAAAAGGTTAAGATGCCGAGCTGTGTAAGAACCGAACTTCCCGTCATGTAGGGCCATAGAAGGTACGCTAATGCATTGCTCATTCCTTGTTTTGATAATATATGCTTCGAAAATTTGGCAAATCCCATGCACAGTGGCAATCAGGAATAGGCGAAGCACGAATGAGGAATGTTGATACATCACTTTCAAATCAACAAACATTGTGAGGCAAAAGTAAATTAAGCCGTACATAACTTCCATGTCGTGATTATCAGGTTTGGAGGTGTCATTTTCTTTCGTCGTCTATTCACGTCACGTATACCGAGTTTACTATATGTGAAGCTAGCGAAATGGTCACGAGCGCATCTTGAGTTTGGTATGTTGTTATGTTCTTACATGACACCAGTGTCTTGATTTTCTTGTTTGCACCAGTCATATAACATCGTCATCCATCGGCTTTATGTAACACCAAATTCGATATATGTAGAGCTCTTGAAACCGTCGCGAGAGCATCATGGAGGGACCAATGTTCTCCAACGTAACATTGACGCGCTCGCTCGCATGGCGTAGCGACGCTACGCTAGCAAAACGGGATCGGCGCATCCAGCGTCCGTCGGCGCGGCCCGGCAGCAACCGGTGCGAAATGCGACATGCTGCATTTCGCGCTGATGACGTCACCAAAACAGCACTGCGTCTGCCTCTCTTCGTGACGGAGGGACGCTGGGCGCGCACAAACACGCAAGCGTCAAAGCAACACAGCGCGGCGCGCACCTGTGAGTGTATGGCAGGCTGATCGGTGCCTGGCGTGGCGTCGCTGGCGTGACGCAACGAAACGAACACCGGCGCACACGGGCACACGGTCATGTCGAAGTGAATTGGCGCCTTGATTGTTACATGTAGTCATTTTCTTACACGACACACATCTCATGATTATCATGTTTGCACCAGTCACATACCTTCGTCATCCATTCACGCGGCGTAATACCAAATGTGGCATATGTGAAGCTAGCCAACGGCCGCGAGCGCTTCATGAGTGTGGCATGTAGTCATGTTATTACATCCCCCGTATGTCATAATTATTCTGTTTGCACCAGTCACATACCTCCGTCATCCATTCAGGTCCCGTAATACTTAATATGGTATAGGTGAAGCTAATGAAATGGCCGCGAGCGCATCATGAGCGTGGCTGGTAGTCACATTTTTACATGACAAGCATGTCATGATTTTAACGTTAGGGTCTGTCGCGTGTGTTTGCCATGCAGTCATGTCATCCTGCTACGTACTTTTCTTAAAGTTTTGTTATTGCCATGTTGCACTATGTTCAGCGCAAACCACGCCTACATTGTTAGAAGAGCTTCGAGGTTGATTGTTATAAGATTACGCCCACTTCGTGAATCTTTCAGATTATTCTGGAAACAACGTCGCCGCTAGCGATAAGACTAAAATGTTCGATGGCAAGTGCATAAATGCCGACACGTTTCACCACTTGTCAGTTGATCGACGGCGGACGCTCCGTCGCCGCTATCAGTCCAAGACTGCTACTGTAGTCTCACTTCCTGTTTAGTGGGCACAGGTACACTCAAACAAACGATTTCTTATTCGACTCACAGTGTGCTCCATTCGTCCACATTACGACCCCGTGACATCTGGTGGAGGTGCTGTTTCTGCAATGTACCAGACGCCTCCGTCAAGCCGTGAACCGAGCCCACGCCGCAAAGACACCGACGCCAGCAACGAGCAGTGAGTTAGCCGCAGGCAACAAGGTATGCCACTGGAGTGCGGGCTTTTACCTGACAAGGCTCAGAATACCAAGACGTTGACGTCAACCACGGCGACCATGTCAGCGCCTGTTCCACCTGCACCACTCCTGATCCGACAGTCCAAAGCGCCACCAACTTTCTGCGGTTCGCCACTGTAAGACCCGGAAAGCTGGATCAAAAGGTTTGACCGCGTCGTCACCTTTAATGACTGGACAGACGATGACAAGCTCCGGCATGTGTATTTCGCCTTAGAAGATGCTGCTCGCACCTGGTTCGAGAATCAGGAGTGAAGCCTTACAACGTGGGACGTCTTTCGTGCGAGGTGTCTCACCACTTTCGCAAGTGTGGTGCACAAAGAGAAGGCCACAGCTCTCCCCAAAATTCGCAAGCATATGCCAAATAAAAACGTGGCGCTATTCACGGAAGATATTATTAAACTTTTCCGCCATGCTGACTTCCACATGTCCGAGAAGAAGAAGGTCCGTCTGCTCATGCGAGTAGTAAAGCAGGAACTGTTTGCCGGGCTGATAAGAAACCCGCCAAAGACGGTCGCCAAATTCATTTCAGAAGCATCTACGATAGAGAAGATGCTCGAGATGTGCACGCGGCAATACAACCGTAGCTTCTCGTCTACAAGCTACGCCGGCATTCAAGCGCTAGGAACCACTGACTTGTGGGAGACGATCCGAGTGATCGTGCAAGAAGAGCTCCGACAATTACTTCCTTCAGCGCAGCCTCACAAGGACTCCATCACGGACGTCATGCGGCAGGATATCTAGCAATCGTTGGGCGTTCCTCAGCCTCAAGAGCCGCAGCTGCAAGTCATGAGCTATGCTACGGCAGCCCGCCGCCATGCCCCTCCTCCACGCGCACACCATGACGCAGCCGCATCGCACTTCCGTCACCAGACGCCACCGACGTCCCAGCGTTGGCCAGCGGGCCAGCGCAGCGCGCCAAGGAAAACTGACATTTGGCGTGCGCCCGACAACCTCCCGCGTTGCTACCTTTGCGGTGAGGCCGGGCACACTTATCGCCGTTGCCAGTACCGACAGATAGGTCTGCGGCGCTTCTACGTCAAAGCATCGTGTCTACAATGCAGTGAACGACCGCAAGACATCGCCGACTACCTCGCGGGAGTGCAATCAACACCCCGACGACCATATCGTTTGCCGTCGCCAGGCCGCTACGCCTCACCGCACTGCGGGCAGTTCACCGGCCCTGCTCGGGGCTCATCTCCGAGCCCTTACTTGAAAACTAAGTGTAGCAACTGATGTAGGTGCGGTTGCTGTGTGACGTATTGCCGAAGATCCTCCGAAGACGACGCCGCGGCTAAACTATGCGAACATGACGCGAACAGGCAGAGCTCTGATGACAAAACCTCACGCACGGAAGACGAGCTGATGACGCAACATAGATGCAACTGAACAAGCCAATGCAGCCGGGACCCGACGCCACAACCCAAGCGCAACGCCAGGCGACGAACTAGTGATATTGAAGTTTTCATCGACAGCCATAGCATCACAGCTTTCGTCAATACCGGAGCCGACTATATGGGTATTAGTGGGACGTTCACCGCGAAGTTGAAAAAAGTCCGGGCCGCATGAGGAGGCCCCGAAATTCGAACCGCTGGAGGCCATCTCATAACGCCCGGTGGGCTCTGCACAGCAAGAGTCACCATCAATAAGCGAACTTACCCTGCAAGCCTTGTAATCCTACAGGATTGCTCCATGGATGTGATACTCGGGATGGACTTCCTTTGTGAACACGGTACTGTCATCTACCTAAGGTCTGAGTAAATCACACTAACCTCAAAAGAAGCACTGCTGCTGCTCATGACGCACCCGATGCATGCTTTAAATGTGATAGAAGAGCCGGTCGCCATTTTACCTTTCTCCAGTGTAATCATTTCTGTCGGCGGCAAAGAACACCCAAACATTAACGGCGTCATCGAGGGCGATCAGCGCCTACTTCTATACCGTCCGACTCGCGTTGCAAGAGGCATAGCCGAGCTGCGTGGAGGCAAAACAAAGGTAGTGCTGACAAACTTCTGCCACAAATATAGGCACCTCAGCGTTGGTACGACGGTCGCCTATATCAACAAATTCGTGTACGCCAGCAACGCTTTTACCCTCCTTGATGCTGTCGAAGGTTCTTCTACGAATCGTTGTCCCCAACTGGATTTTGACGTCAAGCCGAGACTTCCGAAGTGTGAGCAAGACGAGCTCAAAACCCTGCTTCTCCAATTCAAGGACTGCTTCTCGTCATTCTCCTGAATTGGGCAAACTCCAGTCAAGAAACATCACTTGATAATAGAAGAAAGCGCTCGACCAGTTTGGCAGAGCCTGTACCGAGTTTCAACGAGCGAACGCGAGGCAGTGAAAATACAAGTCGACGAAATGACACGGGGTGAAATCATTCAACCGTCCAAGAGTCCGTGGGCGTCACCCGTGGTCTTAGTGAAGAAGAAGGACGGGACCCTACGGTTTTGCGTTGATTACCGGCGCCTGAACAAGATGACCAAGAAGGACGTGTACTTTCTTTGACGTATAGACGACGTTCTCGTATAGACAACGCGAAGTACTTTTCGACAATGGACTTCAGGACAGGCAATTGGCAAACTGAGGCCGACGAGAGAGATCGAGAAAAGAATGCCTTTATCACACCAGACAGCCTTTTCGAGTTCAAGGCCATGCCTTTTGATCTTTGCTCGGTGCCTGCGACATTTCAGCGTGGTATGGACACCGTGCCGGTGGGATTGAAGTAACAGACTTGCCTCGTGTACTTGGACGACGTCGTCGTGTCTTCCTCGAGCTTCGACGAGCTTCTCAGGCGTCTTGAAGTAGTACTTACAGCTATCAAGAACTCCTGACTCTACCTAAAGCCCAAGAAGTGCAGCATCGCGTACGAGGAGCTCTTGTTTCTGGGACATGTGATTAGCAAGTCTGCAGTCCGTCCCGACCCACGGAAAACAGCCGCCATCGCCGATTTTTCACCAACCACTGAGAAGAAAGCAGTACGCCGATTCCTCCGATTGTGCGCCTAATACAGGCGTTTCGTCAAGGAATTTTAGCAGATCGCCGCACCACTAACTGACCTCACCAAAACCGACGTCGAGTTCAGGTGGCACACGGCACAAGAGGAGGCATTTCAGAAGCTGAAATGACCCCTGCAGACGCCACCACTACTTGTACATTTTGACGAACACGCCGAAACAGGAGTGTACACCGACGCAAGCAGTATAGGCCTCGGCGCCGTCCTTGTTCATAAGACCGATGGCCTCGACAGGGTTATCAGCTATGCTAGCCTGTTGCTTTCTAACACTGACGCTAACTACTCCACAACAGAAAAAGTGTGCCTCGCCATCATTTGAGCAGCGACGAAATTTCGCCCTTATCTCTACGGGCGACCTTTCACAGTTGTGAGCGACCACTACGCCCTGTGTTGGCTAGCTAATTTGAAGGACCCTTCAGGTCGCCTCGCGCGGTGGAGCCTGAGACGTCAAGGATCCGACATTACCTTCGTGTACAAGTCCGGAAGAAACACCCCGACGCCTACTACCTCTCTCGTGCCCCCGTGGATCCACCACCGCAGGATGACGGATTATGAGTATTTCTTGGAAACCATACGTGCCGGCGACTTCACCGAGCGACAGCAAGCCGACCCTGAACTTGGAGGTTTAGTGGAATACCTCGAGGGTCTGGCCAGTGTCGTCCTAAAAGTGTTCAGACAAGGTTTGGCGTCATTTTTCTTGAAAAACAACGTCCTCGTAAAGAAAAGCTTTTCTCCAGCACGAGCCAGCTACCTCATCGCTGTACCTTTGGTGATGCGGCCCGAAATTCTGCAGGCCCCTCACGACAACCCAGCGGCTGGCCACCTTGGTTTTTCGCACACGCTGGCAAGATTACAAGAAAAATACTACTGGCCACGCCTTGCCGCCGACGTCACTCACTACGCGAAGACATGTCGGGACTACCAGCGACGTAAGACACCGCCGACAAGGTCAGCAGGACTTCTGCAGCCCATCGAACCGCCTCACCGACCATTCCAAAAATCGGTATGGAATTACTTGGGGCGTTCCCTACGTCGACTGTCGGGAAAAAATGAATTGTAGCTACTGACTAAATTACCCGCTACGCCGACACAAAAGCCCTGCCCGAAGGTAGTGCATCAGAGGTAGCGCAATTCTTCGTCGAAAACATGGTCCTGTGTGACGGCGCCCCTGAGGTCCTCATCACCGACAGAGGTACGGCATTTATGGCTGAGCTAACCGAGGCGACTTGGGCATACAGCCAGACAAGCCACCACCATACAATAGGGTACCACCCACAGATGATTAGCCTCACCAAGCTCCTAAACAAGACCATTGCCGACATGCTCGCCAATTACGTCGATGTCGAACACGAGACGTGGGATGCCATCCTTCCGTACGTGACCCTCGCATACAACACCGCCGTTGAAGAAACGACGCAGATGACGCCGTACAAACTGGTCTACGGAAGGACCCTGGCAACGACGCTCGACGCCATGTTACACAACATCACCGACTAAGAAAACCTCGATGTGAGCGAGTACCTTCAACGCGCCAAAGAGGCTCGACAACTCGCCCGCTTCCGCATCAAGAACCAACAGGTGACGGATAGCCGCCGTAACAATCTTCGACGGCGCTTCGTGGAATACCAGCCCGGTGAACGTGTTTGGGTATAGATGCCTATATGCGACGTAGACTCAGTGAAAAAATTTTGCGCCGGTATTTTACACCATATAGGGTGATTCGACGGCTCGGCCCACTCGATTACTAAGTTGTTCTTGACGACATCACGAACTCTCAACGACGCCAATCACGACCTAGAATCCTCCATGTCACGCGTCGCAAGCCGTTTCATGCGCGTTAATGAACTCAAACAGTGTAGTTTGTTCTTGTTCTTATTGTGATTGCTGTATTGTAATTCATTTCTTGTACTTTCTTACATTATTTTTGTACTTTCACCTTCTGCTAAAGCATCGGGACGATGCCTTTTCCAGAGAAGGGCAATGCAACGTACGTTTCTTCAAGTTTGTTACCGCCATGTTGCACAATGTTCAGCGCAAACCATGCCTAAATTGTTAGTGAAGCTTCGAGGCTGATCAATAAAAGATTACGCCCACTTCGTGAACCTTTCAGATTATTTTGGAAACAACGTCGCCACTAGCGATAACACTAGACTGTTTGATGCCAAGTGTATAATAGCCGACACGCTTTGACACTTGTTAGTTGATCGACGGTCGACGCTCCTTCACCGCTATCAGTCCAAGACTGCTACTGTAGTCCGACTTCTCGTTTACTGGGCACAGGTTCACCCAAACAAACGATTTATTATTCGACTCACAGTGTGCTCCATTCATCCACGTCACGAACACGTGACAATACAATACCCTATTTGCAACATGTGATGTGAACGAAACCACCACTAGAGCAGCAAGACCATGACATGTAAATCAAGACATTCATGACGTACATTTCGTGATTTTCATACTATGGCTAGTCACTTATGCTCGCCATGCAGTCATGTTATGCCATAGCAAGTTTGGTACCGGTACCAATATCGAAACGGCCAGGAGAGCGACACGTCGTAGGCGGCTAGATAGATAGATAGATAGATAGATAGATAGATAGATAGATAGATAGATAGATAGATAGATAGATAGATAGATAGATAGATAGATAGATAGATAGATAGATAGATAGATAGATAGATAGATAGATATGCTCAAAGTCGCCGATGTTCGCTTTGAAATGCTCTGCGTTTAAAATTTCTTGTGTAGTTTGATCTCTGTGCGTCGATAGAACTGTAGCTTCATCAAAGATAGTAGCATTATGGCACTGCGTTTTGTGTTGGGACCCATGTGAGCATACATTCCTTTGCAAAGAACATCTGTGTTCCAATAGTCTAATATTATAGTATGTGAATATTTGTCCTATGTATATATGACTGCACGATAATAGCAAAAGATAAACAATGAAAGTTTCAAGATTGCAAGCGTTGTGTCCCAAAAAACTTCCGGTCACCTCATTTACCATCTCGTAACGTCCAAACTGAAACGGCGTTTTCACGTTTTTCAGAGTAAGGGAAGTTTTTATTTCTTTTTCATATGAAAGAAACGTGCGTGATGCTCAAAGCAATCTGTTGTAGTTTTTATGTAGCTCAAAAGAACATCAACAATACACACACACACACACACACACACATATATATATATATATATATATATATATATATATACATGTGTGTCTTCATTTATTTATTTATTTATAATGGAAAGAATTGTATACCTAACGGCTCGTTTTTCCGTGTTTTGACACAATATTATTAAGATCTAACAGACTATATATATATATATATATATATATATATATATATATATATATATATATATATATATATATATATATATATATATATATATATACATATATATATTGTGTGGGCGTTTGTTACGTCGTTCTAATCCCTGCAGAATCATATTCATCATCATCCGCTTGCCTCTTTCTCAAGGCCAGTCTGTGCCATCATCATCGTCATCGTCTGTGGACTGGCTCTGCCCGTTCGTTTTGCGAGGTCTTTCCTCAAATAAACGCTGTCGCAACCAAGACCACCAAAGTTCATACGCTCACATCGATAGGGCAACCCGTTTAGGACGACGAGCCAACATTTATCTCTCGCCAGCGATCTGATCTATACTGCAGATGCATGATGGACCACCTTTCGGGAGTTTCTCATCCACCAAACCCGCAACTTCGTCGTCAACTCCTGCACTTTAAGCTGGTGAATGGGGTTCTTTAGCGCCACATTTACCACCATGACGGTCAGCGCTGGGTTCCTGTACTGCCACGCTCTCTTCGACTACAAGTGCTCGAAGCCTTCTACGATGACTGCTGGTCATCTTGGTTTAAAAAAAAAAACTCTTGAGTGCATTCGATCTCGTTATTACTGGCCTGGCCTTTCTTCTTGCGTAGCGCGGTACGTCGGTTCCTGCTACCCATGCCAGCGTCGTAAACTCCCGACGTCTGCACCTGCTGGACCTCTACAGCCATTTCCGTGCCCTTCAATGCCGTTCGAGGGTGTAGGTGTCGATCTTTACGGGCCTTTCCCCATAACATCTGCTCTGCTGGCAAACGATGGATAGTGACTACCGTGGACCACTTCACACTATGGTGATGATGATGATGGCACAGAGCTGCCATGAGGAAGAGGCAAGCGGATGATGGTGATTATGATCATGCAGGGATGAGAACGATTTAAGTAACTAACACCCACAATATATATATATATATATATATATATATATATATATATATATATATATATATATATATATATATATATATATATATATACATATGGGATATGGCACAATGGAAGCGTTGTCACCAAGGATAAATATATTTATTTCCCAACAGTTTCGGGAGGGGACCTCCCTTCATCAGGGGATGAGTTATACTGACATGAGCTTCCAAACTTCCTTGCTGCCGCGTCCCTCTCACCTTGAAAGACGTTTGCGAGAGTGAGAGGGAACTGGAAAAAGGAAAAAAAGGGGGGGAGAAAAAAGACGAAAAAAGAAAGAAAAAAAAGAAAGTAAAAAAGAGGAAGAACCACTGTCAGCACTGAGAACGAAGCCAACTGTCCGTCTACATCCACCTATCTACATCCACATATATATATATATCGTGGGTCTGTGTTTGCAAACAATGAAAGGGTCTATACCTATCCTACACAGTAGAAAAGGAGTCACGTGTCAGAACACGAAGCTTTCTTTAGATAGTCTTGACTGATAGTTCATGAGTCCGTTCACCCATCACACAATACTTAACAATGGATAAGTATTGTAAGCGTAATTCTTTTGCCACCTAGTAAACTGCACTTTACTAGGTGGCTAAAAAGTTACGCTTACTTCAAACCGGTTTGCAACGTTCTTCAAGACAAGGGATAATTTCTGGATATACTGATGTACTACGAC
Source organism: Rhipicephalus annulatus (assembly GCA_013436015.1). Lineage (NCBI taxonomy): Eukaryota > Metazoa > Arthropoda > Arachnida > Ixodida > Ixodidae > Rhipicephalus > Rhipicephalus annulatus. The sequence goes on along the minus strand of WOVY01000226.1, from coordinate 632,022 downwards.
GTAATTCATAAGCTCTGAAACTGGATGAGTAACAAAACTTAAAAAGCGCGAGTCAGGAGTATCTAGAGTAGGCTGCAGGATAAGACACGTGAATCATTTTTACGGTGTAGAAAAGGTATTGTGCATGTTTTACCGTTTTCCTGTCGTCATGCATACAAAGGACAAACAAGTGGATGCGTGAACATTAGGTTGTCGGAACAAAGGCACTTTTTGCAAAGGAATGTATACTCCCTTGTGCTCCAACATTTGCGTAGCGCCATTGCGCTCCTATCTTTCATGAAGCTAAAGTTGTATCGACACACAGATATCACACTATACGAGAAATATTTAGGCATACTATATCGAAAGGAGGCGTGAGCGTGCCTTCTATAGCCCTACATGACAGAAAATTTAGGTTTTTACATAGCGCGTTATCATGAATATTCTGCTAGTGGAGAGTACACGTGCGGTGTATCAAAGGTTTTTGGTTCAGAATGCCCGCTGACCAACTGTTTTCATTCTCTAGTGTGGTCACATGGGTAATGTTGGGTTCGAACTTGTGGCGTTCACTGAATACCTTCATGTTGTTAACCACCCCGCTGACGGTGAACCGTCGCCAAGACGGAAGCTGTACCACTGAATTGGCGGAACAACGGCTGTCTGTCGGTCATAAAGGACGCGGAGACACATCTCCCAAGGGGCTTAGTAGTGACACCTTACTGGAAACAAGAGCCGAGTCCGACTGCGAAAATAGAAAGCGCATTTGCGCTCCGCTGTAGCAACCGATACCAGCGGAAGCGGTGGCATTGACAGACGGGCCAATTATACTGAGGGCCTGTTAGCCCAGCATTGCTGAACCGAGTGAAAGAAGTTGAGCGGCGACGAGGGGCATTGGTTTTTCGAGGAAGGTTTGAGGAGGAAGGACTCTGTGCCCGGCATCTTCAACGGCAGCCAACCAGGATTCGAGAAGAGAGACATTCTTGTGTTCAGATTGGATTGTAGGAGTGTTTTAATGGGAGTTAAAAGATAAAAATAGGGGTCAGGGACAGAAAAAAAAGAAACAAATAAATGTCTCTATCGGGATGATGTCCAAGCGTTCCCTTCCTCAAGGTGCTAGCATGTGAAAAGTCTCGTCTCAGGCTTCTTTGGCAGCAGCAGCATATGTCGTGCAACCAGTGAGGCGAGTGGAGGACCAAAAGCGGAACTTCACTGGCACAGTCGAGCAGGATTTGCGTGGCTGAACTGAGGAAGACAGCGGGGAGCGACATCGGCCGAGACTGACGACAAACACCTCCAACTGACTGCCGCGCTTCGGGATCAACGAAGTAAAGCAAGTCCGCTGAATTCCGAGGAGGAAGAGTGCACCACAATGCTACTTCAGGTGAGTACCTCTTGATTTTCTGTTGGGCGCAGGCTATGACAAAGCGTTACAACTTGCGAGACAAGAAAAGGACAACTCGGAAATGAACGGGGATGGGGCAGGAAACTTTAAAGCGTTCGCAGTCGCCGACAACGGCATGGGGGTCCCGGTAGTGAGTCAGATACGGTGTCGGAACAGCAGTTAGTGCTGCTTCTGTTGCAATTCGAGATTGCTGAGGCGTAAACGGAAAAGCAGCGTTTGATGCTAGAAAGCCAGCGGCTACGAGCCCGTGATGGGACAGAGTCCAACGAGGGCGGTGACAGGTGGTGGTAAAAACATTATTTGACCAAGGGACTCGAGTACGCGTGGCTCAGGGTCTCCCATCGAGCTATGCGTTCATGAGTTCATGCAGTTGCATGACGTGGGCGGCCCGGTCAGTGGCGTTCTTCTCCTTGACCGGGTCCGCCGAGCACAGCAGTCTCCCATTCCTCCCTTGTAGTCAGTGGCTGCAGGCCCCGCGGGAGAGGGTCCACCGGGCATCCGAGGAAGATGTGGGTAAGGGAAGCGTTGGAGTGAGCGCATTGAGCACAGGATGGGGAGTATGCTCCTGGGTAGATGCGGGAAATGAAAGGATGGGGAAAGGAAAGGAATAGGGGAGGGAAGTTTGCGGGTCTGGAGGCGCCGCCGTAATATCTGGTGAAAATTGTCCAGGGATTTGTGGGGTGGATGGTATGGCTGGCGTTCCGCGTGGTATGTTTCAGTCATCTCGCTGAATATATGCGCTCCCTGGTAGAGCCCGGCTCGGAATGCGCCGTTGCCCGGTTGACGAGACTTCGAGCGTGGTCATTGGCGGCTTCGTTGCCGGGATTTCCAGAGTGAGCAGGCGCACAGATCATCTCCACATGGCGCGCGGGTTGTTTGGCGGCCGAGCTGAGTATGCCAAAAGCGGACTCGTGGACTCGGCCTTCCGCAAAATTTAGAATTGCGGTTTTCGAGTCGGAAAGGACGTACTGTGCAAGGGAGGGCAAGTGTGATCGCCGCTTCTTCAGAGGATTCCGGGTTGAATGCAGGAGTTAGGCGGAGAGTTGGGATGGGCTGGTGTGCGCTATCAACGACAGCAACTACCGCGTCATCACCCTTGCAAGCTGCATCCACCCATACGACATCCTCCTCGCAGCCGTAGTATTTGTGCAGAACTTTTGCACGGCCCTTGCGGTGGGTCGAGTGGTACGCAATGTGGGTGTTTATAGGGCGAGGCTTCATGGTGAACTGTGTTTGTATGTGTGGAGGGACTGGTAGGAGTGAGGGGTCGGCTGCTGGTATGTGAATGTTGAGGGTGTCAAGTATGTGGCTTCCAGTAAAAGTCTTAGCTAGACGAGTGTATTGGGCTTGTCTGTGGGCCTCTATCAGTTCGTGTAGTGTTACAAAGCCCAAGTTGAAGGAGTTTAGTGCTTTAGGTGTTAAGAGGAAGATGTAAAGCCACCTTGTAAGCCTTTCGAAGCATGTCATCTAGGGTGGCTATTTCTTCTTGTTGAAGTCGGACATATGAGATTGTGTAAAAGAAGCGGCTCAGTATCGAGACATGAATGAGTCGACACAATTTTTGTTCTTTCATGCCATAATGTTTGCCTGAAGCTCGGCGGACGAGGTGCGAGAGCGCTTCCGTCACCTGCTTCAGTTTCCGGATGGTGAAAGTGTTACGTCCGTTGTTTTACATGTGAATTTCCAAGATCCGGAGTGTGTCGACCTCCGGGATAGCATGGCTGGTCAGAGTAATGGGGATAGAGGTAGCAGGAAGAGTACGTAATGAAGGGCGTATGAGATGAAACTCAGATTTTTCCGGGGAGCAGGTGAGACCAAGGTCCGTGTTGCTGTGTGATGCTGGAAGCGGTCTGGGATGATTCCTCTAAGTCCCCATGACTACAGTGGGTAGTCCACAGAGTGATGTCGTCGGAATAGAGGGTGTGGTGAAGGTGAGGGATATAATCAAGAGCACGGGCTAAGGAAATGAGTGTGGCATTGAAGAGAAAACAGGAAAGGACTGAACCTTGCGGAGTGCCTACTCTGCCGAGGGTGCATGAAGGGGACGCGTGGTGGCCCATACGAACCTCGGCTGTGCGTCCCGAGAAGAAAGATTATAGGTATGCGTACATGCGAACACCCACATTGAGGGGGGGGGGGAGAGCCGCCATGATCGCTCGGTGTTCTACGCGACCAAAGGCCTTGGTTAAGTGCAGGGCCAAGACGGCTTTAGTATGAGCGGGGATTGTAGGATCAAGGATGTCATGCGTCAGTTGAAGCATGGTATCTTGGGTGGAAAAACATGGGTGGACGCCCACCGTAGTGTGCGGGTATAGATTGTGTTCATGCATGTGTTGAGTTAGTCTATTTAGTGCAACGTGTTCGAGAAGCTTCCTGAGACACGATGTGAGTGAAATAGGCTGAAGGTTTGGTATGGTGAGGGGTTTGTTAGGTTTAGGGACAAAAATATTCTCGGCATGGAGCCGGGATTGTAGCAGGGTGCCTTACTTCCAGCATTCATTAAAGTATTCTGTTCTCTGGGCAACCAATTGATCATCCAGGTTACGGAGCAAAGGGTTAGTAATAATGTCTTTCTTGGTGCAGAGTTTGTGCGGATGTTTGGGAGGGCCATGCAGACCTCTTGTTCTGAAATTTCTTTTTCCAGAGTCTCATTCGGGGCTCCTGGGTAGGGTGGGAGAGGGGAGGAGGTGCCGAGTACTGTGTGCGTTGTGCGGAGTTGGTCCAGAAGACTGTCAGGGGAAAGCGTCGAGTTGTGAAGTAGGCGTGCAATGTGATCTTGTGACGTTGTGTATGAGTATGCGGGATTGATAAAATGCGGTAGGAGGTGTCATGCATGTTTTGTGGCAACGTTGCTAGCCATGCTGTTGCACACTTGGCTCCAGTTGGAACAGCACAGCTCCTTGGCGTGCGCAGTTATTTGTGTCTGTAGCGTGGCCAGTTGGCGTTTTAGCATTCTGTAATGCTTCTGCCAATTCCATTTTTCCTGAATGCTGAGGTGTGCCTCCCAGAGGTGGGCTAGGCCTGTGTCCGATGATGGGATGTTGGTTGGTGCGGTAATGTGTTGCGTGTGCGTGGTAACGTCATTCAGGAGAGATGTGACCCAATGATCAGTGCATTGTATTGGGGTATTGGGAAGCTCTCGACGAGCGGATCGTATAGCGTCTCATTGAATAACATTTTGGGTGAGTGGTCGAGGCCTGCGGGGTGTGTAATGTATTTGTATGGCGATAATGTATTGGTCGCTTGTAAGTGTGTGTTGCGTAGGAGATTAAGAGATATTTTTGAGTGAGCGGCTTAGTTTGAGGTCTGGGCTAGTGTCCATGGTTACGTTACTGCCTATTCGGGTTGGTGTGTGGAAGTTATGTGCAGCGAGGCACAGGTCTTGGATGGTAGCCAAAAGCCTGCGGCCCCTTGCTGTGGTGTACCAGTAACCCCAATCAGTCTGTTGAGAGTTAAAATCACCGCATATGAGTAGGGCGTTTCGGCCCGCGATGCGGTGAATTCTCTGCAGTAAAGCATCGAGAGTGGCCAAAGCCTGGCGTGGGGTGTGGTATATATTGGCTACAAATATTGGAGGTGTGCTGAGTTTTGCGGGGAAGATCTCTATGAGGACGCATGGAGAGGGGGAGGTAATATTGTGTTCTTGGTTAGTAATTGTGCGGTAAATGAGTGTGGACACTCGGGGAGCGTCGGTGGTGTCTGAGTGTACTGTATTGTAACTGGGAAGTTTAGATTCTTGTTGTGTGTCCTGTAACAAAAGACGTTTGGGTATGGCAGGAAGACTAAATACTTAAAGCTGGAGCGGCGCGAGCTTACCCCGAAAGCCGCGCCAATTCCACTAGAGTAGTGATAGATGGTTAGAATTATCGTGGCACACCGTATTAAAGTATGGGTTGAGTAAGGATTGACTGCTGTGGCTGTACTGGAAGTGAGGTAGGGGGAGGGTGTGGGTGTGTGATACAGGTCGAAGACCCCTCATGTGATGAGCTGCTAGTGGTCTCGAGCCTCTGCAGGCGGGTCTCAAATTGCGCGAACTTACTTTATGGGGTTTGGGTTAGGCGTGTGAATAGTGTCATCTGTTGCTCTAACGATTAGATAGCTACTCGGCTAGTGTTGATAATTTGTCTTCGAGGCACGCCTCCAGAGCTATTAATTTCGCATTTAATTTGGCCTCCAAGTTTCTGAGGTCAGCCTGATAATAATCATCTGAGTGCGAACAGTCTTTCTTTTTATGAGGGGGCGAGGTATGTATGGCTGAGCTGTTTGATAACTGTGCTGGGGGCTTGGTCTGGGTGGGTGAGTGTGAGGCAGCCGTGATGATGAGGAAGCAGGGTTTGGGTTGTGGGGGTCGTAAGACGGCCTACCTCCACACGCAGGGCCGGGATCTTCTGGTCACGGAGATCCGGGGCAGGCAGCGTGTTGGTCACTGGTATGCTGGTCCCCTTGGGCGTCTTCAGCTTGTCGGCCTATCTAGGTCGGTTGGAGCTTTTAGAGTGTCCAACTCGTAGGTTAGCAGGTTGCTCAGTGCGTTGGACGCTTGCATCTGGTATTCTGTGGTCCACTTGTTGCTGGTGTAGTGATTTTTGAGCTCTAGTATGCGCCTAGTGACTTTAGGTAGGTGCTCGCGCTTTCACTCCCGGCAGATTCGGCCCTTTGCAGATAATACAGACAGGAGTACATTTAGGGTTTGCTTTCTTCTGATGTAACTGGCCCCATCTGGGGAATTTTGGGACCTAAGTTGGATCCATAGATCTGTGAAGTAGCTTATGGTCTTTCAGGTACTACACGTCTCGACCTTTGGTGTGTAGGGCGTGCACAGAGGCAGTCCTCTACCATAAACTGTTCCCCGGGGGCTGTGGCTTGATTAAAAGTAATAGAATTGAACGTGTGCGTCCCGTTCGTCAAGCGTCTAGTATGGTTTCTGGAGTGTTGCGGGCGATCAAGTCCGCGAGTAGTTCTTCTGGCGATTCTTTCCAGTAGGCGTTTGTAATAACTCCCCAGACCGAGCCATCAGGGAGTGCGATGCATACCATCATTGCATACTCATGCTCTTCGTATGTTATTTGGTTCAGCTGCACAAGCTTGAGCGCATCTTTTTGATTCACTGCAGACACTGTGCAAGTGCTGTTGATGGGGTGAATCTGAAGGGTCAGCGTAGATCGGTCGGTCAACTCAGCGGCGTGCGTGAAAGTGGCGAGGAGGTAGTGCGGCTGCAGCGTCGTAAGGTCAAAGCCTCCCTGGAAGCGAAATACCACTTTATATCCGTCTGATGGAAGGGCTGGTAGTTGCTTGATTTTTTCTGCAGTTGTGTGGAGAGCGCATAGCTGCGGCGATGAGCTATGTAGCCTGGGAGCTCGGGCGGACTCCGGCGTCTCTCACGATTGACTCTGCGTCTCTCGCACAGAAGGATCGGCGTTCATACCATAGGTTGTTTTTCTTGTTTTCTGTAGGTATACCTAGGCTTTGGAGACTTGGGTATAGTTGCTAGGGTCATACTGGTATGGGTCAATCGGCGTACTTTGAACTTGAACCTTCAAGCTGGCTTTAGGTGGGTAGGCTGCAGCGCGTCGCAAGGTCTAGCACAGCGTTGGCGCTACGTGGCTTGCTGTATGGGCCATACGGCCCTCAAGGGCCCCCCGAAACCTGAAGAGGGGTTAGTAGAAAGCGCTCACCTCTATGAATACGTTTGTGTCATTGACCCACGCTAGATACTAGCGATTGGCAATTGTCACTGTCCCGGTACGGAGCCGAAGCGAAGTGCTGCCCCCGGGTGGTTATTCTCGTGGTGACAGCGTATCGCTTGGTGAATGGTTCCAAGAAGAAAGGCGGCTCAAATTTGGAAGCTTGTTAACGGGTGTACTGGCACCGATGCTAATCCAAGAGGCACTTGCGCCAGCGTGGTTTGAGGATGTTGAGGCGATGCTCGTGTCGTACGAATTTCCCAGCGAATGTTGGGCTGGGCTACTCTTAGCAGAGTTCAGCGAAAGGGCACGTGGGCTGCTGTGCAGGCTGACTCTAGGCGAGCGAAAAGCTTGCGGTAAGCTTAAGTCGAGCATATCGGAGGGTCTCGAACTGCCGGCGGCGGAGTACAAGAGGCTAATTGCAGGACCAAAAAAAGGGAGAAAAGAAGTCCTGGGATCAATTTTCCGTGCGCCTTGGGAATCATTTCGACTATTATGTCCAGAATTCAAAAATAGGCACGCTCGAGGAACTCAAGCAGCTATTTTTCGCGGATTGCTTGAAAGAATGTTTGAGATCCAACGCGAGAGCGCATAATCTTTGTAGTCAACAGGAGGCCTTTTTGCTACCCAGCGGAGTGGCTAAGCTCGCGGAGAGCTTCGAGGAGAATGAAAAGTGTAAGGCAGCACAAAAGAAGGGGAATGTCGAGGAGTGGCAAAATCAAGCTAACGCATCCGTAGAAACGCGTGCGGACAAAAAATGAAAAAAGTGATGTTTTGAGTGCAAGGTAACTGACCATATTGCCAGGAATTCCCCGAATAAGGGCTGAAGAGCAAGGCAAGACACTAAGCAAGCAGTACGAAAACAAAATAGTCCAGTGGCCGCAAGAGTGATGGCTTCTGCAATCGAATCAGGAATAGCAACGACAGGTTGTGGCAGTGCAAAGAGAATAAACAACCCGCACTGCAAACGGTACCACTTAGGTGTTCAGGTCAGTCAATAAACTCCGTGGTTGACTCAGGAGCAGACGTTAGCGTGATTAAAAAGGCAGTAGAAACTCAGTACAATGGTACGGGGTCACAGATAAAGTTGGCGGTAGCGTTCAGGCAACAGGTAACCGCCGAGTTGACTTACGAGCCACTCACAGCTACTGAAGATAGTCCTTACGTGCTGTTCGAAGTTGTACAGTCAGCTGTGCTTTGTGAAATCACAAGTAATCTGCTAGACAGCACAGACGCACTGATAATGCCTAACGATTACCCAAAGCTTTTCGTGGAAAGGCTTAAATAGGATATAGTGTCAGAGAAGTGTTCAGTAGTCGAAGAGACCGAAGCCATGGTATAGCCATGGGTATAACAGGTGATTGCATGTGTCATAACCGCGGAGAGCAACAATGATGGTTCTGAGCTAGTCAAAAGCAAACGGCAGGAGTTTGATGAGGCTGAAGAAGCAGACCCGGCCTTGCGAGATGCTTGGGCGCAGGCGAAAGCTAGGACGCAGGGTATGCTTGTTCCTGACGAACTATTATTCAGTAGGAACACCTCGTGCGTCGCACCTGCGAACAAGTAGTGCTACGATCGCAGAAGCACAAATAAGTGCTGAAAAAGCTCAGGATTCACCATGTGCAGGTCATGTAGGAGAGCACGAAACACTACAACGGGTGAAAATCTCAATTTACTGGCCACAGATCTCCCGAGACGTAAAAGAGTACTGTAGATCGTACCATGAATGCGAGGCAAAATCTCCGACGAGGCAGATAGGTAGGGTTCCGATAACGCCCCTGGCCAGGCCCAGTGCACCGTTTCAGATAATGAACGTGGACTGCATTGGTCTTATGGTACCTCTTTCGGCTATAGGTCGCCGCTACGTTCTTTGTGTCATACACATACACACCAGGTGGCCAGAAGTACTATGCCTCCATTGACTAACGGCAAAGGCTGAATTTGATGCGCTTCTGCAGATATTTTCTCAACATGGGGTGCCAGAGACAATTTGCTCAGATAAGGACACCAATTTTACGCCAAAATTTACACACGAGATGTTGCAAAAACTTGGAGGAACACTGAGGTTTTCCTCAGCTGATCATCAGCAAAGCAGCGGCTTAGTGGAGCGCTGGAATGGCATGTTCAAAGGAATGCTTTCTCACATAGTCAGCGAACGTGGACGCGAGTGGGATAGAATGATTCCGTTTTTGTTACGGGCATATCGTGAGGTTCCAGATGCGACTACAGGGCGGTCACCGTTCGAGCTCATGTACGGGTAGGTGCCAAACGGGTCCATTCTTAAAAAGACTTCGTTAAGAGACTGGGAAGTTCTGGAATCACTACATATACCAACAGCGGATTATCTTGTGAAGCTCCGAAGTTGTTTGGAAGAACCTAGTGAAGGAATCACCTGACAGAGTGAAGTGAGTCAGAAGGAGTGCCTAGGATGGACTACGGACAAACAGTTCGTCGCAGGAGACCAAGTATTATGGCTAGAGAAGGAAGGAGAGAGGAAGATATTGGCAAGATGAAAGGAACCGATCGCTGTGGTCGAAAAACTGCGACTGTGCAGTTATTTAGTTGAGCTCGATGACGTTTCGCGCTGAACCATTTACGCTAACAAGCCTCGCCCATATCACACGCGAGTGAGTGCAGTAGGAATGATATTCGAGGGCCATCAAGTATTTGGAGATGTTTCAGTCCCACCATGCACACCAGAGGCGCAGGTGACGCAGCAGCTTGTTGAAGTAGCACATCTTAAACCCACACAGAGAGAGAATGCTCAAAAAATGAAAATAAGAGAAGTAGAGCAACCGAGACGTGCATAACCCTACAGGGTACCAGTGGCACTGGTGCACGAAGTAGAGAGGCGGGTAAATGAGCTAGAACAGTTGGGACTGGTATACCCGGTTGAAATTCCGCACGGGTATCCACTGTTCTGCGTATAAAAGAGGGATGGCTGCATCCGCATCTGTTGCAATTACGGGAGAATGAACAAAATAACATTGACCGACGCATTTTCCATGGTTGTGGCGACTGATCTGATACACCAGGTAGCGAAGGCCAAGTACATAACTGCTAGACATGTTCAGGGGCTACTGGTAAATACCACCTGACGAGGACGACCGGTTTGTATTGCATTTGTCACTCCCTCAGGCCGGTATGCATGGAAAGCGATGACCGTTGGTTTAATGAATGCCGCCAGCACCTATCAGAGGGTCATCAATGTTGTACTGGCTCCACATAGACATTGCGTTTGCGCTTACATTGACGATGTCGCGATACACTCTGACAGCTGGGACGAGGACCTGGAACATTTGAACAAGGTGCTTGCATCACTGGTGAGGGCAGGGTTCCCGCTCAACGCAAGCATCGTTTTACACAACAAGAAGTCAAATTTTTGGGGCACATTGTAGGATAAGGCAGGCATGGGTTCGACACAGCGAAGGTCAGGGCGATAAAAAAGATTCCGGCTCCCGAAACAAAGGGACAGCTTCGTTGTCTTTTAGGGCTAGCCAACTATTATAGAGATCACGTGCCCGAGTACTCTAACGTCGTTATGCCTCTGATCAACCTAACCGGCCGACGTATTCCACATAAATTACTATGCAATACAGACGCACAAGGAGCTTTTGAAAAAGTAAAAAAACTCTCCAGTGCAGGCGTTAGCAGTGCAGGCTCCAGATCCAAGCAAGAAATTCATCCTCGCCACAGATGCATCCGATTACGCCGTTGATGCGTGCCTGGCACAGCAGGATCTGGAGGGCAAGGGGCGCCCTATCGCTTTTCTGAGCAAGAAGCTTATCCCGACTCAGACGCGATGGCGTTCAATAGAAAAAAATTGCCCGCAGCTTCCTTCGGGGGAACACTGAGGAGGATGCGGAAGCGGTTCCGCCAACAGTTTGGCCGGCGCTGGTCGAAGGGAACGTCGATCATTCTGTTTGTGGATTCGTTGGCATTCATTTCACGGCGACTTCGGACGTCGACGCGCCGTACAAACCAACGGACGAGCGGCAATTGAGCGAGCGAGCGCCGACCTTGAGTATATATACAGCGCGACGGCGCATGCGCTGTCAGCTGTCGAATGTTCTCGAAGGAGAAGCGCGCGCGCGACACAGATGGCGACGGCGCGACGGCGCATGCGCTGTCAGCTGTCGAATGTTCTCGAAGGAGAAGCGCGCGCGGCACAGATGGTGGGCGACGGCGCGACGGCGCATGCGCGCGCGTCAGCTGTCGAATGTTCGAGAAGCGGTGCGGACGGCGCGGACGGCGCACTACAAGGCGCGAGTATAAGATGCTTCCGCATCTAAAAGAAGCTTATGCAATCATTTGGGCACTGGGGAAGTTGGCGCTTAATTCAAGGTGATTACCGATCAGAACCCGCTTAAATTTATGACTCTAACCACTCCGCAGAGTGCCAGGCTGACATGCTGGGCGTTGGCACTGCAGAAGTATAACCTGCAAATTGAACTCAAGAAGGGGTCTCTAAACGCTAATGCAGACGCAATGCCGCGATTGGTGACTCCCAACAAAGACACATAAAAGGGGCAGTGAGGTAAGAGGGTGTGTATGCTTTGTCAGTGCAGGCGCGCGACAGAGTCAAAGTAATACAAGTGACGACTAGTGCCTCACGTGTCGAGTCAGTGAACATGTGTGAATGTCTGGGTGTGTTTGTGTTGCATGTCATAGGTACAGTGCAACACAGTTGGAGGAGAAAAGTTGAGTTCGAGCTCTGGGCGTTCGCTGAATACCCTCATATTGTTACCCGCCATGGTGACGGTGAGCCCACGCCATGACGGAAGGATACCACTTAATGGGCGGAACGACAGCTTTCTGTCGGTCATAAAGGACGCGAAGACTCACGTCTCCCAAGGGGCTTGGTGGTAGCACTTTACTGGAGACAAGAGCCAAGTCTGGCTGCAAGGATGGAAGGTGCACTTGCGCTTTCCTGTAGCAACTGAAACCAGCGGCTGTGGCGGCATTGATACACGGGCGAATTGTACTGATGGCCTGTCAACCTAGCGTTGCAGGCACGTACCCTGGAGGTGCGTTCCCACTGCCCGTCGACGCCGGACGTCGAATGTTTTGGGAACCGAAGTAAAGGAAATTGAGCGGCGGCGAGGGGCATTTGTTCTTTGAGGTAGATTAGATGAGGAAATACTCTGTGCCTGGCATTTTCAATGGCAGTCAACTGGGAGTCGAAAAGAGAGACATTCCTGTGTTCTGATTGGATTGTAGGAGTGTTTGAATGGGAGTTAGGAGATAAAACCAGGGGTGCATGGACAGAAAAAAGAGAAACAAAAAATCGTTTCTATCGATATGATGTACGAGCGGTCTTTTCCTAAAGGTGCCAGCAGATGGAAAATCTCATCTTCGGCTTTTTTCGCGGTAGCAGAACATTTCGCGCAACCAGCGAGGTGAGGGGAAAACCAAAAATGGAACTTAGCTGGTATGACAGCTGAAGTGTTCTTTTTATTGTTTGTTTTCCAGTAAATAATGAGTTCCGAGTCAGCGCTGTGGTTTGTTCCTTCTTCTCTTGTGTCTGCATAGTTGTGCGCTGTGTTAATATATGATCACTGTCAAAGCTGTTTTCAGTTTACGTCTGATCATCAAATCGGCTGCTGTGCCTCCTTTGGTTTGATCTGTACTTCAGCGGCACGCGTACGAGCTTGCAGTCGAAGCTTCCGCCCGACGTCTTCATTAGCCTTGCCTTGATTGTTTGTTTGTACTGCAAACTCTGCAGCACCTTTCGAAGCGAGAAAATATGGCGTTGTCAGCACATGCCTAATGCCACTTCACTGGAATTTCTTGTACCTGGCACTCACAAATGCCAACCAATTATCTGACACAAATACGTCCGGCAACCCATGGGTGTAAAACATGGTGCACACGCATGCAATGGGCAATGGGGCCGTCTCTTGATGATGTGGTCGCAGGAGCTAATTCTATTCATTTTTATACGGCGTCAATCCCAAACAGCAAGTACCAATCCTTCAGAGATCTGGCAAAGCCAATGTGAATTCGCGACCATGGCCTTTTGGGAATTGCCATGACGTCATTGGTACTCGTTATGTGGTTCACTGGTTCTCTGGCACACGCTGCACTGACGTGCCGTGTTAGCAATCCCATCATTCAGGGACCACAAGTGATGACTACAAGCCACCGCTTTCATTTTCGAAATGCCACAATGGCATGACGATAGTTATAGCGCGAGAACAAAACGACGACACAGAGACAAGAAGGACATGAAAGGCACGAGCGCTAATTTCCAACTGAGTTCATTGGGCGGAGCACGAAGATATATAGAGGAGACAGTTACCATGTGATAAAAACCATATGGCACGAAGAGCAGGACATGAGTAAGAGAAACACAAAGACAAAAAAACACAAGAACAAAAGCAAAAAAAGGCAAAGAAAAATATATAACAAACAGAAACAGAAAGGTAGAGATAATATAACTACCTGCGCGCACAGAAACCTTCGAGGAACCTGATTTCCTTCTCGGACAGAGAAGAAACTTCTGTGTCCAAGAAGGAACTCTATAGTGGAGTAGTGCAGAAGGAACTCTATATTGAACTACTATAGCGGACACTGGAGAAGATGGTGAATATAGCGGATATAATGCTGGGTATGCTAAAGAATTTACAAGCTATTTACAAAGGTAATTGCTAACACAGTAAAGAAAACATTAGAATTCAATCAACCAAAGGAACAAGCAGGATTTCGAACAGGCTACTCAACAATTCACCACATTCATACTATCAATCAGGTAATAGAGAAATGGTCAGAGTATAACCACCACTATACATAGCCTTCATAGATTACGAGAAGGCGTTTGATTCAGTAGAAATATCAGCCGTCATGCTGACACTGCGGAATCAAGGCGTAGATGAAGTATATATAAACATTCTGGAAGAATTCTACAGGGGATCAACTGCTACCATAGTGCTTCATAAAGAAAGCAACAGAATACCAATCAAGAAGGGTGTAAGGCAGGGGGACACAATCTCCCCAATGCTATTCACCACGTGCTTAGAGGAGGTTTTCAGAAGCCTAGAATGGGAAGAGTTAGGGATAAGAGTTTATGGAGAATACCTTAGTAACCTGCGCTTCGCCGATGACATTGCCTTGCTGAGTAACTCAGGGGACGAATCGCAACTCATGATTACGGAGTTAGACAGGGAGAGCAGAAAGGTGGGTCTTAAAATTAATCTGCAGAAAACGAAAGTAATGTACAAAAACCTCGGAAAGGAGCGGCGCTTCGAAATAGGTTATAGTGCACTTGAAGTTGTGAAAAACTGACTACTTAGGGCAGGTAATAACCGCAGCGCCGAACCACGAGATTGAAGTAACTAGAAGAATAAGTATGGGGTGGAGCACATTTGGCAAGCACACTCAAATTATGACAGGTAAATTGCCACTATCCCTCAAAAGGAAGGTATATAACAGCTGTATCTTTCCGGTACTTAGCTACGAAGCAGAAACCTGGAGAGTTACAAAGAGGGTTCTGCTTAAATTGAGGACGATGCAGCGAGCAATGGAAAGAAAAATGGTAGGTGTAACCTTAAGAGACAAGAAGAGAGCCGAGTGGATTAGGGGACAAACAGGGGTTAATTATATCGTAGTGGAAATAAAGAAGAGGAAATGGACATGGGCTGGGCATGTAGCGCGTAGACAGGATAACCACTGGTCGTTAAGGGTAACTAACTGGAAGCGGGTTAGGGGGAGACAGAAGGTTAGGTGGGCAGATGAGATTAAGAAGTTTGCGGGTATAAATTGGCAGCTGCAAGCACAGGACCGGGTTAACTGGCAGAACATGGGGGAGACCTTTGTCCTGCAGTGGACGTAGTCAGGCTGATGATGATTATGATGATGATGATGCTAAATAATTATGGTGGTTCGGTATACCATGGCGGGTGGCTTGGTTTACGGTAGATGTCATGGTGGAAAGGATGGTGGACGAAAGTGGAGAGTATCAGTAAAATAATCAATACACTGATAGAATACACACTCTAAAAAATAGCGAGTAAAAAGGGTGTCTTATTGTCCCACAAAAATAATCATCATCTATATTGCGTTCTCTCCTTGCACTATCGCCTCGCGCCCGGTACATTCCGGTCACGATCGACATGCCCATTATCAGGGTTACATTGCAATATCGATAGGAAAGTGGCCAGCGCCGAGTTTTCAAGAAAGGAAGAGCACGCAAGCCTGATGACGATTATTGTTGTGGGACAAAAAGACACCCGCTTTACTCGACATTTTTAATGCACTCTAAAACATTTACGCCCTAAAAGGTGTAAAACGGGTGAACGCATTAATATCACCCATATGAACAACCTTTTTACACTCCATTTTTTATATTTGAGGTTTTCGTAATAAAACACCCTCAAAACACCCCATTTACACCCTTATATTTGGGGTGTTATGAACAAGGCTACAAATTAATGATTCATCTGTGGGGTTTAACGTCCCAAAACCACCATATGATTATGAGAGACGCTGTAGCGGAGGGCTCTAGGAATTTCGACCACCTGGGGTTCTTTAACGTGCACCCAAACCTGAGCACACGCGCCTACAAGGCTACAAATGCACGACATTTTCGGGCTGTTTTGCTTAAACTGTTAGTTTAGAATAACCATCTAGATACCAGCAAGGCTCCTACTACTAGCTGCTTGCGGGTCTAGTAATGAATCGAAGCAGGAAGTAATGTGACCGAAACGCCGTTTTCATCACTAAAGCACGCAAACTACAATAAGACGGAAGATACAATAGGGAGCGCCGCTTGTCCACTAGAGTAACGGCCGATTCTCCTATATCTGTTTCTTTCATCTGTGTCATTTGGGTGATTAGTCAACACTCACTAAGTCCACTGATTTGCCTGAACAAGGTGATGTTGCGTCATTGGTGTAGCCATGCATAGAACACTCCCCCCTCCCCCCGTCCCCCATAAGATCGAAGCTTTTAAAGCTGGAGATAAAACGTCCGCCACCTGCAAAAAAAAGCAAAATTGTTGAGCCGTAAGCACCACGGCAACAGGCCATCAGGTCCCTTAAAAGCGAGCATTTACGTCAGGAATTTCTAGCAGGCACGTTTTCTTTATTACTGTAGTGAATGATCCTCCTCGTGTGTCCCAAAGACAGTCCCTAAAGACCCATAGAGCTAAACAAAAAGCATAAGCTCAGCTTTTTAGCCAGTATTTACTACATTAGGTCGATGAAGGCGCGCTAAATATTGCTCCTGAATATTAGAAACGCGCGTTCTGAATAGTAGCCTGTGCTGGCCGCACTGTACCATCACAATAATCACTGCGATTCAGATGCACTGTTAAAGAATGAGTATAACGCAACAGATCACTGCCGCAAAAAAAAGAAAAAAAGCAGCGCCCGCGCTAACAGAAGGGGGCCGGAGCTAGCATTAAACCGCATCTAGCCGGTCTGAGAGCGCACCGACGTCTTGAAGTCTCGTCGCCATGACAACCTTGGCTGCCGAGATTGTTGCGCTCGCAAGCGCAGAGCGCGGGAAAGGGACTAACGTCGTCTCACATGTAACTGCGTGCGCTAGCGAAAAACCCTCCCGTGTGTGTGCATGTGGTGCGCGTGGCTTCTCGATCGGTAGAGATTATTAGTCGGTGTTTAGTTTAAAATGTGCCTGCGCTCTGTGCTCGACCTGTGTGTTCTGTCAGTGCTGATTATTGCGAAGGTGCACTATCCTGAAGACTGGACCTGTTGATTCAAATTGTGGAGCACTCGAAGTGAAATAGTGAGTGCCGCTACCACGTTGTTCCGTTCAGCGCTTTGTTAACTGCCTGAGCACGAGAATAACGCCTTCAAACAATTTTGTTTTCTACTAGTTGATGACTAATCAGTATTTGTTTACTTGGTGAGAATATTTGTCCGAAATGTTTCTCGGGGATGATGGACAAGTATGATTATGGGCAAGTTTTTGTTTGTTTAGATGGTTTGGAGTAGAAAGCAGAGTGAGCGTGCGCCGCTGAGGTTCAGCGAAGAAATTGAACAGATTTTTGCGGTGGCCTTTGATGGCAGCCATGTTTAACGAGGCCCGCTCGTGATGCACATCAATTTTAGTTTACTAATTAATACATGTGTGGGCACAGCGCCTGTTAGCTCTAAGCATCAACCGTATCTAAGACGCATATGCTTGGGCATGTTGGCGTTTAACATCGCTAAGTGCTTCAGATGTTAAAGGTGTTTTCGCTATGTGAAGCGTGTTATTAGATTTTTTGATGCGCAAACAATACTTTATTGTTATACATACTGCACGGTATCTAAGCATGTGTTGCAGCCAAAATTTAAGACTTGGCAGCATATTCATGTGGGAACACAACATGCACAGCCACTGAAGAGCCTACGCTGCGTCGGGAAGGAGTTATGCTTTCTCAGCCTGCCAGCATCATTGAGACAAATGACCTTATTTGTCAGTGTGCAATGGTCATTGAGTGCAAGTGACAGGGTCACTTTATTTCCAATTTTTCGGCCAATTTGGCGGCCATGGCAAAATTGTATGAAATAAAAATTGTGCTGATTTATTGCGCTGAGTACACTGAACTGCTTGAAGATTTTGGAGAGAAATATTTTTTGGTCACGTAGTTGCTTTTCAAGCTTCCCAGAATGTTGTTTGAGTGTTGTTTGTGAAAAAAATCATTTTACAAGTACCGCCCCTTTTTAATACCAAATTTGGTACATGTTAAGTAAAGGGGCTTATGTAAGGTGTTTGAAACTCAGTAATATTATTACAAATTTCGGCCACATACGTCTGCAAGAATTTAGCCAAAATGTGTTATGTTTGCATCTCATCATTGCAATACTGCACTTTGTATGAATATCTGAGCTGTGACTACTTACTTCACAAAAAAGTCATTTTGATGAAAAATTATGTTTAGAAATTTTAAGCTGTTAACCTCTATGAGAAAAGATCACTCATTCCACAGAATTGTCATTTTTGTCCTTATTGAGACGCAGTTTGCACTATGTGGTGGTCCAATTAAACACCACCTTTTACCCAAATTGAAAGCAAATCAACAGTTCTTTGTATGCGACAAGTTTCACCATTACAATTTCTATTTCAAGGAATACAATAATTTCTGAATTTTCCTATCAACAGCAATGGGGAACTTCGAGGCATCGGCTACCGTATTTCCAAATGGTAAATGGGAAACTTGGAACATCAAAAATTATTTAGGGACAAAGCTCTTGAGGCCGTGGGTCGTCCCCTCCTCTGTAGTTGTACTAGTACTATGCAGCTACTTTATGAGTTGCACAATAGATAGCGTTAGTGATTTTCACAGCATATGCACGGACCATACGATGATTCATGGGGCGAATCGTTCGTCCGTACATTTGTGCTTTCGTCCGTTCGTCTGTGCATCCGTGGGTCCGGGCTTCCGTGTGTCGGTCTGTCTGTGAGTCCGTCCGTCTTTCTGTCCGTCCATGCTTGCGTCAGACTGTCTGTTCATCCGTTTGTGTGTTCGGACGGACGGACGCTTTGCCCCACTCATCTTCATTCATTCCGGGGGTATGCTGTGATCTTTTTCTCAAAACGTAAATTGCCATGACGAAATTTGGCACATGAAAACAACTGTTTATTTTCTTGTATTTAGGAACAAAGTGTATTTTAGTTCAACCACCACATGGTGAAAGTGTTGTATCATTATAGACAAAACAACAATTTTGTGAAACTCACGATTTTTTCTCGTAAAGTTTGACAGCTTGAGAGGTCTAAAATATTTTTCCTCTAAATGTACCTTATGTGGATAAAGTATTCACTCCTCAGATTCATTCAAAGTGCAGTATTGGTATAGAAAAATGCAGGTATAACACAGTTCGGCTCGATTATTTGAGGCGTATGTTGTCGAAAAATGAGAACAGTATTACTGAGCTTCAAACACTTTACGCAAGCCCTTCACTTGACTTGTGGACCAAATTCGCCACTGAAGAAGAAGAGATACTTATGAAATAATTTTTTCGCAAACACTCAGACGAGATTGCGAGAAGTTCAGGAGGCACCCACGTGACCAAAAAACTATTTGTCTGCGAAATATTGTAGCAGTTACCTTTTTTCATGCAGTCAAGTCAGCGCGATTTTTTTCGAACACATTTGACATGGTCGCCAAAATGGCTGGGACGTCTGACGTAAAATGACCCAATAGCCACTTCTTGCATTATATAATCGTGTCAATGTGCTCCAGTTCAAGAACACTAGTATCATTCACATTTTATTACGTAACTATAGAGTACTTAATTTTACAAGTTACCTGCACTGAATACCTTCTCAATGCGCATACCGTCAAGTATGCTCAGTGCCATTGTGCTTTTGTCAATACAAATAAAATATGTATATGTTGTTGCTCGTCGTACTGTATTCCTTTCAATAAACTAATCGAATGAGTACCATGGTAGATCTGCAGAAATACACATGCAGCTGTTTTGATGCACAGTTAAGCATGGAACTTGACCTTCACTTAGATTGGTCGATGCATGCAGCTACTGGAACATTATCAACTTGGAGCAGCATGTTTTTATTTGCCTGCGCGAGCAAGCTGCAAAATTAAAGCAAGGTTCATATCTATGGCACAAAAGGTATAATAATTCTGCCACAGCGCGCTTTTCATAGCGTTTATTGCTCAGCATACCTTTCTAGCATTTCTCACAGCAGTGAGCCCGCACTGAATATGCTTGCTATGCACTCAATTTATACTTACACATAAGAAGGCAGTTATGCAGGGTGCATACTGTATGTTGCACTTTTTGTGAAACTTTGGTCATTATTTCTTGTGTACTTATTTTAGGTTTCCGGGATTCAATATCCTGTACAGAAAGATTAGCTTCGCACCACTTCTCTCGAAGGCACCAGTCATCCCAGCAGCTCAAGATGATTGTGGTTTTGCAGCTGTGGTTTTGCAGTTAGAAGTATACCAACACTGACACTAAATCAATTCAACCCCAATTAGAATACCTTGTCGAATGTTCCCATTTTAACGTATAAATTTATACTGCGACATATAATAGGTTGTAAATGTGACTCCAGAAACTCGCTAACTTTTTCTACGTGTTTTTTTCTTTTTTATAGGGGTCAATCAACGCCATACCTCTTAGTCGTTTGCCCGACTAGCGCAAATGTTTTTGAAAGTTGTGGGGATTTATTGTATTCAAAACAATGAATTTCTAGTATAGAGAGAAAAAAACTTGGTCACGTGAGATATTTCAAAACTTTGCAGAATGCCATCAGAGTCCTGTTTGTGAGACTTGCAGTTTTTTATAATAAAGGCATATGTGAACATAAGGGCTTAATTGTTTTTTGCTTCGGCGTTATGTTCGGTTGAACCTCACGCTACAGGTTACTGCTTGCACTACTGTAGTGTGGTACGTGTGTGTGTGCGTGCGTGTGTATGTGAAAGTACCTGCCACGTTCTACATTGTTGTTTTTTAGCTCAGTCTCCCTACACATATATACACTGGTCTTATGCAGCTGATTCAAGACCACGACACCATACTTTATCAGCTGTATGCATGCAGGTATAAGTGCAGCGGGTGACACCAGTATCTTCGTTCTTCTCTGTCAGCCGCAGAGAAAGTACATATATGCTTCTCCCTGAGAACAAATGAGGCTTGTTGTGGCTTGGGCCAGTTGGTCATGCATATTTGATGAAATGAAGTGCTATGAACGGCTCTCCCCAACACACAAGACTAAGCGTCACCTCCTGTGTCTCTGCTTTTGCTGTCCTGTTAATTGTGCTTCATTTGATCAAGTATGCCTATCCATGTAACTGCAATCGTTTCAGGGGGGTTTTTAGTGTTACACCCCACTCGCATCGGTGTAGCTTCATCCATCACCCATGATTTAGGGGTGTTCATAAACACATCATAAAGTAGGGTAAAATGTTTCTTTACACCCTACAGTTTCGGGGTGTTTCTAAACACCTTATTGTTTAGGGTGTTCCTAGACCCCCTAAAAGGGTGTTGCCCACAGAACAAAAATACACCCTTATGTGTGTAAAATTTTTTAGAGTGTACTGCCCTCAATATTGGGCGAATGCTGGAAAGTAGCGAAGGAACGTTGGATGACAAAAATGGTGGTGCACGATTGCTGTACCAAAGAGAAGCTACGCAAAACAGTCAAGGCCACACTGACGTCACGTCCAAAAGCCTGATAAGGGAAGTTTCTATAGACACTGCGGTTATGGTATCACCCCGTTTAAAGACATTTGCGCCTCGTGGCACGCACAAGTGACATAGATAAGCTGCGAAATTTAGGGATAACAGCCACTCAGCGGTAGATGGCGCAGCGCTCGCATGCGGTCATGATGATTATGGTTTACCATAATCATAATATATTCACCATATGGTTCACCATCATCATCATTAATGGTGCCTGGCAGAAAGGATAGCTGGCCGAACAGAAAAGATTTGCGAGCCTCGGGCGCGTGTCGTCTGGCGCAAACGATTGTTCCCGTGAAAGGATCCATGAGGATGACACCGCGGATCGTCTGCCGTGGGCCCTCCATATAAGTCGACAATTGGGGACGCCGCTTTCGCGCTACATTGTGTTTGTTCTTATGCATGATGGAGCCTATTTGAGGATTGTTTAAGATTGTTTGAGCGTGTCGATCACTTGTGTACTTATTTTGGTGGACAAAATCGTCGATCTAAAGGTAGTTCAATAAATAAATCTTTGTTTGTTTTGGGTTCGATCGTATCAACTGTGTCCGTGTGTTACGTGAGCGTGCCTCATTTCTAGACACCAGAACACTGAGGTTATAACCACTAGCATCGTCAATGTCGTCATCCTAGATATTTAGTTCCTTCTTACATGGTGCCGCACTGCTACTACGTGGTCATGGCGTGGCAACTGTGTTTCTGCTTAAGTGAGTATTTTTTTTTCCGGGGCGTTCTTGTGTGTTTAGTGATGTGGTCATCAACTTAGACGGAACTTTTTGAATGAATCAGCACCGTGCCTGTAGAACGACGAATGCATGCAAACGGGGTTGTCAGCCAATCCTGGCTTATTACGTCACTCGAAGACCAGTGGATTCACTACTATACGCCGCCAGCATGCTTCTTTTAGAAAGGTAGGTGGCTGGGATTAGGGCTCTATGCATATGTTATGTATTATTGTCACATGCGTGCGCTATGTTAACCTTCAGGAAGGGGGGAGGCAAGATTTGTCGCCGCGCACTACCTCCACTTTACATCAATGTATGGGGCTTAATTCACTCCTGCCCGTCCCCCCGTCCCCCGAGTCACATTCTGCTCTCCTCCTCTCGTCATATTACGTCAATATATGGCGTCCCCCCTCTTAGGTCACTTTAAGGGGTGAAGGAATGCCCCCTCTCAACCACATGCGTATGATTGTTGTCGCTGTATGCCAGATATTGTGGTGCCGACCTAACCACTCGCAGCGCTATTTTTTCCGCTGACGCTGGCTGCCGCACTGGCAAACCAGGTTCCGGAAACACGACTGGGATACACTGCAGAAATACAATTTGCTTATACATTGAAGACGCACAAATAGTTTGTAGCATTGCTCATACTTAATGATGCTGAGCTTGAACCTATACACCTCTGAAGAGGGCACTTAGCTGGCAGTGTCGAAAACCCCGAAGTTCCCGCGTGATCGTAGCCTCTTTGTGAGAAAAAGTAGCATACAACACACCCCTTACACACTCGTCTGCTTACGCTAAATGCTTTCTTTCGTCACATTTTATTTGAGGCAAAAGAAACATGACCTTTTTCTCTCCTCTCTGTGTATCTGCTGCGATCTTCTTAACGCAAGTGTGGTGCTTGCTTTCGTGATAATATTGGAACGCAAGTTTTTCTTTCAGCAATAGCTGCACTTTCTCGCATTTTAAACGATGATGCGACACTTGGGAGCGCAATTTTTCTAATATAGTCTGGTATCAACCCGCCCGATGAGTGACACTGTTTATCGTTTGCATGGAAACACTTGTTGCTTCTTGTTAAGTGAAAGCGTCTTGTGAAGTTGCAACATCCAGATCTGTTTCGTTGGCCTCTGCTTTTCGCTTCCCTGATGTTTGACGTAGAGGCCAAACTCGTGAATCAGGATTTTTGCGAGGCTTTTATGCACATGAAATTAAGTAGGAAAGATAGTTATCGAACAGAATAGGCGCACACGCAGTCAGAAATACGTTTTCTCATGCGAAACGCAGGCACGTAGTCTTCATCGCGCAAGTGTCTGCTGCATAGGAATGTCGATGCAACTTGTAGTTGATGATGAGGTTGTCTCTCGCAATATTCTTTTGTTACCTGGTGCGCAGATCAGCATTGTTTGGTAATTGGTGAAAATGAACACCGGGTGTTTTCCCCGAACGGGACTTGCAATACGGAACCACGGCAATCGAGCGGCCGTTGCGGAACACAGCAATACACCTTCAGGCAGCTTATATAGATCCATGTGCGTAATGCGTGCACTGAAGCTTGTGCGACTGGCTTCTCGACTAAAAAAATTACTGCAGACTGTGCACTGACAAAGCACCCAATGAAATACAGCCGTGGTAGGCAAATCCTGAAATAAAGCAAACCACACTTTAGATAAGAGGACACTCGCAAGAACCTTCTTGTAGTACTAAGCCGCAAGAAAACTCATACAGAATTTTAGAAAAAAAATCTGCTTACTTGCTGAATAGTTCAAATGTTCTCAATTTTTCTTTCTAAACATTGTTCTTCTACGAACTCGAAGGATTGCGCAGACCTGATTTGCACTCGAGTTTTAGTTCCGGGACAAGCAGTTTGAGAGCGTAAGCAGCTGCGTACTTCACATTCCTCATGAACGTGGCTTGCAGTACAAAGTATTGCAAAAGGGCTTAGGGTCTCTAAAATAAATAGTTCGTAGTGGTGTTAACACTTGGACTATGCGCACCACCTCTCTCTATGCGTGCCATCCGGAGACCTTATTCAGCAGCACCGGCCCTCTCTTTTTTACTTTCTTTCTTCTTAAATACACTCTAGAAATTTTGACATCCTTAACGGTGTAATTTTTTCTCTCATGGGCAACACCCTTTCAGGGTGTATAGGATCACCCTAAACAAAAAGATGTTTAGAAACACCCTGAAACCGTATGATGTGAAGAAACGTTACACCCTACTTTATAGGTGTTTATGAACACCCCTAAACAATGGGTGTTAGATGAAGCTACACCCATGCGAGTGGGATGTAACACTAAAGACCCCTTGAAACTACGGCAGTTATGTCGATAGCATACTTGATCAAATGGAGCGCAATTAAAGGGACAAGAAAAGCAGGGACACTGGAGGTGACGCTTAGTCATGTGTTGAGGAGAGCCATTCATAGCACTTTATTCAATCAAATATGCATCACCAACTGGCCTAAGCCTCAATTGTTGTCGAGGAGAAGCATATATGAGCCTTCTCTGTGGCTGACAGGGAAACAGAAAGATACTGGTGTCACCCACTGCACTAATACCTGCATGCACGCAGCTGATAAAATAAAGTGTCGTGGTCTTGAATGAGCTGCATAAGACCAGTGCAGATATATGTGTAGGTAGACTGGGCCAAAAACGACAAAGTAGGACGCGGCAGGCACTTACACACACACACACACACACGCACACACACACACACACACACACACACACACACACGCACGCACGCACCACACCACAGTAGCGAGTAGTGCAAGCAGTAACCTGTAGCGCAGGGTTCAACCGAACATAACGCCGAAGCAAAAAACAATTAGGCCCATATGTTCACATCTGCCTTTATTATAGAAAAACTGCAAGTCTCACAAACAGAACTCTGATGACATTCTGAAAAATTTTGAAATATTTCACGTGACCAACTTTTTTCTCTTTATACTAAAAATTCATTGTTTTTAATACAATAAATCTCCACAACATTCATAAGCATTTGCGCTAGTCGGGCAAACGACTGAGAGGTATGGCGTTGAATGACACCTATACAATAAAAACAAAACACGTAGAAAGAGTAAGCGAGTTTCTGGAGTCACATTTACAACCTAATATATCTCGCAGTATAAATTTCGACTTTAAAAAAATGAGAACATTCGACAAGGTAGTGTGATTGGCGTAGTATTAATGTAATGTAAGTGTTGGTATACTTCTAACTGCAAAACCACAGCTCGTCACTGCTGCTTGCTCAATCATCTTCAGCTTCTGAGACGACTGTTGCCTTCGAGAGAAGTGGGGCGGAATTGTTCTTTCTGTACAGGAAATTCACTCCCGGAAACCTAAAATAAATACACAAGGAACAATGACCGAAATTTTACAAAGACTGCTACATAGAGTATGTGCCCTGCATAAATAGGTGCTTTCTTATGTGTAAGTATAAATTGCGTGCATAGCAAGCATATTCAGTGGCATCCGGCTCCACTGCAGTGAGAAATGAAAGAAAAGGTATGCTGAGCAATAAACGCCATAAAAAGCGCGCTGTGGCAGAATCGTTACTCCTTTCGTACTGTAGATATGAACCTTACTTTACCCTTTCAGCTTGTTCTTGCAGGCAAATAAAAAGGTGCTGCTCCAAGTTGATAATGTTCCATTAGTTGCATGCATCGACCAACATAAGTGAATGTCAAGTTTCATGCCTTTATGCATCAACACAGCTGCATGCGTATTTCAGCAGATCTACCATGGTACTCATTCGATTAGTTTATTAAGGGGAAGACAGTATGACGCGCAACAACATATAAATATTTTTTCTGTATGGCACAAAAGCACAATTCCACTGAGCATACATGACGGTATGCGCATTGAGAAGGTATTCAGTGCAGGTAACTTGTAAGACTAGGTACTGTACAGTTACCTTTCAAAATGCCAATGATACTAGTGTTCTTGAACTGGCTCACATTGACACGAATATATAATGGAAGAATTTGCAATTGGGTCATTCCATCCACGTCAGATGTCCCAGCTCTTTTAGTGACCATCTGAAATGTATTCGAAAAAAATCACGCTGATTTTGCTACATTAAAAAAGGTAACTGCTAGAATATTTTGCAGACAAATAATTTTTTGTCACGCGGCTGCCTCCTGAACTTCCCGGAATCTCGTCAGGGTGTTTGTGAAAAAATTTATTTCATAAATACCTCTTATACTCCTGTGCCAAATTTCGTCTACAAGTTAGTGAAGGGCGTGCATAACGTGTTTGAAGCTCAGTAATATTAGTACCATTTTTCGACAACATAGGCCTAAAATAATTTAGCCGAAATGTGTAATATCTGCATTTTTCTGTATCTGCATTTTTCTATATCAATACTGCACTTTAAATAAATTTCTGAAGAGTGAATACCTAATCCACTTGATGTATATTTGGAGGAAAAAATATTTTAGGCCTTTCAAGCTGTCAAACGTCACGAGAAAAATTCGCGAATTTAACAAAACAGTTGTTTTGTTTATAATGAAAGGCAACTTGCACCATGTGGTGGTTGAATTAAAATTGACTTTGTACCTAAATCGAAAGCAAATAAACAGTTATTTTCATGTGCCAAGTTTTGTCATAGCAATTTAGGTTTTGAGAAAAAGACCACAGCATATTCACGGAGTGAATGATGATGAGTGGAGCGCTGCGTTCGTCCGTCCGGACGCACAAACGATGGACAGACAGTCTGACACAAGTATGAACGGACAGAAAGACGGACGGACTCACGGACAGTCCAACACACGGAAGCCTGAATGGACGGATGCACAGACGAACGGACGAAAGCACAAATGTACGCACGAACGATTCGCCCCATGAATCATCGTATTGTCCGTGCATATGCTGTGAAAACCACTAACGCTATCTATTGTGCAACTCATAAAGTGGCTGCATAATACGAGTACGACTACAGAAGAGCGGACGACCCACGGCCTCAAGAGCTTTGTCCCTAAATTATTTTCGAAGTACCAGGTTCCCCATTTGCCATTTGGTAGTACGGTAGCCGACGCCTCGAAGTTTCCCATTGCCATTGATAGGAAAATCAAAAAATTATTTTATTCTTTGAAATAAAAATTGTAATGGTGAAACTTGTCACATACAAAGAACTGTTTATTTGCTCTCAATTAAGGTAAAACGTGAATTTTAATTGGACCACCACATAGTGCAAACTGTGTCTCAATAGGGACAAAAAGGACAATTCTGTGAAATCAGTGATGTTTTCTCGTAGAGGTTAACAGCTTAAGATGTCTAAAAATAATTTTTCATCAAAATAGCTTTTCTGTGAAGTAAGTAGTCAAAGCACAGATATTCATACAAAGTGCAGTATCGCAATAAAAAAATGCAAACATAACACATTTTGGCTGAATTTTTGCAGACGTATGTAGCTGAAAATGGTAAAGTACTGTGTTTCAAACACCTAACATGAGCCCCTTTGCTAATTATGTACCAAGCTTGGTAGAAAAAAATGGAGTGGTAGTTGTAAAATATTCTTTCACAAGCAACGCTCAAACAACATTCTGGGATGTTTAAAAGGCAACCACGTGACCAAAGAAATCTTTTTCTCTCCTAAAATTCAAGCAGTTCACTGTTTTCATCGCATTAAAACAGCACCATTTTTTTAGGCACAATTCCCATAGCCACAAAATTGGCTGAGAAATTCAGAACAAAGTAACACTATTACTTTCACTCACTGACCATTGCATACTGCTAACTTAGGGCCATTTATTTCAATCATGCTCGCAGGCTTGACAGTATTACTCCTTCCCAATGCAGCGTAGGCTGTTCAGTGGCTGTGCGTGTTGTGTTCCCTGATAAATGTGCTGCCCAGTCTTACATTTTGGCTGCAACACATACTTAGATACCGTGCAGTATGTATATTATTAAACTATTGTTTGTGCAACAAAAAATCTAACAACATGCTTCACATAGCGAAAATACATTTATTATCTGAAGTACTTAGCGAAGTTAAACGCCAAAGCGAGGCGATGGCAATAAAACTCTGAATGACCAGAATATTTTGAAAGTTACACATGATGGAAACAATCTGAATAAAATGGGCTTGAACGTTAGCAGTTAGGTTCAAACAAGCGTTTGCACAGTTCAAGTAGGCGATTCGACCACACACAGAGAAAAAAAGTCTGTTCGAAAAAAAGTCCAGCTTCAGTGCTCGATCCGCTACACAGCCACGGCTGTCGGCAGTGTCACGCTACGTTGTGGATGAGCGAAAATACCGCTGAAGACTAATTTAACGAAATCGAATGTATTAGCAAGTAGGCAAACTTCGCGAGGCGCAGCTAACACGAAGCAATATGCTATATTGTCAACCGATGCATCAACCCGCGTTATCATGGTAGTGTTACCGCACAAAACGAAAAAGGACCGCACAGAACGACATGGACACCACGCCGTTCTTTTCCGTTCTCTGTCTTTTTGTGCAATAAGAAAAAAAGAGAGTAACTGAACTACCAACATGCCCAAGCATATGCATCTTAGATACGGTTGATGCTTAGAGCTTACATGCGCTGTCCCGACATACGTAATAATTAGTAAACTAAATTTGATGTACATCACGAGCGGGTCCCGTTAAACACGGCTGCCAACAAAGGGCACCGAAAAAATCTGTTCAATTTCTTCGCTGAACTACAGCCGCGCATGCTCACTCTGCTTTGTATTCCAAACGATCTAAACACGCAGCTAAAAGTTTCACTTCAGAATGTATCGAGGTAATGTCACAAGCATAGTCACCATGTCGTTTTTTTAAAAGCTAGTAAGATTCGGTATTCGGTTTACTTCTAGCAATAATACAAAAGCTTGGTCATTTCAGCCAAAGAATTGAGAATATTGTGGCGCTCGCAAACCAGCAGCCTATTTTCATCCAATGTGTTTTGATCGGTCTGTTCGATAGAATTGTGCCACGGTGGTTTTTCTTTATCAGAATCGCGCGCCTCCGAGTTAGTGTGTTATACTTTACATGCAGCTACCACAGAGCGAACGTGCAATTGTGTCAAGTGCAGCGCTTCACAGACAGGTCAGCCTGATTGATTTGATTTGTAAGTTTAACGTCCGAAAACGACCATATAAATATGAGAGGCGCCATAGCGGAGGGCTCCAGAAATTTTGACCACCTGGGGTTCCTTAACGTGCACCCAAATCTGTGTACACGGGCCTACAATATTACCACATCCATCAGAAATGCAGCCGCCACAGCCGTGATTTGGTCCCATGACCTGCGGGTCCGCAGCCGAGTACCTTAGCCACTAGACCACCGTTGCGGGGCAACTGGACAGGTCAGTGTGCACAGCTTTATAACACCGGCAAACTGTTCGGAGACTACCGAAGAGCATAAAACAATCATGCACAATGTGGGTGTGCGCACCGGTGAGGGAAAATGCACTGCTTTGCATTTGAACGTTGCCTTATTTTATATTAATAATAAATTATTATTAATAATAATAGTAGTAGTAGTAGTAGTAGTAAACGCTACCGTTTTGTCATTTCATAAGCTTTACGACTTGTCCGGCTGATGAGCTGCGCAGCTTCCGGATTCTAGTGACATATTTTTCAGATTGCTTACTGTGTTCTCGCATTAGCAGAAACGATCTTTACTGCTAACCTTCGAAACAGAGATCGCAGCACAAGTTCTACTTGTTTTTGTGCAAACGACTGTACAGCGATATATGCTCTTTAATTCAATGCATGGTAGCTAGGACCATTTTCGCAAATTTACAACCACATAACACTTACATACCACGGAGTTTATCCAGTTGGGCTATCTAAAAGCTTTGTCTACTTCACTACATAACTAAACAATATTCACATAATTTTATCAATAACTCTTCTCACATACATTCTTCATAGACAATATACACAAATCCATTCACACTCCTACTATAATAACAATGACTGTTTTTCCTCTTTAAACCAGACCACAAATTTCAAGAAACTGCTGATGTTAGCAGAGAATGTCATCGCTGAAAATAAAGGGATGGGCCAAAATTTTCTCAAGCTGTCGTTGTAAACACTTTATTTCACCATTTTTTTACCATTTTTTCATACTCTTGAAGTGCACAGCATTTCTTAGCGAACTTCAGTGACTTTGAGTCTATCTATCTATCTATCTATCTATCTATCTATCTATCTATCTATCTATCTATCTATCTATCTATCTATCTATCTATCTATCTGTCTATCTATCTATCTATCTATCTATCTATCTATCTATCTATCTATCTATCTATCTTTCTATCTATCTATCTATCTTTCTATCTATCTATCTTTCTATCTATCTATCTATCTATCTATCTATTTAGCCCCCTACGACATTTATCTCTCAAGGCCGTTTAGGTAATGTTATCGATACCAAACTTGGTATGGCAAAACATGACTGTATGAAGAACATATTTTTCTAGCTATAACATGAAAATCATGGTATGTGTGTCATGAATGTCGTGATTCACATTTCATGGTCCAACAGCTGTTGCGGTGGTTTCGTTCACATGCCATGTTGCAAAACTGGTAACGTTTAGCATGATTGCATGGCGAACATAAGCGACAGACCCTAACATGAAAATCGTGACATGCGTGTCCTGTAAAAACATGACTACATGCAACGCTCCTGATGTGCTGGCGGCCGTCTCGCTAGCTTCACTTGCCCCGCCGTAGTGGTCTAGTGGCTAAGGTACTCGGCTGCTGACCCGCAGGTCGCGGATTCGAATCCCGGCTGCGGCGGCTGCATTTCCGATGGAGGCGGAAATGTTGTAGGCCCGTGTGCTCAGATTTGGGTGCACGTTAAAGAACCCCAGGTGGTCAAAATTTCCGGAGCCCTCCACTACGGCGTCTCTCATAATCATATGGTGGTTTTGGGACGTTAAACTCCACATATCATCGCTAGTAGCTTCACTTATACAAAATTTGGTATTACGGGACGTGAATTGATGACGAAGGTATGATGCTGGCGCAAACACGATAAACATGAAATGCGTGTTATGTAAGAACACGACTACATGCTACGCTCATGATGCGCTCGCGGTCGTTTCGCTAGCTTCGCATTTAGCAAAGTCGGTAGTACCTGACGCAAACGGACGACATAGGTGAGTGACACATCCAAAGATGATAATCACGACATGCGTGTCATATAACAACATGACTACCTGCCAAACTCATGATGCGCTCGCGGCTGTGTGGCTAGCTTCACATATGCCAAATTTGGAATTACGTGACGCCAATGAATGACGCAAGCATGTGACTGGTGTAAACATGATAATCTTGAAATGCGTGTCACGTGACAACATGAAGACATGCCACAGTCAAGGAGCCGATACATCTCGACGTGACGCGGTGCACGTGCTCGCCGGCGTTCATTTCGTCGCGTCACGCCAGCGTTGCCCCGCCAGGCACCGGTTCTGCCACGTACTGGCAGGCGCGCGCCGAACTAAGTTGCTTTGACGCATGCACGTTTCAGCGCCTCCAGCGTCCCTCCGTCACGAAAAGAGGGAGACGCATTGTCTCTGGGTAACGCATCGGAGCAAAATGCAGCATGTCGCACTTCGTTCCGGTTGCCGTCGGGCCGCGCCGACGGACGCTGATTGCACCTGGCGTCAGACTATAGAGTGCTCGCGTTTGGCTTACGTAGCGTCGCTGTGCCCAGCGTGGGCGCGCGTCAACGCTACATGGGAGTATATTGGGCCCTTCATGATGCGCTCGCGACCGTTTTGCTAGCTCCACATATGTCACATTTGGTGTTATGTGAAGTCAATAGATGACGAATAATATGGCTGGTGCAAACATGATAATCCTGAAACGCGTGATATGTAAGAACATGACAACTCATTACGCTCATGCTGTTCTCGCGGCCGTTTCACTTGCTCCACTTATACTAAGTTTGCTATCAAATTACGTGAATAGATGACGAAGGTAAACGACTCATTGAAACATGATATTCATGACATGGAAGTCATATACGGCAAAATTTACCTTCCCCTTTTAACATTGTGCTGATTTTAAGGTGACATATCAACAATTCTTATTTGTGTTTCGCATATCATCGATTCCCACTGTAAGTGTGATCTGGCAATTTTTTTCCCGACTGCTTTTTTTCTCCTAAGGAAACTGCGCCAATGAGATCATTGGTTTTTAGCTTCCCACATCAAGTCGTAAGAGCCTACACGTAGCTGTAGTGACAGACTCATGCGCCACCAGTACTGACGAGGCGGACAAATGCAAGTCTTTTAATGAAATGCAGTGATAGTTCACGGTACGTTGAATCATTTTAAAACTGGGAACACAAATTGTTTTTTGCTTCAAGAATTGTTAAGTTAGGAGACTTCAATTTTTTTGATGGTGCATGTGATGGGAGGTGCCCACACTGCACTTCAATATATGTGTCAAACTTCGCATAGAGTATCGCAAGTAAGTAGGTAGGAAATGACCTACTAGTAGTGAAGATTTATTGACACTTCCTTTTCACACTGCCCCGCCGCAGTGGTCTAGTGGGTAAGGTACTCGGCTGCTGCCGCGCAGGTCGCGGGATCGAATCCCGGCTGCGGCAGCTGCAAATACAACGAAAGCGGAAATGCTGTAGGCCCGTGTGCTCAGATTTGGGTGCACGTGAAAGAACCCCAGGTGGTCAAAATTTTCAAAGCCCTTCACTACGGCGTCTCTCAATATATTGTCGTAATTTTGGGACGTTAAATCCCAAATATCAATAATCAATCTTTTTCACACCAAGTATCGGTTGGTCAGAATGCGAAGACTGTTGTAGAGCAACGGCAGGGACAGCTCCTTCAGCGCTTAAACAAAAATATTACCAATATCGCTTGCCTGTTGGAAATGACATAGTAAAGTTCCTTAAACGGAAAATGTGTGCAAGCACTCGTGACATCAAATAACTAGACATGTCGTGCAGTGGTCCCCTGGAAATTAGTGAATTCAAGGGCACCTTAATGTGTAACTGTGGTGTGGCGTTTGCGGGACATTAATCTGGGTACATGTGTTTCATCATGGTAGTAGGAGAAAGAAAGCATGCACATAGAGACATTTGGGATAGTTCTACTATAAACAGGCTGTGCGATTTGTGAATAATTTAAAATATTGAAATATTGTTTTTTTAGCTCTGACCAGTTAACCCTGTCGAGATATTAGTTTGATGACAAGTGAGTATGTACTGTTGAGAAAAAGGGTAGATTACTCTCGTATTTGTCCAAGCAATAATATTTAGATGTGTCAGGCGGCCTTTGTCAGGCAGCCTTCGATATCCGTCCACGGCCCTCTCCCGTAGCAACGACTGTGGGGGCACGCGTGCCTAGCAACCAGTGTCCCAACCTCCTCGACTATAATGTGACTTGCCACCGCGTCTGTGCCTTGCGTTCGCAAGGCATTTAGAGCATTTGTGCTGCCTGCATTTGTGTAGATTTGTGTTGATAAGATGCTGAGATTATGACTGTCAGGTACAATGATAGGTGCAGTGCTTCACCGCTACTTCTCTCACCGTTCGCTCTTTCTCCTCCCTGCGCCACATTTTCTCGTCCACTCGCGCCTCACTCTCGATCGTTTGTTAGCTGGGTGCCTCTCAAGAACATCCAAAAATGTGTGCTAGACATTCCGCTGTGAACGCAGACGCCAAGCCGAGAACACCGCGTAAAAAAACAATAGAGAGATTGAGAATTGGGGGCGCAAGACACTGGGTCCACAAGCTGCATTGAGTTAATAGCCTTTGAGTTCGCAGTATCAGCCGAGCTTGAGCACTTAGGGAAATGCAGGCTGCATTGGGTCCAACGCACGGGGCGCTGCCCATGGCCAAATTAAAAAAAAATACTGGTGGATCTTACGTACATTGGGAATCGATGATACGTGAAGCATGAATGAGAAATGTTGATATGTCACTTTATATTCAGCACAAAATTACGACGTGGGGGTAAATGATGCCATACATGACTTCCGTGTCACGATTATCATGTTCAAATGTGTCGTTGAACTTCGTCACCTATTCACGTCATGTGATACCAAATTTAGTGTATGTGGAGCTAGCGAAACGGCCGCAAGCACGCTAAGAGCTTGGTATGTTGTCGTGTTCTTACATGACACGTGTGTCAGGATTATCATGTTTGCCCCACTCAAATATTTAATCTATTAACGTCACGTACACCAAATTTGGTACATGTGGAGGTTGCAAAACGGCCACGAACACATTATTAAGGACCCATTATACTCCAATGTAGCGTTAACGCGCACGCACGCTGGGCACAGCGACCCTACGTAAGCGAAACGCGAGCACTCTAAAGTGTGACGCCAGGTGCGACCAGCGTCCGTCGGCGTTGCTGGTCGCACCTGGCGACATGCTGCGTTTCGCGCCGATGCGTCCCTCATACAACATTGCGTCTATCTCTTTTCTGACAGAGGGACGGCAGATGCACTGAAACGCGCATGCGTCAAAGCAACGCAGCACGGCGCACGCCTGTGAGTATATAGTGTGGAACCGGTGCCTGGCGTGTCAACGCTGGCGTGACGCGACGAAATGAACGCCGGCGAGCACGCGCACTGTGTCACGTCGAAAGGTATTGGCGCCTTGACTGTGGCATGTAGTCATGTTCTCACATGACATTGTGAGAACATTGTTTCGCCATTGTTTCTGTTGCCTTGTACAAATGGGAGGTGGGGCTAGTCAAGCTACTATAGCGCAGCTTTTTTCCTACTTTCCATGCCACAATTGTTTCTTGTTTGAGTAAATCACGGTGTATCGTTGTGGTGAAATAAATTTCAACTTCAACTTCAACATGCATCTCATGATTATTATGTTTGCACCAGGCACATGTCTTCGTCATCCATCAGCGTCACTTAATACTAAATTTGGCATATCTGAAGCTAACGAAACGGCCGGTTGCGCATCAGGAGCGTAGCATGTAGTCATGTTTTTAGATGACACGCATCTCATGATTATCATGTTTGCACCAGTCACATACCTTCGTCAACGATGCACTGCTGTAATACAAAATTTGGTATATGTGACGCTAGTGAAACGCCTTCAGCGCATCATGAGCGTGGCATGTAGTCATGTTGTTACATGACACGCATGTCATTATTTTCATGTTAGGGTCTGTCGCTTGTGTTCGCCATGCAATCATGCTATACCAGCTTTGCAACATGCCATGTGAAAGAAACCACCGCAAGAGCTGGAGGACCTTGAAATGTAAGTCGTGATATTCATGACATACGTATTATGCTTTTCATGTTATGACTAGTGAAATATGTTTTTCATTCAGTCATGTTATACCATACCAAGTTTGGTATCGATACCATTATTGAAACGGCCAGGAGAGCTATAAGTCGTAGGCGGCTAAATAGATAGATAGATAGATAGATAGATAGATATAGATAGATAGATAGATAGATAGATAGATAGATAGATAGATAGATAGATAGATAGATAGATAGATAGATAGATAGATAGATAGATAGATAGATAGATAGATAGATAGATAGATAGATAGATAGATAGATAGATAGATAGATAGAAAGATAGATAGATAGATAGATAGATAGATAGATAGATAGATAGATAGATAGATAGATAGATAGATAGATAGATAGATAGATAGATAGATAGATAGATAGATAGATAGATAGATAGATAGATAGATAGATAGATAGATAGATAGATAGATAGATAGATAGATAGATAGATAGATAGATAGATAGATAGATACGCTCAAAGTCACCGAAGTTCGCTAAGAAAGGCTACACAATTAAAATGTGAGGCTCCGCCATGGTGGTCTAGTTGCTGAGGCACTCGGATGCTGACCCGCAGGTTGCGGGCTGGAATCCCATCTTCGGCGGCTGCATTTCCGATGGAAGCGGAAATCTTTAGGCCCGTGTGCTCAGATTTGGTTACACGTTAAAGAACCCCAGGTGGTCGAAATTTCCGGAGCCCTCCACTACGGCGTCTCTCATAATCATATGGTGGTTTTGGGACGTTAAACCCCACATATCATAACATCATTTACAATATGAGACTCGAGCCATTCGGCACCATGGCTGACGCTGTGTCTGTTTCGTCTCGGTGGTGGCCCAAGCCGCCTTGTGGGCCCACGCTAGCTTCCGATTTGTTTTGGGTCAACACGAATGCAAGACATCATGATTGGTTTCAGTTTTATGCACGCACCTTGGAACTTCGCAAGTCTCTTGAGCCCCAATTTTCAAACTCTTCATTATTCGCTTAACGCTGGGCTGAACTGACGTTCGAAACATCGTTATGGACGCTACTCAATGCATTCGCATTTCCTCACGATTACTTTCGGAGAGGTGAAGGCAACTTTTTTTTGTGTTGTTGCCGCTCTTGAAACAATATTGGCTGAATCAATTGTTGGATTTATTCAGCGATGCTGAATTACCTTCTTGTCTTCTTTCACTCAGTTATATTGCCCTGCACGCCAGAAGTCTTCGCCAGTGACACAGATATAGATTATATAGATGAAATACTGCAACGCTTCTTGACATACAGTGATTAAGGTCCGATGAAGACGAGCATTACCAAACTTCTGTTCATTGATCTACGTAGGTATCGATCAGACGTCGAGCATCTTATGTTCATGTTTTAATGCCAGAACATTGCGCGTGTGCTCCTATTAGAAGTTTTGTTACGCGTCGTGCTGGTCTTGTGTCTGTGGTGCTTGACTGCTGACGCGAAAGTCGAGGTATCGAATTCCATCCTCAACGACCACATTTTCGATGGAGAAGAAAATGAGACTCATGTATTTAGATTTAGCTGTACGTTGGACAACTCCCATCGTGGGAAGTTTACGTGATGTTGGGAAAGTAATCCCAAAGACGCTCATGAGAAAACTACTCATTATAATTATTAGGAGTACATTTGTTCATGAGCTTTTTTTCCTCTATAGCAATGACATACACCAACATAGAATACACCAATATAGAATACACTATGATATATATGGAGCATTAGGCAGTTCAATGCTTGTCGTGTTTAAGCTGCAGAAAGGAGCTACATCAATTAGTGTACTCGCGATATTATGAAATTGCTTTTTTTGTGTCCTGCTTATACCGCACGTATAATTCGGCGCGCGAGGTCTTCCCGACTGCATAGCTTATATTTATTTTTGAGATTCTGCTACGAATATGAATAACCATATCTACTAGCACAGGCAGTTTCCTACCTCAAAAGAGGACGTTCAATAGTATGACTGACTCGCATTAGATGGCCACCAGTTGTCAAGGTTACTGTAATATTGACACTTGCAATACATACAATTATTTCGTTGGCCAATTTCAATATACGTGTTTTTGCTAAACGTTTGTTCTATTGCTCGGACAACATCGCAAATTTCATCACGTCATCATTCACCCAGATATTTTCACACAATTACTTTAGTCGAAAGCGTAATGTTAATACTAATTTTGCGTACAAACCAACCTTGACATTTTATTTATAGTAAAATATCCATTACATTGTTCCAGCTGCTGACTGTGCGGCGCTAATGTTCCTTGATTGTTCACCCAACGAAGCGCGAAATCCGATGACTTTCTTTCAAGCAAGGTCTCTAACTCCACGGACAGTTTGTAATCTGTGTGTGTGCACATATTCTCACGCGTGCGAAAAAGATCAGCAAGGCGTGTTCTTGAGCAAGTTCGTTTGAGAAAAATATGCAGGTAAGGCACAAAAAAAACGCTAGATTTCTCGTTTTCTCGTTAGATGCTTGCATATTGACTAAGCCACATACAATCTAAAAGGAACTTACAAACACGTGTTTACCACTTTTTTGTCAATTTATGTTTTACCTTAATCACCGTGCTATTAAAATTTTCGTTCATTGATTGCTTTTCACGTGCTTGAGGAAACAGCTGAACTCATTATTTTTATAATTGTCCATAAAGTACCAAAAAATGCGTTTCTCGCCAGTGTATGCAAAGTTTTCATGTACCCACACGTTGCAATAACAATATGTGATGCACTGTAAATTTTAAGAACGTCTTTCTCAAATGGCGAGCCTCTACACGACTTGTTTTTTTCTTGGAGGGGTATGGGTTTGAGTCATGCAACAGATAGCTGGCGGACCAGTTCCTACATACTGAACGTGAAAAAGCCAGCCTATACGCGACAAAAAGTTACAAAGAAGTAGGTGTAGGGGTAAAGAACGCAATAGTGGGTGCGTTTGGCTTCGCCGGTACTGTGAAGTTTCTTGTTTCTTTTCATTTTCTTCTTTTCTTTCCTTTTTTCCATCTCTTTTTTTTCATGTCTCTGGACAATTTATTAAGATGCTAGTCAGCGCTGTGTATGTGTGCTTTTTGTAACTTCTTTCGTGTTTTTGACCCATAGCTTCCGTCTCCCCCGCTCCCTCTCCTTCGTCCAGCGTCATTGTCAGGAAACTTGCTTCACCGAATAAGGAAGACCAATCGGCCAGATTGGGGGGGGGGGGGGAGGTTACTTCGTTTTCGCTGGCACAATTCTTCAAGAAGTGGTGGTTTGTGGACATGTGCGGGTTCAAATCAACATCGTGCGTGAGATTTCGGCTGTTTTCAAACGATATTAGCGCAGCTAAATGTCAGTGGCCCATGCTTCCATTGTGGACTCGCTCGCGGCTGTCATGTCTGTATAATCAGATTTTTTTCTCGTTATCGTACGTTTGTTATTGGCAAATCCTTTTTGTGTAATATGTTACTATTGTGCATTTACATTTTTTCATTCGTTTGTATTCTTATCAATCAAACGGGCGCACGTGGTAGGTTTTCATACACGGTTCTTTTCTGTTGCTTCTTTTGAGACAGGCAATGCGTGCGTGCGTATTTGCTTTGCTTAGGCATGTAGACAACTTTCCGCAGGTAGTTTGCTCATTTAAATCAAGATGGTGCCACAATACCGTCGACGTCTCCCTACGACTTTTTAGTATGGCCATCTTTCTGCCGTGGCCTTCTGCAGCACCACTCAGCAACCGCTTCACGTCGTCCGTTGTGCGTCCTTGTAGTGTCTGCGTGCATGCGAGTAAAAGCGATGCAGACACCATGGAGCCGCCAAGCAGACAACGCGACGCGGATGTTCTGCAGTGCTGCTGAACGCCAGAGCAGAAAGATGGCCACGATGGGGAAAGTCAACATGGCGGCACCTATGGGTGCGGTTTTCTTCCGCCTTGATATCATCATGTCGTCGTCCTGCGCTGTGGGACTCGTAACTTCGTAACGCATGCATTTATTTGTTTTATGTTTATGTCATGAAGCTTCGAGAACAATGTATTCGTCGGTGTTTTGCGGTGTTTTCAAGATTCATTCTTACAATCTCGGAGACTCGGTCTAGCAGGCCCGGCTAAATAAACACAGCTAATCTCTTCAATAATGATACCACGTACCTGATGTCTTGTCTTCAAGTGACACGACAAAAAGCGGTAGCTTATTTCACCATTTGTTAATTGCTGTGACGACAGTGGGCGAGTAGCAAGCCTGAGTTATGATCACGGTGTAAGCTCTGGAGTTTGCACGACCACCTTGGCAGTCAGATCGCGCACTTCTCAGCTGCTCCCACAGAGGAAAGTGGTGCCTGGTAGAGGTGGTGCGTGCGCGCATCGCCGTAACAAAACCAAAATACGCTGGCGGTACTGCTGCGTATTCAAGTGCGACAACGACCGCCTGGATCGGCGCACGCGGCGGTGTTCCTCCGGCCATAGAGTTTCCGAAAGTTAACTGGAGGTCGAGTGCTCTAGATAATTGTAGGACGAGCGGAGAGCGGAAGCCAGCATCGGCGGCGCAGTCAAACACGCGAAAATGTTCGTGCACGGCGTGGTGGTGCCACTGTGCCTTTCTCCTGAAGCCTCTCCCCTCCCAGCAACGTTGAACGTGCGTTCGGCCAACAGGCGCTGGTGATTGTAGTCACTTGTGCGTGGTATATTTTGCTCGCTTGATTAAAGTAGCGCTGAGTTCGATATAAAAACCTTGGCAGAAGAAGTATTCTTTTGCGCCAGGTAGTAAAACTGAGTATAACAATGAAACTGCAGCCATACTGACTACACTGAATGACTGCGGTGGTCGTTTGTACCTTTCACAAATTTTGTAGTACAGGGCTGGACAGTATCGCGATGCAATAGTGTCTCAGAGATACATTTGAGTTCCGGGACCGAGATACATTGGAATAATGTATTTGTATCGCAGTAGTGAAATACTTTTCCTTTGTATCGATTGTATCGAAATAATGCGAAGACACGGTTATCTTGCTACACTTTTGTCAGAACTGAGCCTACGTACGTGTATCAAATATCGAAAGAAAGCTTGTATGCGCATAGCTTAGGCAAAAGCGCCCCTCCAGTCGGCGACACATGGAGATCAGCCAGGAATCCTCCATACGCACAGAATGTTCTATATGGTCAAGTGTTTGACGCCACTGACGGCAGAATCAAGGAGGCAGTCTTGGATCTTGCTCAAGGCCGGTGAAGCATTGTCAATTTTATTTTCGGGGACAATTTCAGTATTTAGTAGATATAACACGACGTTGTGTTCGCCTACAATATTAGAATGTCTTTTCTATGTATCGCCAGTCTTGAATTAAAAGTTATCGGTGCTCTGTCTACTGACAGTCTATTTTAGAAGCTTCTGTTACCTCAGTAATTCTGTTACCTCAGTAAAAAAATTTTGCGGGAATTCACACGTGTTTGAAACAAAATTTTGAAACGACAAGAAGGAGAGTATGACACATGCAAACACTGATCTCAATTAAGTCCTTCAAGGTAGCTGGCTTCTCGGTTACTTAACGAAACCGATGACTGACTAATGCATCCTTCTTTTCTTTTTTTAATGTGAAAGGCTTCGACAATTCCTCTGGTTAGTTGGTTTCCATGACGGAAAGACTACGGTTGTGTCACTGTACAGTGGTGAACAGCCACACTGGGAACAGTGTCTTTTTATGTGAGAATGAATGTCAGTTCCTAATGATCGCTTGTGTTCTAAAAGTCGGGTGTTCAAACAACGACCCGTCTGGCCGATGTATACCTTTCCACACGTTAGCGGCAAGCAATACACGACTGATAGGCTACACTTAACAAACTTTATTGTGTGATTTACCGTACAACTACCAGCATTAGTGTTTACTGCTATGGAAACTTTACGGTCTAGTTTGGAACATATTTTACTAAGCTTGTTGGGTGCCGAAAAAACTAATTCTAGGCCATAGCGATTACCTACGTTTTTTAAGTTATGGGCAATCTTGTGCGCATATGGAACTGACACTATCTTCTTCCTGTTTTCATTACTTGTCATTTTTTATGAAAGTTGTTGCGTACGTGACTAATCAGCTTGTTAGCTGATCTACACAACACGTGTTTTTCGTACCCAGCATTTTTTAGCCTGATAATTTATTGGTTGAAGCTTTCGCTAATCTTTTCTGGACATGACTTTGTTAAGGCTGCTCTCAAACATGAAAAGGCTATGCCACTCTTTACAACTTTAGAATGTGCCGATCGGTAGCTAAGTAAGGGTTTTTCCGTTCGCGGATTGTATGACCAGCATACATGTTCTGCTGTGGCATCTAACTCAATATCCAAAAAGTGCAGTTTGTCCTTGACTGGTAATTCATGAGTAAATTCAAGCCCTCTACTATTTTTCTTGAAGACTTTCAAAACTTCAGCGACCATTTTATCCCGACCATCCGATTCAATAAAAACCAAAAAGTCATCTACAAACCGAAACACTTTGAGTGCAAGCCCTTTAAGGTTTAAATCTATTGCCTTGTCCATTTTTGCTAAATAAAATGTGCTTAAAACCGGGGCTACTTTCGAGGCTATTGTGATACCGGATTTTTGTCGGTACATAGCCTTGTTCCACGTAACAAATGTCGACCTAAGGTAAAAGGTTAACAATTCAAGAAAGGCATCCACCGATACACCACACTTATTCACAAACTCTAACTCATCGTTTTCTTCTGTTATACATTGCTTTACACTTGACAGTAGCGGACCATGCGGGATGTTGTAATACATATCTTGTATGTCTACGCTGAAGAAATAGCATTTTCCTGGGTTATGTGTGCTTAAATACGAAACTAACGCCTCAGAGTTTGGCAGACTGAAAGGATCCGATACCTTCAATGTCTTAAGGTGACACTGAAGATACGAAGACAAGCATACTTGCCACGAGTCCCTTTCGGAAACAATGGCTCTGAATGGAATATCAATTTTATGAGTCTTTGCCGCAAAAAATAACTCAAGATGTAAGCTACCTGCGCTTTTTACTGCTGATGCAAGCCGTTCCAATTTACTGTTCTCTAGTAAAGTGAGAGCCATTTGCTTAACCTTGTTTGCTTTTACGTCTACACGGACAAAATTTTTTTCCACGGCTGCCAACGCCTTATCTTGAAAGAGACCTTCCGGTATGACAACCAAACAACCTTCCTTATCTGACGTAAGAAAACGCAAGCTGTTTTTTACACCAAAGTTCACTAAATTCCTTACGTGATGTTGTTTTCTGTCGCTGGTTATTGTCCTGGAAAGCACATCGACGCACTCGGTGATGAATCTTGGACGATCCTCCTCCGACACACAATGCGCCATGGTCTTGACCAGTGTCACTTTTTCCGGTGGAGAGAGCGACGGTTCGAAACAGAACTTCGGACCCAGTCCAAGAATTTTTTTGTACTCTTCGGGAACTGAAACGTCCCCCAGAACGATCACTTTTCCTTCTGAAGGTTGTGTCTTTTTTGGTTTTGGCAAGTGCGGTCTCGTGTTGTCCCATAACCATTCCGCCAAATTGTTGGACGTCCTGCACCATTCCTTGAAGAGTCTGTTAGGCTCCCTGTCGTAACGTACGGCACAAGCTATCCTCAGAGTTTCCTTGAAATGTCTTGCCTGTCTCCATAATTCGGATTTTACAATCCGGCATATTCGTCTTGAGTGTGTCGAGGAAGGTTGAAGAAAACCACACATTATTTCGAGTTCCTTGGGGCACACGCTGTACCTGGCATTTCAGGACGCCACCCTTGCCTTGCAAACACAAACTGCCGTGTAGACGTAAAAGCAAACAAGGTTAAGCAAATGGCTCTCACTTTACTAGAGAACAGTAAATTGGAACGGCTTGCATCAGCAGTAAAAAGCGCAGGTAGCTTACATCTTCAGTTATTTTTTGCGGCAAAGACTCATAAAATTGATATTTCATTCAGAGCCATTGTTTCCGAAAGAGACTCGTGGCAACTATGCTTGTCTTCGTATCTTCAGTGTCACCTTAAGATATTGAAGGTATCGGATCCTTTCAGTCTGCCAAACTCTGAGGCGTTAGTTTCGTATTTAAGCACACATAACCCAGGAAAAATGCTATTTCTTCAGCGTAGACATACAAGATATGTATTACAACATCCCGCATGGTCCACTATTGTCAAGTGTAAAGCAATGTATAACAGAAGAAAATGATGAGTTAGAGTTTGTGAATAAGTGTGGTGTATCAGTGGATGCCTTTCTTGAATTGTTAACCTTTTACCTTAGGTCGACATTTGTTATGTGGAACAAGGCTATGTACCGACAAAAATCCGGTATCACAATAGGCTCGAAAGTAGCCCCGGTTTTAAGCACATTTTATTTAGCAAAAATGGACAAGGCAATAGATTTAAACCTTAAATGGCTTGCACTCAAAGTGTTTCGGTTTGTAGATGACTTTTTGGTTTTATTGAATCGGATGGTCGGGATAAAATGGTCGCAGAAGTTTTGAAAGTCTTCAAGAAAAATAGTAGAGGGCTTGAATTCACTCATGAATTACCAGTCAAGGACAAACTGCAGTTTTTGGATATTGAGTTAGATGCCACAGCAGAACACATATGCTGGTCATACAATCTACGAACGGAAAAACCCTTACTTAGCTACCGATCGGCACATTCTAAAGTTGTAAAGAATGGCATAGCCTTTTCATGTTTGAGAGCAGCCT
Organism: Rhipicephalus annulatus; assembly: GCA_013436015.1. Classification (NCBI taxonomy): domain Eukaryota; kingdom Metazoa; phylum Arthropoda; class Arachnida; order Ixodida; family Ixodidae; genus Rhipicephalus; species Rhipicephalus annulatus. Next base: position 588,150 of record WOVY01000226.1, on the reverse strand, counting down.
TATCAAAGTCATGTCCAGAAAAGATTAGCGAAAGCTTCAACCAACAAATTATCAGGCTAAAAATGCTGGGTATGAAAAACACGTGTTGTGTAGATCAGCTAACAAGCTGATTAGTCATGTATGCAACAACTTTCATAAAAAAATGACAAGTAATGAAAACAGGAAGAAGATAGTGTCAGTTCCATATGCGCACAAGATTGCCCATAACTTAAAAAACGTAGGTAATCGCTATGGCCTAGAATTAGTTTTTTCGGCACCCAACAAGCTTAGTAAAATATGTTCCAAACTAGACCGTAAAGTTTCCATAGCAGTAAACACTAATGCTGGTAGTTGTACGGTAAATCACACAACAAAGTTTGTTAAGTGTAGCCTATCAGTCGTGTATTGCTTGCCTCTAACGTGTGGAAAGGTATACATCAGCCAGACGGGTCGTTGTTTGAACACCCGACGTTTAGAACACAAGCGATCATTAGGAACTGACATTCATTCTCACATAAAGAGACACTGTTCCCAGTGTGGCTGCTCACCACTGTACAGTGACACAACCGTAGTCTTTCGTCATGGAAACCAACTAACCAGAGAAATTGTCGAAGCCTTTCACATTAAAAAAAGAAAAGAAGGATGCATTAGTCAGTCATCGGTTTCGTTAAGTAACCGAGAAGCCAGCTACCTCGAAAGACTTAATTGAGATCCGTGTTTGCATGTGTCATACTCTCCTTCTTGTCGTTTCAAAATTTGGTTTCAAACACGTGTGAATTCCCGCAAATTTTTTTTGTTTTTTTTTTTATTTGATGTTACCCAGGGCTGTTTTAGTTATGTCATCTAAAAGTGTCTCAGCTTAACTGCCGTGTACTATCGCTTGAGTCTGCGCAAAAGCTTCTGTTGGCAATGATTCAGTGTTCGTAGTTCTTTTCTGTGTCGCTAGGGTTATGGGTTATATATGAAGTGCTGCTTCTGAAAGAAAAATTAGTTGCGAGTGTAGCGAGTGTCGTGTTTTCTTGTCCTCTTCGTCCCCGTCGAATTTGCGCTACTACACCATATGGTTAAATGATGTCTCACCAACTAGCCCAGCTCTCAACCCTACAACAGGGATGTAAGCGTCTTATCTGTTAGCGCGGCGTCGACCACCCTCACGAGTAACATTGACCTCTTGTGTGAAAAGTTGAGGGCTGTCGTAAGGGAAGAACTTCAGAAAATACAAATGACTCAAGGTCATCCAGCCATGTCCTCGCTTGCCGACGTTGTGCGCGAAGAAGTGCGGCAAGCAGTTCTTCAACCACAACCTCAGGTACTACAGCGCGCACAACCGGAACCTTCGCCTCAGTTGTCGTACGCGCAAGTAGTACGACAGGACCTCGGACGCATGAATCGGACGGCTACGACTGCTGTGATGCATCCGACGTTTTCTCCGAGTACGCCGCTACCAATGCCGGAAGCAAGACCACGTAAGAGCGATGTATGGCGCACTGTAGACCGGCGGCCCCTCTGTTACCACTGCGGAGAAGCAGGCCACATTTACTGGGAATGCCAGTATCGTCGAGCGGGACTGCGTGGTTTTCCAGTGAATGCACCGTGCCCGCGGAACGGTGAACGGCCATACGAAATCGAACAGTACTTGGTTTTACGATATTCACCTCAAGACATGCAACAACGGGAGTCTAGTTCGACAGCACCGATGCGCTATCGGTCGTCGAGTCCTCGTCCGTCATCAAATCTCCGAAGACCACGTTCTCCTAGCCCGCGGCGGGAAAACTAGAGCCAGCGACCTCTGGAGGTGAGGCCGCTGATATACTGACAACTGAAGACCCTCCATTGTTAGCCCGACAGGACAGCGGCAGTTACGCAACGATGGACAACTGCAGTAGTAGCGACGTTACTTGCGAGATATTAGTCACGATCGACGACGTCGAGGCCATTGCGCTAATAGACACTGGTGCAGACTATTCCGTTGTCAGTAATTCTCTCGTAAGGAAGCTGAAGAAAGTGATGACTGAATGGACCGAACCTCAGATACGTACCGCTGGAGGGCACTTAGTTAGTCCCGTGGGCTTGTGCACCGCAAGGATCGGAATAAGAGGATTCGTGTATGTCGGCAGCTTTATTGTGCTTGCTAAATGCTCCAGTGAACTGATTATAGGCATGGACTTCTTGCAAACAAACAATGCAGTCATCGACTTGCAAGAGTCCAAGGTTTCGTTTTCTACAAAGATACCATCGCTATCTCTCACGCGGAGAAACCAATCGTTCTACCTCTCCGCATTATGAACGAAGATGTAACCGTGCCGCCACGTTCCAGTGTATCCGTTCTTGTGGGGAGTGAAGTTCTCCGTGACTGTGACAGATTAACGGACGGAAACATCGGACTGCTACTAGAAAAATGATTATTTGTGGCAAGAGGCCTGGTAAGCCTTCGTGATGGATGTGCGTATGTCCTATTAACTAACTTTGGAAATGAGCTGCAGCATGTCGCGAAGGGAACATCCGTAGCATTCCTGCATGAGTACGCGCAAGTCTCAGATGTTTGCACTCTTGATAAAGCTTCAGAGCCAGTAGATAACGTACTCCAAGCAGTAGACATTGACAGAGAGCTCTCATCATCTCAGAAACAACAGATTGCTGACCTCATCAGAGAGTTCGCCGAGTGATTCTCGACCTCGTCGAAAGTTGGACGTACTCCCGTCGCAAAGCATGCACCGCATCGTGCTCGACGAACACGTGAGACCTTAGCATCAGCGCCCATACCGAGTAGCGCCAAAAGAAAGAGAAGCCACCAAGAACCAAGTGCAAAAAATGCTCAACGATGACGTAATCCAGCCATCCAACAGTCCGTGGGCATCACCGGTAGTGCTAGTCAAAAAGGACAACACGCTGCGATTTTGCGTTGACTACAGAAAGCTGAACCAAGTCACAAAGCGTGATGTTTACCCACTTCCGCGGATAGATGATGCCTTGGATAAGTTACGCAATGCTCACTTCTTTTCGTCATTGCACTTAAAAAGTGGATATTGGCAGATCGAGGTAGATGAACGAGATCGCGAGAAGACGGCGTTTGTGACCCCAGACGGACTGTACGAGTTCAAAGTGCTCCCCTTCGGTTTGTGCTCTGCTCCTGCTACCTTCCAGAGGATGATGGACACTGTGCTTTCCGGACTCAAGTGGCAATTGTGTCTTGTCTACCTCGACGATGTAGTGGTTTTTTTCTTCTACGTTCGAGCAGCACATCCACCGACTGAGAACAGTACTGGATGCCATTCGCGCGGCAGCACTGACCTTCAAACCGAAAAAGTGTCACTTTGGATTTCGTCAGCTTCGGTTTCTCGGGCACATAGTCAGTGCGGAAGGCGGCCGCCCGGACCCGGAAAATATTGCAGCAGTTTAAAATTTTCCGAAACCGCAAGACAAAAAAAGCTGTCAGACGATTCCTGGGACTATGTGCCTACTACAGACGCTTTGTGGAAAACTTTGCTAAGGTCGCTGAGCCTTTGACACGGCGAACGAAAGAAAGTGTAGCATTCTCTTGACGGGAAGAACAAGAAGCAGCTTTCTCAGAGTTGCGACGCCGTTTGCAGTCTCCTCCAACACTTGCCCATTTTGATGAAGAGGCCGAAACAGACATACATACCGACGCGAATAACGTTGGTGTCGGTGCCATCCTCGTTCAGTGGCAGAGTGGAGAAGAAAAGGTGATCGCTTACGCGAGCCGCACTCTATCGAATGCTTAGGGTAATTACTCAGCGACAGAGAAAGAGTGTCTCGCAGTTATATGGATCATCAGCAAGTTTCGCCCATACCTCTACGGGAGACCGTTTCGAGCAATCAGTGATCATCATTCATTGTGTTGGCTGGCAAATATCAATGACCCTTCAGGAAGACTTGCAAGATGAAGCCTGCGACTGCAGAAACATGACATCACTGTGGTGTTCAAGTCCGGTCTCAAGCACAATGACGCGGATTACCTGTCTCGCGCACCTGTTGAGTCTCCATCATCTGACCAAGAACAAGACATCCCATTTCTTGGAGTTCTGAATGTGTCGGAGATGGCTCGTCTTCAGCGAATGGACCCGGAACTACGCCCACTTATCCAATACTTGGAGGGTCACCAAAATAAGCTACCACGAGTTTTCGTCCGTGGATTGACATCCTATGTCCTCCGGAACGACGTCCTATACGAGCGCAACTTCGGAAACAGCGGTGAGACGTTTCTGCTTCTTGCACCATCATCCCTGCGAACAGAAATCTTAGAAGCGTGTCATGACGACCCGTCAGCTGGCCATATGGGTAGTAGTCGCACTTTGACCAGAATTCGCCGGAAGTATTATTGGCCGAAATTAAGAGATTTGGTGCACCATTATGTCAAGTCATGCCGGGATTGCCAAAAACGCAAGATACCACCATCGAAACCAGCGGGTCTGTCGCAACCAATAGAGCCACCAAAAAGGCCATTTCAGCAAGTGGGAATGGATTTGCTTGGTCCATTTCCTCTCTCTTCATCGGGAAAGCGTTGGATTGTTGTAGCAACAGACTACATGACTCGATATGCTGAGACATCACCTCTCGCAAAAGGAACGGTGAACGAAGTAGCCCACTTTTTAGTCACTCAGATTGTACTACGACATGGCGCACCGCAGGTTGTCATTACGGACAAAGGAACATCATTTACTGCCTGTTTGATGCAGTCTGTAATGAAGCTCACCCACACCGACCATAGGAGGACTACAGCATACCATCCGCAAACAAACGGATTAACAGAAAGACCCAACAGAACTCTCGCCGACATGATCTCGATGTATGTGGACGTTGAGCACCAGACATGGGACAGTATTTTGCCTTATGCAACATTTGCATAAGGCAAATGTTGCATAAGGCAAATGTTGCATAATGTTGCCTTATGCGTACAATACCGCAGTGCAAGAAACGACACACTTCACGCCATTTCAACTTGTTTATGGTCGGACGATCACAACGACCTTAGACGTGATGTTACCTGTCAATGATTCGAATGAGAGTGACCCGCACATCAGCGACTTCATAGAAAGGGCAGAAGAGGCACGGCAATTGGCAAGACATCGTATTATCTTACAACAAGGCTCCAACGCAAGTCGCTATAATCTCAAGCGGAGAGACGTACTGTACCACCCCGGAGACAAAGTGTGTGAACGCCTGTACGCGCACCTGGGCTATCTGAAAAACTGATGCGACGCTATTTCGGCCCTTACAAAGTACTTGGCCGGTTAGGCCCGCTAAACAACGAAGTAATTCCTGAAGGGCAAGTGTGCTCAACCCGACGCTGGAATCGCCCAGAAGTCGTACATGTAGTACGAATGAAACCGTACTACGAAAGGCATTGAACGACACAACTGATAAATGTGCTCAAGCATCAGGTCAATACTCCTGTACGACACTGTTCGACGTCAGCGTACGCATCGGGACGATGCGTTTCGGGAGGGGGACTAATACCGCATGTTATAAGGCACCTACTGAAGTCTTGCGCTGCTTCCTGCTCTTATGAATTCTGCCAGACCACCTGACAAGCCAAACGCGCCATGCAACGCTGGCTGCACGTGTGAACACACCACGCGCTGAAAAAATAAGGCTGGCGGTTTTTCGAAGGAGCGGGACACGGCGAGACGCAAAAGAAGAGGTTGACGAGCTTTTCACTAGTGAGCTCAGGATAACCTTTGTGTATTTTGTTGACGGGCACAAGTTCGCCATAATTAAATAGCTGTTTTAGCTTCCGGCTTTGCAATAGTTCGTTACAATATTTACCAGTCAATTTTCTGGTTCGCTTCCTCCAGTTTGTATAGACATTCTTCATGTACAAGTATCTGAATACCTTCGCAGCCCAACGCTCCTCCCCCATTTCTCTCAATCACTTCTCAAATTTTACATTTCTGCTAGCTTTCCTGCCCTCAAATGATGCCCATCCCATATCACCTTGTTCTCCCTAATTTGGTGTATTCCCATGAGCTTGCAAGCCAAGCGTACCTATTCCACGTTGCTTAATTTCTAATCTTGCTTGAACTTCTGATCTTAGGCACAAGACCGCATTGCCGAACGTCGGACGAGGAACCATGACACCTTTCCATATTTCTCTCAGAACATCATACCTATTGTATTTCCCCAGTGCCCTGTTTTTCATCCCCGCTGTATTCCTGTTACATTTAGTCGTCACGCATATTTCGTGTTTTCTTAGGTACTCGGTCCCATTGCTTATCCATACACCAGATATTTGTATTTTATCTGTTATCTCTAGCGTGACCTCCTGTATTCTAAGCTAACTAGCTTCATTATCATTAAGAATCATGACTGCTGATTTCTGTTTACTGAATCTGAAATCTAACCTATCTCCCTCTTTACCGCACATGTCCATCAATCTCTGCAAATCTGCCTTATTATTGGCCATTAGAACTATATCATCTGCAAACATCAATGCTGCGAGTGCCTGTTCAATGAGTTTTCCTTGTTTGACGAAAGAGAGGTTGAAGCCCAGTCCACTTGCCTCTAATTTGGCCTCTAATCCTTGTAGGTACATCATGAATATTAAGGGTGACATAGGACACCCCTGTCTAAGCCCCCTTTTTACCTCTGCAGGCTTGGATACCTGTTTTTCCCACTTTATAACTACCTTGTTACCTTTATAGATATCCTTTAAAAGATTAGTGACTCCATCTTCCACGCCTAGTGTGTCCAGTACTCCCCACAATTCCTCTTGAACTACGCTATCGCACGCTCCCTTGATATCCAAAAATGCTAACCACAGGGGCCTGTGTTCGTTTTTTGGTATTTCGATGCACTGCGTCTGTGAGAACAGATTGTCTTCCAATCTCCTGAGTTCTCGAAACCCATTCTGCAGTTCCCCCAGCACCACCTCATCCTCTATCCATGCCTGCAGTCTTTCCTTTAAAATCTGCATTGCCAGCCAGTAGGCCACTAATGTCACTGTTATAGTACGGTAGTTGTTTATGTCAGCTTTATCCCCCTTTTCCTTTAGCGATCATGCTCATCCTGCTAAGTTTCCGTCCATCGGGGACTTCACCATCGATTATTATTTTGCTCACTGCCTCTCTCAAAGCCTGCTTAGACTTCGGACCTAATGTCTTTATCAGCATAATTGGAATGCCATCAGGGCCTGTTGATGTACTACTAGGAACCCTCTTCTCAGCTCTCTCCCACTCAAGTTGTGAAAATGGAGCCATTGCGCCACTTGATTCATCATTGTCTATTGTGGCGCATAAAACACTTTGTTGAAATTTTTTGTCACCCTTGTTCTTATATATTCAATAGCTTCGTCCCCTTCTAGCCTAGCACCTTGAGCTGTAGTTATAAACCTCTGCTCTCTTTATCAGCATAACTGGAATGCCATCAGGGCCTGTTGATGTACTACTAGGAACCCTCTTCTCAGCCCTTTCCCACTCAAGTTGTGAAAATGGAGCCATTGCGCCACTTGATTCATCATTGTCTATTGTGGGGCATAAAACACTTTGTTGAAATTTTTTTGTCACCCTTGTTCTTATATATTGAATAGCTTCGTCCCCTTCTAGCCTAGCACCTTGAGCTGTTGTTATAAACCTCTGCTCTAGGCTCGTCTATTTCTTAGGAAGTTTAGATGGTTCCAAGTTTTCGCAATTGCCTTTCTATCTTTTTATGTACTTCTGCCAGCCACTGAGCACCCTTTCTTCTAATCTTATCACTGATCAGGAGGGATGCTTCCTTTCTACAGCTTAGAAAGATTTCCCATTTTCTTTCATCAACATCTGTCGGTTCACCCCGCTGCTTAGCATGTCTGTGTTCTCTAAAGGCTTCCTGACGTTTTGATATGACTCTCTTACCTTCATCATTCCACCAACTTTTAGGTTTGTGTCTTCTTTTCCGGGGTGACTTGTCACGTGCCATAACAAGCTCTAGCTGAAACAGTCTAACTAGATTCCTGTATGCCCACACTGTTTTATCATCTTCAGCGATTGCTTTCTCAATTCGTTGTGTAGCTATCGCTATTTGCCTTTATGAATAAAAATTTCCTTTATTAGCTCATCTTGTCTCCTTCCCACTTTCACTGCTTTTCCAAAACTTAGCTTGATACATTTGTGATCACTACCCAGACTTCTGGAGCCACATTCATCTATGTGCATTCCCTTGAGCTTATCATACATCCCATGTGACATCAATGTGTAATCTATCGTCGACTGGAGCCTTCCTAACTCCCATGTTATTGGCCCTTCACTCTTCTCAGTACAGTTGCAAAGGATCAAAGCATGCCTTTCACATATATCCGTCATCATTTTGCCTGTTTGGTCGGTATACCCATCTATATCTTCTATGTGCGCATTCATATCTCCTAGTATAGTTATCTCGTTCTCTCTTCCAAATTCCTCAATGCCATTTCCTATACACTCCACCAGTGCCTGGTTTTCTTCGCTGGCCTTTGCTCCCGTCCACAAGTACACGAATTGAAGGAGTGTCGCTTGCCCTGGCACTTTCCCTTTTAGACATAAATGTTCCTTGCACTTCTGCTTGACCCTTCGCCAGTCTGTACTTTTATGAATGAATGCCCCAATACCACCCCCTTTTCTGCTGCCTCTGTTCTATTGCAATATTCCCACGCCTAATCCGGATTGATAGGAGGTTTCATGTCACTAAGTAGTGTTTCTACAAAACCATATATCTGCGGCTTCTCCTCCCTTAGCTGCAGTGTTCTTCTATCTCTTCCCACTTCATCCTGTTTCTGCCACCCTGCATGTTAATATACCCTATGTCTGAATTGGCTCGGTGCTCGTGGCTACGTCTATTTCTGCCCCGGACTCTACCTATCTTAGATACTGGTGCCACTTTGGAATCGTATCTGTCCATAGCACCTTTCAAAGAGTCTCCCTGGTTGTTTTCCTCGTTACTAGCTATCCTGCACCCCGAAGGGCCCACGTGTGCCCCCAAAAAGCTACTGTGCGTCCTGCAAGTCACCAACCCACCTCATAACCTAGCCACCCATCGAAGTGAATTCTGTCTCGTTGAAAACGGCCCCAAATATGAACCTCCCTGTTTATTTCCACCACCTCAAAGCCTTTCTCTTCGACTCATCTGCCATATTTCTTAGTTTTCGTTGACAACCGCTCTTTGCAGGTTGCTGTCACGCACCGGTACCTCCGGTATCGTGCATTTGTCTACCTGTATCTGAGGAGAAGTGGCCCGCATGTTATCGACCCTTTTCGCCATTGTGGTTGCTAGTCCTGCTGTATCTTCATTTAAGGCATCGTTCAAACCACCTGAAATTATCACGGGGTTTCGTCTATCCGCTGTAGTTCGGAGTTTTGCACTCGCTTGTTTCATGACTGCTTCCAGCTTGCGTCCTTGAAACACCCCTACTACAACCCTCTTGTCACCTCTTACCCTGTCTTTGATTGCTTCTGTGCATATATTTAAATTCGATTCCCCGGTGACTACCACATGCTGTGACTTTTCAGCTGGAGCGTCCTGCACTTGGGGGTTACTTGTGTCTGTGACGCCGGCTGCTTTGTCCCCTTCCAGCCCCACCACTACTTCGCTTAAGCTGGGCCTTGCGACATTTAAACCGGCTGAACCTGTTTTTTCCAAACTTGCTTGCTCTTTCTTCTCCGCCCTTCTGGAAGCCGGTTCCCTATTGTTCTCTCCGTAGGCCTCTCCTTAGTTCAGCTTCGCTAGTGGTTCCGCGGCGGACTTTAGCCTTTCTCCCATTGCCCTCGTTTTCTCTTGCTTTGTCGCCAACGCAGTCTCCAGCTCTTTAATTCTCATCAGCAGTTCACTTTGGGCAACCATCATTTTCTTCATTTTTTCCTCGACCTCACATCGCCTACACTTCGCGTCAACCTCTTCTCATCCGCTTCTATACTTGGGTTCATTTTCAAACCCACCCGGCATCCTGAACACTTTACAGTCTTTTTAAGCAAGTATTTCTGACACCAATTGTGCCTATGTAATGTCTCACTCGATAATTGCAAAACTCGAGCCCTGTCCTACGAAAAAAGAAAGTCTAAGCTCTACTACAAATATTTGTGTGTTCAATGTACGTGCACCTTCCCCACGGGGTGGCAAGGGAAACAAACAAAAGAACCAAAAAATCAAACGCACACGCGCACAAACTAACAAATACCTGGTGACTGACCCCCGAAAAAGCAGCACAATGCAATAAGTGCTACAAAGATTTTAACTGCTGCCTTAATATTTATAAAGACAAGCTCAAAACATGCAAAACCACTTATCTGCACAGTCGATCGGGAGCGCTCAAAAAACACGTCCATCCACCGTGACAGTCCGAACCGAACTCCTCAGAAGAAAGGCACCGCAGCACCACCTAGTAGTTTCCGTGCAAACGGCCTTACCGGGAGGACCGCCCTCGTCTAACTACCCCTATCTAGTTCACTAAACTAGAGGGGACTCTGTCGCTGCTATCGTTCAGCGATAGTGGGAATCATGGGTAGTACTATAGTGTATTAGAATATGGCATATTCCAGTACAATATAGTAGAACACATTTGCTTAGTCTTCGTACTCTCGGACGGCGAATCGTACTTGCGGCTTCATTTATTGCTGTGTTTCGGTTTTGTTTTGAAAGAAAGATTTAACCCTATTGAACTTCGTTACCCAATTTTGAGAGATAGGTCCAAAAGAATAAGGTAGTGAAGCGCAACCGCTGAACGTTCGCTGATTTTTGATTCGTGAGAAAACAGCTTCAAGCCACACGAACACACACGGAGCCAAAAACAGGCCAGATGTACGAAGATTAGACAATTGTGTGTACTACCCATCATTCCCATGCTCGCTGAAGCGCCGTGTGTTGCAGCTTCGATAGACACTAGCGCCAGAGTTCTTTCTAGAGTATATCAAGAAACTCTATGCCTCCGGACGTCTCATTCGAATGGAGAAGGCGTATTTTCAAAAGGGGGCGTGACTACTCCGTTCGCCGTATGGTGGCACGTGCCTACTGCCCATCTTTTTCTTTGCTGTCTATGCGGGATGGTTTGCAGAACTTGAAGATGTCGATTTATATTGACAATATAAACCATAGACCGCGAGTTAGCTGCGCACGTCATCATTCTTCGAACCACAATCGCCTCAAACAAAACAAATAAAAGAATTGATGGTTTCTGGCGCTCTATCCTTTGCGTGCCCCATCTCCTGTCGTGATGATAGTGACCAAAGCGAAGAGATCCGTTAGCAGTTTTCAAGAAAATGTAAGTGCCTTCCTGCGCAGCACATGAGTAGAAAGTACAAAAGAGAGTGATCTCAACCGATTGAATTTATTCGCAATACTGCCAGTCTACAAAGAGACCATAGCAGGTGGGCACTACAGTATACAGTTACAAAGAGCACTTAACACTTTCAGGATCGTAAATTGGTAAATAATGTGTAAAAATACAAATCAGCAACCTTGAAGCATACAATCAGCACTTATGCACACCATACACACCAAATACAAGTGAATGCTGGTTTGCATGTCACAGAAAAGTAGACATATCAAGGACGCTAAAAGACGTTGTTTTCGATTCTTGATAAGAAATCGCACAATGACTGGGCATTAGTGGTGAAAGGGGTTAACAAATTCCATTCGTGGATGGCAACTGGAAAAAAAGAGTATTTAAACGCATCATTGTTACATTTATATTCTAATAGAGTATTTGTATGTTGGTGCCAGGTAGCTCGTGTTTGCGAGTATTCAACGTAGTTTGAGACATCTATTTTGAAATAATTATGTAGGAGTTGATAAAGAAATTTCAAACGTACCTGCTTCGCCCGCGTTTCGAGCGTGGGAAGCCCAGAAACAGCTAGAAGGGTAGTGGGTGAATCAGCCAGTTTAAATTTGTTATGTATGAATCTTATGGCCTTCCTTTGTACCTTTTCTATTTTTATGTTAGTCACGGTACGAGGAAACCATACAGTATTTCCATATTCAAAGATTGGCCTAATGAATGTTTTGTAGGCTAGTAGTTTCGTCGAGGTGGCTGCCAGATGGAGCGATCTGCGAATAAAAAATAGTTTTTGCATAGCAGAAGAAGTAACATTATCAATGTGAGCGTCCCACCTTAGATCTGATGTTATTGTTAAGCCTAGATATTTATGTCTGTGTACATTCGTGACAGCAGCAACATTTATGTTATAGCAAAAGTTAGAGGGTTCTTTTTTCCGTGTTATCGTAATGCATGCAGATTTTTTTTTTACGTTGACTGTCATCTGCCAATGAGAGCACCATTCTTCAACGGTATTAAGAGACTTGTTGAGAGAGAGGTGATCTTGTTGATTATTAATTTCTCGATAAATGATATAGTCGTTTGCGAATAACTTTACTTTACTATCTATATTAATAGTTATATCATTGATATAAACAAGAAATAACAAGGGTCCAAGCAATTGTCTTTTTTTCTTGTTGACCGCTTTCAGAAGAGCGAAACGATCTGAAGGATAGCTCAGCTGCATCGTGGAGGTTGATGGAGGTATCTTGGGGTACTGACGCCTTCAATGCGCAAGCTTACCTGATTTCCTCGCAGACAACTTTTTCGGCAGTGAAGGAAAAGGTACGGGAGCGGAGCTTGCTGCAAATGTGCTCCTACGCGAAGTAGTATGGTTTGGCGTGCGTAGAAAGTGATGACTGAGTGTTACCAGCGTTGATTTGTACACAGACAGAGTCGCTGCTTAGTGTGTGAGGTACCCGTAGAGGCGTTTTTTTTTTTTCATGCGGGGAAAAACGCAGCGACACCGTAGCAACTTTGGGCTGTCCAGAGGGCCCACGATGCGGCGCTAGGGCTCGGCCTTACTGTCCCATCGTGGGAGCGGCCCGCCGTGTGCTAGGGCGCACGCCTTCGGACTTGTCAATAAAGTTTTTCCAAACCAAACCAAACCGTATCAAATGAAATATATACAAATAAAGGAGTGGTTTTGTTACCGTCTAAAAGAGCTTTAGGAAAAATTTAAAAGAGTACTTTTGTGGTCACACAAGCGCGCGCACACACACACGCATACGCACTTATGCACGAAAGAGCACGCACATCAACACGCACTCACGCAGACGAACGAGCGTGCTCACATACACACACATTCGCGCACACTAGCACACGGAAAAACACAAATGCCCGCGCGCGCTCATGCACACGCACTTTCGGGCACACTCACGCGCAAAGGAACCCACGCACACGTGCGCATCACTCACCCGCACACTCAGAAAAGCGCGCGCTCGCACTTGCCCACACATTCATACACAATAACGCACGGAAGTACACAAACACACCATCGCCTCCCAAATCGTTTGCACGAAGCCCTCCATTCTCGGCGGAGATCTTCACTTTACCGTAAGGAAGGCCGAAGTGCATGCAAACACCGTCGTCATTGCATCTCTACCTCAAATTTTCGCTCACGCTGACACGGCTTTTCCACTCACACGCAGACGCCGACGACATAAATTCTGCGAAACAAGCTCTTTAACGAGTTCATCCTTTGAAACGACAACATTGACCTAAGTGAAAGAAAGTGCTGTGGTGATAGGGTGACCAATCCCTGTCGCAATGTAATTCGCAGGCGACAAGCATCGCCCATTATTTTCACGTTTATAGTCGCCTAAATGCGGCCTGCGCTCAGATGACCAAGTTACATTCGGAACACAGTCGTACCATGGGAACTTAGAAATTCTAAGTGTCGTGCCCACAACAAATTTTCGCCGGTCATCGTGCGGGTGAAATTGACTGTAGCATTACCAGTACTTTGGTTTCATTTTCCAGCAATGTAATGCTGTGAAGACCGAGATGAAATGCGTAACGTAGCTTTGATGGGTTGACAACGACAAAATGCGATCTTTTTAGGAGAACAAAGTTTCCTAAGTTGATGCGCACCGATCCAAATGGCAGTGGGAGAAACGATCTCTAAAACAAAGAATGAAAAGCGCGGCGGATCACGTAGTCAGCCTAATGCACGTACCATGGAGGAGAAATTTGCAAACAGCTGTGCCACACGCAGTTGCCTCACGCTGCTTGGCTCTGTTTCGATCATAGCACGCTACAAATAACAGTCACTGTGTGAAGCCCAATTAATATTACATATTAGCGTATAATGATTGCAGTGGCCACGTGAACGACGTCCTAAGTGCACTTCTCCAAGCATGTCTACAGCGCGGCCAACGTTACTAGGGCGCGGCAAACATGCTTGCTGCAAAAACCACAAGCAAATTGAAAACCTGCATACTTTTATTTTATTTTAGGCAACTCTGACATTAAAATAAACATTTTTGGGGCATGAATATCCTCATATCATTTTGCATTAGAGACCACATTTAACAGTTTTTACACATGCCAACACAATGGTATTTTTATGTTCCTCAGACGATCCTGACGTGGGCCTGATAGCAGGAATACTCGGCAAATTTTATAATGATTTTAAACAAGCCGAAAAGTGCAAAATCGAAACCTAACAGCAGTACCCTACACGTGTGACGTGAATGTTGGTAGAAATCATGTGAACAGGGAATTGTGCAAAGCATACTGGTCTCGCCAGCGTGAAGTATAAAAGCTGAGAAAAGGCGAAGAGCAAAAAGTGACCTAACCAAAAGAGCCACACTATGTTTGTTTCGTGACTGTGCTATGTGTGCAAGCTTATCAGAGCTGTCGAAAAATGACAGTTGAGATTCGGGCGCATATGAAGGCCAAGTGAAATCACTGAAGAGGAATGGCAATTACTGGTTGGCATTCCACTGTCGGATGCTGCCACCTGGCCAAGCTGCTCAAGAATGTGCGGCCGTGATCGGTAAAATGCTATCGATGAAAGGTTTGTTCAATAACCAAACCTTCTTAACATTCCTATATAAGGAATGATGAATATGGCCAGCAAATAGCGAAGTTTCCGAATTCCCCTGGTAGGAAAGAAGGAAATAATTAAGGCAATACGCCCCCCTCCCGCCTGCGCACGACACGCTGGGTTGGCCACGCTGCATTCTGTATACATTAAAAAGAATGTTTCCATGTGATAATGTGCTCGCTTAGTACACTACCGTTGTTCACGCATGGACACTCTTCTGCCGGTACAGTTTTAGCATATCATTTAACCATATGGTGTAGTAGCGCAAATTCGACGGGAACGAAGAGGACAAGAAAACACGACACTCGCTACACGACACTCGCTTTTCTTGTCCTCTTCGTCCCCGTCGAATTTGCGCTACTACACCATATGGTTAAATGATGTCTCACCAACTAGCCCAGCTCTCAACCCTACTGAGTTTTAGCACAGTTTCCTTTAAGCGAGTCAGCCCTGCAAGCAGAAACAATATAGAATATCGAGATGAAGGGTAATCGTAACCTCCCGAGTGTTTCCTGAATGTCCAGGTAATTATACGGGTAATCGTGTGCAACCAAAACCAGACACCACTTGCCACTCATCGCTAGTAAGCCAACAACGAACTGCGATGCATGCGCCGAACCGATGGCGCGCACGCACGCACGCACATGCGCGCGCACACACACGCACGCACACACACACACGCACGCACACACACACATACACGCACACACACATACGCACAACAATGTTGCCAATAATTGTTGCAAGCCAGTTAGGAGAGTCGGGTCAATCCATAGAAATCATTTGTTAAAAATCTGCGTATCTATTCAGCCTTTAGTTGCAAACGAATACTATGAACGTATACAAAGGAACGTACTCAGCGAAGTTCATTGAGGTCTACTGACCTCGAAAAATTGCCGGAGTTGGCCTTTGAGGCTCACCGCACGCATTCTTGTGAACGATTGTTTTTGGCGAATCACTCACTGATCAAGTCTGTTCACTGTTAGCGGTAATGAAGTTTATTTTCAAATTCACCTGCCACGAACATGTGGTAACGCCTAGTTTGCAATAACAAGTCCATACGCGGCTTGTTTCGATTCTCTCCAACTAATTTGAACAATCTCACAGTCCTCTTTAGGTGCGATTTAAAGAGATATTCTTCTGTGGCTCAGCTTCAAGTACGAAACAAATTACAGGCACATATGCAATGATGACATGCCCTCTTTTTTGGCAGTTTACAATTAACTAGCTTTTACTGTGTTTTTTCTGTGTCTTAAGTTGCCATACAAAACAAATTGCTTGGACGAATCCAACAGTGATGTACCTTTTTTATGAACAGTGCGTTTTCTCATGTCGTGCTATTGTTATATCGGCAAAGTTGAATCAGAGCAAAAAAAACAAATTTTCAAATTCTTCACAACTGCTCAGCCAGTTTCAGGAGAACTATAAAAATGTCTTTATGAGCATGCTTTCTTTTTCCTACTCCACTAATGAAACGTATGCACACAGATTGGTGTCCCGCAAACGCCGCATAACAATTGCACACTGAGGTGCCCTTAGATCCACTCATCTGCAGGTGACCACTCCACGACATGGCTTGTTTATTGAAGTCGCGAGTGCTTGTATACAATTTCTTTTTTTCATAACCTCTATTACGTTATTCCAAACAGGCAAGCGGTAACGATAATCTTTTGTTTCAGCGCTGAAGGAGCTGTGCCTGCCATTGCTCAACAACAATATTCCCATTCTCAACAACTTATTCTTAGTGTGCAAAATAAGTGCTACTTAATCTGCGCTACTAGTTGGTCATTTTTTCCCTAGTTATCTGCAATACTGCATGAAAAGTCTGACACATATATTGAAGTATATAGTGCGTGCACCTCCGATTACTTGCACCGTCAAAAATATTGAAGCCTCTTAACAATTCATGAAGCAAGAAACGATTCATGTTTCCACTTTTACAATGCTTAAACTTACCGTGCGCTATCACTGCATTTCGGTATAAGACTTGCATTTGTCCGCCTCGTAAATACTGGTGGCGCATGAGAATGTCACTACAGCTACTGTTAAGCTTCTTACGACTTGATGTGGGTAGCTAAAAACGAACGATCTCGTTTGCCCAATTTCGTGAGGAGAAAAAAAGCAGTCGTGAAAAAACGTATGAAAGAAATTGAAAAGATACTGGTGCAATAAAGTGTCTACAACGACACCTTGAGAGGATTTCGGCCCATCACTTCAGTTTCAGCGATGACATTCTCTGCCGACATCAGCAGTTTCTTGGAAGTTGTGGTTGGGTTCAAAGAAGAAAAACCGTCATCATTGTATAATAAAGAACATGGACAACCCGAACTGTTATTTGAGACCAGGTAGGATTGTAGGCCTAGCCAGCGAAAGCAGCCACAACGTCTGAGCCGAGCGTCTTGTGCTTAGCACTGACGATGAGGTTGCCGAGCTTTGCATGATCCACTACTTCTTCATTACATTACATACTTCCCCCTCGCTGAAGATGGAGCCAAGTAGGCATTTTAAGGTGTCGGGAGGACAAGTGATTCGTGATACGGTTAAAGACAATCCACGTGTACGATTTCGCGGCCTCGGCGACGCAGGTCCGCAGTGGCCGTGAGGGGTTTGATGAGATGGTTGACAGCAGAAGTTTGCTCTATGACGCGATAAGGTCCAAGATACCTACTGAAAAAACTTTGTAGAGGTACCAGGAGCAGCAGTGGGGGGTACCCACAGCCAAACAAGAGACTTGGGCGAAAACTGGTAGAGGGACCGGCCATCGTCGTGACGAAATTTCTGTAGCCCTTGTTCTTGTGTTGTAAGGGTTCGAGCTAAGTGCCGACATTTTTCGGCATACCGGGCGGCTTCGGAAACAAGTGTACCTCCGGATGAGTAGGGTCAGTAGGGGAGAATGGGGTCGATCGAAGATGATGGCTCTCGACCATAGAGTAATAAGAAGGGAGACAAGCCTGTCGTCGTTTTAGGTGCCATGTTGTAAGCGTAGGTTACGTGTGGTCGGAGGCGACATACATAAAAAGCATGTCACCTAGATTGCGGTTGAAACGTTACGTCAAGCTGTTTCTTTGTGGACGATATGTGCTAGTACAGCGGAGAATCACATGGCATTCAGCAAGAAGTTCTTGAATAACATCCGCGAGAAAGACGCGGCCTCGGTCGCTCAAAATTTCACGTGGAGCGCCGTGACGCTGAACAAAACGTTATAGCAAGAAAGACGCAACGTCACGTGCCGGCGCGGCTGGAGGAGCAACCGTTTCTGCATATCTCATGAGATGGTCGATCGCTACAATAATCCAGTGATTCTCAGCTGATGTATATGGCAGAGGACCATAAATGTCTATTCCAACCCAGTCGAATGAAGCACTGGGCACGGTAATGGATGTATTGGTGCAGTAGGATGGCTAGGATTGTGCTTGCGGTGTTGGCACTCTGAACAAGATCGAATGTACTCTTGAACGAATGTGTACGTGCCACGCCAATAAAACCGAAAACCTAGCATGGCGAAGGTATTAAACAAACCGGCGTGTACACGCTGCAGATCGGCATACAAACCAGCACATATGCTGGCACGGAGATGCCCGGGTATGACGAGTAGCCGTTTGCGGCCGTCAGGGAGGTAGTTGCGGCGATAAAGCATTCTGTCACGGATGGCGAAGTGAGAGGCTTGTCTGTGTAGCACTCGAGATGGCGGGCGGGTCAGTGTTTCAGGTAGGTAATCTGTCAGAGACGCGATCCACGAATCTTTGCGCTGCTTCGCAGTCATGTCGATGGGTCCTGATAGTGGAAGCAAAATGTCTTGGATTGAGACACTCTCAATATCAATAGAAACAGGCGAACGCGAAATATCATCGTTATCCGCGTGCTTCTGGCCTGAGCGATAAATGACACGGATGTCGTACTCTTGGAGCCGTAAAGCACATCGTGCCAAGCGTCCGGAGGGATCCATGAGGGAGGATAACCAGCAGAGCGCGTGGTGGTCGGCAGCAACATCGAAAGGGCAGCCGTACAGATACGGTCGAAATTTCGTAATGACCCAGATGATTGCTAGGCATTCTTTTTCAGTTACCGAATAATTTGCTACTGTTCTTGTAAGAGTGCGGTTCGCGTACGCAACAACATATTCTTGGTAACCAGGCTTTTGCTGGGCGAGTATAGCGCAAAGACCGACACCGCTAGCATCCGTGTGGATTTCTGTAGGAGCGCTTGAATCGAAATGACGCAGTATGGGTGGTGTGGTAAGCAGTTCACGGAGCTTCGCAAAGGCACTGTCGTAGGCTCGAGACCACGCAGATAGATTGCGGTCTCCCTGAAGTAGGTCTGTCAGAGGTGCCATGATCGAGGTGAAATTCCATGCGATGTGGTGAAAGTATGAGCAAAGCCCAATGAAACTACGCTGCCCCTTGAGAGGCGCGGCCCTCGGGAACTCGCTAACAGCACGTAGCTTAGCGGGGTCAGGGAGAACACCATTCTTCAACACGACGTGTCCGAGAATGGTCAGCTTGCGTGCTCTAAAGTGACACTTCTTCAAGTTTAGTTGGAGGCCTGCTGCAGAGAGATGGCGTAGAACCTGTTTCAAGCGACGAAGGCGCGTGGGAGAATCGGGCGAGAACACCACCACATCATTCAAGTACAGCACAAACACGTGTTTCATTTGAGGCCTCGTAGGAAAGTGTCCATCATGCGCTCAAATGTGGCCGGCGCATTGCATAGGCCGAATAGCATCACGTTAAATTCGTGTAAGCCGTCTGGTGTAACAAAGGCAGTTTTTTCGCCTATATCATCCGGATTCATGGGCACTTGCCATTACCCAGAGCGTAGATTAAGGGAAGAAAAGATCTCTGCTCCTTGTAAAGAATAAAGTGCGTCATTGATTCGAGGCAAAGGATAAACATCCTTTCGTGTTATTTTGTTTAGACGACAATAATCTACGCAAAAGTGTATCGTCCCATCTTTCCTTTTAACTAAAACAACCAGCGACGCCCAAGGACTGTCTCATAGTTGAACGACGCCGCGCTTTAGCATGTAACCTACTTGTTCATCGATGACACGGCGTTCAGTCAACGAAACACGGTACGGTCGCTGCCGTAGTCGTGGGTGATTACCTGTGTCGATCGGGGGCATACAGTAGGTGTAGGAGTGTGAATAACTATAGTAGGAGTGTGAATGAATTTGTGTGTAACGATTATGAAGAATGCGTGTGAGAAGACTTAATGAGAAAATTACGTTTGTGAATTTGTTTTAGTTATGTCCTGACGCGGACATAGCTTGTGGATTGCCTAACTGGATAAATTATAAGGTGTGTAAATGTAATAGGCTTCTAAATTTGCGAAAATGAAATGCTGAAATGCGTATATATATATATATATATATATATATATATATATATATATATATATATATATATATATATATATTGTAGAGAAGCCGCCGAACACTGAAGTATATACAATATATATATATATATATATATATATATATATATATATATATATATATATATATATATATATATATATCTATATATATATATATATATATATATATATATATATATATATATATATATATATATATATATATATTGTAAGACGGCGTCGGGTACACTCAAGACACTCCTTTATTGACTCGAGTATGTGCCCCACAACCTAAACTTGACTGGTGATGATGAGTATGTACAGATGAAAAAATGGGACGCATAAATAGGGCTCACACTTATTTTCCCCGCGCACTTGAGTGGCCTGCCCAGCCGAGACTTAGGCAGGAAAGGTACGGCGAACAAAGGGTTTAGGACGTGAAACGTGGACTATCTCGGAGGCATGGTAACGACGGTCCGAGAAACCCTCGACGGGAGTGAGAGGGTAATTGACAGGAGGTGTTCGTTCTCAAATAATGTAAGGTCCTAGAAAGCGTGACTGAAACTTTTCACACAATCCGGGTTTGCGAACAGGCGTCCAAAGTAGTACTTCATCTCCAGGACGGAAAGTGACGTCTCGACGACAGCGGTCATAGCGTTGCTTGCGGTCTTGTTGACTGGCCTCCGTGTTGAGTTGAGCACGTTGCCGTGCCTAAGCGAGCCTGGAGACGAAATGTTCTGGCGTAGTCGTCGACGTTTTTGTCATTACATTGAAGAAAGAGGCGTCAATGGTGAATGTCGGCGCACGACCATAGACGAGGAAGAAAGGTGAATACCCGGTGGTTCGTTGAACAGCGGTGTTGTGTGCAAATGTTACGAACGGCTAGATTTTGTCCCAATTATCGTGGTTTGGTCCGATGTACTAGGATATAATGTCGATTAGAGTCCGGTGGATTTGCTCTGTCAGCCCGTTTGTCTGCGGGTGGTAAGCGATTGTGATCTTATGAACCATGCCACAAGTTTTTAGGATTTCGTCAAGAATTGTTGACAGGAAGGCCTTGCCTCGGTCACTCAACAACGCGCGAGGTGTACCATTACGCAACAAAATGGCTTCTAAAAAGAAGGCGGCAACTTCTGAGGCAGAACTAGTGCGTAGAGGAGCGGTCTCCGCGTATCGTGTGAGGTGGTCGACGGCTGTGATGATCTAGCGGTGGCCCGCTGGCGTTACGAGAAGTAGCCCGACGATGTCTATTCCGACAACGACAAAAGGTGTGTCGAGATATGAAATGGGTTGTAATAAGCCAGCAGGAGCTGAAGTTGGTCGTTTCCGGCGTTGACAAAGTGCGCAAAAAGCGACATAATTAGCCACAAATGTAGAAAGACCAGGCCAGAAGAAACGGCTCCTAACGCGGTTGTAGGTCTTTTTAAATCCTAAGTGTCCAGCTGATGGGTCGTCGTGCAATGCTTCGTGAACTTGTTTTCGCAGCGAACGGGGAAGTACTGGCACCCACCGATGGCCATCCTGATTGTAAGTATAGTGCTGCAGGACATTGTTCTCTAGCTTGAACAGCCGTAGCTGACGACGTAGTCTGGCATTAGGGGGAGAAGACGAGCCATTCAAGTATACGATGATGCGGTTACAGTAGGGGTCGTCACGTTGGTACGCGGCAAACTGGGCGCTGCTGTTTAAAGATAGTGACCCAGCAACTGCCAGGCTTGATAACGTGAGTGAAGAGGAAGCCGCTTGATCACCTGAGGGGCATTGAGGATGCATGGTTGGAGATTAAAATGGCAGAGAGCAGCAAGAAAAAGCGTCAGCATCCTGATGCTGTTTGCCAGACCTGTACACAACGGCAAAAGTGTACTCTTGCAAACGCAGTATCCAGCGACCGAGGCGCCCAGACAAATTCTTCAGCGAGGACAACCAGCATGGGGCATGGTGGTCGGTAACCACTGTGAAATGGCCTCCATACAGATAAGGTCAAAATTTCAAGATGGCGCAAACGACAGCGAGACATTCTTGCTCTGTTATCGAGTAGTTCTGCTCCGCAGGTGCATGTTAGTGCGCGGCTCTCACGTGAACTGTCGTTGCGCTGGAGGAGGACAGCACCGATTCCGTGGCCGCTGGCATCTGTGTGCAGGAAAGTGGGTGCACCCTCATCGAAGTGACGGAGGACGGGGTCTGATGTCAAAGCACGCTTAAGGGTTTTGAAAGCACACTCGCGCTCATCAGTCCATGTAAAATTCGTTCCTGACGTCAGAAGCTTGTGTAACGGCCCCGCAATGGCAGCAAAGTGACGGATGAAGCTGCGGAAGAAAGACGCCAGGCCCATGAAACTTCGCAATTGTTTTTGATTGCGCGGACGTGGAAAACTAATTACGGCAGCAACCTTGTCGGGGTCGGGTCGAAAGCCGTATTTGCTGACAAGGTGATCCAATACTTTGATGCTTGTGCTGGTGAAGTGGCACTTTTTTGTATTGAGCTGTAGGCCAGCGTTCGAAATGAATGTCAGAACTTCGTCGAAACGCTTAAGGTGCCGAGGAAAAGTAGAAGAATAAATGACGATGCCGTCTAAATAACATAAACAGGTTTTCCATTTGAGACCACGTGAGACAGTATCTATCATGCGCTCGAATGTTGCTGGAGCGTTGCATAAGCCAAAAGGCATGACGTTAAATTTGTAAAGCCCTTCAGGCGTCGCAAACGCTGTTTTCTTCTTGTCTGCTTCGCGCATAGGTATTTGCCAATACCCGGATCGGAGGTCGAGGCTGGAGAAATATTCTGCGCCTTGTAGGGAGTCTAGGGCATCAGCTATGCGTGGCAACGGATATACGTCTTTTCGTGATCTTATTGAGCGCTCTGTAATCAACACAAAAGTCGACAGAGCCATCCTTTTTCCGGACCAACACCACAGGATACGACCAGGACCTGGATGAAGGTCGAATATTATCCCGTCGGAGCATGTCGGCGACGTTTTCCTCAATGATTTGCCAATCCGCCGCAGACAGAGGGTATGGGCGGCGGCGTACAATGGAGCTGCCTTCCGTTTCGATGCTGTGCTCTGCAATGGAGGTGTGGCCCAGAACTTTGCAATGTACATCAAACGAAAGGCTGTGCTTTCGGAGAAGGTCTAAGAGGTCTCTCTTTTGCTCGGCAGTGAGGTGAGGACTTATGGTGTCATTTGAGGTAACAGTGGCAGCCTTGATATCAGTAGTAGCAGACAAAGGCGGTGATTCTGCGTGAAGTGGAACCAGCGAAAAGGGCTCACTGTCAGCGAAGCAGCTCACAGCAGTGCCTTGGGGCAGCATCACTGGCGAAGAAGTTGAGTTCAAGGCGGTGACAAATGCTTTACCGTCGTTAAACCGCACAAGATAGGGTGCTATGGTAAGCCCCGCAGTCTTGGAGCGAACCGATGGGGCTATGAACACGCAACCGTTAACTATAAAATCCGAAGCGATCGTTAGAAGTTGTTCATCTTCTGGCGAAAAGAAACAATCAGTGGCAGAAACGAAACGGAAGCTGTATGGATCGACATCGGATGAACTCTCAGTAGCTGACATTTGAATTACTCGCTGACGACACGATATGAAAGCTGATGCCGAAGAAAGGAAGTCCCATCCGAAAATTACTGTGTGAGTGCACAAAGGAAGTACAAGAAACTGAATGTGGTGAAGGATGGCATCTATGATAATGCGGACTGTGCAAACACTTGATGGCTGAATAGGGACTCTATCTGCGCAACGAAGGGGGGGACCATCGTAGGGTGTCCTAACTTTTTGCAAGCGGGCACAAAAGTCTGCACGAATTGCGGAAAGTCATGCGCCTGTGTCCACCAGTGCCTCTGTCTGTATACCTTCAACATACACCGAAAAAACATTCGATGGGCGGTCCGGAGGAGTTTGGCGCAGTTCGAAAGATGCAGCTTGCCCTCCCGAAGCTGCACTGTTCAGTTTTCCAGTTGGCGGTCGGGAATCGAAGTAGAAGGTTGGAGAGGAGAAGAGGAACGCCGCATCGGTGAAGGAGAGCGACGACGTGAGAACCGGTAACTGCCAACTTGGACAAAGTTCTGCGAAGACGGCGACCGACGTGTGCTGTTCGGATACAGCCGGCGATAGGGTGATCCAGTGGTGTAGAAGTCGTCCCGTTCAAGGTTATCATAGCTTCGTCGTTCAGACGAAGCTCGACGACGTTCAGACGAAGGCGTCGGCGGAACCTTGAAATATGACCGCGGATGCCGCAATAGAAGCAAGTCGGCTGCGAACTGCGCCAGGCGTTGTAAGGCTGGGAAGATGGTCGCGGTGCGAGTTAGTTGAGCGAACCATGCACTTCGGACGCTGGTAGCTGCATTGGGCTTTGCTGGGGTGCAGGTGTCCTAGTAGCAACCTGAGCATGCGTTGGCATGGCCACAGGATATGAGCTCGGGACAGGTGTGACATCATCGAGGCCAGGCTTTGGTGGGGCGTAGGTGTTGTTGCAGCAACGTGTGCATAACTTGAAAAGGGCATGGGATGTGAACTCGGAACTGATGTACCAGTCATCAAGGCCAGTTCTTCCCTTAAAACGTCGCGTAAACTAGTAGCGGGTGGCGTCGTTCGTATATCGAGGTGGTGAGGTGAAGCCTGTGCATGAAGTTCCTCGCGGATGATAGAGCGGATCAATGCATGCAGCTCTGTTGTATCATGACTTGAGCTCAGATCAGACATATCAGGTTGTACCCGAGTGGTCTGAAGCTCTTCAAGGCGCTGACAGGTAGCGACAACATCGGCTACGGTTTGGGGATTTTGCACCACAAGCGCATTAAAAGCGACAGTCGCAATTTCTTTTAGCAGGTTGCGCACACGGTCGTTTTCCGCCATATAGTTGTCGATGCGGGGGCAAAGGGCGAAAACATCTTCGATGTAAGAAGTGTAAGACTCGCCGGGGCGTTGAACACGTGCACCAAGCCTCTGTTTGGCGATATCCGAGCGCACTGACGGGTTGGCAAAAATCTGTCGGAGTTAACGTGTAAAGGCGGGCCATGTCGGAAAATCTGTGGCGTGGCTGAAAAACCACGATTTTGCGACGCCGCTCAAGTAGAATGCAACGTGGGTGAGTTTCGCAGGCTCATCCCAGTTGTTAATAACACTCACGCGGTCATACTCCTCGAGCCAGTCTTCAACGTCTTCGCTTAGAAGCCCTGCGAACAGCGGAGGATCCTTTTGAAGGCTGGTGACCAGGTGAGAAGGGTTCCTTGGCGGTGGGAGCGGTGGCGAAGCTGGCACGCTGGGCTGGGTGGCTTGCGACATTACCGGACCCAGGTCGTTTAATCGGCGGCCTGAACGGAGCTTCAGGGATGTGTTCTAGAAGACGCTGGGCTGTCCGAGAATGCGAGAAGGCGCAGGAACCGGAACGCACTCTCCACCACTTGTAAGATGGCGTCGAGTACACTCAAGACTCTCCTTTATTGACTCGAGTATGTGCCCCACGACCTAAACTTGACTAGTGATGATGAGTATGTACAGATGAAAAGATGGGACGCATAAATGAAGCTCACAATATATATATATATATATATATATATATATATATATATATATATATATATATATATATATATATATATATATATATATATATATATATATATATATATATATATATATATATATAGTGGGAGTAATAACTCAATGGGCCAGTTAGTCTTCGTGAAGGTATGGGATATGGCACAACGGGAGCGTTGTCAACAAGGATAATTATATTTATTTCCCAACAGTTTCGGGAGGGGACCTCTCTTCATCAGGGGATGAGTTGGGAAATAAATATATCATCAGGAGAGAAACTGTTGGGAAATAAATATATTTATCCTTGTTGACAACGCTCCCGTTGTGCCATATCCCATATATATATATATATATATATATATATATATATATATGTGTGTGTGTGTGTGTGACGTATGAAGTGATGGTTGGTAGAAGCTGAGAAGGAAGAAGTGAGATTTGAATAAACATGGGGTATGAGCCAGGCCACGTCACCCATTCATTATAGCGTCACACAAGTCGACAGGATGGACACCTGCCTGCCCCTTCATCAGTCACTCATCATCGATGCAGTTCCCCAGAAGCTGACCTCAACATCCCCAAGTACACCGGATCAGCGGACGACGGACCCGTACAGGTCTGCTTCAACCTGTTCGAACTCCACGCTACCTCTGCATCTTGGTCGGAACGAGAGATGGTTACGAACTTCAGTGACTACGTCACTGGTGAGGCATTTAAATTTTACCTTATTCACATATTCGAGAACGACGAGTCTTGGCGAAAAATCAAAGTGGAGATGATTACCCGTTTTAATGACTATGACCAAGACTTACTCATTGCCAACCATCTAGAGACAACTGCACACTATCGTCAACTTCCTAAGCAGTCCTCAAGCATTCGAAAGTCCAGCGCGAATCGACAAGTGCCTCAAGACGAAGTGGCCCATGCGTTTACTTACAGAAGGCTATGCATACATTGAAAAAAACCCAACCGTCAAGCGCGTCTCTCTTGTACACGAAAGTCGGCATTTCCGAAGTCATCGCTTCAGCATATGACACGAGACGTTGCTGAACCACCTGATGCCCTGCACTCTTCGTCTCGCATACGTGGTCCATCAGCTAAGTTTTCGTCACGCGGTTCTTCAAGCGCTCCTAACGCTCACCACTTACCTTATGAGGACGCCGTATTCATGGCAGATGACCTGGTGCATCGGAAAAATACTGTGCCAAGCAATTTTCCTTCCGTACGGTTTCATGTATCACCGTCCGGTGCACACACCTCCGAGAGTCCAAACAAAACTCGAACGCATCGAACGTCGCACGCTACCAGGCGCAAGAACTACTCGCAGTGAACAGCGAAAAAGGAGCCCCTGAAGAGCTTCATGTCATTTCTATGGCACCGTAGACTTGCCGAAATCTGCAGTTCAAACCTAGTAATGCCATGTCACCTGTGGTGCCCACATGCAGAGCTCACCAATTCACGAGTCGAACAAATTCAGAAGTTCATGATACATCAAACCTCGCGCCCAATTGTCTTTCGGAAGCACCCGTAATGAACCCCGTCACCGAAGCCTCTGAAGAGCATGCTAGCAATGATGACGCATTACCAACTATGCCAGACAAGCAAGACACCAGTTCACCATTCATCAGCTGTCTACAGGACGCGTCCAACACCGAAGGAAATGAATGCCCCATTCCGGAAAGGGTGCCACTACAGCCATCTCTTGAGCAGCCTCAGGAAAGCAAGCAAAGCCAAGTTCATATACTCATGCTACAACGAGAGAGACTGCAACGAGGGCATCGACGAACGCAAAATTCAACGGAAGCGCACTCACCAATAAAAGAACATCGGAAAATATGAACTCTAAACCAAAGACCAATTCAAGATGTCAGACACTTTCGCACAAAGAAAAGTCACCAGAGACACTCCTTGCCTCAGCTATTACACCGACTGCACCACCACAGAAAACGCCGAGAAAGACAAGGAAGCACTGATTGCACACCGCAAGCACTCAGGCACTTCCTCACAGTCTGTCAAAAAGCGCGAAAGCAAGAAGCACCGCGATTGCACCATTCACGACGAAAAATACAACACCGACGACATCCGAGCTGCCAATGCAACTATGCGTTCCAACCTTGCTCAGTCCCCAGAACAGTTCAAGCAGTATTGTCAGTGTTCATGTGTAGCCCACTCTGTCCGGAACGCAACGGTCAATCTCGTCCATAAGAATCGTCATAAAACCACCGGACTGCTCCCTCGGCCTTGAAGATTTAGTGAGATTGTGGAACTCCGTCGGGACGTGAAACTGCGGATTTGGCCATTATTTTGTTTATTTTGTTTTCAATTTGTTGTAGTTTGTAACCGGTGCCAGCTTTCGGGGGGAGGGGGAATCGTGTGACGTATGAAGTGATGGTTGGTAGAAGCTGAGAAGGAAGAAGTGATATTAGAATAAACATGGGGTATGAGCCAGGCCACGTCACCCATTCATTATAGCGTCCCCCACACACACCCACCCACCCACACACACACACACACACACACACACACACACACACACACACACACACACACACACACACACACACACATATATATATATATATATATATATATATATATATATATATATATATATATATATATATATATGAGCAGCTCAAATCTATCCTTATACGCACGCTAACTAACCTCATTGAAAAACAAGAAATTCCCAATTCGGCTCTGCATACCCTCGTTCCACTAAGTCCAGTCGCGGGTCGCTTTTACCTCCTGCCAAAAATACATAAGCCAGGAAACCCTGGTCGACCCATCGTTTCCGGCATTGGTACAGTTACGGAACTGGTGTCCCAATTTGTAGATACAGTAATTAACCGAATTCCGTCTTCTTTTCCATCGTACATCAAAGACACAAACCACTTCTTGTCCGACATCGTTGACCTCTCTGTCCCCCCTGATTCACTCCTGGTTACCCTTGACGTAGCGTCCCTATATACGAACATTCCTCATGCGGATGGAACACGAGCAGTACTTCACTCATACGAGTCTGTCTGTGACAAAATAATTGACAGCTCGACTTTGATGACCCTTTTAAAATTCATCTTGGAATCTAACAACTTTGAGTTTGACGGCACTCATTACCTTCAAGTTAATGGCACCTCGATGGGCACACCCATAGGCCCTAATTATGCCAATATTTTCATGGGCATACTCAAAAACGAATTTCTGACAAGCCGTTCACTTAAACCATTGTACTACAAAAGGTACATTGACGATATATTCATGATTTGGCAGCACGGTGAACCTCATCTCTTATCATTCATTCACGATTTCAACAACGCTCATCCATCCATTTCATTCTCTCATACCTACTCAGAACAAACAATCAACTTTCTTGACGTAACAGTGACATTGTGTGACGGCAAGCTTGCCACTAAAGTTTACAGAAAGCCAACTGATACTCAACAGTACCTTCATTTTATTAGCAACCATGTCAAGCACTCTAAAACCAGCATACCCTATAGCCAGGCCCTTCGTTTTAAAAGAATATGCTCCGAAGAAACTGATTTTAATTCCAATTGTGCGCAGCATCGGAATGCTTTATCAAAACAGAAATACCCTTCCAAGATTATAGATGACGCCATAAAAAGGGCAAGTAACCAGGACCGCAAAGCGCTGTTAAACACCAAGAATAAACAGCCGGTCTTCTCCTGCACTAACCTTGTTCTAAGCATTTTCGGCGCCTGCGCAACACGTAAATGCCATTTTAAGAAAGCACCATAACATACTTCTACAAAGCGAACGACTTAAATCAATTTTTCCAGAACCACCGCGTGTGACGTACAGAAGAGCGCAAAATCTGGGTGACCTACTCATGTCGTCAATAAGTGTACGCAGTAAACCTACTGGCTGCCGTCCTTGCAACAAACCTCGTTGCAAAGTCTGCCAACATATGACCACTTCACTTATCGCAAACAACACCGCATCTAACTTCAGCGTGAAAATAAATGGTGACTATAACTGCGACACGCGTAATGTAGTTTACCTCCTGGAATGCTTGATCTGTGGAATGCAGTACTTAGGCGAAACCGAAACACCCTTCCGATATCGGTTTAACAATCACAAGGCTCACATCTCTTCACTTCCTCACCTTCCAATATCAAAGCATGCTAACGCAATGGGCCACTCATTTGACAACATTAGAGCCACGATTCTAGAGTCTGGCTTCCGAACGCATCATGACAGGGAAGTGCGCGAATCATTTCTCATCTTTAAGTGTTTAATACAATCGCAGGCGGTTTGAATGAGAGTACGGGGAAACTCAGCGTCTTGCATCAGTGTCCGCTGTAAATGTTATTGCTTGTACCAGCTGTAATCCTTGTGCACGTGTCGTGACTTGTTATTTGATTGCTTATAAGTAGGATGTGATACGGGGGCCCCCATATAGATTTTATGTCTGATTGTTGTACTTGTTTTTATGATGTTTGAATACTCGTGATTATTGCAAGCGAAACGTATGCGCTTATATACTGTTGCACCACTGTTACATCTGTTATTCTGACGAAGGCCGGTCCCACGGCCGAAACGTAAAGAAACCTTTCCGTTTTTCGACGTGTGTCTTCTTTTTATTCATACTATTTACCAGCGTCCAAGAATTTATTTCCTGCAATTATGCCTACGATGGACACCGGAACGACCACGTCGAAAAGGATCACATGGAAGTACCCGAACACCGCTGTTTCTACAGTAGTTCTAGGCGACTCCCAAACCAAGTATATCTTCGAGCATTTTGACCCAAATGTGGCGGGCACGCCCGCGTTTGTTTCGCAGTCCGGCGCCCTTATCAAGGATATGGCCATTTTACTGGACTTCGTTCCTCCCACCGCGACAACTCTTGTCATTCATGCTGGTACCAACGACCTGGCATTCCGCACCGCTCACGCTGCCTTCCAGAGCCTTCGCAAACTGTTAGAAGCCATCCCAAAAGTACACCCCGAAATCAGGAGGATATATGTGAGCTTTGTGTTGCCGAGATCTACTAACCGACGTCGTTTCTGCAACAATCCGTCTTTAATTGAAAGGTTCAACCTAGAGGCTGACCAGTTCAACAGGCTCCTGCAACATTACTGCCGTCATTCTTGGCTCGTTTATTTCCTCGACCACGGCTTCTACGAGCTTCCCCCCACACGCGCCTTGGCGGCTGATGGCTTACACCTCAGTTTCGAGGGAATGGCAATTCTAGCTAGTCACCTGCGTCAACTTTTCATGACGAGGTTCAGCGACTCTGCCTCGTCTTGGCGTACTTGTGCACCGACTGATTTCCGCGCTCCAGCTAAAGAAAACTCTGTGACAACAAATGACGCCGCTCCCGGCCACCTCCCTTCGACACTTGACCTGACCAGCTGGCCCCCATTGAACTGTCCTTCCGTAAATCATCGTATCTGGTTCTGGGAGACCTTCCAGCCCTATTCAGGCAAACAAATACTCATCGAGCTTACCTACAACTAGTGGTCGCCAGACACGTGGTGCCTCCGCGCATGAGCGGACTAGTGAAGGCAGTAAGGATAAATCTGTACCCAATAGACCAGTCCTTGAATCCTGTCGAACAAATTGCCTCTCGGAGAACGGCTCGTCGGCTTGCCAACTACCGAGCGTCCATCGTTCACCTTCACAATCTACTACGAAGTCAACCTCGGACGACCACGTTCAGCCAATTCTAGGGTTGTCGAAATCACCCGCGACGTGCAACAATGACTTGCCTCGAGTATCGGACAACCAGCTGCCCTCTAGCCAGCCCAACGACACGATCCCTGCAGTAGTACAGTCAACGGTGGACAATTCTCTTTCGAACCCGCCATGTCTACAACAGCCGATGCCTACTACGTTCAAAAGTGTCGGTGTTTCGACTTCTGGTGCCCCTACTGCTCAAGCCTCCCGCTACTTACTGCGAACTCATCGCAACGATGGCCCTCTAAAAAGCAAGGCCCTGTGACTACCATCTACACGTCCTGGTAAAAATTCTTCCGACTTCTCTGTATCTTGAATATTCTTAAAAATTCGCAAAGTGATAGAAAAGCGGATTCGGTGTGAATTGCATATATCTACGTTAAAAACCTATTTAGAAGCTAGCATTGTACCTAGAGGCCTCCGCATTGTCATTAAACCCGCCACAACTAGCATGTCTGGTTCTGAGGTTGTCGCGTGGAACGAGGTGCTCTCTAGAGCTTCTTTTGACTTGGTGCGCATTGTCATTCGCCATTACAAAACATCGCTCAAAGCCATTCGTAACCAAGAAAGCCAATTGCTTTCCCATCATAAACTCGCCATCCATGAATGCGCGCTGCTGGCAGCATACCAGCGAAAAAAATCTGATGAAGTATATGCAGCTAAAAGAAAGAAGCTTGTCAGGGACAAAGTTATTACGCCTCATACTCCCCCGATAAGGCATACCGCTGAAATGTCTTCAAAATCTATTAACCCCGGACCTCTAAGTGACCCCCTATCATCACGTGACGTAGTCAACCTGTCTTCCTATGTACTTTCCGCTGATGAAATTTCACTATTGTCACGAGGACTCAATTTTTGCCCAGTGACAGGAGGTTTTAGTGAATTCAAGCTGATGAAGGATTTGGACACTTTTGCCAGAAATTTAAGACTGAGAGAATACTTCCTTGACAAATGCCCTGCTAATGCCCCTACCTCTATTTTGCCATCTCACAAACATTGGACCCCTCCTACCCAACGAGATAAGTGCCTAGACCTCTATATCTCAGCCGTTCAACGCGATGTGCTACATATTTACCGCGAACAGGTTCCGTTTAAGAGAAACCTTTCGATCAACGAAACCGCAGCAATGCAGCAACTGAAAGGTCGAGGTGATATCATAATTAAACGAGCTGATAAAGGGGGAGCTGTGGTACTACTAAACAAACACGATTATGACAGCGAAGCTTCCAGACAGCTTTCCAACAGCACTTTTTACAGGCGGCTAGACGAAGACCCCACTGAGCAGCTCAAATCTATCCTTATACGCACGCTAACTAACCTCATTGAAAAACAAGAAATTCCCAATTCGGCTCTGCATACCCTCGTTCCACTAAGTCCAGTCGCGGGTCACTTTTACCTCCTGCCAAAAATACATAAGCCAGGAAACCCTGGTCGAGCCATCGTTTCCGGCATTGGTACAGTTACGGAACTGGTCTCCTAATTTGTAGATACAGTAATTAACCGAATTCCGTCTTCTTTTCCATCGTACATCAAAGACACAAACCACTTCTTGTCCGACATCGTTGACCTCTCTGTCCCCCCTGATTCACTCCTGGTTACCCTTGACGTAGCGTCTCTATATACGAACATTCCTCATGCGGATGGAACACGAGCAGTACTTCACTCATACGAGTCTGTCTGTGACAAAATAATTGACAGCTCGACTTTGATGACCCTTTTAAAATTCATCTTGGAATCTAACAACTTTGAGTTTGACGGCACTCATTACCTTCAAGTTAATGGCACCTCGATGGGCACACCCATAGGCCCTAGTTATGCCAATATTTTCATGGGCATACTCGAAAACGAATTTCTGACAAGCCGTTCACTTAAACCATTGTACTACAAAAGGTACATTGACGATATATTCATGATTTGGCAGCACGGTGAACCTCATCTCTTATCATTCATTCACGATTTCAACAACGCTCATCCGTCCATTTCATTCTCTCATACCTACTCAGAACAAACAATCAACTTTCTTGACGTAACAGTGACATTGTGTGACGGCAAGCTTGCCACTAAAGTTTACAGAAAGCCAACTGATACTCAACAGTACCTTCATTTTAATAGCAACCATGTCAAGCACTCTAAAACCAGCATACCCTATAGCCAGGCCCTTCGTTTTAAAAGAATGAGCTCCGAAGAAACTGATTTTAATTCCAATTGTGCGCAGCTTCGGAATGCTTTATCAAAACAGAAATACCCTTCCAAAATTATAGATGACGCCATAAAAAGGGCAAGTAACCAGGACCGCAAAACGCTGTTAAACACCAAGAATAAACAGCCGGTCTTCTCCTGCACTAACCTTGTTCTAACATTTTCGGCGCCTGCGCAACACGTAAATGCCATTTTAAGAAAGCACCATAACATACTTCTACAAAGCGAACGACTTAAATCAATTTTTCCAGAACCACCGCGTGTGACGTACAGAAGAGCGCAAAATCTGGGTGACCTACTCACGTCGTCAAAAAGTGTACGCAGTAAACCTACTGGCTGCCGTCCTTGCAACAAACCTCGTTGCAAAGTCTGCCAACATATGACCACTTCACTTATCGCAAACAGCACCGCATCTAACTTCAGCGTGAAAATAAATGGTGACTATAACTGCGACACGCGTAATGTAGTTTACCTCCTGGAATGCTTGATCTGTGGAATGCAGTACTTAGGCGAAACCGAAACACCCTTCCGATATCGGTTTAACAATCACAAGGCTCATATCTCTTCACTTCCTCACCTTCCAATATCAAAGCATGCTAACGCAATGGGCCACTCATTTGACAACATTAGAGCCACGATTCTAGAGTCTGGCTTCCGAACGCATCATGACAGGGAAGTGCGCGAATCATTTCTCATCTTTAAGTTCAATACAATCGCAGGCGGTTTGAATGAGAGTACGGGGAAACTCAGCGTCTTGCACCAGTGTCCGCTGTAAACGTTATTGCTTGTACCAGCTGTAATCCTTGTGCACGTGTCGTGACTTGTTATTTGATTGCTTATAAGTAGGATGTGATACGGGGGCCCCCATATAGATTTTATGTCTGATTGTTGTACTTGTTTTTATGATGTTTGAACACTCGTGATTATTGCAAGCGAAACGTATGCGCTTATATACTGTTGCACCACTGTTACATCTGTTATTCTGACGAAGGCCGGTCCCACGGCCGAAACGTAAAGAAACCTTTCCGTTTTTCGACGTGTGTCTTCTTTTTATTCATATATATATATATATATATATATATATCATCATCATCATCAGCCTGACTACGTCCACTGCAGGACAAAGGCCTCTCCCATGTTCCGCCAGTTAACCCGGTCCTGTGCTTGCTGCTGCCAATTTATACCCGCAAATTTCTTAATCTCATCTGCCCACCTAACCTTCTGTCTCCCCCTAACCCGCTTCCCTTCTCTGGGAATCCAGTCAGTTACCCTTAATGTCCAGCGGTTATCCTGTCTACGCGCTACATGCCCTGCCCATGTCCATTTCTTCTTCTTGATTTCAGCTATGATATCCTTAACCCCCGTTTGTTCCCTAATCCACTCTGCTCTCTTCTTGTCTCTTAAGGTTACACCTACCATTTTTCTTTCCATTGCTCGCTGCGTCGTCCTCAATTTAAGCTGAACCCTCTTTGTAAGTCTCCAGGTTTCTGCTCCGTAGCTAAGTACCGGCAAGATACAGCTGTTATATACCTTCCTCTTGAGGGATAGTGGCAATCTACCTGTCATAATTTGAGAGTGCTTGCCGAATGTGCTCCACCCCATTCTTAATCTTCTAGTTACTTCAATCTCATGGTTCGGCTCTGCGGTTATTACCTGCCCTAAGTAGACATAGTCTTTTACAACTTCAAGTGCACTATTACCTATCTCGAAGCGCTGCTCCTTGCCGAGGTTGTTGTACATTACTTTCGTTTTCTGCAGATTAATTTTAAGACCCACCTTTCTGCTCTCCTTGTCTAACTCCGTAATCATGAGTTGCAATTCGTACCCCGAGTTACTCAGCAATGCAATGTCATCGGCGAAGCGTAGGTTACTAAGGTATTCTCCATTGACTCTTATCCCTAACTGTTCCCATTCTAGGCTTCTGAAAACCTCCTGTAAGCACGCGGTAAATAGCATTTGGGAAATTGTGTCCCCCTGCCTTAAACCCTTCTTGATTGGTATTCTGTTGCTTTCTTTATGAAGCACTATGGTAGCAGTTGATCCCCTGTAGATGTCTTCCAGAATGTTTATATATACTTCATCTACGCCCTGTTTCCGCAGTGTTTGCATGACGGATGATATTTCTACTGAATCAAACGCCTTCTCGTAATCTATGAAGGCTATGTATAGTGGTTGGTTATACTCTGAGCATTTCTCTATTACCTGATTTATAGTATGAATGTGGTCAATTGTTGAGTAGCCTGTTCGAAATCCTGCTTGTTCCTTTGGTTGATTGAATTCTAATGTTTTCTTTACTCTGTTAGCAATTACCTTTGTAAATAGCTTGTATACTACAGAGAGCAAGCTGATCGGCCTGTAATTCTTCAAGTCCTTGTCATCTCCTTTCTTATGTATTAAGATGATGTTAGCGTTCTTCCAGGACTCTGGTACTCTTCCCGTCAGGAGACACCTCGTAAACAGGGTGGCTAGTTTTTCTAACACAATCTGTCCTCCATCTTTCAGCAGATCTGATGTTACCTGATCCTCACCAGCAGCTTTGCCCCTTTGCATGCTCTCCAAAGCTTTTCTGACTTCTTCTATCATTACTGGTGGGGTGTATCTGGGTTACTGCTAGTTCTTATAGTATTAAGGTCGTGGTTGTCTCGGCTACTGTACAGATCCCTGTAAAACTCCTCCGCTATTTTAACTATCCTATCCATATTGGTAGTTATTTTGCCTTCTTTGTCCCTTAGTGCATACATCCGACTTTTGCCTATCCCAAGTTTTCCTCTTCAATGCTTTGACACTTCCTCCATTTTTCAGAGCGTGTTCAATTCTCTCCATGTTATACCTTCTTACATCGCATACCTTACGTCTATTAATCAACTTCGAAAGCTCTTACGCGCCTACATCCAGGCTTACGCGCCTACATCCAGCCATGAAGACGCTTCAGTTGAAAGCTTCTATGAAGACGTGGAATCGGCAATGAGTAAGGTAAAAACACAGTATACTATAGTGATGGCGACTTAATGCAAAGGTAGGGAAGAAGCAGGCTGGAGACCAGGCAGTAGGAGATTATGGCATCGGCACTAGAAACGCCAGAGGAGAGCTACTAGTAGAATTCGCAGAACGCAATAATTTACGGATTATGAATACCTTCTACCGAAAACGAGAAAACCGCAAGTGGACATGGAGGAGCCCTAATGGCGAAAATAAGAACGAAATAGACTTTTTAATGAGTGCACACCCTGGAATCGTGCAGGATGTGGAAGTGGTTGGCAAGGTACGATGCAGTGACCATAGAATGGTACGGTCTCGAATTCGCCTAGACTTGAAGAAGGAACGACAGAAACTGATACGCAAGAAGCCAATCAATCAGCTAGCACTGAGAGGGAAAGTACAGGAATTCAGAGTGTCGCTGCAGAACAGGTACTCGGCTCTTAGTGAGGAAACCAACCTTAGCGTAGATACAATGAATGATAATCTGACGAGTATCATTACGGAGTGTGCAGTGGAAGTTGGAGGCAGGGTAGTTAGACAGGACACTGGCAAGCTTTCGCAGGAAACGAAGAACCTAATTAAGAAGCGTCAAATCATGAAAGTTTCAGGACAACAGACAATATATATATATATATATATATATATATATATAATATATAGATATATATATATATATATATATATATATATATATAATGTAACTTCGCTTGGTTCTAGCTACCATGCATTGAATGTAAGAGCATATACCGCAGTAGACTCGTTTGCACAAAAAGCAGGTAGAACCTACACTGTGATCTATGTTTCAAAGTTTAGCAGTAAAGATATTTTTGCTATTGTGAGAATGCAGTAAGCAATCTGACAAAATGTCATTAGAATTCGGAAGCTCTGCCAGCTCATCAGCCGGACAAGCCGTAAACCTTATGAAAGGACAAAATAGTAACACCTAAAGACATGATGATAGTGATAAGGCTACGTTAAAATGCAAAGCAGAATAATTTTACTTTACTGGCGCGGACACCCACATTGTACACGGTTTATCCTTGTTTGTAGGTGTTGCGTGTTCGTAGGTAGTTGAACAGCTGTGAATACTGTCTTGTGTAATGTCTGTGAAATGGCGCAGTTGATATGACTGACACATCGCTTTGTTGAATAGGGACATGTGAAGTCTCACATGCCAACTCGGGAGCTGCGTAATGCTGTCCAAAGAAATCTACTGCGGAACAATTTGAATGAACAAAGCGAAGAAAGTGCAATCGATGCCAATGGGCGGATGGTTTGCGATACTTTGGCTGAAACGACCAAGCTCTTTTATTAATAATAGAAGTTACCCCAACTCCAGTTCTTCATAGTTTTTTAAAGAACGGCATGGCAACGACATGGTATTTGGCAGCAACATCAACTTGCGTCGGCGTGTATACCTGCTTGACACTTGAATTTTGTCACACAGGATTGCCGATTTGCGAGGCCTGCTGAAAGACCACTGCCGCGCGCCAACCATATAGACTTGCTTGCTGCTTTCTTCGTGGGAGCGCATACACCGACCACTTCGTCTTGCACCTGCATGGTTTCCAGTGTGGCCTTTAAAGCTCTTTCAAGACCCAGGATCGTCGCATTTGAAAGCAACAGCTTGCGGCGGCGTGCATGTCTGCTTGACATTTGAATTTTGTCGCATAGGTTGGTGTATTTTTAAGAAGTCTGTTGTATATCAGTGAGCTTCTCCTGCCGTAGCTGCTGCTGCGGTTTTTAATACCTGCGTTGTAAATTGCTCTCATGTACATGCTTGTATTGCATATAATCTTCTTTGTTTGGACCCTACATTGCTCGTCCATTATGTCAAAGGAAATGAACAAGTTGTACGAGGATTTCAAGTGAGCGATGATGCAAGAGTTTTGGAATTTTCTAGAAAGATTTGAAAGAAATCTAAGAAAAGAATATCAGAAAAATGAAGAGCAGCCCGAGGTTCATAAATGAGCGCTACGAGTCAATGAAGGTGCCCAAGGAAGGTATAGAGATGGAAAATAAGATCTTGAAAGAAAACATCAAGGCATTGCAGGACGAGCGTGACGAGCTGCGTGCAGAGCTGAAACAACATGAAACTAAGCTCATACAAAGCTAACAGCGCTCGAGATGCTACAATGTGGGAAGTCAGGGGCGTTCGCCATGCTTCTGAAGAAAACACCACGGAAATTGCAAAGAAACTAGGACAAGCAGTTGGCATGCTCCTTGACGTTTGGATATTGAAGTCTGTCACCGCGTTAAAACAGCAGGCAATACTACTGCCCCAAACATTTTATTCAGTTTACGCGCAAATCATCACGAGTCTGATTCCTTGAGAAGGGCTAGAAAGCAACGGCAGTTTTCAAATGACCTTGGATTTCAACCGAATGTGCCTGTTTTTGTCAATGAGCATTTGTGCCCTGCCATGAAGCGGCTATTCGGTGCCGTGAACGGAAAAAGGAAGGAGTGCAAGTGGCAGTACGCGTGGACAAGAAATGACAAAATATTTGTCCGTAAATCAGCTGAGACGGTGGTGACTGTCATAAACAGCTTGGATGACATAAATAAAATTGTCGAGAAATATCAATCTGTTGCTTTGTTTTTGTGCTTTTTATTACAGGTATGGGCTATGAATCACATGAAATTAATGCCTTAGTCAAAAAGAAACGACCAGCGCTGTCATTTTTTACCAGAACGTTCGTTATTTAGTAAATAAAACAGATTATCTAGAAATCGTCCTAGAAAGCATGAATGTATCTTTCACGGCAATAATGCTAACAGAAACGTGGCACACTAATACGTCTCAAACGTTTCTCGTTCCCGGATATCAGTTCTTTTATCAAAATCGTGAAAGTAAATGTGGGGGCGGTTTAGCTATCTTTCTGACGGAGGCCATCCCCTGTGAAGCTTCGGGCGAGCTCTGCATTATCAGCCCAGAGATTGAAGCACTCATGCTGCACACCAACGAAAACCTTTTTTTGTGTTATCTATCGCCCAACCTCTGGCGA
Organism: Rhipicephalus annulatus; assembly: GCA_013436015.1. Classification (NCBI taxonomy): domain Eukaryota; kingdom Metazoa; phylum Arthropoda; class Arachnida; order Ixodida; family Ixodidae; genus Rhipicephalus; species Rhipicephalus annulatus. The sequence continues at coordinate 548,566 of WOVY01000226.1, read as the reverse complement.
TTTTATTCTGTTTCTTAACTTCATCAGCAAACTTCTCATCCATGTTGCAGAAAAACACTTGCACCTTGTTTTGGAAGGTGACTGCAATGTGGACATGCTTGTGCACAAGCATTACAGGCAAGAATTACAAGAACTACTGATCGCGAACAGTTTGACCAATGTCACTACAGACCGACACGAGTCACTGAAGAAACTGCAACGCTGATAGACTTTTGTTACAAATGTTTACTTTGATCATGTAATAGCGGATGCTACTTATAAAGATAATAGTGACAATTCAGGCCTATTTATGTTGATCACTACCTGTCGTTCGATAGAAAAGAAGACACAAGTACGCTACATTCAGGACATCACCCCCACCACTCTCTGGATGAATTTTGTAACTCTGTTAGTTTGCAACAGTGGAACAATGTTTTTAGTTTCTAACAGTAGCGGCATGGCTTATTCTTCTTTCATAGTGACATTTAAAAATACATCATATGAGCATTTCCTATTAAAAAATCAAGAAATCCGTCTAAAGCTCGTAAACCTTGGGTTACTTATGAATCATTAAACATGATCGAGCATAAGAATACCTTGTATGTCAGTTTCAGTAAACATAAAAACTCGGTTAGTTTTTAAGAATATGAGACATATCAAAATAAACTTACTAGTAATCTCAAAACCGCCAAAAAACATATTTGCACAAATCATTCTCAGAACTGGTGACTAGGCAGTCCGACGTGATCTAGAAAAATTTAAGCTCACTGCTACGTCCAACTAAATCTAATATTATTACTGATAGCTTTGACCAGTAAGGTGAACTGTCACCAGTCGAAGCACTACCAGATGCTTTTAACAATTTCTTTGTTAAGCAGGCAAATGCTGAAAGTGACTTACTCAGCCGCAACTCTGACGCTCTCGTTACTAAAAAGATTAGTGCGAAATCATTCTTCTTTATTCCTAGTAACTACGCTGAAGTTTTTTCTTCGATAAATTCAGTCAAAAATAGTAAGTTACAGGACACTGATGGTTTTCAAATAGTACGTTTATAGCATGTATTCGACCTTATTTATTCTGTTATTAGTCGCATTTATAACCTGATTGTATCGCCTCGCCAATTTGCGAAAGACATGCAAATAGCTTGAGTACAGCCGGTCTTTAAAAAAGGCGATAAAAATGTTTTAGGTAATTATCACCAAATTTGAATTTCACCAATATTCTCAAAAAGCACTGAAAACATTATTCATGCTAAAATATTTTCATATCTAGACAAAAATAATTTATTAGCTGATCATTAACATGGCTTCAGAAAGCACTGTTTCACCGAGACTGCTCCTTTAGCTCAAAAAGAAACAGTGTTAAATCGTTGCATGATAAAAAAATAATTATGTGAATCTACATATATTTCTCGAAAGCATTTGATCTTGTGAATTATAAAATCTTACTAAGTTACATGCTTATGGTATCCGCGGTATATCCTTAGAGCTCTTCGAATCTTGCTTATCGCATAGAACACAATATGTACAGCTAGGGAAGAAAACCTAGTTTTCATGCTGTAGGAGTCGGAGTTCCACAAGAGAGTATCCTTGGGCCACTCCTGTTTATAATTTTTGTAAATAAAATGCCGGACATTTCAAATCAAGCGAAATTTATCTAGCGGATGACACAACGATATTTATCACCGCTACATCTGAGACTCAAATTCAGCCTTAAGGGAACATAACGCTCAGAGAATTTGAAAATCTGACTGAAGCGAATTGTTCACGAATAAATGCTAGCAAGACAAAAGTCGTGCTTTATATGCAAAAAGACGAACAATTGCAAAGCCCAATAAAAATGAAGATAGGTGCAGATGATTTAGAAGTTGTCAACACAGTCTCTCTTTTAGCTCTTTTTTTAATCTCTCGTTTACCCCAGCCCTCTTGAGCTACTGTTGAGGTGTTCTCCTCCTGAGAGACAGCTACGGGGCTCACATTTCTCTTCTTTTCATTTGAATTCACTTCCCTTATCCCTGTACAGAGTCGCACTCACAGCCACATGCTTTTCTCAAAAGAAGCGTGCTGTTGGCGTAAACTTGAAAGTCCATCCGTCTTCGAGTTACGTGAGGAGTCAGCATTGGCTGACAACCCCGTTCGCCTGCCTCCGTCAATCTACAGGTAATGTGTTCAGTTCCAGATGTGCATGAGCTTTCACTTCGATTCTTCATGCTGTGCTCACTGCGATAAGTTATTCAAGTTATTTCGGTGCTGTTCATCGATGGTGCGCGGAAGCATTTGAATACTAATCACGTTTATCAACAACAAAGGAATCAGACTTGGGAAACTGGCAGCTGCTACTTTTTCAAATTGTGCACTCCACACATCATATTCATTGAAGAAGTTCCATCTAAGTTAATGACCACATCATGCACAAAAAACAGCTCGCGAAAAAATCAACCGCTTTAGCAGAGGGGTGCCATGTCAAGAAAGAAAAAAATCTAGGAGGACGACAGAAGTGATGCCAGTGGGCAAAGCCAAAGTGTTTCAGTGTCTAGAGATCAGGCGTGCTCTCGAAACACACGGAAACAGTTGAACCCAAACCAAACAAACATATATCTATTGAACTACATTTATATGGACGATATCTCCCACCTAATAGCATGAATAGTGATCAACACGCTAAATCATCCTTATAAAATCCTCAAATACACTCACTCATACGTAAGAACAAACACAGGGTAGCGCAAATGTGGCTTCACATACGCTCGACTCACCACGAGGGTCCACGGCAGGCGGCCCGCGGTGTCGTCCCTATGAACCAAACGTGGGGTATAACCATTCGCGCCAACCGCCACGCGTAAACGAGACTCGTCAATCTTTTCTATTCGGCCACCTGGTCTCGCTGCCAGACGTCACTAATGGTGATACTGGTGAACCATACACATGCAGTGTGAGGACAGGGCGCTACTACACACTGACGAATCGGAAAGCTTTTCCGTTTCGCCTGAGCTGTCAGCTGAGTTCGCGTACAAGTGTTGAAGAATTCACAAAATTTTGGCAGGATGGCGTGAACATATGCACAGAAATTGTTCCGATTCTGAAAGACGGCGCTGAAGTTGACGTACAATACGAACGCCTCAGAGCCACCAGACACTGGTCTGTGAAAGCGTGGCAATGGAGCGACATCTTAGAGGCATGCGAAAGTGGTCGAAAAATGCACAATGCCATGCGCAGGGACAGGGAATGTTTAGGAAAACGACGCTGCTGGGATTGCTTCGGCGTGCTTTCTCCTCCTAACCTTCAGTCGGCCAAAAAAGGTGGAACTCACTCAGACTCACTCAAGAAACATAATTCTTGGACTCAATCACTCACCAAAATTTTAACAAGCCTGACTCACTTGGGCTCCTACTCACGGAAATTTTCTTCAGCTAGACTCACGCAGACTCACGGCTCGGTCTGATTCTTAGTGAGCCCGCGTGAGTTGACTCATGAGTTAGATCGCCGACCTATGCTCGTCAGACACCTGTTTCGAAAATATCATTCATAGTTCGAGCATTCAACGGTTTTGTAACATGAACCAGAGCACTCCACAGACCGAATTTTTCAGCCCGAGCCCGTCCCGGCCAGCTTCAGCAAGTTATGCCTTTAGCATAAACAAAGCATTGTCCACTCTTCGGTCATGGTGAAGATACCTGCCTCACACAATATATATTCTTCTGAGTGTCCTGGAACTTTCTTCAGTGTCACGGCTTTCACTAGTGTACTCTGTATATGTTTGGTTAATTACGAATCTCAGAAACCTGCCAAAAATCATGAGGGCAATATAAAATATAATTGTAGTAATAGCCGGCTGTGTAATGTAGCCTGTGCTAACCACGCAATCTTATTTTTTTGCATTTTGAATAACGACCACACAATATTTTACCCCCTGAAGTGAAAAATATGGTAGACATATATAACTTCAGTCTACATAAATTGCATGCGAGCAGTGGTGGCTGAGCAAAAGTAACACGTCTCCTGCAAACGTCATTTATTACGCTATGCAATTAGAGAAACACACAGCTAATTCTATGAAAAATACACTTGGCTTTGCAGCGTCACATAAACTAAAGCTGTGGTGTCAAAATCTTGACTGCCTCGAACGTACGCTTTTCTAGCGCTCAAAACAAAACAAAATTAAATTTTCCACCCTTCTTTCTCGAGTCACCGCCAACGCAGCTCCACAGATATGTCAAAGGGAGTCACAGCCATTATCAAGTGAGCTACCACCCTCGTTGTTCCCTGAAGATGCCTATCTCGTCGTCTTCTTGTGATGGCCTTAACTATAGAGTGTAATGTCTTTGTTGAAAAATCTCTTGGGAGCCTTTATTGGCCCTAAGCGCAGGGCCGTCCACAACATGGCGTACATTCGAAGAGTCCAAAAACGAACAAGCCTCTGCCCCACTACCCTTCTACGAATCTTCACTCTGTTTTGGTCGCAATTTTCCGTAGTTTCAAAGTAAGATTGTACTCAAGGTTTACGAAATTAAGGCGCTACATTGAACCAGCCGGTGGCTTTTTTAGCGCTCTCCGGGGAAAACGGCGTATTGGGAGGGCGGAGTGTGATCCCCAGCAGGGACCGCAAGCCGTTGAGGGGGTTTCCGTGTCGCCGATAGATGAAGGCCTCAGTGTGAACAGGAGAGTGAATTGTGGCTGTGGTTGCAGGCTTTTAGCTCGTGGCAGCGACAATGTAGGAGACAATACGAACGCCTGGCGGAAAGTAAAAATCGTCGACAATGGTGGGGAAGAAAAGATGAAGGTTATATTGCAACAGGATAGATAGGAGGGCTAGCTGGTAGTTCATAATCGTTTTGTGGACAGGGTACGAGGGAACACACCACATACAAAGAGCCACACTGCACAAGCACTCGTGCAGCGTGGCTCTCCTCTGTCTCGTGTGTATTCCCGCGCTTCCGATTCACTGAACAAATAAGGTGGGGGATAAACAAGAAGTCCACCAGAGATACTCCGACGAGCCAAGCGCCTGGCATTCTTGAAATTTTCAACAAACATGTAGTAGCACTGCAAGTAGCCCCATCAGGTCTCTAATGAAGCAACTATGCACACTGCGAAACTATGGTACGCAAGCGTGTTGGTCCTCCGCAGACAAAAAGGAAAGATAAGCTAAGCGTGTTGAATCTGTATACGCTAAATTTTTCCAATGGTAGGGGCTCCTGTCTCCAGTTGTGATGGGTATTATTTATCTGTTATATCCAAAGACGGCCGAAATCGGGTGGGAGGGAAGTCTGAAGGGATGACAAGAGTTCCTTAACTAGGTACGCCTCAGCAACCGTCAGATATTTATGCGGTCAGCGGTGCCAATTACCCCGTGCTTATACATTCCCCTCCCATTTAAAAAATGTACAACACCAATTAAACATCATATTCATGACCTTCCTTATATGGTACTTTTACTTCGTTCGCGGGAGTGCTACCACGTTTTGGGGATCGTGAAAAAACCTGCGCTTCGACAAATGAGGACGCTTATGAACTACTCTCGAAATACGAAAAACACGAAGGTGGCCGCCAAGATAACTTCGTGCTAGGCGATAAGCATTCCTTGTGCTGAACATTTGCATTTGCCTTGCTAGTCGGCAACATTTGCATCGATTGGCGCACCTGGCATGAGAGTTAGTCCGCATTTTGTGCTTAAAGTGCACCAGCAGACGCTCCTGAGATATTCATTACACTTGAGTCGCATTCACAAGTCTATGGAGAACGCTGGTGGAAAAAGACGTGGCGAGAATGTGAGTGAGTCTGCATACTTCAATTTTTACCCTAGATACAAGCGCGCACATCTTTTCTAGACTATATAGTTAGCAATGTACCGTTACAGCTGCAGGAGTATCACTTGGCAAACCTTTCCTTACAGTCTGCCGGAACGTCACTCAATATATATAGCGTTGTTTCTTCACATTAAGTGTAGCATATAAGAACAAAGCAAAACGCCTTGTACATCCCATTTTCAGTGCATGCTAATGAACTCCAAGTGGTTTAGCCGAAGCCCTCAACTACAGCATCTTACGTAACACCACAAAACAATAAAATCGAACAGCGTATACACGTCATTATATTGATATGCAGGTTTTTTTTGAACGTGCCTAATTATATTCCAAATTACAAAAAGAGGCATTTTACGTCTTACCTGCGGCGTTCCTTTTATTTTCGTAGAAGACATCTTACATGTGTAGAAACAGTAATTGGGATAGTAAATGTGAGAATCAAAACATTTAAGCCCCGTCGCGGTGGTCTAGTGGCTAAGGTACTCGGCTGCTGGCCTGCAGGTCGCGGGATCAAATATCGGTTGGCGGCTGCATTTTCGAAAAAGGTGGGAATGTTGTAGGCCCGTGTGCAGAGATTTTGGTGCTCGTTAATGAACCCCAGGTGGTCGAAATTTCCGGAGCCCTCCACTACGGGGTCTCTCATAACCGTATCGTGGTTTTGCGACGTGAAACTCCACATATCATTTACAGCTGTTAGCTTTTTAACCAGTGCAAAAAGCTACTCGATTCAAATTCAAGTATGTGAATAGTCTATAGCCACTGAGAGAATTTAGTAAATCAAGCACTGGTAATCACTGCGGAGCGATGAAATTCGGCGAAGCCAAAACCGACGTACCGAAGAGCGCACATGCCGTTCACTTCGAAAACGCCCTCAATGAAACGTAGTTGTTTTAAATTGTGCAAAAAGTTGATTGTTTTAATTCTTTTATATAGTGGTAATTATTGCTTGTACACATCCGACGATGCCTTCTGCAAAAGTAAATGGGAGGCCCCAGGTAGCACGCAGATGCCTCATTTCTGTAATGAAACTGGACACATTTCTTGAAACACCTTGTATATGAAACCCCGGCATAATATGACCCTGACTCAGGCCCGAGCCCGACCCGAGCCCGAAGTTCGTGGGTGCGTTCCAACAATGCCTTACCTGGCCCGTCCCGGGCCCGTGCAGTGCTCAAACACAGGCTTTCCCATTTCGTGCCCTCACAGTGGCTACGCGGGAGATGGTAGTTGCAAATGAATTTTGTGAGCTCATTTGCAGACTTGGCTTCACGTCAAATTGTGTATTATTTAATATTTACGCTGCAATAGCAAAGCAGAAAGCTTGTTATTGGAGTCAACCTCTTCAACTAGACTCCACTTTCACATTATGCAGGATGCAATGTGCGATTGCTCTGTAACATCAAAAGTCTGCTGGAGGGCCTCATGACAGTACTTACGACATGCCAGGAAAGCTCGGGCCCAGATGCACAAGAGTCATTTTAGGCATCTATTTTGATCTATGAACTGAAGAAATTGCAACGCTACCTTGGAAAGTCGTTAGCTTTGTTTCAGTTTTAAGACCTGAAAAGACCATGCTATGCCTTGATTCTTTCAGTTGGCTCTGCTTCACAACCTGCATATGCGAATTGATTTAGAAGATGACGGATGCGCTGTTTGAATGGTTGTGTGTTGAAACAGGTATGTTGTCCAACTACTTAACAAGTTTTCAAAAACAGAGATGCACCATGGAGGCTATACTAGAGATAGCAACGCATGTGGGGCATCAACGCGCCTGTGGTAACGTGAAAATTGCTGCATTTTTGAACAAAAAGAGGGCCTTTTTTACCTTCAGTCACGTACACGATCTGATATGTTAGAACTCGGAATTCCCCGCCAATCCTTTCGATTGATCTCTCAGTTTTTATCAGGTTGCAAATTATTTGTCCAGACGGGTTAAGGAAAGAATGAAGAACACGATGTCAGGCACGGAGTGCCCCAGGGAAGTGTGCTTATCCCTTTCTATTCCACTGTGTCATGACTGATTTACCAATATTACTGCCACCTACTTAAGGTTCTCACTGTATGGAGATGATAAGTGCATTTTCACATCTAGAAATAATGCTCAAATAATTCAAAAGACATTTAAATAGGCAATATATATCAACAACTTTTTATTAAAGAGAAAGATGACTCTGTCCCATACGAATACAGCTGTGTTGCCCTTCACCCGTAAGAAGTTAAAAAAGTTTCAATCTTAGTCTGAAAGGACATGCTTTATAGATGGTGAGACAGCATCAATTTCTTGCAATAATTCTTGATCGGCTGCTGTGCTGTGCACCACCCATAAAAAACTAGGAAATGATGTTCGTTTAATGGTGAATATCAAAGCTGAACACTTGGCAGAAGTCTGCCTGGTTGGGATAGAAATGAGGCAAATAAAAACTCCAACAAAAGAGTTGTATTCAGAAACCCTACACTCGAAGCCAGACCGACTTCTCCCTCAGGGGTGCGCCGCTTATATACGCTTGCTCACCTTGCGTGAGAGTTCGCCGTGACCAATCGCAAACCTTGGCAGTGGAGGGAGGGCAATGTTCCAGTGGAGTGGTTGATGTTTCCCATTGTCTGCTGAATGTGCCAGGATTCGAGCAGGAGTCCCCAGTCGAGAATCACTGTGTCGTTTGTGTAGACGTGGTGGTCAACAGGCTCACAGTGTTCCGTTACTGCACTTTGTTGGCTATTCAGCTGACGCAGGTCGTTTTTTGCGCTGTCGCATTCTTTTATTGACGTTCTTCGTTTTTCCAATGTATATATTAGCGGGGCCGTAGGCGCACTTGGTCCACTATACGACGCCTTGAAATTTCTGAGCAGGCGCGAGATATTTGGGGCGAAGGACAAAGTTGCCGACAGTGCTGAATCGCTAGTATGCGACGTTGACTCCTGCCCTTTTCAGTATGCGCACTATTGTTTTGCTGGCGTCGACGACGCATGGTCCTTTCGGTGACGCAGATGCTGCGTTTTTACTCTTGCGGATGGCTCAGCGAACAAACGCTTTTGCGTAGCTGTTGGCGCCGAGGTTCCTGCCGTTGTGGTCCCAGCTTTGCCGCAAAGGCGAAGCAATGAACGTGATAGCAACAAGTTGGAAGGTCACGCGCAGAATGGCAGGCAGATATAAACGTGCCCCAAGTTTTTCACGCACAAAAGACGCACGAAACATACTCACAGGTACAGATTAACGCGTATAAGTGTCTCAGTGTTTACTTCGCTGTATCTGAAAGCGTGCTCTTTTCGCAAATGGAGACTGTGCAATGATTGCAGTGGCCTTTATGCGCCCGGTAACTACAACAGAATCATTCTGACGAAACTCAAAGGCTAGCCAAGACGTACGATTCTTCCCACTGCAAGATATAGGCGCGCGATGAAGCGCACACCCCTTTATTCTTCACGTGGGCCAAAGTAGGCGTGAGAGATGAGAGCCGCCGCACACTCACTGCGACATCTTGCTGATAATACTGAAAACAGGATAGCCCCCCCCCCCGAGATGTCCGCCAACAGTGGTAAGTAGTAGATATGAATAGCTTGCTTTTTGAAAATTCAAAGGACGTACCTCTCATTGGCTGAGTGGGTAACGCCTCGCATTCACGACGCGGAAGTCCCACGTTCGATTCTGCGCGCCGGAGTCTTTTTTCTGGAATTTTTTTTTCCTTCTTGCGTTTTCATATATAGATAGGTATACATATACGGTGCATGACATCGACGCTGACGCCCACGTCAACGCCGGCGGTGAAATCCAGCCGAGAGTGTCCATATAATTGCTGATCACATCAAAGGCTTCGCGCCACGAAACTTGTGTCATGTGCGGGGGCTCGAGCCGAAATGAAGGTAGCGTCCTCTGTGTTGTTGGTTTCCTGAACACCGAAAAGGACAGATTCTGTTGTTGCCTTCTCGCTAGTACATCTTGAAATGGGAGAGCTGAATGGTTCTCTTTCCATGGTGAACTGTATGTCAGGCTCAGCAGTGTTCAAGCATGCGAGCTAGTTGTCGAGCACATCAAACTTCACCACACAGAAGCAATCGCCCACGTAGCGCACAAACATCTTAGTTAGGGGTCAAACACGGAAAACGCCCGCTTTTCAATGTTCTTCATTACAAGCGCCGCCACTGTTGCTGATATCGCCGCCCCCATAGCGGTCCCACTGATCCGCTTGAAGAAGGCTTGTTAAAAGAGATAGGTGCTGGAGAGACAAGAGTTCAGTAACCAGCATATCTAATCAAACAAAAACGCTGTTCTGTCAATCAGAGAGAATTGCTATGAAGCGCCCAGTGGCGTCATGGAAAGTGCAAGGGGAATGGGTACACTGGTGAAAAGAGAAACCAAGTCGGAGATCACCATGCAGTCGATTTTATTCAGACTAACGTTGGGCGTGATTTCCACGAAATGTTCCAAGTGCCGGATGTATGTTTCTGTCAGTCAGAGGAACTATTATCACGTGAAGATAAGTTGACAAGGGTCGTAGGAAGGAACGTGAGAAATCGACGACGGCAAAGTGGAACTCCGGTCTTTCGGGGAGCCATAGAAGCTTGAGGTGGAGCCGTTTATGCATAACAACTTTAGTTTGGATTCCGTATACTTCCTTGATTATTTTAAATTGGAGTTTACTTAACCTAGTTTGAGTTTGTAAGGTTGGATCCTTCTTGATCTTGGTGTATGCCTCCGCACCCAAAATCTCTTCCACATTCTTCTCGTAGTTGGCACGATCCACGACAACCATGCAGTTTTCTTTGTCGGATGGGAGTATTACGTTCCAGTCCCTGTTGTTTTTCAAACCTTTGAGAGCCTTCATTTCGTCGTTAAGGAGGCCGTAGCCCTGGCGATTTGGTGTGTTCGAAAAAATTCCTACTACCTTAAGCCTTGTCTTCTGACGGGCACCGATTTCAAGGTGTATCCCGTCCTCGACCGCTGCGTCTATTTTAGAGATAGGAGGAGTGGTTGAGATATCGAAACCATGTCATTTGGCTATTAAGGGTAATTCCAGAGCTGAGAGATCACTGGATGAGAGGTTCGTCACAAACGTGTTTGTGAGTATCATCGGCACGTTCTGTAGGTGAACTATGCGGTGGAGCTTCTTTTCTTGGGTTACCTTGTGTTTCCTGAACTCGGTGGCAGCTGCTTTCTTCGTGGAAACCTGTAGTGATGGCGTTATGTTGGGGATGCGATGCTTCAGCTGACGCAGGGTGAAGAAAATGTGCAGTCCTTTTTTCTTGATGGTCGCATTCTACTCATGTATGCGTGCGGCAAGCAGGCATTGTTAAGTTTTTACGGCTTTCTGGATGAATTCTGTCGAAAAAAACAAAAAAACTGGGTGTTTCAGACGTACGCTGTGTGGTTTCAGACGTAGGCACGAGTGGTGTAAATAAAGGTTTGATTTTCACCCAGTTATCCTCTCGACAATCTTGGTGAAACGCTTGGTAAGCTGCATGGTATCTTGATCAAAATCTCGTCTTATGGAATAAAAGGAGAACATTTGGCAGAAGTCTGCCTGGTTGGGATATGTTCCTTTCTTTCCAGAATCCCTTCGTCGTCCGGGTTGATGTGGTGGTCAAACCGCTCACAGTGTTCTACTACAGTGCTGCGTTGGCTGTTCATTTGACAGAGATTGTTTTTGTGCTGTCGCGTAATTTCATGGAAGTTTTTTTTGTTTTCCTAATATTTGAAGCGGGGCAGTCGGCGCACTGGATCTGGTATACAACATCTTGAGACTCTCCGCAGGCGTGTGACCGTTCGCATGGGGGATTAAGCTGCCGATAGTGGTGGATGACTTGTCCGCCACGTTGGCCATGCTCTTTTCAGTATGCTTGCTACTTTTTCGCGGGCGCAGGCGACGTGGGGTATCAACACTCGTCAAGGGCACGTTACCGGCAAAAAGTAAATGTTACAGTTACAATTACCTGAGCCAAAAAAGTAACTCTGTTGCAGTCATTGACTCTACTAAGTAACGTGTTACAGTTTCAATTACCATGAAAAGGTTACGTCGTTACTTTTTGTTACCGTGTAAAATAAGTTATTGATTATATATCAAATTACAGAATTTAGTAAAAGCGCACGAAGAATAACAGGAGCGAGTAACGAGAGAAGGCGGCGTCCATGGAGTCTCTCGTATTCTTCAAGGTGCATCCACCTACCCTATTCACAAAGCTTTGCGTCAGCTGCTTTGTGAATACAAACTGTTTTCAATGCCCCTGTCACACCGTCTATCTGACGTGATTTCCAACGATTGACATTAGGGGAACTTAATATCATTTTACCTGCCTACTGTAACACGATGAAAATATACAGCATTTTAGATAACTATGACTTTTTCCCTCGTTAGACTTCGGGACAAAGAAAGATCCATTTTAACTTGCATGAAACATTCCTGTATTCTCAAAAATAATTTTTATCAATTAAACGCTGCTGCAAGAATATAAACCAAGCCATTTCATATAATTTCTCACAGCTGCACAAAAGAAACAGAGTGAAGTCAATAGTGAAGCCGAGAGGAAATCGAAAACAAACATTGCCAACAATATGACGGGACATGGTGACCGTCAGAAGACAAGGCTTAAGGTAGTAGGAATTTTTTCGAACACACCAAATCGCCAGGGCTACGGCCTCCTTAACGACGAAATGAAGGCTCTCAAAGGTTTGAAAAACAACAGGGACTGGAACGTAATACTCCCATCCGACAAAGAAAACTGCATGGTTGTCGTGGATCGTGCCAACTACGAGAAGAATGTGGAAGAGATTTTGGGTGCGGAGGCATACACCAAGATCAAGAAGGATCCAACCTTACAAACTCAAACTAGGTTAAGTAAACTCCAATTTAAAATAATCAAGGAGTATACGGAATCCAAACTAAAGTTGTTATGCATAAACGGCTCCACCTCAAGCTTCTATGGCTCCCCGAAAGACCGGAGTTCCACTTTGCCGTCGTCGATTTCTCACGTTCCTTCCTACGACCCTTGTCAACTTATCTTCACGTGATAATAGTTCCTCTGACTGACAGAAACCTACATCCGGCACTTGGAACATTTCGTGGAAATCACGCCCAACGTTAGTCTGAATAAAATCGACTGCATGGTGATCTCCGACTTGGTTTCTCTTTTCACCAGTGTACCCATTCCCCTTGCACTTTCCATGACGCCACTGGGCGCTTCATAGCAATTCTCTCTGATTGACAGAACAGCGTTTTTGTTTGATTAGATATGCTGGTCAACTGAAGCATGGGAGTGCGGCTAGCACTCCGACTGCAAAAATGAGACGGTGGCAGCTAATTCTTGTAGTCATCACCTTGATCACCAAAGCACGTGCAATCAGACGATTAACACCCGCGATACAGGCAACCACAGCAGACCAAAAATTAACAAGACAGACATGGTTGAGTAGTTTTTTAGAAACTTTCGCCCGTGCTGTTGCGTAATCAAACCAATAATAAGCCATTCTTGTTATAAAAAAGATATTTAGGAATTGCACAATTTTGCAATAGTTTAATGCCTAGAGTTTTGCGTCCCAAAACCACGATATGATTATAAAAGAACGCCGTGGAGGGTCTGCCATTCGTTAATGTGCACCGACATCGCGTACAACAAAGACTTCTAGCATTCCTCCTCCACCGTGATGCGAGCCCCGCTGCTGGGATCGAACCCGCGACCTTAGAATCAACAGCCTAGCACTCTAACCTCTGTTCCCCAAAGGCAGACGAATTACAATATCCGTCTTCCCGACAGGGCCCCGGTGTGGAGACTACGCATTTGGTCCGAAATCTAACGTGAACTAGCTTCGGTAACCCATTCAGCCGAGGATGTCATTTTCATCGAGTTACATTACTTTCTCCGTATCATAGTGAACAAAAACATTACAAACGAATGACATTCGCTGTAAATGACATCAGATTTGCCCTGTACTGCGCGATGTTGGTGGCCGTTAAAGGGACAGCAAAGAGCAAAACAATTTTTCGCGCATAAGTTAAGTACAGTTCCACAATCCCAAAAACACCACCACGACACGACGATCGAGAAAGCGTGCGAAAAGAGAGTGGAGACGCCATCTCCAGATTTTCGCACCAAATACCACGTCGTCACAAAATTGAAGGCATCTACTGGATTCTGCGTAGGTTTTAATCGATACACTTGAACATTGTCATTCGTAGGTGCCCCAGACCAAGCATACGAAGTGTCAGAAAATTTCATTGGGACAATTTTGAGAAAATAGAAAAATATATATATATATTTTTCAATTTCTAGCACCACGGGCGGAGATTTCCACCCGAAATTGAAGAATTTGACCATGATTATCTCCACTAATATTGAACTTATGGCAGTGAAACTAATGACATCATATAGTTCTTAGAGAGGAGTTTAGCTATGTAAACCAAGTGGTTGTTCCTTTTTAGTGTACCTTTAAAGTACACCAGATGGTCGAAATTAACGGAGCCTTCCACTACGGCGTCTTCCATAATCATATCGTGGCTTTGGGATGTAAAACTCGAGATGTCATTATTAGTATAGGCTCCGCCATACCTTGACACGCATGTTCGCGAAACCTACACTCTAAGGCAAAAGGGTGGTAAAAGGGTGTGTGGTTCGTCCTTTTGGGAACTAATGGGGCTGCTTCAACCAATATTTCTTTTAAGGATTAACTGTACCGGGTCTAACAGTTAGTCCCTACAGACGAACTCAAGGGACTAACATTTAGTCCTCACATTTACACCTTAGGGAGTAATCGTTAGTCCTACAATTCACCTCAAAAGACTAACATTTAGTCCTCACATTTGCAACTTATAGAGCAATGTGTGTGCTTGAGTATTGCTTATGATTGCTTATTTTCATGCAAGCTTTTACTTTGTGGTGATGTCCAAGAGAATCCGGGCCCCTCTGTCGAGGAAATGTTCCAGTCGTTAGTAATTGGCCAGCAGGCAATTATAGAAGACATTGCTTCCTTGAAAGAGAGACTTGAATCCACAGAGGAAGCTGTACAAGGCTTTGAAAAGCGTCTAAGAACTTGGAATGTAGCATGGTTAAATTAAAAGCGAGAAATTGCGAACACGAGGGAGTAAATGCGGCTGTGATTGCAGTGCAAAAATTACTCGAAGTTCAACAGGAAAAACTTGTCGATCTAGAAAACCACAGTCGCCGTTTGAATTTGATTGTTTTTGGAATTCCGGACGAGCCGAATGAAACTGAGGTGAAGCTACGGGATAAGGTTGTTCACGGCGTTTTTCATGAAAAGCTAGGGATAAATTGTATATCCGTGGCGGGAGTTCACCATCTTGAAAAAGCACACTCTGGAAGGCTGGTCATTGCGCTCATTCAGAGTTACTCTGAAAAAAAGCACTGCTAAAGAACGCACGCAAGCTAAAGGGAACAGGTATATCATTGCAATATGACCATTGTGCAGGCACATTGCGCGGGCGCCGACTTCTGTGGAGCTGTACACAAGACGAAAGAGCAAGCGGTAAAAAAGTTAAGCTCGTTCATGATAAGATTCGCATTGACGGTGCTCTCTACTTTTGGGATGACGCACACAATATGCGGAAAGAAATTCCAAAAAAAAGGAATACTATGAGACACGAACACGACATACAGAATAGCAGTCACAGTATCGGCAGTTGCGACTGCTTTTGCTAAATACCCAAAGTATTGTCAAAAAAATAGAAAAACTGCATGATACCATGCTGGCATACGATCCTCAAGTGTGCGTTATTTGTGAAACTTGGTTGCACGACGGGGTGCGTGATCATGAAATTGTTTCACCGAACCATCAATTGTTCAGAAAAGATAGATGTTCCTGAGGTTGTGGTGTTACAGTCATTGCGAAAAATTGTGTTGATGTAAGAGTACTAGATCAGATTGACAAACATGAAAGTTTATTGTGGAGTGCCACTGTTCAAAGCGTGCAATTCATATTATGTTCCGTGTATCGAGCCCCAAATGCTGGTGATTTGTATATGCAGAGTTTATATGATCACAATTTGAAGTTTAAAGGAAAAAACCTAATAATTACTGGTGATTTTATTCTGCCACAAATAGATTGGTATCATTGGAGATATGGACATAGCCTGTCCTGTGACTTGCTCATTGATATTCTGCTAAACATGAATCTCCATCAAGTTGTACATGCGCCTACCCGTGGTAGCGATATTCTTGGCTTGTTATTTGTTAGTGACGTTTTCAGCAAAAGAGTTGTTGATATTGAGAATGGCATTTCTGATCATCAGTTTATTTCCTTCACGGTATCAATGAGTGTGAGCCATGTACGCTTACCCATGAAAAAACGGAAGTTAGGGATTATCATAAAGCGGATGATATTGATTACTTAGACTTGCACCTAAATATTGTTGACAGCGATGTAGAGCTTTCTTGGCAAGTGTTTACGGGCACCGTTACTTATTGTATTGACAAATTTATTCCTTTGAAGAGCGTTAAGAAACCCCTGTCCAACCCTTATTTATTTATTTATTTATTTATTTTTTACATTACCCTCAGGGCCCATAAAGGCGTTACAGAGGGGGTGGGCAATATAACAAAAATGCAGCAAAAACAGAACACAATAATACAACCAATTAATTAGAATACTTGTCAAAACAATATTCAGGTATTAGAGGCTTAAGATATGATCCGTTAGTGCAGTCTTGAAGGATGACACGTCCTCAATGGAGGCGATAGAGGGGGGGAAGGTGGTTCCACTCGGCACTGGTCTTTGGCAGAAAGGAGTCTGAAAAAATGTTAGTACGGGAGAAAGGAATAAAAACTTTATACTGATGATCAAGACGTGACGATATGTATAAAGGTTGCGAGAGGAGTTCCTGTTTAAGTGAATTATTCTGGTAAAGGATTTTGCGAAAAAGGCATAGACGAGAAATTTTTCTGCGAATTTGCAAACCCATTAGTCCAAGGTATGATTTCATTAGTGAAACGCTGGATGTGCGTTTCACATGATCAGTAACAGCTATTTCAAAGTGATGTAAAATTTGGGGAATGGAAATGAATGTAAAAAACATTTTGATGAGAGTAACAAGAAAAAAAACCTAGCATATTTTCTTACGTTCTTAACGACACCATAATAACCGAGGTTGACCAGTATAAATAATTAGGCGTCACGTTTAATAAAAAACTTACTAGGTCAGATCATATATCTCTAACATGCTCTTCGGCCTTGAGCAAATTGTGATTTTTGAAAAGAAAGCTTAGCAAAGCTCCGGTGAGTACAAAGCTTTTGGCATAGAACGCAATTGTGCGCTCAAAACTTGAATTATGGGATCCTCACACCTAAAAAAAACATCATGAATTTGAAGCGTGTGCAGAGGAAGGCTGTTATATTTATTTTCGGAAAATACAAAAGAGAACATTCCCCTTAACTTCTAATGCTTACCAATAAAATAGGTTACTAGAACATTGCCGTAAACTTAGTCGCCTACAGTTCCTGCATAACATAATAAAAGGGAAAATTGGCCTTCCGAAACCTCACTATTTAGGACCCCTACATACACGGTTGACTAGACACAGACACAGCTTTTCTCTCACGCCTATATTCGCCAAAAGCAAATCTCACATGGACATTTTTTTCCGCGCACCAAACAAAAAATTGAACTTTTTACCTGTTCACGTCATAAAATCGGAAAACTTCACAAAAGAATTGGAAAACCACTTCTCTTAATGTTTAGTATAACTATGATCAGTGTTAAACATTTCTTACAAAGGTGTCGTGAATCACATGCTCTGTGAAGTGCTCTGTTATTGTCTTAAGATTATTTTTTGTTGCTATCACTTGTGTAAATTGTTTTGAGAAGCAAGCGTCTTGCACTGTATGTTTTTCTTCTTGCATTGTTAGTCTTTTTGTGAATGCCTTGTTATTGTATTTTGTATTTGCCCCTCCTGCATGGGCCAGCACATTGGCCTGCAGTACGGATAAATAAATAAATGAATAACTGTTATTTCCCACATTTACACCTTACTGGGCAACCGTTAGTCCTCACAGTTGCACCTTGCCGGATGACCGGTTGATCCACTCAAATACTCCAATCTGATGGACTTTTTGTCCCCAGTTCAAACATTGCTTTTTCTTTATTTTCTGCCAGGCCTAATACTTTTTTCGCCTGTTTTTTCTGCGCAGTGAGCAACAAATTGCGCAGAAAAGAACTCGCGAAAAAGTAGTTAGCCACCTATGTGTAACTGCTTTCGCAGTGACGCACTAGCACAACGAAAGACAAAAGTGACACATCGAAATCTTTTATTTTTCTACATACACATGAAGTTTCTCCATTCTTTTATGTGAATTCATGGTGAAGTGTACAAGTCTAGTCTCGTTGTCAAATCTTGTTCACTCCTTGGGGAGCTCCTCCGACGGAAGCGATTGATGACAGGTATTTCAGACGCCAGCGCATGCACCCTTCTGCCTGTTGTGTTCCCATGGCTGCACGTACAATATTATAGTGAAAATAGTTAGACACACGCGACAGAAGATGAAGATGCACGCATATGACAAGTACGTGCACGTTAGTATAAAAACAAGCGTTAAGATAGGACACACAAGTAACTTTACCTTCACATCTCGCACAACTCCTCTCAAGCTGCTCTGACGAAAGAGATGGATGACAGGCATCGCAGACACCAGCGACACAGTCTTCAGCACGGTGTGTGCCCATGGCTGCACAATAAGTATGTAAGAAAGTGAGTCACACGTGACAGAGAATGAATACAAATGCATCTGAGAAATACGTGCAATGTGAAATGAAAACATACATGAGATATGACATGCTAATAATTTCACCGTGATGTCAACATCGTCAAAGACTGATTTCGATCCCTGTAGCACAACAGCTTAAGAGTGGCGGCCACAGCCACAACTCCGCGAACCACCGTGCTGCTAACAAGTCGACGAGTCCTAAGCGAGCGACGTCGTTCAGCTCGAGCAAGCGAATGCGAGACCAACCACGGCACTGCACGTGGAGTGTCTGCCACCAGCGAACAGAAGAGCGAGCGTACGCTTGGCCACCGGCACGAACAGCACCGAGCTGGTTTGGAGCTAGCGCCGAAGAAATCTACGGTAATGCGGCCTTTTTTCACAAACTCGAGCGAGTGCAGCACGGAAACGCGAGTCCGCCACCGCGGCCAGCGGACGGCTCCGAGCTGCTTGCAACCGACTGGCGGAAAAGCCAACTGTAATGGCGACCAATTTTCAGTAAGTTCCGACGCTAGCGAAAACCTCGCCAGCCCGTGCTGGTGCATTTACAGCACGCGACATGCAACCAAGCTCTTTACGAGAACCCACAACGTGTTTTCGATGACTCCCAACACAGCGATGAGGTCTCAGCCCAATATCGTCAGCCCGGAGCTCATCGCGGCGGCGAAGACAGGCGAGCACTCGACGAGGGAGCGTACTGGAGGCCGACGGCAATGGCCGCCAATTTCCAGGCGGTCGCAAAGCACACGCGAACTTCAGACGCTGAAGCTGACCTTCGCGATGCATTTCGTGCGTGCGACATACAACACGACCAAGCCCGTCGCCGGCAAGAGCGATCCGTATCGCACACGTGAGTAGAGCAGAATAAAGAATGATAACCTACTTGCCTCAGAATCCAGCGCTGCTTTCTGCCCTGAGTCGGACTGAAGTATATATCCGATAAGCCTGTTGTCCTCTCGGCCGCCTTATTGGCCTTCCCAACTGTTGCTGTCGTGTGTTGGTCGTGACTATCTTGAAGCCAGAGATATACAGCGCGGCGTGGTGACGTGTTGAGACTTGCTCCAGACTTCATGGGTGCAGCTAAATGCAAAAGCAGCAGCCCACGCTCATCCAAGCGTACACATAAGCACCACGTCGTAATTCTTAGATCGTCGAATCCAGGCGGCCGTGGTCCAGCACTACGAGCGCGACGCAACGCGAACCGTCGCCGGCAAAATGGGGGGAAAGGCTGAGCAAGCAAAGGAGGAGAGGGAGGGCTGGTCACCTTGGCAACGCTTTTCGCGCTGCCTGCAATCCCCGGGCGGTTCATCTCTTGCTTTCGTGCGGCACTTCTCAATGGTCTATCCGTTAATCGCGCGTGCCTATTGGGCTCCGTTACTCCTTTTTCCGGTAATTTTGCCTTAGAGTGTAAAGATCGTACATCTCTATACAATCAGTGTGGAATTATCTACAAGCACGTGAACAAAACGGGCAGCAGAAGACCAGGAAAAGAAAGAGTACTAAAGTCAACCATGCGTTGCATTCTTACGAAGCTTGAACACTGCTGAACGGGGCACAACTTTGACCTAAACTTTGCGACGACGCTGGAACATGAGCGAAATCAGGCGTGAGGGGAACTCCTGGAAACGTGGTTCATTCATCACGACGCATCGACTTGCAACAGCTACTGCTGCCAGTGTATACTGAGGATGCCCCCTGCGTAGGGGGCGTGTCATTTTTTGAAATCGGAATAGATCTTTGGCAATCAGAAGTGTTGGCACTTTAGGTGGTCAGTCGTTTCACACTTCAGTTTTTTAGTCACCTGTCAAACACGATTATCTCATACGAAGGAATTCTCCACCGACGCATCAAGAACAGAGCTGGAAGCTCCTCACAAAAGTAATATAATGCCCCTCTCCCAAAGAGAAAAGGGACGTGAACTAAGCAACATGACTTACTTACGATATGTTGTTCACAAGTGAAGGCTGAACACTGTCTTCTGCAGGTAATATATTTCTTCGTGACCTCTTTCTCTAAACTGTGATGGAAGCACTGTTGTGGAAAATTGAAAGGCAGGGAGAATATAGTAAGAAAGTCGAAAATAGGAAAGAACGTTTCACGTGGAATTTGGACGAGTGTTGCAGCTGGATAATTTTTATAGAAATTGAAGTAACTGTAACTCTATTTTTCCTTACAGTTCCTGAGTAGAAAAGTAACAGTGTTACAGTTACAAGTTACTCATGCTGAAAGGTAACTAGTTATCGTTAGAACTTACAGTAAAAAGTAACTAGTTACTGGTAACGAGTTAGTAGTAACTAGTTACTGCTCAAGACTGCGTATGGGCTGGGCGACATATAGAATTGACAAGTTTGGACATGCGTCAGCCTACGCAGGAAAAGCCAACGCACGTCTCGCAGCAGACAAAAAGGCCTGGCAATGAAACCACGGTGGCCATGTACAAAGCGCTCGAACAAGCAAGGGGAACGGGGCGCCAAAGGGGAGAGTACGTTCGATTCTCACAGTAGAGTAACATGTCAGCATTTTTTTTTGCCTTCAGATGCAACATAAAACTCACTCAGTGGCTCTGAAGATATTGCAGAGGAAAGGAAGCTGACCAGTAGAATTATCGTGCTCACTGGCGTGCGAGCGAGCTTGTCACGTGGTATTTTTTGGATTTCGCGGGCATTTAAAATTAGTTGGAAAGCACTAAAAAGTCACATATACAACTTAAAACTGCCTAATCGGAAGCTTTAAAACCGATTAACAACTTTCTAATAGAAATGTCTGCCCATTTTCATTGCCTAAAAAGTTTGGTAATAGAAGTGACCTGATTACGCAATTATTCAGAGCACGAAGATTAGTCTGATTGACTCCAGGCAATCAGACGACTCCAGGCAATCAGTAAGAAAGTCGAAAATAGGAAAGAACGTTTCACGTGGAATTTGGACGAGTGTTGCCGCTGGATAATTTTCATAGAAATTGAAGTAACTGTAACTCTATTTTTCCTTACAGTTCCTGAGTAGAAAAGTAACAGTGTTACAGTTACAAGTTAATCATGCTGAAAGGTAACTAGTTACCGTTAGAACTTACAGTAAAAAGTAACTAGTTACTGGTAACGAGTTAGTAGTAACTAGTTACTGCCCAAGACTGCGTATGGGCTGGGCGACATATAGAATTGACAAGTTTGGACATGCGTCAGCCTACGCAGGGAAAGCCAACGCACGTCTCGCAGCAGACAAAAAGGCCTGGCAATGAAACCACGGTGGCCATGTACACAGCGCTCGAACAAGCAAGGGAAACGGGGCGCCAAAGGGGAGAGTACGTTCGATTCTCACAGTAAAGTAACATGTCAGCATTTTTTTTTTTGCCTTCAGATGCAACATAAAACTCACTCAGTGGCTCTGGAGATATTGCAGAGGAAAGGAAGCTGACCAGTAGAATTATCGTGCTCACTGGCGTGCGAGCGAGCTTGTCACGTGGTATTTTTTGGATTTCGCGGGCATTTAAAATTAGTTGGAAAGCACTAAAAAGTCACATATACAACCTAAAACTGCCTAATCGGAAGCTTTAAAACCGATTAAGAACTTTCTAATAGAAATGTCTGCCCATTTTCATTGCCTAAAAAGTTTGGTAATAGAAGTGACCTAATTACGCAATTATTCAGAGCACGAAGATTAGTCTGATTGACTCCAGGCAACGGTCAGCAACATGCATTTGATTGCGTCTTCATTGCGTGTGTCAGCATATTTTAAAACTCTGGGTGAAGATAGCTGGGGCACCCTGTAGAGATGGCTACAGTAGACCATTATCTTCAACTTGAGCATATACTCTACCACACCTCATTGTACAAGATTTATTTAGGTTATCTCGCATAACATCGTCAACAACAGCTGAACTATTAACTATATAGGCCCGTGTGCGCACATTTGGGTGGACGTTAAAGAACCCCAGGTGGTAGAAATTTCCAGATTCCTCGACTACGGCGTCTCTCATAATCATATGATGGTTTTGGGAGGCGAAACGCCACATATCAACCAATCGCTGTTTTCATTTGACACTACTCTGCCTCTGACAAGAACGGAAGCGTCTACGGCTCTTCATGCGAGAGGTGGTGGTGAGCTCTTCTTTTATACATCGGTCACAACTTGTGACCGTGAACGGTCGATTGTCTGCCGCAGCAGCAATTGAAACAGCTGCTCTGCAGAAATTATCTTACGTGTTCCTTACGAATGTCAGGGTAGCAGAAATCCGTGATTCTAACGTATATCCGCGTGTTCACTGTCAATATCGTTGCACTGTTGAAAAAATATCCCAAGTAAAAGGGCTGGCGTGCCCTTCTCTTTAGGATAGTTGTGAAAGCTAACGTCCTTTTGACGGGCGGACGAAGCACACCGAGGCACAGAGCAGTACTTTACTGTTGAGCAGCACTCGATCGCCACGGGGACGCTGTGTGGTGGGTTCGCGATTCCCCGTGTATCGAGGCCATGATTCCGGCTCATGAGAGGCTAGTTCCTTAAACGTCTACCACGTGCCGCATGAAGTTGCACCCTTCCCCCCACTCGCTTTTTTCTCGTCCCACCACGACGCTGACGAGTTCCCTACGGAAGTGGTTTTGCTCTTAAACCTGTTCTCGCCCGCCCATCATTGCGGGAACCAAAGAATAGCGCCCCGCTGCCAGCGCATTCTTACCCCTGCTCCGTGCTCCCCACCGGGTTGCAGAAATTAGGTGCCTTCTCTCATCTTCTAACCACTACCACCACCGTTTAAACGCCGGCTGGTGTAGAGTAAGCGAACATGTTCCGGACCAGCCATGAACGGTTTTTCAGACTGAGGACTTCTGTCTTTCTTTGGCTCGGTTGAGCTCGAGTCCTCACAGTTTTAATATATAGTCATAGATAATTTATATACGAAGAAGCTACGCCCAACTGCATTACAATCTTTAGTTTGTTTTTCGTCGTAGGTAATCTATAGTATTCATAATATCAGGTTCAATGCTTAATTTGTGGCTAAGCCATATTCTTTGCCGACCCGAACTTTTTCTAGGGCAGAACAAAGTTTTTAATGTTCTTTTTTAGCTAATAGGCTATTGGAAAGCATGCAAAAAATTAAAGATGTTATTACAACTATTTTCACAGGAGAACCATGTCCACATACTGGACACTGTTATTCAGTTGTTGAACATATAGGTACACACACTCTGGCATTCTCTTTGAAAGAGCGCTGCTTTTGGCCCTGTTAGGTTAATAGCCTTATAAAACACAAGCGAGGTTTGTTTTGACCCAAGAAAAAGTTTCTCGTGGTTGGCTGTAGCACATAGCGTTCAGCACCACAAAGTAAACAATACGTAGAAGAGAGCGTGTCTATTTTGTCCACAACTCAACTTCATCAGACGCCGATCCCCCTCGTGCTTCAAGCTGTTGATAGATTCCCAGCATGCCCCAGTTTAATTTTTCTATGACTGGGCATGAAGAGTGTCACGTCAAGCCACATCTTGTTTCTTTCTTCCTTCTGTATTGAGCACGATGTGCACCATTGGCATCTTGGTGTCGAATGTACTGGACGTAAGCAATTCTCGCATTGCCAGCTAAGTTTTGATTACAAAGGCTACGTTTTATTCTACGATGTATCGAAAAGACATAACAGAGCTCGTACAATTTAAATGATTTCAATGGTGCAAAGATATCTCCTGAAATACTTTTGTAGACTTGACCGCATCGTGCGCGCGTATTTTCGCGTATATTACGCAATTACTTCTGCTGGCCAATGAATAGGTTGATATATAAGTGGGGTTTAACGTCTCAAACTACCATATGATTAGGAGAGATGCCGTAGTGGAGAGCTCCGGAAATTTCGAACATTTGGGGTTCTCTAACGTGCACCCAAATCAGAGCACATGGGCCTACAACATTTCCGCCTCCATAGAAAATGCAGCCGCCGCAGCCGGGATTTGATCCCACGACCTGCGGGTCAGCAGTCGAACACCTTAGCCACTAGACCACTGCGGTGGGGCGGCCAATAAATAGGTGGGGCTGAAGGATGAACTACTCTTAAAAACATGTTACTCGACTCTTACAGAAGCTACCAAAGTGGTTTCAGTTCCGACTGTAGCTCTGCTTACTTTTCTGCATCACTTTTTTGTCATGTTTTTGTCAATACTAAGTGTATGTACCACCCTGCTGAAATCACCAAAGTATGATTGCAGTAACTGTAAATAAATGGTAATAATAAATAATATTTTCAATGCACACTAATGGGGTAGGAAAGGAATATGCTTGGCAACCACGTGCATGGTAAACGCTGCGAGATTGTACTGTCCAGTTATCCCTTGTGAAAGCTCTTTCACTTTGTTATTTCTTTGTAGCGCTTATTCTTGGCGTAAATATACGTAAGGAACGGAGATTAGTTCCATTGAAAAAAAACAAAAAAACAACAGACGCTCAGAACGGACAGCAAGTTGTTACAGTGTAAGCTGGAGCAGCGGCTTTTGTAGACCTTTTTGTAATTTAGTGTTAGCATCTAATTTGCTGGCATCTCATTGCAGGCGTCTTATTTTATAAAGTACCCAGTATAGTTCCGTAATGTCTCCTTCAAACAATGGCTGCTTCAAGGGACGCCATGCCCCTGATTGCTTTTGCACTACTACCTGACAACATTTGATTAATGAGGTTCGCAACTTCTGATTATGCAGCATCCTCTGTTTTACAAAAGATTTGCTACACCTAGAGCTATTGTCTTTATCTATGTTTTTGGCACATTTCAATCACCTTGATATATTAAATATAATAATAGATAATTTATTTATGTATCACTTCATCTGGTGAGATTTCATTGCGACATGTGGAAGTAAATTTCATGGTGCTTTTTGCACCAGATAGTCGAATGTGCAACAATCTCCGCGTTGTTGATATATGTGTCGAAGGCCTGTGCACCAATAAAGCAGCTATCGAATGGGGTCGTTGGCGTACGATGTAAGGGCTAACATGCTCATCTTAAAACCAACTTTAAACCCACACTGTTTATTTACGTGTACATCTCAAGTATGTAGTGCTTCCTGTCGCGCCCGGATATTGTCAGAATTCAGAGCTTGATTTTGCGATTGACGAGTGAATGCACCATAATTATTGCCTATATTAGATAAGAAAATTGTGACGATAATCCACCTTTTTATTCAATGGTCTCGCTGATGTATGTGTAAACATGACAACGGCAAGAACACTAATCATGCTGTAGGCAAGAAAAAAAGTAATGCAGAACATTTTGTATCAGTCTCTAAAGCAGTTATCGATTGAGAATATTCTATTAGTTGCTAACGTGAGGTCATTACTGGCAGCGATATGCTTTTATTTTTCCTTCCAGGAAAAAGAAAGCTGATGTTCACGGTTGGTGCCATCGTATAGTGTTACACCTTCAATCCACACACATCTCAGACAAGAGTGCAGAATGAAAATCTATGTGAATTATATGCTTGACACATGTAGCATTTAATTTCCAACAGCAGAATCTTTGAGCTTCATTTCCAGCCTGGCCGATGGTCACTCCGAACTCGGAACACATGCGTCAAGCTAAGTGAAAGCAAAGCATAGCCATATATATTATTGCTACATGAATGACGAGTCGATAGACTGTCTTTATTATTGTCCCTGTATAATATAGCAAGAAGGGAGAAAGGAAACTGAGGAAGAGGAGGAAATTAGGAGTTGGGGTAGGCCACCAGCACCGTTGCTTCCACAGTCTTCTCGAGTGCACCAGTTATATCTCTTTTTTTTCTTTAGCTCAGCAATAACATTCGTTCATATAATAATGCTGTATAATTCGCATTTTTTCGCACAGTGCTAAAGCGCCCGAAGTGGTCTAGTTTGTAAATGTTACAAAGGGAACCGACAATGAAATCATCATCGAACTAGAATAGCATTTTGTTAGTAAACCTGCCTTTTTTTTCCTTTTTTAAACTGTTCACCGTATAGGTAGGTCTGTTTCATGGAATCAGTCGTTGTCAGCTTTTGAGTCTGAGTCACCAGAGCCCCCTCTAATTTGCCTACCATAATAAGAAGACTAGTGTAGTTGCAGAGTAACAGAACTTTTGCGGAAAGCAATAGAGATTTTAAGCGGCTTTTGTCACACTAAATGCTCATATTAAATTATTCATCACAGATGGTAGGGTTGCCTTCTTAGTTCTGAGGTGTACGTGACAAACTACTGGAACAAGAGCTGAGTTTTAGTGCCGGAAAGCAACACAGTAACACAATATTTAGCTACGGCACTTTTTCAATTATGGTAAACGACAGCATAAATCACTTCTAACATCTTTTTTTTTTCAGTTGGCTTACCACCTTTATTACATCTCAGCAACCAGGTTTTCAATTTATCAACGAAAATGTTCACTTTTTACACTTTTGTGAAGCCCCCTCGAGAGGTAAAGACTGACAGAATTATTACCCAGCGTTGTGTATTTAGATGACTCTTGTTTTCTTTCAGTTTGCGCCTTCGTTTTTAGTATTATAAGTGGGCGTCACGGCATGTATTGAGAGAACGACCACTGTACCGTGTAGAGGGAACCGTGAAAGACACACTACGCGACAACCTTCCCTCCCTGGTCACCCCACTGGCAAAAAATAATTGAAGCCAGCCAAGCGCATTGTCATCCCTTATGTGCCGGGCGCCAGTGAAGAGCTCTCCGCGATTCTCGGAAAATCAGGATTCGAGGTGTTTCGCAAGCCTGCCTCGATGCTCACCCTCTTGCTACCACGGCTGAAGGAAAAAACAACACCAGCGAGTAGTCTGCAAGTTGCCGTGTTCAGAGTGTCCAGCCAGCTATACGTAGGCAAAAGCGAATGTTTCCGTTCAAAAAGCCCGTGGAGCGGCCGACAGGCTTGGACTGGCGTTCCCGACATGGAAGTCAGCCGCTGAGCGCTAACGTGCGTCTTGCCGGGAAGCAACAAACTTTCACGCCCACTCATTAAGATTACACCAACTTGAGAACGACGTCAGGAAGGCAAGAGCTCTGCAAAAGTGCAAAGCGGCACTTTTGCAAAGCCCTTGAGCAGCCCGACCATATGATCAATTTCTGCAGCTTTTCTGTTCTAGAAACAGATAGGATTTTCAGAAGGAGGTCCTTGCGTGAATCCTAGCACATTTACAACACGCCAACAAACTTGAACCGCTCTCTAGGAACGATCTCCTCAGTATAAGTTCACGGCTTTGAAAACGTGTTGATACGGAAAGCCGCAGCTTTGGCAAAACAAGACACGGATATGTTTTGTGACAAACACAGACAGATCTTGAGGAAGTTACCAAGTCGTTCCTGACACCTCAGGCCCTCTATGAACTTCCCAACTTCCTAAATCTTCTACCGAGCCCAACAAATTTCAGTCAAAATGCTTACATTTAGGCTTATAGAATTTACACTCCACAAATTAACGACCTCCAAAAGAAAAGCAAGAATAAATAAAAAAGGTGTTCAGTGCAGTGAAGGTGACCACTTTATTAGAAAATTGGCGCAACCTCGACTCACGCAAACACTCACACAAGCACTCACACTTCCACCAGAGCAACACACACGACACGCAGGCTTGGACTGGCGTTCCCGACATGGAAGTCAGCCGCTGAGCGCTAACGTGCGTCTTGCCGGGAAGCAACAAACTTTCACGCCCACTCATTAAGATTACACCAACTTGAGAACGACGTCAGGAGGCAAGGTGTGTGTTGCTCTGGTGGAAGTGTGATCTAATAATATGATGTATAACCAACTAGCCCAACAACAAGTTTTATTAAGGTGACCACTATTTTCACAATCAATTTCTATAAATGTTCAATTACGATTATTTGCTTAAACGTCCTATATATATATATATATATATATATATATATATATATATATATATATATATATATATATATATATATATATATATATATATATATATATATATATATATATATATATATAATGAGATCTAACAGACAGTAATGCCAAGGAATGTACAGGGGAAGTTATTAGAACCAATGGAATGTAAATAAGAAGAAAGAAAAGTGGATGAAAAAATAACCAGCCATGAGCAGGAATCGAGCCTACGACCTTCGAATAACGCGTCCGATGCTCTGTATCGGAACTATAAGGAAACACGGACAATTGCATATAGGCAGACGCTTACGGCACCGACATAAGTACTAATATTATAAAAGAAAGTGCCATCAGCAATACTTATATTCGTAGTAGCCTAGGCTACGCAACCGTTTATTGCATGCTTCTAAACGATCCCACAACCACCGCATGCCTCAAGAAAAGCAAGAAAGTCATTATCGGTAATGTGCTCAGTAAGAGTTAGAAGCTCTTGAATTGGATTCGCAGCACTTTTATATTGATAAAGAACTAGAACGAAAACAAAATAATAAGGGCTAACGTATAACATCTTTGTTATTCAGTTTTGCGGACAATATCGCGCTTTTTAGTGATGCCGGCGATGATTCACGAAATAAAATCTGGAGATGTAAAAGAAAGACAAGTTAAAGTATGAATAAAGAAAAGCCCGAAAAAAACAAAGATAATATTACACGGCCCGGCGAAAATGCGGAATTGAGGGTACTAACAGTAAAGCCACTCCTCCCCCTAAGTATCTCGCATTCACAAAAACCAATATTAAGGTCGAGTTGATTCGAAATAGAAAGTTAGTCATTTGCAACACATGCCCGGTAATCACATTGCCGATAAGCTTCAAGTAGAAATAAATGTATTTCAGTAATTACTTACGGGCCTAAAACACGAATAAACTACTGCACGTGGCCTGAAAAACATCACGAGGCTTGAGTGGTACCACAAGATCCTATAAACTTTACATATAGAGTGGATAGACACACCCACACGCACGCTTTGCTCGTATCACTATATTATTGTAATGAAATAAATCATGTAGGAAAACCTCTGCCGTGTGCCCGTTTCATCGGTAACAACACGAGTGAATGGAACACCCGGGCACACCATAGAAAGAGAATACACACAAAAAAAAGAATGTTCAATAGCAAATGTTGAGTAAAAGCAGAGCCGAAGTATGATGAGACGTAGAGCAGCCAACATAAGGCTTCATATGAAGCGAGCGATTCCAAAATGGAAGCACTGGGTCACTGGCTGCATGCTGTGGTTATTTATGCCGAAAACAGTGCCGGAATACTGCCGCGTATCCAACTCGCGCACGATTCTGACTCCTCCACACTTGTCCATACACCGGCACTTCAGCAAGAAAAACCTGCTCCCGCAATATTGATTATTCTTCCGTCAAGCCGACTACTGAGCGAAAAAAAGGAGGGGGAAGGGGCTTTTGTTTCACGGGAAAACTTGGTGATCCGGAACAACTGAGGTCATGCAACGTGAGCACATCCTGCATAACTAAGGGCAGAGAATCAGTGCGTATCTGTAGGGCAGGCATCTCTAAGTAAAAGTGTGTCCAAATATTGTGGAAAACGAAAAAAAAAAGTGTCAACCATATATGTTTGCATTTATTCAAGCGGGCTTTCGTATGCCTTTTACACAGGCCGCCCAGAAGATTGCTTGATCAGAACAGTGGTCGCGCATATAAGAGAATACCCTGGATGACGGGCTGCTTATGAGATCATGCTCGCACTATTCACACACACACACACACACACACACACACACACACACACACACACACACAAAGAAACATTGAGCCTGTTCAGAATATTTCTAATTCACTCTTCAGAGAATCAAATACGATAATTTCGAAAAGCACTGGTTTGCGTTATTTGGTTACGAACCCACGGTAAAGCTACTTGCGCTTCCCTCAAGAACGTTCTAATTTATTTTAGTGCGCTCCCGGGTTCTTAAGGAAAAACCTTATGTTTTTATAGGTAATTTACCTTTAATGTTTTGCAGAAAAATAAAAACTATTATGAACCGTTAGGGAGCTTTTTTTTCGCTATGGAACGGAAACGGAATGGAACTTTTTGCGCTGGAACAAAACTAAAACCAAACTGGAAAACCCTGCGATAGCATTCGCTTCCCGCACGTTAGCCCCTATGGAACTAAATTTTTCTCAGGTGTATCACGAAGGACTGGCCATTGTCCATGCCTGTGACTGATCACAGGCCACTCCTGAGTATCCTAGAGTCCAGAAGCATATTCCAGAGCCATTTTCGTCTCGTATGATCCGATGGTGCATAAAGATGTCAGCATAAGACTACGACGTGGTGTACTGTCTAACATCGACGCACTGAGCCGCTTACCCCTCAGCGAAACCATTGAGGATACACCTCAAGTTAGCTGCGTGCTCATGTTCGAAGCGCTAAATAGCCCCCCCCCCCCCTCCCTAGCAGTCGACGAAGTCACAATGGCCACGCAAGATGACCCAACATTGTTCAAGCTGTACAACGCCCTGATGGAGGGCAGAGTTCAAAACTTCAAGAATGAGAACTTCAACGCTTTTAACAAGAAAGAAATGGAGTTCAACTGTCATCGTGGTTGTATCAAATTGGGATCACGAGTTGTCATTCATGGCCCACTTCGACAACGAGCAATGGCTCTCATTCATGCCGGACACCGAGGCGTGATCACAATGAAGTGCGCCCGTAGCTACATGTGGTGGCCGGGAATCGGCAAGGGCACCGAGATAGTTGCAGAGTGCACAGCCCTCCACCGAAATAAACGCGCTCAGACGCGAACTCCAGCACTGGACTGGGGCAGACCAAGCACACCTTGGCACACATTCTTGGTAATTCCGGATGCCTACAGTAAATGGATTGAAATTCACCAAGTGAACAAAACAACATCGACAGATGCCATCGATTTCCTGCGCTTGTTGTTCGAAACTTTCGAATTACCCCACGAGGTGGTTTCAAACAACGGAATCGCATTCGTGTAATCTAAAATACAGAAACCCTACGAGTGGCAACTGCATCACAGTGGTGAAATCTGCTCCGAACCACCCAGCCATAAACGGACAGGCCGAACGCTACGTGGTAGAGCTAAAACATGCTCTTGCAAGTACGGGGTCACTACAGCGGCGCCTTGCACGCTTTTTTTTTCAGGCAACTTGCAACGAGCCAGACGGGCCAGGTACCGGAGTATATCATGTTTTCTTGAGAGCTGCGAACGCACATCTCAGCCATTCTGCCAGAACTGCCTTGAAAGGTCACACCGCATGAGGAAGACGCCTCGCGTTCCCGGCAACTCCACAAAGGACAACCAGTGGTCGCCCGCCAGTTTCACCGAATGCCCGAATGAACGGCGCCCATTGTGAAAAAAATGGCAGCATATCCACGGAGTGAATGATGGAGAGTGGGGCGAAGAATTCGTCCGTCCATTCGTTCTTGCTTCCGTCCGTCCATGCGTCCGTCAGTGTGACCGTCCATGTGTCCATCAGCCCGTCCGTGCGTGCGTCTGTTCGTGCGTCCGTCCCTGCGTTCGTCCATGCAGCCACCCCTGCGTCCGTTCATGCGTCCATCCATGCATCTATCTATGTGTCCGTTCGTCCATCTATTCAACACTCCAAGTACCACCATCTCGCATCTTTTCATCATATATTCCCCATATAGAAGCACCGCTATCCAGCGGACATTCCAAGGACTAAACAGAGGTGGCACACGCACACTTTCTTACAGCTTGCGCTTCGAGTCCACTTCCCACCTTTAACCTCCTCGAGTTCATGGTATATACTACTTCACTGTATTCATGGCACTGCGGCCGAACGCTCGCTAAACCTTTCGAAAAACAAGGAGGTTACGCCCAGCGAATATCACGTAGCAAACTTTTTCAGTCAGATAGTGCTCAATGTACATGCCAATGCCTGATAATGGGAAATGAGAGGCGGAGAATTCGGCTTTTACTTTCTTATGGCTTGCGCTTCGTATCTACTTCCCATTTTTAACCACCTCGAGTTCATTCATGGTATATACAAGGTCATTGTATTCATGGCACTGCGGCTCAACGCTCGCTAAACCTTTCTAAAGCTAAGGAGGTTACACCCAGCGAGTATAACGTAGCAAACCTTTCTTGTCAGATAGTGCTCAATGTACATGCCAACGGCTGCTAATGGTGATTGCAGCCTGCGCGTTAACTAAAAGCAGAATGCTCCTGTCTCTCATTCCCCATTAGCAGCCATTGACATGTACAATGAGCCCTACTTTTATTGTTCAACAACGCACAGAAGTCTCTCACCGGCACCACCTTGGAGGTCAAAATGTTATACTTGTTACATACTACGGGGGACGAAAGGGTGCCGCTATAAGAAGTTTCGCCCCTAAAAAACGGCAGAAGATTTTGGCTTGTTGAAGCTAAAGCCCCTCCATCGCGTCTTCTACCGAAAAACATGGAGAGTCTTTAGACCGTGCATTCCCGCTTCCAGCCAGCTGAAGGGATGCGCCCTGCCATGAAGGAAGGAAAGTTAAGGAGAGGCCCTGACGTCACTCGTTGTGAAGCCGCGATGAAGCCGGAAGTCGGCCATATTGACTAGGCAAATTCTCCTCTCTTGTTTACATATGAATGCGAAGCAGAAGGCGCGACTCCCTCTCCGGCTCGGAAAGCACGTGGGCTGCGCAGCGCGTGTGTCGTGACGATTCGAAACAAATGGAACGGGGCTCATCGCTCTTAGCCAGCGGGACACCTTCAGCGAAATCGCTTCGTCCGAGTAATAACAGGGAGTAACAGCTCGCCGACAACAAAGCAACTACGAGAGAACGCGCGCTAGATGCACTGACAAGGGCGAGTGCTTTCACGTCATTAATTCAGCAACTGTACAGACAACACGATCGGTCGTGCGCCTTCTACGGTTGCATTCCGCCACGCGGCCGACGCAGTGTCCGGCCACTGTGTCCGTGTTCCGCGTGAAACTCACCTGCATCAGCATTCTGCGACCGTGGTGACTGAACACAGTGCTAGTGACCGTTGAACGTGGTTGCTGTTACGTTGAGATTACATGCAATGCTGGTGGATAGTGTACCAAGCGGAACAGAAAAGGTGTTTTAATACGCACATGCAAGTTTTTACTGTACACACACAACACGAAACTACGTATGTTCACATGGTCCTCACGGCGCCTTGCTGGGCTCAACAGCGCCGTCCGTTGTCACAAGCAGGAGCACTGCTCAACCGTCACTGACCTGCAAGGCGTTCGTCGTCATTCAGCTTCGTCATGGTGCCCAACG
Organism: Rhipicephalus annulatus; assembly: GCA_013436015.1. Classification (NCBI taxonomy): domain Eukaryota; kingdom Metazoa; phylum Arthropoda; class Arachnida; order Ixodida; family Ixodidae; genus Rhipicephalus; species Rhipicephalus annulatus. The sequence goes on along the minus strand of WOVY01000226.1, from coordinate 514,955 downwards.
CAATTTCGCTGAACACTAACTGCTTGATCCGCGTCATCCGCCGCATGACACATGGATATGCGCTTGTTCTACGCACTGTTGAAACCCCGTGATGGACAAAGGGATTTGTAAACGTTGCTAAGAGTAATGTAACAGCCAGGAGAACATTGCGTAACCAATAACGCGGCGCAGAGCACAGATATTGTCCGCCACGGCTCAGCACGAGACCTGGGGAGGCACACATTCCGCCGCCAGCCGCGGCCGCTCACTGCTAGACCAGCTCCACTGCGCAACACGTAACCATAGCAACGCCGCCATTGTGCCTAGTGAATATGGCCGCCATGATGTCACTTCCGCCACACTTTTTACGCCCTGCGCCATCTGGGCATGCCCTCTCCTTACCTTTTTCCTTCCTCCGTGTGCCCTGCCCTCCACCTGACCTCCCCCCCCCCAACGATACTTGACGCCGCACGCCCGGGGCTGACTGACTGTCGGGGCAATCAGTTAGCCCGCGCACCGGTTGCCTCTTCTTTGTTCTCGTAATCCCTTTAATGGCTCACAGCAAACTCGAAAGCCAGCACTCGGACCATTTGGACCATGCTGCGCACAAATGTCTTTCTTGAAAGTAATAAACTCAGTTCCCTGCTACGGACGCTTGTTATTCCGGCTACTGTGGACATTACACAGTGCAAATAGGGTTATTTGTTCCTAAACAAATCAACCTCACTGCCTTTCAGCATTATATATTTTTCTTTTAACTCACTTCCATGAACATTTTTAAAATTTATATCGTTAAAATTGGAGAGTCGCGTAATAAAAAAGAGGAAGTGGGGTTATTTATTTATATATTTGTTATTTATTTTAGTGAAAAACTGCCAGTCAAGTGCCGGCCTTTGGGAAGGGGTGTGTGGCGCAGTGAATGCAACAATGTCTAGGAGGTACAGCAGTAGATATAGTTTTGAACGAAAGCGCGATGATTAAAAAAAAGAAATGACATGAAATGCGGTCCACAGTCCCAAGCGCAAAACAAAAACTATAGAAACAGTGCCCACTAGGTTATGTTGTTTGGGTAAAACGTAAAAAGAACTCAAATACCAACTGTAGCAAAAATAAAGCCGGCAATGTTTAAAAGCGAGACTTTGCAGAATCGAAGCATTGAAGAATCGTGCAGAAGCGAGGCTTTGAACCTCAAGCAATCAGTCTGATCAAGACAGGTATTAAAATGAAGAGCACTGTAATATATAATAAGGTGTAGTTATGAGCCATGTGAAAGAGCTAACGCACGAAAAAACTAGTTGAGATCGACACTTTCAAGAACCTCTGGTGGCAAATTGTTCCACTCTCCGCTTGTGCGGGAACAAAAAATCGTACCTGTATATAGGGGCTCAGTCACTCTTTCAAGATTGGAGGCACGCATTTCGTGGCGCAAGATTGTTTCGATATAATTAGTTTTTTGTACTGCCAGCTTATTATTATATATGAGATAGAACAGCTTCCTTATTTCGTGATAACGTCTCCATTCCAGGGTCTCCAGATTAGCGCTTTCCAGAAGAACTGACGGATATGTCTTACTTTTGGGCATTGAAAATAAATTTTTCAGGTTTTCGCTGTATTGATTCAACTTTATCTGTGTTAGCTTGCGTGTGGGCGTCCCAGACTGCCGATGAATATTCTAGTATTGGTATTACGTACGTTTCACGTGAGGTCCTTTAGGTTCACTGCATGCCTTAGCGAGTGCCCATCTTAGGTAGCCTAGTATTTTCAAAGCCTTTTTCTCAGGATAAGATACATGTTCGTTCTATCTTAAATTAGATGTGATGACAAGACCAAGGTGCATATACTGTGAGACAAAGGACAAGAATTGATTGCCGAGGTTGTATTAAAATTTTAATGGATCTTTTTTGCAGGTTATGGTTATCGCCAAAGTATTTCTCGCGGTAAAGGTCATCTGTCATTTTGTGCACCAATGTTGAATCTTAGATGAAGAGTTATTTAAAAGAACCTGGTCGCTGGAAGCGTTCACTACTTCAAAGCACGCAGGAATCTGCAAAAAGCTTTAGATTTTCTGGGTATCATGGGTGGAATTATTGATATAAACCGGAAAGAAAAAAGACCCAAGGACGGATCCCTGAGATATGCCGGATTTAAGCGGCGCGGACGGCGAGTTGATACCACCGTCCATAATAGCGCGCCCGGTGAATATTACTCGCAGTATCAAAGCCTGACCAGAGATGCGTTAGTTAATTAGCACTAATTAACCAAGCAGTAAATAACTGTAATTACCATGTAAGCTGTAAAACTCGAGAATGTGCTGTTAATTCAGGGGTCTATGTGGTACATACACTGAATGCTTGGAAACACGCACTTCGTCTTTTTTTTTTTCAAAATACCCCACTGATGGGCTATAGTATCGATCTTTACCTCAACGAACCCTAAATATAGCTTCACAAGGTCATGAATGTGCCTTCCATAAGAATGCTCTCTTTTTACGCGCACCCTATTTTATTTTTATGTGGCACTGTAGGGTACACCATCTCAACGCTAGATGGAGCTATGAGGGCTTGACGGCTTACATACATTAGTTACATAAACATGCAGGGTGGCAGAAAGAAGGCAAAATGGTTAGAGATTGAGGAGCAGTTAAACAAAGAACAGATAGGCGTGTATGCGGTGACAGAAACACACCTTAGAGACTTGGAAGAGCCACCACATATTGAAAATTATGTTTGGGAAGGGTGTAACAGGACCATATCGGAAAGGAAAGGTGGGGGTGTAGGAATGCTAATTCATCGCGGAGCCAAATGGGTTAGAGTGAAACAGACGTGTTCAGAGCACCTCTGGGTTCTGGGCACAGTAGGTGGAAAGGAAACGTGGCTAGGGGTAGCCTACTTGTGGACGGGGAATAACTGCAGAGAAAAGAATCAGGAGATAGTGGATTGCATGAGTGCGGATATTAAGGAATTTGGTAATGGGGCCGAAATCATCCATCTAGGGGACATGAATACCCACATACATGACCTTGACGGATATTCAGACACCAATGGGAAGTTATTACTAGATCTTTGCGAGCAACATAGTCTGGAGATAGTTAACACGGGGCCTAAATGTGACGGCCAGATCACATGGGAAGTCGGAAACAGGCAATCAAGTATTGATTATTGTCTCATGACTGAAGGAATTCACCACAAACTGACAGAAATGAGGATAGACGAGGAAGGCATTAACAGCTTGGGTAGTGATCATAAACGAATAACATTACAAATGGGATACGAAACTGAAAATATGAGCATGGAATCAAAGTCTGGCAGCTCGTATTTAAATGACAAACAAATAATTAATATAGCCGCAAGAGTCGAGGAAGAAGTAGGCGAAATACCAGGCAAGGACTGGGAGTATAGTGAGCTGTTACATCTAATGACGAAGGAGATAGGGAAAGAGAAGAAAACTGTTTGCTGGAAAGGAAAAAGGAAGCCAAAAAGTTGGTGGAACAAGGAAATCCGGGAGGCGATCGAGAAGCGACGCGAAGCATCACGGGAGCATAGAAAGGCAAAAAAGGAGAAGCGGCCGCAGGACGAAGTCAAAAAAATATGGGAAATATATTTAGAGAAAAAATCCCTTGTACAGAAATTGGTAGAGGCAAAAATTAAAGGTGAAAGTGAACGCTGGATGACAGAGATACACGAAAAAAAGGGGGCCGCGCCTAGGATTTTTTGGAGCCACATAAAGGCGCTAGGTAGGAAGTCTGTCACAACGCAACAACATATTCTAGATGAAGGAGGAAATCAATTGGAAGGGTACGAAGCGCTAGGTTACATCCAAAAGGTAACAGCCGATTCGTTTCAAAAGAGCGGCCAGGGGATCTCCCCGGTGAGTAAAAGTGTGGCGGAGAAAGCAACAGAGGAAGAGCTAGTACTTGATAATTTCAACTGGAAAAAGGCCGAAGGAAAAATTCCAAAGCGCACTGCCGCGGGTTTAGATGGTATTCCCGTTAGCCTCATTAACGAACTAGGACATAACACTAAAGAAGCATTGTCAAAATCAGTAGAAAAAAGCTTAAAGGACGGACAAATACCGGACAGTTGGCGACAAAGTAGAATGAACTTAATCTATAAAGGCAAGGGAGAAAAGGACAAGATTCGCTCGTATAGACCACTAACCATTACATCGGTACTATACAGGTTGGCGATGCAAGCAGTAAAAATGAAAATAGAAACATGGGCCGAACATAACGATATTTTGGGAGAACTTCAGAACGGATTTCGAGTCGACAGGCGGTTAGACGATAACCTGTTTGTTCTCACTCAGTGTATAGAAATATCTAAAATAGAGAATAGGCCCTTGTACGTGGCTTTTCTAGACATCACTGGGGCATACGACAACGTTAACCAGGAAATTTTGTGGGATATATTGAAAGGAATGGGCATGGGCGACGACTGTATACAGCTTTTGAGGGAGATATACCGAGCAAATACAGTTTGCATAGAGTGGGAAGGAATGCGTAGCAAAGAGAACGTTGAGGTTAGCAAGGGTCTGAGACAGGGATGTCCTTTGTCCCCGCTGTTATTCATGCTGTACATGGTGAGTATGGAAAAAGCGCTAGAAGGTAGCAACATTGGTTTTAATCTGTCACACAAACAGGGCGGCATAATGATTGAGCAGAAGCTTCCAGGTTTATTTTATGCGGACGATATCGTCTTATTTGCGGACAGTCGAGATGATATACAGCAGCTGGCGAATATATGCGGAAGGGAAGGTGAAGCTGAAGCTCTTGGACTAGGATTCAGTGTAACGAAGTGTGGATTGATGGTATTCAATGATCCCTGTGATCAGACGGTGTCCATACAAGGCCAAGAAATACCGAGGGTAAGCGAATACAAGTACCTTGGAGTATGGGTAAATGAGAGTGATAGATACATGGAGGTACAGGAAAAAGCCTCGGCAGCAAAAGGAAAGAGGAATGCGGCAATAATGAAGCACAGAGCGTTGTGGGGATACAATAGGTATGAGGTGCTTCGAGGTCTGTGGAAGGGTGTAATGGTTCCAGGGCTTACTTTTGGGAACTCAGTGGTGTGCATGAGGGCAGAGGTGCAATCGGGAATGGATGTAAATCAAAGGACTGTGGGACGCCTCGCGTTGGGTGCTCACAGGAAGACGACAAACGAGGCTGTAAAGGGCGATATGGGGTGGGCAGGTTTTGAGGCGAGGGAAGCGCAGAGCAAAATAAGGTTCGAAGAAAGGCTAAGAAATATGAAGGAGAGTAGATGGGCAGAGAAGGTGTTCCGTTATTTGTATAGGAAGAGCGTGGACACACAGTGGAGAAAAAGAACTAGAAGACTCACTAGTAAATATACGGCTGGTATTGTAAGCCATATGTCAACAAAGAGCGTTAAGGGAAAAGTCAGGGAGGCGGAGAGGATTTACTGGATGGCAGCTATGGAGAAAAAACCGGCTTTGAGTAACTACCGAAAGGGCAAAAATGAAATAAGGAGGGAGGCATTTTACGATAATTCAAGGGGAAGCGCTTTACTGTTTGAAGCGAGATCGGGTTGCCTTAGAACGCGTAGTTATAAAGCAAGATTCAGTAAAGAAGAAGAACAATGCACATGCTGCGGGAAAGATAAGGAAACGGTGGAGCATGTTCTGATTGAATGTGGAGATATCCACCCAGGTGTACGTTTGGGCACGAGCCTACAGGAAGCCTTGGGTTTTAGGGACAACAATGGAAAGCTGAACACACCCGCGATTGAAATAAGTAAGAGACGGTTAGAGTATTGGTGGCAGAAAATTAGAGAGAAAGGACAAAAATAAATATTGGAAAAATAAAATATGGACAGTGTGCCGTAAATGGCAGAGAACTTAAGCTGAAAATTTACCTTTTTTTCCATTAAGATAGAATTTATCGAAGTAGAGGCATTAGGCCAACATCAAAAAAAAAGGTTTTTTTTTTCCCGAGCCTGGTGGCATACTTGTCACCACCCCGTTATAAAGGGGACGCTCATAGCATCCATCCATCCATCCGGCTGTCGCACCCTGAACAAATCTTGCCAAGGAACTTTTTTTACCACGTGATTTAAACACGCTCTACACCATCATAAACTAGACATGTGCCAGTACCTAAGTCCCAGAAAGCAATCGGATATCTTCAAGTACGTCTCCGGGACAGCTATTAAAACGCAATAAAACAGCCGATATTTCCGAAAGCGCCCGTAGGCGCTGTGCATTATTTTTTAATAAGCTAGGGAACTGGCACTATTGCAACTACGATACTGTAACTCCAGCCCAAGAAAGGTTCATACAGTTGCTACTTGAAACCGTGAAAGCAATGAGAAAATCAGAAAGGGAGAGGAGTTATCATCGTTTTGCTCTCCAGTCCCATAGCGTGACGCGGGGCCCCGCCCCCACCGTGCGGGAAAGCGCACCTCCTACTCGTGGGCCGGAATTCTGGGGACGGCAGGACCAAAGGTGCGACGACGATGCGGTCTCCATTGACGACATCGGCTACGCACATTCAACAAGATGAGCTACGTCGTGCACCACCGTGCCGTCGATGAGACACCAAGGCGTTTCGCGAGCTGTATCTACATGCTTGTAGATGCTGGAGAAAGGCACGCCTATTGAAAATGCGAAACACCTGACTTATTAGTATCGCGCAGCGGAAACTGCAGATCACGAGCGAGAGCACTCACACATAGTTTCACTTTTGACCAGCAATGTGTTCGGACGCATCAGCGTGCTCATCGGCCAGCTGGGAGGTTTCTTGGCCCTGTCGATTTTGCTGCAACTGAAAAGGCTTCATAATTGCACTCGTAAACATTCGTCGTTAGCGTTAGTTCACCCTCGTGTAGCTCCTTGTTTGAGAAGTTCCCGCACGGAGCAGGTGATCCGCGCACAGGAGCAGCCGCTGTTGCAGCGCGGTTGAAAGTGGAGCCCACAAACTGGAGTCACACGCGAGAGGACGCCACTCAGACACCTCGGCACCCATAGATCAATACTGCCGCGGTTATAGGAATGCGACCTCAGCGCACCAACGAAGTATAAAAAATTGCTAGAGTGCTCGCTTTTTTGTTAGGCACAACTTAATGAAACAAACACCCCAAGGAAGATATGGGGGACGTTATTTTTAGGCTCTTACTTTAGCAGTGTGTCATCGTATTTTGTCTCCTTTCGTCCAGCGAGTGCCCATCGGCTGCAAAGGACAGCACTCGCCGTCTAATCTTTCAGGTGATTTGAGGCGTGCTGTTGTGCACATGCGTTCTGTTAATGTGCATTTGCTGCTTCAAGCCATATTATGTCAGCCTCAATTGCAATGATATGAATCGCTACGCCGTGTAACGGATATGTGCTATCTGACAGAAAGTCCATTCGACATCAAATTGATGTAAACACGGTAATATAGGTATACAGGGACTGTGCGCTTACGTTTTGTGATGAGGCTGAGCAGGAAGAAGACTGTAGGGAAGATGACGAGCGCCATGAGCACGATCATCGCGATGATGGGAAACCAGGAGCGTGGTCGCGGCGCGTCGGGGAACTTGTCCCTGGCCATACTGCACCACACAAATTGGCATTAGCTTTGCCACAATAATGACCACCATTCACAGTTCTCAAGGCTTCATCACACATACAGCCATAGGTGTTGGCCGGGGGATGCAAAAGGGGCACTTTAAAACGCCTGCCTAAAATCACAAGAAACTAGCGCCCCATCACGGTGGAACTGAAATCACGTCAGCTAGAGCATGGCTTCCGAGATCGCGCTCAGGTAGGTTCGTCGTGAGTAAAAGGGACGCGAGGCATCTGCCCCCCATGGTGCGCATACGCACTACGTTTACGTACGGGATTGGTTGAAAGAAAGCCCGTGGCACGCCGCCCGAGCTGTGGTGGAAAACCCCAGATCACGCGACATTACCTTGTGGAGCGCCAAACGAAGAAGGTCTACTGTGACAGTCTCCTTCTCGTGACGAAGGCTCGAGTGACCCGGATCTGAAGGTAGCGGCCCGACGGTGTCTGAAAGCAGCCGTCGATCTTGGTAGACACCGAAAGACGCTCTCCGGACCTCCGCCACCTTGCAACAGCAATTCCTGGGACACCTGTCACTCCACCTTCGTCACAAGACGGCTGCGACCCATTTGACTGACCCCGGAGATCGATCGGGTAGGCCTAACCTATCATAGCCCACGACGACTGGGCTACCAACGAAGACAAGTGGACCGCGAGGTGGACGTGGGCCAATGGAAGTGAGTCTTCAAGGATGATGGAACATTTCATTGTAGTTCCAGAGTGGCGCCGGGAACAGTAAAAATTGCGAACTATTGTGTGCCCACATGAGAGTATAGCCACAGAGAGGCCACCTTGGCTAGAGTTTGCTTAGATCCGGGTTACTCGAGCCTTCGTCGCGAGAACGAACGCTGCCACCTTCAACTTCCTCCGTTCGGCGCTCCACAGGACAATGCCACCTCATCTTTTGAGGTTTTCTGCCACAAATCAGGTCGCGCTCCAAGGGCTTTCCTTCAACCAATCCCGTATGCGAGCGTGGTGCGTGTGCACAATATCTGGGGCTCGCACATCATCGCCGCAATCGACCGATTGGCACGCGCTTCCCGCTCTTTCACTCATGACATTGGTCCCTCTTTATAAGGTTTTTTTTCTAAAAAACAACAGCTTATCTTTTTCTCAGGATGCGGCCGTCTAGTCTTGTTCTGGTGACGTCTTGGTAACTCGTGATTACTTTTACACAGGGTGGCTATCACTTTCTTTCACCACACACTTTCACTTTTCATACCATCACATTGCCACACGATTCACTGCACCAACAAATGAAAGACGCTCATGAATTGTTAACATTGTTTATTATCAGGAATACACTAGTCCTCCAATTTTACACTACTACTATATGCTTTCCTTATGTCACTTCGCTTGCAACTTTTCTGACGTTTATTCACAAATTTATGTCTTTTTGCGCCCCCAGACAAAACACCTCTCAAGTCAATTCTCTGCATTGGACCTAAGGATACCTACAGCCATTCGCGTAGTGATTTTCCAAAGTGATCTGCCTATAGCAAGCGGGTACCATAAGTTGTCTCATTTCATTTTTCCAAAAGTTACGGCACATCAAATCCTAAAGCCATTCCAGGGTACTGCCTCTCTATATATACCCTTCTCTTCTTGGCTTGTGCCCGAACTTGCTTAAGGCGCAGCTAAGGGTTGTATTTTTTCTCTGCTCTTTCTGTGAGCTTTTCTGCGGATACACCGAAATGTGCAAGCATTGGCAGTTGACTCCTGGTTCGCCCTTGACTACTCTCTATCTTCTGAGTAACCCAGGCTTTTCCTTGCCTTCTCTTTTCTTAGAAGGCTCAGAACATGAAACGAGATGACTGCGTGGATGGGTAATTTGTCCCTCCTAGTGACTCAAACCAACCAGGTCTTTCTCGTGAAAAGAGCGGTTATATTTTTATTTCTTCAATTAAAATCACGAAAATAGCCTGCGCAGCTACCTCGTAGCAGAAACTTCAATTATCTGATGTGCTCTGTCATACAAATAAACTAGTGTACGCTCTCAACAATTTCTCTGTTTGTATTGAAATATCGTTTGCTTCTTTATGTAAAAAGATATTACTCCATAAAAAATTATGCACCATCTCTCCGAAAACAACCGCGATGGGGAGTGAAGCAGCACTGGTGCGCACGCCGCTGACCCGGCTGAAACGGGCGTCGACGCGAGTGCTAGAAGAATGGTTTGAAGAGAAACTCGGTGCAGCCTTTACTTCAGTGAACGCTTTTTTAATGCGAAGCATTTCTTACCAAACTTCGGCTGCTTTGAGCGTGTCTATCTATCTATCTATCTATCTATCTATCTATCTATCTATCTATCTATCATCTAGCCACCTTCGACTTTTAGCTCTCCTGGCCGTTTGGGTAATGGTACCGATACCAAACTTGGAATGGCATAACATGACTGTATGAAAAACATATTCGGCTAGCCATAACATGAAAATCATGACACGTATGTCATAAATGTGATGATTTACATTTTATGGTCCTGTAGCTCCTGTGGTGGTTTCGTTCACATGACATGTTGCAAAACTGGTATGGTATGGCATGATTGCATGCCGAACACATGCGATAGACCCTAACATGAATATCATGACATGCGTGTCATGTAACAACAGATTACATGCCATGCTCATTATGCTCTCACGGCCGTTTCGCTAGCGTCACATATACAAAATTTGGTATTACAGTACGTGAATTGATGACGAAGGTAAGTAACTGGTGCAAACACGATAATGATGAGATGCGTGTCGAGTAACAACATGACGACCTGCAATGCTCATGATGCACTAGTGGCCTTTTCGTTAGCTTCACTTATACCAAGTTTGGTATTATGAGGCATGAATGGATGACGAAGGTATAATACTGGCGCTAACAAGATAAACATGAGATGCATGTCATGTAACAACATCACTACATGCTACGCTCATGATGCGCTCGCGGTCATTTCGATAGCGTCACATGTACCAGACTTGGTATTACGCGACGGGAACGGACGACATAGGTAATGATACATCGAGACAGGATAATCACGACATACGTATCAAACAACAAGCCTACATGTTACACTGATTGATATGTGGGGTTTCACGTCCCAAAACCACCATATGATTATGAGAGACGCCGTAGTGGAGGGCTCCGGAAATTTCGACCACCTGGGGTTCTTTAACGTGCACCCAAATCTGAGCACACGGGTCTACAACATTTCCGCCTCCATCGGAAATGCAGCCGCCGCAGCCGGGATTTGAACCCGGTACATGTTACACTGATGATGCGCTCGCGGCGGTTTCGCTAGCTTCATATATGCCAAATTCGGTATCACGTGACGCCAATGAATGACGGTGGTATGTGATTAGTGCAAACATGAGAATCATGTGATGCGTTTTTTGTGAGAGCATGACTACATGCCACAGTCAAGGCGCCAATACATTTCGACGTGACGCGTTGCGCGTCCTCACCGGCGTTCATTTCGTCGAGTCACGCTGGCGTTGCCACGCCAGGCACCAGTTGTGCCATATACTTGCAGGTGCGCGCCGCGCTGCTTCGCTTCGAAGCGTGCGCGTTTCAGCGCATCCGGCGTCCCTCAGTCACCAAAAGAGGGAGACGCAGCGTTGTCTGGGTAAGGCATCGGCGCGAAATGCAGCATGTCGCATTTCGCACCGGTTGTCGTCGGGCTGAGCCTACGGACGCTGGTCGCCTCTGGCGTCAGACTATAGAGTGCTCGCAATTTGCTAACGTAGCGTCGCTGTGCCCAGCGTGCGCGCACGTCAACGCTACATTGGAGTATATTGGGCCCTTCATGATGCGCTCGCGGCTGTTTTGCTAGCTCCACATATAGGCACCCGGCAATGCAGTTTACGAGATCTGATGGTAGCGCCAGAACACACAGCCTAGTGAGTACGCGCAGCGAAACCGAGTCTTCCAATGCGTGGCCTAGCGAGTAGACTTGGCGAACCCGGACTTGCACGTGCATATCATTTTCTTTTTTGGTTCTGAGCAAGGGGGTCATGGCTGCTTATGTAAGCGCCCAGGAAGCATGCTTTGAAAACGTGCGAAAAAGGGAATTGACACTTCAGCGTGTCACTGTGTACAGCGAGCATTTCATTTTCTCAGCATCCCTGACGGTCGGTACCAACAATGCTGAGGCGGCCCAAAAAGCTTCGCTGCGCCTTCTGTCGCACTGTCGGGTGCCTATACCAAGTTTGCTGTTACGTGACGTCAATGAATGACAAAATATATGACTGGTGCAAACATGATAATTTTGACGCGCGTGTCATGTAAGAACTTTACAACATACTACGCTCATAGCGTGCTCACAGCCATTTCGCTAGCTCCACATATACCGAATTTGGTATCACGTGACGTGAATAGATAACTAAGGTAAACGACACATCCAAACCTGATAATCATGACACGGAAGTCATGCACGGTATCGTTTACCACCACCTCATAACGTTATGCTGATTTCAAAGTGACATATTAACATTTCTCACTCGTGCTTCGCATATCATTAATTCCCGCTGTACGTGGGATCTGTCAATTTTTTTTTAAACGCAAAGACACGGGAGGCATATTTGCTTTCGTGTAAGCTTTATCGCAAATAAATGAGCTGACAGAGTGACATATTCACTCGATGTGTGGTAGAGGGTTGCGTGTGGTAGAGAGGATGAAGCGAGAGAGAAGCGTGTTGCGTGCGGGTGGAGCATCAACACCACATATACTCTGTCTCAGAAGTTCCCTTCAACACTGTGAAGGCTACATGGCCCCCAGTCAATATGAAAAGTCACTAGCCCCTCCACATGTATTCGCCCGCGCGGTGTCGTCCGCTCACCTTCTTCATGGCGTCTCCTCGCCTAATTGTCCTTGCACGCTCATATTGTGTAACATGGGTGATTTATTAACTTTAGGAAATAAGTAAAGCTGTCAAACAAGCCATTGCGCTTTAACTTCAGGAAGTTTGGCGTCTCAAAAATACGATTTGTGGCTCTACTAAAGATTGGTAGACACTTCACTTCACTTTGTGGCTTCACTTTGTGGCTATAGGACGCTGTTCGTGGCTATGACATGACTGCTTCTCTGTCGAAGAATTTTCTCCCGTCTCTCGCTGCAATGCGTTTTTCCATTTTTTGTTTCACAGAAGGAGCACTGATGCGCACGGTATGCTGTATGAGGTTCTATGTTCAGTGATTGCAGATGCACACACTAAACCAATTCTGACCCATAAGGGTGTACAAAATAATGCAAACACCCTAATCACACCCTTTGAGCACCCTATTTGCGTTTCAGCACTTTACAAGTGGAACCAAAAGAGTGCATACATCAAAAAGGTGCAAAAAAGGCGCAACAAATGGGTGCCGATGAGCACCCATTTGGGTGCACAGTCGCCGACAAAGCTTTGTGAGCATTGTGGTCATAGAGCATAACCAACAGCTTTTAGAGGTCTCTTGGTTAGGCACCATGGTTTCATTAGCAGCCCCACCGCAGTAGCGAACATCTGAATAGCGGTAGTGCACGGCTGAACGTAAGTTCTACATTGGTTCTGACATTCGTGCTGCCTATTTCTCGTCGCCTCACGGCCGCCGCTGACCACGCTATGCGCTACAAGCTCTCTAGCCGATAGCGGAGTACGCAGCTTCTAAAGCTACAACAGGATTTTGACTAACACATATAGAGCTCTTAGTCTCGTTCGCGCCTAACATTGCAAACAAAACTTTGTCCATGATAGTATATATAAATCATACATTTGATAATGCAAAGAAATACAAACGAACAAGACTGTGGTAGAGAATATAATTGTGTGTTGCACAAATATTTGTTAACCTTACAATGTATCAGATTGACACTTGTTGCAAATTTTCATGACGGACTATGGATTCCGACATTCTAATAACGTAAAATTAAAGAAAAGGTTGTCTTGTTTTTTTTTACTGGTTTTATTTATTAGGTTAAATGAGCCTTGACTGGAACCTTTGCCTAAAAAACTTTCGCTAAAGATAGCTAAAATATTGTTTGCCAATCATGTACAAGTAAGCTTATTTTGTTGTGACCAATTTTGCTTGCTGTCTGTAATTTGTATTTAAATACAACGATTTTAACACTGTTTTTAACAGCCAGCCTAACCACTCAACCGATTTACAGATGTTAAGAAGGTATTGGTATAAGAAATACACAAACAAGCAAACGTTTCAAATTTTGCTCGAATATGCGTTGTGTTTTTTTTTCAAAATCAAGAAATATTGTATGGAATAAATACTGGCGTATCTGATATTTTTAACTAATTTTCACAATACTTTTAAGCAGAAACAGTTTATTTACCTTTGAAATGAAAGATTATGTGCTCTAATGCGGATCGCTTGCATCAGAAGAACAGAAATGGCGGAATCTTCCTGGAGACCGCAACGGCCGCGTGTGGAGCGTTTAGTCATGGAGGAAAGAAAAACTAAGGCTCTATCCTATCACAATGCAGTTCGAGAAGTGTGGCGGAAGTGACGTCAAAGTTGTGGGGCAAACAAACCGGTATGGGGCAAACAAAACAGCAGACGCTCCGCGGCGTGCTCTCAGCGCTGTTTCGCTTATATAGTCCCGGCGTTAACTTAACACGTATTGTATGGTTTGCATGTGGTAAAATGTTGCGAGCACACCTTCCCGAGACTGTTCGTGCGTGGCAGGCTTGAGCGCGGTGCGCTGAAGTACTTCATGGAGTATTTTTGTGCAACGGCACAGAAAGCACCGGTACGTGTCGGAATGAAAATCATTCAGCCCCTGCATCATCGTATTCAAACTCACGCGGCAGTTACTTACGGGTTCTGCTCACCACAAGTTCTTTTTTTCTCTTTCTCTTAGCCATATTTCTTTATCTACGGGCCGATTAGCAGTTCTGTGCTCGTATATAGTGTCAGTGTGGCTATGCACAATTTTGAGAGCTTGCTTCGTAGCTATTCCGTGCAACGCCAGCCTAGTACTTGACGTACTTCACGTCGGTAAGAAGGCACAGCTGTATTGTATACGTAATCATGCACGTAAAGTGTGTATTTCCAGTGCGCACACAACACGCAGCGAGCGCCAACCATACAATACATACTCACTTAGTCCGGTAACAATAAAAGTTTATTGTCCTTCCTTATGTACAACACAACTTCTAAAAACATGACACGATGCCTACAACAGTAAAAATGAAAGTTCGCGTGTGTTTTCAGTTGACACAATGAGTAAAAACCAACCGAGCGTACAGCTGAGAGTTACGCATGCAAGTGTCATCAACAGTGAAGCTAACATACGTGAAAAGTGCCACCAGGTACATCCCACGGTGCACGCGGTTCGCACCGAGTATACACTACAGCTGGGCATCACACAGCTTTTTTTAAAATACACGCAAAAGAAGCAGCACTCGTGGTTTGACTCGCTGCCGGCAGAGAACACCGCCTCCAAGGCCACTGCGGTGGCTGGTCGCCGGAAATCGCGAACTGTTTACTGCTTCTCCGCTAGGAGGTAGTGCGGGTGTTTGGATGCGGCGGCTTAACGAATATGACGTCATGGCCTCGCTGATATTTTTCCTTCCTCCATGTATAAAGTCAATTTTTTTGTTGTCGTTCAACGTCTGCGTGCGCTGTCTTTCGTGTTCTGTCGGTGCTGCTTGTTACGAAGATGCACTATACGCAAGAGAGGACCGGCTGCTTTGTATCGTCGAGCACTCGGCAAACTAAAAAGGTAGGTGAATGTTCCTGCTGCCGACGCTTTGTTTTTTGCTTCACCCGCCGAGGCCCTGGCACGCCCGATCCAGGCGGCCGTGCTCCCGCTCGCGTCTTCGGCTCCTCCCACGGTTAACACCATGAGCACTATAGTATAACAACGTTGTACACTAAGGTTGTCCTAGCTAGTAGACGACAAGTGAGTTTTTATTACGTAGCGAGCCTGTTGGCATTTCTGATTTCATTAGGCTCAAGTCTATGCTCAGTGACTTTACACGCGGATGACCTTTTTATGTGGAGAATGGGGTGATTTTAAAACAATGTGCGCTGTGCGGCTCTGATTCGGCGGGCGCTTTGAACAGAGGTGGGGTGATGCTCTGCACGCTATGAATCACTATATTTTTGATATGCCGTCGGACGCCTGTTAGCCGTAAGCGTAGTCTGTGTGTCTGTCGCATGCGTTTGAGGATGCTGGTGATTCGTGTTGAATTCGATCTTAGCGTATTTAATTTAAAGGAACTGAGAAGAATGACGTGGTGCCCGCGTTGGTACTTACGTGGCCTTGTTTGTTCTGTGTGCCAAAGAAGTATCTGAAGAAAGTTTTATATGTTACGTGTCCTCTTTTCAACAGCTACATGATCCTTAAATGTGTGTGACTACTATAAGGTAGATGTGTTTTCCTGTGTGACCAAATGTGTTGGCATCCACCAGGCACGTACAATACTAAGTTATCATGATATTCAACCTAATTAAGTGTGCGTAAACTTGGCACAGCGTGCTGTAGGTGCGGTTCTCAAAATGTGCGATTAAGCCTGGGTCAACGCATTTTGTCCATGAGTGGCCGAATAGCCGTACCTTCGCTGTGCAAGTGCTAGGTTGAGCAGTAGATCACTCGTTCGAGCGCGATTTTGGGGGTACTGCTTGTTCCCCCCTAATCACCTATCATTGCATTGTTTTGGTTTTTAAGTATTGTGGGCGCTGCACCCCGCTTTGGGGTTAAAACTTTGCCGAAGTACCTTTACGTCTACAAACATTCTAAAACAAAGTCCTACCACAACTTCCAATGACGTTTTCGAAAACAAGTGTAACGCTTTATCTGATATCATAAATTCTTTATGTCCTTGCTGCAGATTTACAAGTTACCTGTGGTATGTGCAGTGTATGAATACCCAATTTATTGCTCAAAACACCATAAGGTTATACATCACGGTATGCGTGCCTAAGGCGTGCATATGGTGCTGCTGACATGCAAAATTAGACATTGTATTTATCTAAGAATGAACAAATCTAAACTGCCGTTTTTGAAGATGTACGCATCAGACCAATTGAATAATATCAAAAATAATGTTCACCAAGTGATCGTTCTTTATTTGTTTGCACCGACGTCACTAAAACCACCTTGTTGGTACTTAGAACACATGGCAGGATCCAAGATTCATGACGTCGTATTGAATGTTATTGTGACATGATTTCCGGAGCCCTCCACTTTCTTGGCGAAAACATTATGTGTCAGTATTCCTTTAATTTGATGTTTTATCTGCAGTGGATGCATATGCGCATACTGCCATGTATATGCAGAGATAATGCAATTTTACGTAATAAAATATTCATATGGTGCATATTGCATGGCAATAATCTAAGAAACACATCACATGAGTATCATACCTACAGAAATACAAATGCGCCTCTATGGATGCACTCGTGCATATATTTGGCCAGCTGCCAGAACAGAATTTATTGATCGCGGGCAACTACATTACTCATTCATGCTTATCTCTTAATTACTCGCAGTCGGTACAGTTAAAAGCAGGTGTCTTCATCTAAGAGTTCTAACTTCACGTTCGTGCATGAGCGAGCTGTAAGAATGAATGAAAATTCACATCTATGACATCGACGATATGAAAAGCCCTGCAACAGCCCGTTTTTGTTGTATTTTCTGCAGCATGCTCTTTTTGTATTTCTAAGTTGCATGCCACTAAATATATGTTGGCCATGCATTGCTAGCCATTCAATACAGTTTGGCAAGCAGTGCATGCAGTCTTCACAAAGCTCACCAAAATAATTTCTGCACCGGTGCAGAAATTTTTTTGCACGGTCTGTCGTTTCGCCTTTGTGAGGCTACTCAAAGAAAGTTCCTGACGAGGTCAAAGGGCCCAAGCCCCAGAAAACTCTGAACCATTGTTCCGAACATCAGCTGTGTTCACCCTCTACATGGGCTGTGACTCACCAAGCTACTGGACGCTGCTCTTAAATGAAGTGCTCTCTATATTTCCCTCAGTTTAGCAGAAGTTTGTGTGGTCTTCACAGTGCTTGCCAAGATCATTTTCGCACAGGTGAGACACTTATTTATTGCTTTAGTTGTGTAAGTATTACTGCATGCACTCCTGCCAAGCAAGGGTACGAATGTTTTCTGCGAATAGTTTGTCATGGTAAGCAGAGGATTTAAAGCACAAAATTCATGCTGAACTTTGGTCCTTCAAGCACTGTTGAACGAAGCTGGTGAAGGTGTCAACGCGCTCTCTTTAGTAATAAATTCCTTAAAGAGCCTGTCACATCGTGAAAGAGTCACAAAAAACTACCAGGCGAAAATAAGCAACTTCATATGAAAATTAAAGAATTTACACTGTTTTCAAGGTCGAACTATCATGACATCAAAGGCGTCGCAGATGAGGGTTTGCGTTTGACACTGTCCAAAGTTTTTGTGTAGTGATACAAAAACCATTAACTCGTAATGATATTTACATTACAAACAGAGTAGGAACAAACAAGCCTACTTTGAAAAAAACATAGTAGTGCATTATGCCCGATGTCACAAATGAAATGGTGTTCTCGATAAGGCAAAAAGTTACGTCTGTCTACAGTGGCCCTTCGTTTTAGAAAAGGTGGTCCTATTTATGTCAACGAAGACTTGACAAGACAAGGTAAGCAGTTAGTGAGAGCACAAATGCAAAAAAACAAGAAGTAGGATGGAGGTTCAATCAGATGCAAGGCACGAAATTTATAACAAAAAATTGAAAACATTAGCAAATTTAAAAACTGCCTTCTTCAAAGATCTGGGCACAACGTTGTGTTGATGCTTTCACAGCCACACCTTTCTTTAGCTCGCAATGTCGGTAAGCTATGACAGACATGGCCGAATTTCGATACCTAGATAGTGGAAAATTCAACGCTCGAGTCTAAAGGCCACCAGCTATCTTAAATGCGTTTAACTTAAATGTTCCTAACAATAAAAATAGGACTAGTAGCCTGTGTCTCTATTTCGATGACATGTCCGTAAAATTTGATGTTATTTTTTTGACCAAAGCCTGGTTTTTTTCGCGCGATATAGCCCACCAAAATTACAAGGGTACAATTATCATAGCATTGCGTGGTTCATGAAATAGGGAGGAGGAATAGCACTGTACATCAAAAGTAATTTGTGGCTCATGTCAATGAACTTCTGTGTGTTTAGCCCTGTGTTGAGTGTCTAGTAGTACGACTTGAGGGTTTTGTTTTGCAGCGATTCGCATGCCTCCAATAGGTCATAAATAGGAATCGTTTGAGTTTCTGGAAAGTTGGTAACTTGATTTTTCGCTCACAGACGCACAGACGATTTTTCGCTCACAACTAACGGAGCCGACACCGGCGGTGGATATTCTGCGAGAGGAGCTCTTCAACGCTATTGTGTTAAAAAGCTGACATAGGCAGCAGTGACCAGATGAATGCAAATAATAAAGTTAAGTGCCCCAGAAGGGATTGAACCCAAGTATTCTGCTTGGCAGTTAAGTATTCTACCACAGAGCCATGCCCGGCCTCGGTTATACTTTTCAAATAGACCCCAATGTTCGTGTAACATCAACTGTCGTTGCAGTACTGGCTGTCAAATATTATAGCTATTGTATTCGCACTCATATGATACAGCCCTAATGTCGAATCAACGCCAATCGTAGTCGGGCGTCATCCTGTGAGGTATATGTGTAGCAGTGTTGAGGGCTACCGTCCTCGCGACTCCCAGTGAAAGCACCAGTGCTTCATACCAGCTTGCCACTTCTAGTGCGGCTAATATCCATGTTTCTTTTGGTATCGTTACGAAACTGCAAATCCCTGCTAATGTTGTAACGGATGTAACATCGCCCTATAACAAATAAAACATAGGCGGATGTATGTGTGTTTGTGTGCGAGGATTTGTACATATATTGAGCTCCACTTCATAAGATCACTCAATAAAAAAGAAAAATACATTCACTTTGCACCCGCGTGCTTCGCATAACATTGATTCTCAAAGTATGCGGGATCTGCCGAATTTTTAGCATCAATTTTGTAACTCTAATGCTACTGTAAACGAATATTTTATAGAACACGAACGGCTAGACTGCAACATACTGAGTTTTAGGTACTAAAAAACTAAATATATTCACGACGACAGCATACCTAACACGGAAACCCTAGTACCACATACATGACACACTACAGTAGAGCTAGACTAGAATATTGCATATTGGTACTTTACAATTCTTTAAAACCCCAATTAGTTTCAGTGCCATATTCGCTTTGTTCAAATCGGATGTGCGCGATTACTTGATGACTAGCTTTTTTACTCAAACCTAACTAATGTTTCACGTATGCATCATGCTGAATCAATGCTCAGATGTGTATATATATTTCCTTTCTACTATGCTCTTTGTTGTTGTATGTGGCATCTGTTGTATGTGCTACCCTCTCTAGGCCCCCAGGTTCTGTCAAGTTCTTTACACAGCTTTTTGCCTAAGGAACTCCCAACAAGCATGTTTCCCGTTGGAAAAGAAGTGGATTCTGATGCTGACTTTTACTCACACAGAACCAAAAACACACCAGCATGACTGAGCATATTGTATCTGGGAAAGTCTGTCTTGTGAAACTCTTGGTGATTACTTCTGTCTTTATTTTAGGCTTCCGGGTATGAATGGGCTGTGGAGAAGGAGAAAAAGTCACCTGGCCAGCTGAAGATCAATTGTGCAAGTTTTTGAATGACCACATTACAATAATCTACCACCGCTTGCATTACCTTGTCAATATTTGTGATTTCGTAATGCACAAGTTTAGAAACATACACCTGATATATAAATATATAACTATATATATATATATATATATATATATATATATATATATATATATATATATATATATATATATATATATATATATATAAAGGGAGAGCCTAAATAAGCCTTGAGCAAGTTCGTAGACAAGGTTTTTAGCATAATGACAAAAGCATGTTATGTAAGCCCACATGTTTTATCACGCACCTACTTTCCTATTCATTTTCTTTTTAATTGTGTGGGCACTGGCAACACCCTTTATATGCGCCTGTTGACTGCTGGTGTCTCTAACTTAAATTTTATTGTCCTAAATTATTTATTTGTTACCTACTATGCAAGGAGGGAAGTCACAATGTTAAAAGGTAGAACAAAGAAGCCTCGTCACAAAAAAGATGTATAGCCATAAGAAAAAGATTAGAAAAACAGAAGATTAATTTTCACTCACATTGATCTCACCATTACAATCGGTGCAGTAGGTCATAGCTCATGTTAAACATTGTCAATCTTTTTGGGTTGTATGCTATGTACAATAAAATAGTTGATGTGACCATTTGCCCTATGTTATTTATTTTTCATAAATTTTCTTTAGGGCCTAATATCTTGCATTCTCACATGTATGAAAGCTCACTTCTGCTACACACAATTTAAAAGAGCGCAATGTGGTAAGGAGCTGTATTTAGTGCACATTATCTGTGTGTCTTTAAAAGTGAATATCATCATCATCATCATCATCATCATCATCATCATCAGCCTGACTACATACACTGCAGTACAAAGGCCTCTCCCATGTTCCGCCAGTTAACCCGGTCCTGTGCTTGCTGCTGCCAATTTATACCCGCAAACTTCTTAATCTCGTCTGCCCACCTAACCTTCTGTCTCCCCCTAACCCGCTTCCTTTCTCTGGGAATCCAGTTATTTACCCTTAATGACCAGCGGTAATCCTGTCTGCGCACTACATGCCCGGCCCATGTCCATTTTCTCTTCTTTATTTCAACTATGATATCCTTAACCCCCGTTTGTCCTCTAATTCACTCTGCTCTCTTCTTGTCTCTTAAGGTTACACCTACCATTTTTCTTTCCATTGCTCGCTGCGTCGTCCTCAATTTAGGCTGAACCCTCTTTGTAAGTCTCCAGGTTTCTGCTCCGTAGCTAAGTACCGGCAAGATACAGCTGTTATATACCTTCCTCTTGAGGGATAATGGCAATCTGCTTGTCATAATTTGAGAGTGCTTGCCGAATGTACTCCACCCCATTCTTATTCTTCTAGTTACTTCAATCTCGTGGTTAGGCTCTGCGGTTATTACCTGCCCTAAGTAGACATAGTCTTTTAGAACTTCAAGTGCTCTTATTACCTATCTCGAAGCGCTGCTCCTTTCCGAGGTTGTTGTACATTACTTTCGTTTTCTGCAAATTAATTTTTTGACCCACCTTTCTGCTCTGCTTGTTTAACTCCGTAATCATGAGTTGCAATTCGTCCCCTGAGTTACTCAGCAATGCAATGTCATCGGCGAAGCGCAGGTTACTAAGGTATTCTCCATTAACTCTTATCCCTAACTGTTCCCATTCTAGGTTTCTGAAAACCTCCTGTAAGCACCAAAAGTGAATATATGGCTGCTGAAATGATCACCAGTATTCAAACCTTATGAATTTTTAATTTGCACGCATACATTTCTGTAGGTGACCAAGCATCCATAAATTGGACATGCAGGTGTGCAGGAAGGGGCATAGGATAGATGTCATTTATTCTAGTCCAAAAATGGGTAGCATAAGCCATATACGGACTCTGGGATAATTTCATGATTATTGAAACGCACATTTATTCAATATAGCTTGCTTTAGGTATATAATTACGTATTCTTTACTTCACCATAAACATTGGACTATGCAGCCGGCTCTCTGTTGAGCGCTTCTCGAGAGCACTTTGGTAACTAGCACACCAACGTACAGACAGCTGTAAGTAAGGCCTTGACTTTGACTGCTGGAGAACGGCGGTTTCGCCAAATCACACTTCCTTTGCAGTGAAGCTAACTTTGCTCTTGCAACAGTACACGCTTAATTAAAATTCAGCGCAGTTCTTAAGAAGCCGCTTAAGAAGCGGCTTGTTCTATCCAGAGCAGTAAAAAAACGAGGAGCAACACTTGGACAGGGTAAGGCACAATTGCAGCTCTTCTCAATAAGAGTGGCGAATTCTCTATTTGCCTATATACAGAAAAAGCGAAACACTGCAGCCAAATTACCAGTAGCTTCTCTGCAGAGCCAATGTGTTTTAAAAGACAATGATGCAGAAGCCCCCGCTAGAGCTGTCACTGTGCTTCAGTGCTAGATTCATAAGCACCTGCGAGAGGTACTCCGTGGAGTGCCGGCCGAACGTTGCACGTGTTCAAAGTGGAATGGACGACATTGTACATCTGTTCAAATATTGACAAACCGTATGTGGCCTGTCACACAGCATGGTCTAAAGAGTATAGGGTATTATGCATTTCTAGCCATCTCCAGCATCAGTCCTAGGTTTGGCCCACTGGTACGTCGATGTGCAGCACCCTTCCAGCACCCACTTGAAAGGGTGTTATAGCATGATAGCATCCTTAGTCAAGGGTACACCCACCACACCCTTTAAAATTTTTGCTCTGCACCCTTGTCTTACGATTGCTGAGCTCTGCACCCTTTCTCAGCACCCTTTTTGGAACACCCAACAGGGATCAAAGGGTGCTCGTCTGGCGACAAGCTCAGTTACACCCTTAAGGGTAAAATTTGGTTTAGTGAGCAGTGTTCTTGGTCCGGCAACAATCCCTCGCCTCGGCGCGTTATGCTTATCAAATACGGCTACACAAGCAGCATATCTCGCTAATAACGACAAAACGTACCTGATGCTTCATTCTCAGAGCAAGATGAAACAAATCAATGGTTGATTTCACAGTTTTTTGATGCTGTCAGCACTGTGAACGCTTAGCAGGAGCAAATTCGGATCAAAGCGGGTGGTCGCTTTTGCATGGCGGCTGCTATGTTGATTTGTAGCCATTGTTTTTGCCGGTAACAGACACAAATAACTATATAAATGCGTCACAAAAAATGAGATGAAGAAATCCATATATTGTCTATTGATTTGGCGCAACATACACTAAACAAATTCAAAATTTTTAGACAACCCTGCCATTTTCAAGACACATATATGGAACTATGTTTCACTGCACAAGCGTGGGGCTTTCTTACAACCCGTAGCTTTGGTAGTGCTGAATCAAAGTAGAGAAACAGAGCACACACTAAAATATTACACCCTAAAAGCTGTAAAACGGGTGTACGCATAAAGAACACTTATGAACACCCTTTTACACTTCATTTTAAATTTGAGCTGTTCGTGTACAAAACACCTTTAAAACACCCCATTTACACCCTTATAATTGGGGTGTTATGAACAAAACTAATTTATTGATATGTGGGGTTTAACGTCACAAAACCATTGTATGATTATGAGAGACGCTTCAGTGGAGGGCTCCGGAAATTTCGACCACCAGGGGTTTTTTAACGTGCACCCAAATCTGAGCACACGTGCCTACAAGGCTACAAATGCACGACATTTTCGGGCAATTACGCAGTTTTCATCGATAAAGCACGCAAACTACTATAAGATGGAAGATACACTAGGAGCGCCGCTTGTTCAATAGAGTAAGGGCCTATTCTCCTGTACCTGTTTCTTTCATCTGTGTCATTTGCGTGATTAGTCGGTCAGAAAGTGTACTGATTTGCCTGAACAAGGTAATGTTCCGCACATTGATGTAGCCATGCATAGAACACTCCCCCCTCCCCCGTCCCCCATAAGATCGAAGCTTATAAAGCAGGAGATAGAACGTTCGCAACCTGCAACAAAAAAACACAGTTGTTTAGCCATAGCCCCCAGGTCAGCAGGCCATCAGGTCCCTTAAAAACGAACATTGACGTCATGTATTTTTAGCAGGCACGTTTCATTTAATTGCAGTAGCGAATGTTCCTCTTCATGTGTTCTTAAAAGTGCGCCATAGAAATTAGGAAAAGGACACCGACTGTAAAAAAAATGCAGAATAAGGACATTTCGGTGACTTTGACGCAGCCTTGCTCACAATGACGTGACCTTTGTTGACCAAATTGCGAACAAAGCTCTCCTAAGGGCAGCCGAAACGCGTTCTCAAGTTCTCTCTCTCTCTCTCTACTTTTTTTGTGGATACACTTCTTTTAATTTATGTAGCTTCCCTAGCAGACGTGCTTTGGCCAAAGCCTTGAATTTGTAGGTATAGTGAGAAAACAACATTGATTAAATATTTTCAGCCGTGGTCTTGTTCCAAGGACTGCAAGCTAAGTGCAAATGCATTGTCGCAACGTGAGTAATTAACAGGTTGAGAAAGTAGCAGCAGGTCAGTATTTTTATTCAATGCGCGCCAGAGCGTTCCTCTTCCTTCTTGTTATTGCTTGCTGCATAAAAGCGTGCAGATGCGCGTATGCGCTGTCGTCTTCGTCTTCCTAGCTGTACGCACATAGTAATATGTTCTCATCGAATAGTGTGACGACCGATTCATGCAATGTTGCAATGTCTTTATCGAAATGAAAGTGCTGATAAAACATGGCATGCGTGACCTTGAGTGTGCAGTCCCTAATGACCCATAGAGCTGAGCGAAAAGTATCAGCTCAGCTTTTTTTACCAGTATTCACTACATTAAGTTGGTGAAGGTGCGCTAAATATTGCTCCTGAATATTACAAATGCGCGTTCTGACTAGTAGCTCGTGCTGGCCGCACTGCACCGTCACAGTATTCACTGCGAATAAGATGCAATGTTAAAGAACGAGTATAACGCAACAAATAACTGCCGCAAAAAAGCAGCGCCCACGCTATCAGTAGAGGGCCGGAGCTAGCGTTAAACTGCATCTAGCCGGTCTGAGAGTGCACGGACGCCATGAAGTCTCGTCGTCTAGACAACCTTGGCTGCCCGAGATCGCAGCACGCCCGTGCGCAGAGCGCGAGAGAGGGACCGGCATCGTATTACATGTCGCTGCGTGACTGGAGAGAAACCCTCCCGCGTGTGTGCGTGTGGTGTACGTAGCTTCTCGATCGTTAGAGTTTATTAGTCGGTGTTTAGTTTGAAATGTGCCTGCACTCTGTGCTCGACCTGTGTGTTCTGTCAGTGCTGATTATTGCGAAGGTGCACCATACTGAAGACTGGACATATGGATTCATATTGTTGAACACTCGAAGTGAAATAGTGAGTACCGCTCTCACGTTGTTTCATTCAGCGCTTTTTTTACTGCGTGAGCACGAGAATAATGCCTCCAAACAATTTTGTTTTTAACTAGTTGATGACAAATGAGCATTTGTTTACTTAGCGAGAATATTTGTCTGAACTGTTTCACGGGGATGGTGGTGAAGTGTGATTGGGGGTAAGTTTTTTTGTTTGTTTAGATTGTTTGGAGTAGAAAGCAGAGTGAGCGTGTGCCGCTGAGATTCAGCGAAGAAATTGAACAGGTTTTTGCAGTACCCCTTGTTGGCAGCCGTGTTTAACGGGGCCCGCTCGTGATGCACATCAATTTTACTTTACCAACTAATACATGTGTGGGGACAGTGCCTGTTAGCTCTAAGCATCAACCGTATCTAAACACATATGCTTGGGCATGTTGGCAGTTCATTTACTCTATTTTTTCTTATTGCACAAAAAGACCGAGGACAGAAAACAACGGCGTGGTGTCCATGTCGGTTTTTTTTTTCGATTTTTTTTCATTTTGTGCGGTAACACTACCGTGATAACTCGGGTTGATGCATCGGGTGACAACCCAGCATATTGCTTCGTGTTAGGTGTGCCTCGCGACGTTTGCCTACTTGCTAATACAATCGGTTTCGTTGAATTCATCTTCAGCGGTATTTTCGTTCACCTGCGATGTAGCGTGAACACCGCCGACAGCCGTGCCTGTGTAGCGGATCGAGCACTGAAGCTAGACTTTTGTTTTAACAGACCATTCGTTTGTGTGTGGTCGAATTGCCTAGTTGAACAGTGCAAACGCTTGTTTGAACATAACTGCTAACGTTCGCGCACATTTTATTCTGATTGTTTCTATCATGTGTAACATTCAAAATATTCTGGTTATTGAGAGTTTGATTGCCATCGCCTCGCTTTGGCGTTTAATTTCGCTAAGTACTACAGATATTAAAGGTATTTTCGCTATGTAAAGCGTATTATTACCTTCTTGCACAAAAACACTTTTATGTTATACATACTGCACGGTATCTAAGCAAGTGTTCAAACCAAAATGTAAGACTGGGCAGCATATTTGTCTGGGAGCACAACACTCACAGCCACTGAACAGCCTACGCCGCATCGGGAAGGATTTATGCTTTCTCAGCCTGCCAGCATGATTGAAACAAATGGCCCTAATTTAGCAGTATGCAATGGTCAATGAGTGAAGGAAACAGGGTCACTTTATTCCAAAGTTCCCAGTCAATTTTGCGCTATGGCACATGTGTATGAACAAAACATTTTGCTGATTTAATGCACTGAAAACAGTGAACAGCTTGAATATTTCGGAAAAAAAAGTTTTTGTCACGTGGTTGCCTTTTAAACTTTCCAGAATGTTGTTTGAGTGTTGTTTGTGAAAAAAATATTTTACAAGTACCGCTCCTCTTTTTATACCACGTTTGGTACATGTTAAGTAAAGGGGCTTATGTAAGGTGTTTGAAACTCAGTAATATTATTACCACTTTTCGGACACATACTTCTGCAAGAATTTAGCCATAATGTCTTATGTTTCCATTTTCTCATTGCGATACTGCACTTTGTATGAATATCTGAGCTGTGTCTACTCACTTCACAGAAAAGATATTTCGATGAAAAGTTACTTTAGACATCTTAAGCTGTTAACCTCTACGAGAAAAGATCACTCATTTCACAGAAGTGTCATTTTTGTCCGTATTGAGACGCAACTTGCACCATGTGGTGGTCCAATAAAAACCACCTTTTACTTAAATTGAAAGCGAATAAATAGTTCTTCATATGTGACAAGTGTCATCATCATAGTTTCTATTTCAAAGAATAAAATCACTTTTGAATTTTCCCATCAACGGCAATAGGGAACTTCGAGGCTTCGGCAGCCATATGATCAAATGGCAAGTGGGAAACTTGGAACTTCAAAAAATATTTAGGGGCAAAGCTATTGAGGCCCTCCTCTCATACTAGTATTATGTAGCCACTTTATGAGTTGCACAATAGATAGCGATAGTGGTTTTCACAGCATATACACGGATAAAATGAAGATTCCTGAGGCGAATCGTTCGTCCGTACATTTGTGCTTTCGTCCGTTCGTCTGTGCATCTATCCGTCCGGGCTTCCGCGTGTCGGTCTGTCCGTGAGTTCTTCCGTCTTTCTGTTCGTCCGTACTGGCGTCTGACAGTCTGTCCATCCGTTTGTGCGTCCGGACGGACGAACGCTACGCCCACTCATCATTCCCTCCGTGGATATGCTGTGATGTTTTTCTCAAAACATAAATCGCTATGACAAAATTTGGCATATGAAAAGAACTGTTTATTTGCTTTCAATTTAGGTACAAAGTCTATTTTAATTCAACCACCACATGGTGCAAGTTGCGTTTCATTATAGATATAACAACCATTTTGTGGAATTCGCAATTTTTTCTCGTAAAATTTCAGAGCTTGTGAGGTCCAAAATATTTTTTCCTCCAAATATAGTTTGTAAGGATAAAGTTTTCACTCCTCAAATATTCATTCAAAATGCAGTTGTGATATAGAAAACTGCAGATACAACACATTTCGGCTAAATAATTTGAGGCGTATGTGGTCGAAAAATTGTAATAATATTACTGAGCTTCAAACACTTTACGCAAGACCTTCACTTGACTTGTAGACCAAATTTGGCACGGAAGAAGAAGAGGTACTTATGAAATAATTTTAAAAACAACATCCAGACGAGATTCCGGGAAGTTCCGGAGGCCGCCACGTGACCAAAAATTTATTCATCCGCCAGATATTCTAGAAGTTACCCTTTTTAATGCAGTAAAATCAGAGCGTTTTTTTCGAATACATTTGAGATGCTCGCCAAAATGGCTAGGAAGTCTGATGTGGATGGACCCAATAGCCAACTCTTCCATTATATAATCGTGTCAATGTGAGCTTGTTAAAGAACACTAGTATCATTCGCATTTTAATTCGTAACTCTGCAGTACTTAATTTTACAAGTTACCTGCACTAAATACCTTTTCAAGGCGCATACCGTCATGTATGTTCAGTGGCATTTGCTTTTTTGCAATACAGATAAAGTATATGTTATTGCGCGTCGTACTGGATTTCTTTTAATAAACTAATCGAATGAGTACCGTGGTAGATCTGCAGAAATACGCATGCAGATGTGTAATGCATACTTAAGCATGGAACTTGGCATTCACTAAGATTGGTCGATGCATGCAGCTAATAGAACACTATCCAATTGGAGCAGGACCTTTTTATTTGCCTGCGCGAGCAAGCTTAAAGGGTAAAGTAAGGTTCATATCTACGGCACGAAAGGAGTAATGATTCTGCCACAGCGCGCTTTTTATGACGTTTATTGCTCAGCATGCCTTTTCTGGCATTTCTCACTGCAGTGCAGCCCGATGCCTCTGAATATGCTTGTTATTCACTCAATGTATATTTACACATAAGAAAGCAGTTAGTTATGCAGTGTGCAACTGTATGTTGCAATCTTTGTGAAATTTCGGTCATTGTTTCTTGTGTATTTATTTTAGGCTTCCGGGATTGAATTTCCTGTACAGAAAGAACAGCTTCGCGCCACTACTCTCGAAGGCACCAGTCATTTCAGCAGCTGAAGATGATTGTGCAAGCAGCAGTGACGAGCTGTGGTTTTGCAGTTAGAAGTATACCAACACTGGCATTACATTATTACAACCACGATTACACTACCTTGTCGAATGTTCTCAATTTTTCGAAGTTGAAACTTATACTGCGAGATATAATAGGTTGCAAATGTGACTCCGGAAACTCGCTTACCGTTTCTACGTGTTTTTTTTTCTGTTGTATAGGTGTCAATCAACGCCACACTTCTCAGTCGTTTGCCCGACTCGTGCAAATGTTTTTGAAAGTTGTGGGGATTTCTTGTATTGAAAACAATGAATTTCTAGTATAGAGAGAAAAATCTTGGTCAGGTGAGATATTTCAAAATTTTGTAGAATGCCATTAGAGTTTTGTTTCTCAGACTTGCAGTTTTTATATAATAAAGGCAGATGTGAACCTATGGGCTTAATTGTTTTTTGCTTCGGCGTTATGTTCGGTTGAACTTTATGCTACAGGTTACTGCTTGCACTACTGTGATATGTGTGTGTGTGTGCGTGCGTGTGTTTGTGTAAGTGCCTGCCGCATGCTACTTTGTTGTTTTCAGCCCAGTCTACCTACACATATATACACTGGTCTTATGCAGCTCATTCAAGACCACGGCACCTTATTTTATCAGCTGCATCCGCGCAGGTATAAGTGCAGTGGGTGACACCAGTATCTTCCTTTTTCCATGTCAGCCGCAGATAAGGTTCATATATGCTTCTCCCTGAGAACAATTGAGGCCTGGACCAGTTGGTGATGCATATTTGATGAAATCAAGTGCCATGAAAGGCTTTTCTCAACACACAAGACTAAGGGTCACCTCCTGTGTCTCTGCTTTTGTTGTCCCGATAATTGCACTTCACTTAATCAAGTATGTTTATCCATATAACTGCCATCGTTTCAAGGGGGTTTTTAGTGTTACACCCCACTTATATGGGCGTAGCTTCATCCAACACCCATAGTTTAGGGGTGTTCATAGACACCTTGTAAAGTAGGGTGTAACGTTTCTTTACACCCTATGGTTTCAGTATGTTTCTAAACACCTTATTGTTTAGGGTGTTCCTAGCCACCCTAAAAAGCCGTTGCCCATGGGACAAAACAAGTACACCCTTATGAGTGTAAAATTTTTTAGAGTGTATAAGTGTGATGAAAAAAGCCGGCAGCTGCTGCGCGTCGGAGATCACTCAACGCTCAGCCAAGTCGCAGCTGAGCGTTGAGTGATCTCAACGCTCAGCTGCGACTTGGCCTACTTGGCATCATTTTAACTCTAATGGGAGAACGTGTTTTGGTGCGTTGACCTGGAGACACGAATGGACAGCGTTACGCAGGCTAGCAAGACAGCTGCTACGCATCTAAAATGTACGCATAGGCCTGCGTTAGTAGTACGCCTATAGAGTACGCCTATAAATCGAGAAACCACGTAGTCACATCTGGCGGTACTGTAGCGGTACGTGTGCCCGGCTTCACCGCAGTGGAAGAACAGTGGGCGGGGGTCAGGGGCAAGCCAGACATGATACTTCACAGAAACGCTGGCTGGTAGACGGATGTTAGGGTATCAGTGGTGGTGGTGGCGGTGTCTGGTGGTAGAACTGTGGCGGGGCAGTATTCTGACGCGGGCGTGGAGGAGCGTTGCAGTGTATGGCAGCAGCGTAGCTCCTAGCTTGCGGTTCAGCCTGCGGTGCTTCGGGGATCCCAAGCGATATGTCAGCGATCAAATTAATTTGAAGCTGCGACGAAGGTAATAGCCTGCGCAGGTTTTCCCGCACAATCGATCGGATTGTCTCGTGCAAGTCATTGTTGCTGAGGGCATGAGCCTCGGAGTAGTGTACTGCTGAAGAATGGCGGTCATGCTGCCCTGTGCGCATTTCCAATGCCTTCTTCATTGTGGTGGCCTCTGTGAGGAACTTATCGACCGTCTTCGGTGGGTTGAACACAAGCCCCGCAAACAACTCTTTAACGCCTCGAATTAGGAATCGGACCATGTTGTCTTCGGCCATGGCGAAGTCAGCGTGGCGGAACAACCGGGCCATCTCCTCGACGAACAATCGGACGTTCTCGCTGGGAAGTTACACACGCTTCTCCAGGATAGTCGCAGCACGTTCCTCGTGGACGACGGTCATGACCGTGCTGAGGAACATCGTCCGAAAGATTTTCCAGCTTCGCAGCGTGGACTCCCGTTTTTGAACCACGTCTTTGCGGCGTCTTCTAAGTAGAAGTATACGCGGCGTAGTTTTTCTTCGGAATCCCAGCTGTTGAAGGCGGCGCCTAAGTCGTATGTCACTAGCCAGGGTTCCGGGTCTTCACTAGGTGATCCATGGAAGCTTGGTGGCTCTCGTGGTGGGTGCTTCACAATAGCCACAGGGAGTGGCGCAGCGACAGTCATTGTTGCAGCAGTGGTCGTCATGGTAGACGTGCGAGTATTGTCGGATAAAGGCCCTTACTCCAGTGGTAGACCTTGTTGCTGACGGCTGACCCGCTGGTCGTGGTTGGCGTCGGTGTCTTCTTCACGACGTGGACTTGGTTCACGGCTGGAGGGGGGCGTGCGATACATGGATCGGGAGGCACCTCCACCAGATGTCACGGGGTCGTGACAACGACGAAGGGAGCAGACAGTGGGTCGAATATTGAACTGTTTCTTCGGCCTAACTTGTGGCCACGTAAACGGAAATTGAGATTATAGCGAGACACTGGCACTGATATCGGCAAACTGAGCGTCGGCCATCGATCAACTGACAAGTGGCGAAGCGGGTTGGCATTTATACGCTTGCCATCAAACGTTCTTGCGTTATCCCTAGTGGCGACGTAGGTTACAGAATATTATGAAATGCTCACGAAGGGGGCGCAATCTCAACAAAATCATCTGGTGCAGTCCTGAAGCTTCTCGGACACTGTAGACGTGGTTTCGCTGAGAATAGGTGACCAGAAAAAGAGCGAAGGATTGTGGGATACACCATCTGCCACCGGCTACCGGTTCGAGAAGAGTAGACGATGGCAAACCGCTCCATCGCAAGCCTCAGATTATTCAGGATTCGCGCGCATGGTCGCCCGTTTATCTTCCTTCTGATAAACTATGTTCGGTTGTTCAGCCGTTGGTTACTCCAATTAGAGCGTGAAAGTCAAACGCAGGTATCCATTTCCACAGTTTAACGAAAAAAATTTGGTGGGCGACGGTTGTGAGGAGAGCCGCAGCGACAAGTAGCCTTTTAGTACCGTTAAAGCCAGAGTGTGCGAAGACCATTTTATCACAGGTACGTGGGTATTCCGCACTAATAAAAAGCTTACGCATGAATTTGCTGCGAATTTTATATCGAGAAATAACTTGTCGCGCAGGCGCGCCTAGCAAAGACGTTGTTACGTGGAAATAACAATAGACAGTCCACAACCACAACACACCTCACCAAACACGTCAACTTCGTCACTTTCAACGTGAGGCGCCCTTTTTAGATGCGGAGCATCTAATACTCGAGGCTTGTAGTGCAAGCTTCCTCCTCCGTCCGCAAGCTTCCTCCTCCTTCTTCCACCATCTGTGCATCCCTTCCTCCTCTACACACCGCGCGCGCTTCACTCCTCCACCATCTGTGCACCCTTCCTCCTCTACACACCGCGTGCGCTTCTCCTCTTCACGAACATTCGCTAGCTGTATAATGTAGCGCGCATGCGCCGTCACGCTTCGAGAACATCGGCAGCTGACGCGCGCGCATGCGCCGTCGCGCTTCGAGAACATTGGCAGCTGACGCGCGCGCATGCGCCGTTGCGCTTCTCCCCCTTCTCGAACATTCGACAGCTGACAGTGCATGCGCCGTCGCGCTGTATATATACTCGAGGTCGGCGCTCGCTCGCTCAGTTGCCGCTCGTCGGTTGGTTTGTACGGCGCGTCGACGTCCACGGTCGCGGTGAAATGAATTCCAACGACTCCACAAACACAATGATCGACGTCCCTTCGACCAGCGCTGCCCTTTCGCATACGTGTGTACGTGTTCACTCATTTACCACCCCCTCCTACAACCACATTAACCAATTTAGCCATCGACCCAAGTAAGTCGCAATTTAACACCCCATTTCACAACCACGTTAACCAATTTAGCAATCGACCCAAGTAAGTCGCACTTTAACACCCCGTTAACCAATTATATGCTCCGCATCCTCCTCAGTGTTCCCCCGAGGGAAGCTGCGGGCAATTTTTTGTTATGGCCCACTATACCCTGTTAGCGTCAGCCAAAACCTTGTAACAATATTAGGAATCTGCCTT
The DNA here is from genome assembly GCA_013436015.1 of Rhipicephalus annulatus. Classification (NCBI taxonomy): domain Eukaryota; kingdom Metazoa; phylum Arthropoda; class Arachnida; order Ixodida; family Ixodidae; genus Rhipicephalus; species Rhipicephalus annulatus. The sequence continues at coordinate 481,595 of WOVY01000226.1, read as the reverse complement.
CCATACGAGATGAGCGCCGGTCATTAAATATATCACAAAAAAACGCGAAAGCTTCACTCAAGAGTAAGTGTACACGAAGCGCTGGACGAGTACATTAGCGTTTATCATGATCAAAGCGTGCGCCAGGACGGCACACACACAAAAAAATAAGTGCGCCAAACAAGCGCCGCATTTCGATTATTCGGTGTCGTCTATGTCTGACTAGTGTTTACGTGTATGTTTTTGCAGTGTAGTGTTACGCTGCTTCGGCCGACGATGTTGGCCGGAAGTAGCAATCAAGAAATGAATTCTTAGCACACTCTTAGAATAATCCCCATCCCCTGAAATTTTTAAAATAGTGATCCTTTATCTGCAAAAACCTAACATACAATGGAAACTGTCTTGTGTATTGACTGATCTGCTAGTCCAACTGACAGTACCCCTGAGCAGCATAAAAGCATTGCTGGTTATTTTATTGCGATAAAGAATATTTCTTACCGTCCATGACTTTCATAGCGTGTCATCGTCATAGTTACGGTTAGCAAAAAAACTTCTAAAGCACTGAAATTGCACAGAGAGGTATTTTTATTGAAGCTGCACAAAAATGCGCGCCTGCCACTGCTAACCCGCGTGGTGCGTCGAACCGGAAGCCGTCGTATCCCTCAGTTCCCTGCGATTCCCCATATTACCAGTCACCCATTGCGTACAGTGTGACGGGTTGACAAGAAAACTGGAGGAAAGAACGTGGCAATATCAAAAATAAGGAGGAGGTGTTGCATCGAAACAGTCAGACCAGCAAACTATGTTCTGCTACCACTTTTCTATCTAGTGGTGTTAGGCTGGTTTCTTACCCGATACATACCTGTCTGCTGGATTTATACAATGATGAATACGGTCACCATGCAGTGGAAATTCGAATAGAACAGCTAAACTTATACGGTATTTTGAAATAAAACTACAGTCTAAAAGTTTTACACTCATAAGAGTGTATTTTCTTTGTCTCATGGGCAACACACATTTAGGGTGTCGACAAACACCCTAAAAATGAAGTGTTTACACTCTTAAAAATATCGAGTAAAAAGGGTGTCTTTTTGTCGCACTATAATAATCGTCATTAGGCTTGCGTGTGCTTCCTTTCTTGAAAACTCGGCGCAGGCCTCTCTCGTATCGAGAATGCAATGTAACCCTGATAATGGGCATGTCGATCGAGACTAGAATGTACCGGGCGCGAGGCGATAACGCAAGGATAGAACGCAATATACATGATAATTATTGTTGTGGGACAAAAAGACACCCTTTTTGCTCACTGTTTCTTTAGAGTATAGAAACACCCTGAAACCAAGGGTGTAAAGAAACGTTAAACCCTACCTTATAAGGTGCTTATGAACACCCCTACACATTGGGTGTTGGATTAAGCTACACCCATGCGAAAGGGGTGTAACATTACAAACACCCTTGAAACGATGGCAGTTATATGGATAAGCATACTTGATTAAGTGAAGTGCAATTATCGGGACAACAAAAGCAGAGACACAGGAGGTGACCCTTAGTCTTGTGTGTTGAGGAGAGCCGTTCATAGCACTTAATTTCATCAATTATGTATCACCAACTGGCCCAACTCTCAAATGTTCTCAGGGAGAAGCATATATGAACCTTCTCTGCGGCTGACAGGGAAGAAGGAAGATACTGGCGTCACCCACTGCACTTATACCAGCATGCATGCAGCTGATAAAATAAGGTGCATGGTCTTGATTGAGCTGCATATTACCAGTGTAGATATATGTGCAGGTAGACTGGGCTGAAAACGACAAAGTAGGAGGACGCGGCAGGCACTTACACACACACACACACACACACACACACACACACACACACACACATGCACACACACACTTACACACACGCACGCACTACACCACAGTGGGGCAAGCAGTAACCTGTAGCGTAAGGTTCAACCGAACATAACGCCGAAGCAAAAAACAATTAAGTTCATATGTTCACACTTGCCTTTATTATAAAAAACTGCAAGTCTGACAAACAGGACTCTGATGGCATTCTGCAAAATTTTGAAATATCACACGTGACCAAGTTTTTTTCGCCCTATACTAAAAATTCATTGTTTTCAATACAATAAATCCCCACAACTTTCAAAAATATTTGCGCTAGTCGGGCAAACGACTGAGAGGTACGGTGTTAATAGACACTTCTACAATAGAACAAAACACGTTGACAAAGTAAGCGAGTTTCTTGAGTCACATATAAAACCTATTTTATCTCGCAGTATGAATTTCGACAATAAAATGAGAACATTCGACAAGGTGGTGCAATTCAGGTTGCATTAATGTAATGTCAGTGTTGGTATACTTGGAACTGCAAAAGCGCCGCTCGTCACTACTGCTAGCACAATCATCTTCAGCTGCTGAGATGACTGGTGCCTTCGAGAGAAGGGGGTGAAGCTGTTGTTTCTGTACAAGAAATTCAATCACGGAAACCTAAAATAGATACACAAGGAACAATGACCGAAATTTCACAAAAAGTGCAATATACAGTATTCACCCTGCATAACTACCTGCTTTCTTATGTGTAAGTATAAGTTGAGTGCATAGCAAGAATATTCAGTGGCATCGGGCTGCACTCTAGTGAGAAATGCTAAAAAAGGTATGCTGAGCAATGAACACCATAAAAAGCGTGCTGTGGCAGAATCAATTTACTTTTCGTGTCGTAGATATGAACCTTACTTTACCCTTTCAGCTTGCTAGCGAGGGCAAATAAATAGGTGCTGCTCCAGTTTGATATTGTTCCATTAGCTGCATGCATCGACCAATCTAAGTGAAGGTCAAGTTCTATGCTTAAGTACGCATCAACACAACTGCATGTGTATTTCTGCAGATCTACTATGGTACTCATTCGATTAGTTTAATAAAAGGAATGCAGTATGACGCGCAACAACCTATACATATTTTATCTGTACTGCACAAAAGCAAAATGCCATTGAGCATACATGACGGTATGTGCATTGAGAAGGTATTCAGTGCAGGTAACTTTTAAAATTATGTGCTGTATAGTTACGTATTAAAGTGTGAATGATACTAGTGTTCTTTAGGTGGCTCAAATTTACTTGATTATATATTGAAAGAATTGGCTATTGGGTCTTTCTACGTCGGACGTCCCAGCCATATTGGCGACCATCTCAAATGTATTCGAAAAAAAAATCGCGCCAGTTTTACTGCATTAAAAAAGGTAACTGCTAGTGTATTTCGCACACAAATACTTTTTGGTCACGTGGCTGGCTCCTGAACTTCCCGGGATCTCGTCTGAGAGTTCGTGAAAAACATTATTTCATAAGTACCTCTTCTTCTTCCGTGCCAATTTTGGTATACAAGTTAAGTGAAGGCTTCCGTAAAGTGTTTGAAGCACAGTAATATAATTATCATTTTTCGACCACATAGCCTCAAATAATTTCGCCGAAATGTATTTTATCTGCATTTTTACATCAATACTGCACTTTAAATGGATATTTGAGGAGTGAATCTTTAATCCACATAGGGTATATTTGTGGGGAAAATATTTTAAAGCTATCAACCTGTCAAACGTTACGAGAAAAATCGCAACTTTTACAGAATAGTTGTGTCAATAATGAGACGCAACTTGCACCATGTGGTGGTTGAATTAAAACATACTTTGTACCTAAATTGAATGCAAAGAAACAGTTCTTTTCATGTGCTAAATTTTTTCTTAGCAATTTTTTATTTGAAAAAAAAAAATCAGCATATCCACGGAGTGACTGACGATGAGTGGGGCATAGCGTCTGTCCGTCCGGACGCACAAATACATGGACAGACAGTCTGACGCGAGTATGGACAGCCAGAAAGACGGACGGAATCACGAACAGACCGACACACAGAAGTCCGGACGGACGGATGCACAGACAAACGAACGATTTGCCCCACGAATCATAATTTTGTCCGTGTATATGCTGTGAAAACCACTAACGCTATTTATTGTGCAACTCATAAAGTGGCTACCTAATACTAGTACGACTCCAGAGAAGGGAACGACCCATGGCCTCAAGAGCTTTGCGTCTAAACGACTTTCGAAGTTCCAAGTTCCCCATTTGCCATTTGGTCATACGGCAGCCGGCGCCTATTAGTTCGCTAATGCCGTGGATGGGAAAATATAAAAAACATATTTTATTTCATGAAGTAGAAATTGTATTCATCAAACTTGTCACATACAAAGAACGACTTATTGCTTTCAATTTAGGTAAAAGGTGATTTATAATTGAACCACCACATGGTGCAAATGGCGCCTTAATATGGACCAAAATTAGAATACTGTGAAATGAGTGATCTCTTCTCGTAGAGGTTAACAGCCTAAGCTGTCTAAAAATAATTTTTCATCAATATATCTTTTCTGTGAAGTAAGTAGTCACCGCTCAGATATTCATACAGAGTGCAGTATCTCAATGAGAAAATGCAAACATAACTCATTTTCGCTAAATTCTTGCAGACGTATGAGGCCGGAAAATCGTAACATTATTAATGAGTTTCAAACACCTCAATTAAGCCCCTGTACTTAAATTGTACCAAACTTATTATAAAAAAGGGAGCGGTACTTGTAAAATAATTTTTCACAAACAACACTCAAACAACATTCTGGGGAAGTTTAAAAAGCAATCACATGGCCCAAAAATTTTTTTCTCTCCGGAAGATTTAAACAGTTCACTAATTTTAGTGATTTTAAACAGCAGGAATTTTTTTTCAAACACATCTGCCATAGCCACAAAATTGGCTGGGAAATTAGGCACAAAGTGACCCTGTTACTTTCACTCAAAGACCATTGCATACTGCTAAATTAGGGCCATTTGTTTCAATCACGCTAGCAGGCTGAGAAAGCATAACTCAGTCCCAATGCAGCATAGCTTGTTCAGTGGCTGCGCGTGTTGTGTTCCCAGATAAATATGCTGCCCAGCCTTACATTTTGGCTGCAACACGTGCCTAAATACCGTGCAGTATGTATAACATTAAAGTGTTTTTTGTGCAAAAAAGTAACAATACGCTTCACATAACGAAAATACATTTAACATATGAAGTACTTAGCGAAGTTAAACGCCAAAGCAAGGCGATGCCCATAAAACTCTGAATAACCAGAATATTTTAAAGTTACACCTGATGAAACAATATGAATAAAATGTGCTCGAACGTTAGCAGTTATGTTCTAAGGAGCGTTTAAACTGCTCAAGTAGGTAATTCAGCCGCACAGACAGACGAAAGGTCTGTTCGAAAAAAAGTCAAGCTTCAGTGCTCGATCCGCTACACAGGCACGGCAGTCGGCAGTGTCAGGCTACGTCACGGGTGAACGAAAATACCGCTGAAGACGAATTTAACGAAATTGAATGTATTAGCAAATAGGCAAACTTCGCGAGGCGCACCTAACGCGAAGCAATATGGTGTGTTGTCACCCAATGCATCAACCCGAGTTATCACGGTAGTCTTACCGCACAAAACAAAAAAGACCGAAAAGAATGGCATGGACAATACGCCCTTGTTTTCCGTTCTCAGTCTTTCTGTGCAATAAGAAAAAAAGGAGTAAAAAAACTACCAACATGCCCAAGCATATGTGTCTTTGATGCGGTTGATGCTAACAGGAGCCGTCCCCACACATGTAATAATTTAAATCGTAAACTAAAATCGATGTGCATTACGAGCGGGCCCCGTTAAACACGGCTGCCAACAAACGGCGCCGCAGAAATCTGTTCAATTTCTTCGCTGAACCTCAGCGGCGCACGCTCACTCTGCTTTGTACTCCATACAATCTATTAACACTTTAATGTTAATGTTCGGCACTGCATGAAACCCTGGATCGAATTTCACGAGAAAGGAAAAACGTTGTTATTATGGGAGATATAAACATCAATCTATTAGAAGATTCTAATCAAGGTTCGGTTGAATATTCAAATTGTTTTACAGGCTTTGGTTATGAGCAGCTTCTTACGTTGCCGACAAGATGTATTACGGGTGGCTCAAACACGCTTATTGACCACATTCTATCTAACCACTTATCAAGTAATGAATGTGGCATAATACCCCTCGATATCACCGATCACTATGCCATTTTTTGTCGCTTGTCGTCGGCCTTGTCACGAACGAAGCATTCTTTTCGAAAAGCCCTCTTTGACAAAGTTTCATTTATAGATTCCATATCATCATTTGACTGGTCGAGAATTAAATCCGAAACAAATGCAGAGCTAGCTTTTGAAGCATTCTCATCAGTATTGAGGCAATGTATTCGCGAAGCAACCACTTTTGTTAGATGCCACAAAAGGTATCCTGCACCCCATAACCCATGGCTCACTGATGGTTTACTGAAGTGTATGCGTAAGAAAGACAATATGTACAAAAAGACGAAACGTTGTCCATTTAACTACAAATTGCAGCAGCGATATTCTTGTTACAAAAATATCCTAAATAAATTATTGAGAGACGCCAAAAAAAGGTATTACGAAGCTAAATTTCATGAAGCCACTGGTATCACTGAACAATGGAAGCTCATCAACTCTTTTCTGAACAGGAACTCAAAAGAAACACTAATAAATGAGATTTCTAGCATTAATGGCACCTACAAAGAACCAACAGCCATTGCGAATGAATTTAATAATTATTTTACAGTTAATAACACACCCGTTTCCGACAGCTTTGAAGGTACGCTTGAAAGGCAACCACAGTCCTTTTTTCTATATCCTACCATACCAGAAGAAATTCAAAATGTGATCAAGAAATTAAAATTAACAAGCGCGGGTCTTGATGAAATTCAACCAGTTCACTTGAAATATGTCGCTGATATCGTCGCTGATCCCCTCTCACATGTAATTAACCTTTTGTTTAAAAATGGCACATTTCCATCTGATTTAAAGAGAGCCAAAATAGTTCCTGTCTTTAAAAAAGGCGATAAGGGTTTGGTTTCTAACTATCGCCCCATTGCAATACTGTCTGTGCTCAGCAAAGTTATAGAGAAGTGCTTTGAAAAGCGACTAACAAATTACTTAACTAAATTTAGCATTCTGTCTGCCTCGCAGTTTGGCTTTCGTGCAGGCTACTCTACCAACCTCGCGCTTCTTTCATTCACGGATACGATTAAACACTATATTGACTCAGGTAAATATGCTGGAGCAGTGTTTATTGACCTCACGAAAGCGTTCGATTCAATCCTTCATAAAATTTTAATTACCAAGCTAAATGCGGCCGGTGTTGTAGGACCTGCCCTGAACTTCATTCACAGCTACTTAACTGACAGGGAACAGGCTGTTAGCATATCCAATCATCTTTCTAATTTTAAAATAATCAATCGGGGAGTACCTCAAGGATCAATTCTAGGCCCAATACTCTTCACCATCTACATTAATGATCTAACTTCTCACCTATCGCACTGTCTACCTTATCTGTATGCGGATGACACTACGATTTTAACTGCTTGCACCTCGATCGATACTGTTACTTTTAAACTAAACAGTGATCTTGAAAATATAATTCGCTGGTGTCGTCATAATTCACTGGAAATTAACCCTAGTAAAACAGTTTTTGTGCTATTTCACCCCACTCAAAAAAAGGTCACTGAATATCCGTCTATAACGGTCAATAATTATCCTATCAAAGCCTCCAGTCAGTGTAGATTTCTAGGAGTGATTCTTGATGCAAATTTAAAGTATACTTCCCATGTCTCACACCTAAAGCAAAAAGCAGCTTATGGCATCCGGATTCTCATCAAAGCACGTCCATACTTTGGTCTAAATACCTTACTTTCTCTTTACTATGCCTTCGTTCACAGTCACTTCACTTACTGCATTGCATCCTGGTGCAATACATATAGCACTCATCTTGCTCCTTTGCAATATGTTCAAAACCAGGCCATTCGCATTATCACATATCAACCATCACGATGTAGCGCATCTGCTATTTTACAAGGGCTTCGTATTCTAACAATTCATAAACTTTTTCTTTTCAACATGGCAACCCTTACATACAATTCTCTTCACTCAAACATGCCTTTCATGGTCTTCCATAAAGAACAACTCATTAATCAAAATATAACTCGATTTGCATCAAATAATAACCTCCTGTTACCGAAAGTTAGAACTAACTATGGCAGATTCACTTCTACCTTCACAGCTATTTCCGTTTGGAACGGTATTCCAAGTGACGTAAAAATGTCTCCAAACATAGGCAGTTTTAAAAAACGCTTAATTTCCTATTTACTTAATGTTTAAATAATTTTGGTGTTTATGCTGCTCAATCGGAACTAATCGTTCATTATGTTTGCTCTGTTTTGTACCAAATTAGATGAATAACATGTGTCTGGCATTGTTGCCGCTTTGAGACATACCACTTTTAACTTTTCTTTTTTTTTTACCTATTACTACTCAGCACATGTGATATTTGTATCGATCATTTATTATCTAACATGCACTTATGTGTATATACAATTCAAATTTCATTTCTTCTGCTGCCAGGTGTTATTGATCATTTGCTGATGGATTTCATCTGCTATCAAGTGTTTCGATTTTTCAATAATTTACTGTTTCTTTCTTTTGCAATGAAATGTACTTGATTCCTTTAAACTTATTCTATTGTTTGCCGAGTTGCTTTACATGTATTGTTTTCTTTATGTAACCAGCACAGGAGGTCCCCTTGCAGCCTAGAGCTTTGGGACCTCCTTCTGTATAACATTTTTCCTATGTATTATCTTTTATTGAATTAATAAAAAATATTATCTATCTATCTATCTATCTAAGCAAACAAAGAAAACTTTGCCCACAATCACACGTCTTCATCCCCGTGGAACCATTTGGACAAATATCCTCGCTAAGTAAACAAATGCTGATTTGTCATCAACCCGCTGAAAACAAAATTGTTTGAAGGCGTTATTCTCGTTCTAACGCAGTTAACACAGCGCTGAACAACGTGAGAGCGGTACTCACTATTCACTTCGAGTGCTCCACAATATGAATCCACAGGTCCAGTCTTCAGGATGGTCCACCTTCGCAATAATCATCACTGACAGAACACACTGGCCGAGCACAAAGCGCCGTCACTAAGCACCGACTAATAAACTCTATCAATCGAGAAGCCACGTGCACCACACGCACACACACGGGAGGGTTTTTCGCCAGCGCATGCAGTGACATGTAAGACGATGCCGGTCCCTTTCCTGCGCTCTGCGTTCGCGCCCGCAGCAATCCCTGGGAGCGAAGGTTGTCTAGGCGACGAGACTTCATGGCGTCAGTGCGCTCTTAGATCGGCTAGATGCAGTTTAATGCAAGCTCCGGCACTCTACTGATAGCGCGGACGCTGCTTTTTTTTTCTTTTCGCGGCGGTGATCTTTTACGTTATACTCGTTCTTTAACAGTGCATCTGAATTGCAGTGAACATTGTCACGGTGCAGTGCGGCCAGCACGAGTTACTACTCAGAACGCGCATTTCTAATATTCAGTAGGAATATTTAGCGTACCTTCACCAACCTATACTAGTGAATACTAGAAAAAAAGCTAAGCTGATGCTTTTTGCTTAGCTCTATTGGTCTTTAGGTACAGCACATTCAGGGTCACGCAGGCTACATTATCAGCACGTTATCAGCAGGCTACTTTAACAGCACATTCGCGCATCTGCACGCTTTTATGCAGCAAGCAATAACATTAAAGAATATGAACGCTCTGGCACGCAGTAAATAAAACTACTGACCAGCTGAAACTTTCTCAACCTGCTTAATAATACTTCTATCTTCACGTTGCGACAATACATTAGTACTTAGCTTGCAGTCCTTGGACCAAGACCGTGGCTTAAAATATTTCATCAATGTTGTTTTATCAATACCTACAAAGTCAGGGCTTTGACCGAAGCACGTCTACTGGGGAAGTTACATAGATTAAAAGAAGGGCATCCACAAAAAACAAAGAGAGACTGAGAGAGAGAACTAGAGATTGCGTTTAGGCTCCCCTGAGGAAAGCTTTGTTCGCAGTTAAGTCAACCAGGCGCCCGTCATTGTGAGCAAGGCTGCGTCAAGGTCACCGAAACGTCCTTCAGCATTTTTCTTTATGGTCGGTGTCTTCTTCCTAATTTCCATGACGCACTTTAAGGACACATGAAGAGAAACATTCGCTACAGTAAATAAATAAAACGTGCCTTCTAAAAATACTTGTGGTCAATGTTTCGTTTTAAGGGTCCTGATGACCTGTTGATGTGGTGGTTATGGCTGACCAACTCTGCTGTTGTTTTTTTGCAGGTGACGGACGTTTTATCTTCAGCTTTAAAGGTTTTATCTTATGGGGGACGGCGAGAGGGGGGGGAGTGTTTCATGAATGGCTACAGCAATGTGCACAACATTACCGTGTTCAGGCAAATCAGCGCGCTTTGTGAGTGTTGACTAATCACGCAAATGACACAGATGAAAGAAACAGATACAGGAGAATCGGCCCTTACTCTATTGAACAAGTGACGCTCCAATTGTCTCTTCCATTCTATTGTAGTTTGCGTGATTTCTTAATGAAAACTGGGTTTCGTTCAGATCACTTCCTGCTTCGATTCAATACTAGACCCGCAAGCAGCTAGTAGTTGGAGCCTTGCTGGCATCAAGATGGTTAGTGTATACTAACAGTATAAGCAAAACTGCTTAAAAATGTCGTGCATTTGTAACCTTGTAGGCACGTGTGCTCAAATTTGGGTGCATGTTAAAGAACCCCAGGTGTTCGAAATTTCCGGCGCCCTACACTAGAGCGTCTCTCATAATCATGTGGTAGTTTTGGGACGTTAAACCCCACATATCAATCATTTGAAGCCTGGTTCATAACACCCCAAATGTAAGGGTGCTAAGGGGTTGTTTTGAAATTGTTTTATTTACGAACACCTCAAATTTAAAAATTGGAGTGTAGAAAGGTGTTTGTATGGGTGTTTTCAATGCGTACACCCGTTTTACACGTTTTACAGTGTGGGGCGTGCGTGACACGTGTTCAGTAGGCGCTGTCAGTGGTAGTGCATGGTTCCAGGAATCTAGAAGTTCGTGTTGCCTATACATAAGCTTCGCCCAAGTGATTGTGGTTTGATCATTGTATTCCACAACCCGGTCAAGCTTTCTCTGTGTCAGTGAGTGATAGCAAAGGGACGATGCTAAAGTCGGTGGCCCTCAAGTCGGTGTGCAGGTGGTGGTTGGTGCGTTTGCTGAGGACGCAAAGCTCATGTTCCATGACGCTTTCTTGAGTGAGCGTTGCCTCTGCTTTGTTTATAACACGCGTCAATTGGGCTCTCTCGGATTTACGCTTCAGTTTAAGAGCTTCCATGTTGCGTCGACGCGTTGAGCAGCTGTAAGTCGGTCGGTCAAAACTATATGCGGGAAGCCAGTTACCTTGGGTTCATCGACGTTGTTCGCTGTTTCGATGGTTTTCGGCAACACTTGTAGAAAATCGAGCCTCCCGTTGAGAAGAAAGCAGGGTTTATTTCTAATGAAGCGCAGCCCGACTCCATACGTTGCTGCTGCAGAGCGTGAAGCGATGACATCTTCGATCTTTTTTTCCAACAGATGAATGAATGGACGGACGGACGCATGGATGGATGGATGGATGGATGGATGGATGGATGGATGGATGGATGGATGGATGGATGGATGGATGGATGGATAGATGGATGGATGGATGGATGGATGGATGGATGGATGGATGGATGGATGGATGGATGGATGGATGGATGGATGGATGGATGGATGGATGGATGGATGGACGTACGGACGGACGGATGGACGGATGGATGGATGGATGGATGGGATGGATGGATCGATGGATGGATGGATGGATGGATGGATGGATGGATGGATGGATGGATGGATGGATGGATGGATGGATGGATGGATGGATGGATGGATGGATGGATTTGTAGGCTTATGCCACAGGAGCGAAACAAAGACACGCCTGAACGATAACCGATGCCAGCACGGAACGTGAGCCGTGGCTTCACGTGCCACGGCCTAGCGCCTTCTTTATTTTCTTCTGTCGCCATCGCGCGCTCTCCGGTTTGCGCGCCGCCCGAACGAGGGCGCTATAGGGCCCCCCGTGTAGACTGGAAGTCGGAATGTGACATGCCGTTTGTGGTATTCCAACGGAAGATCAGTCGTAGATGAGAGGCTTTCTGGGCGGTCTCCAGGTACGCCGGCTTGAGTCGGTTCAAGCTGACTGTCTCTTCACGGCCGTTCTGATGTAGAGTGGCAGTTTTGGGGGTGCGGTGAAGGACGCGGAATGGTCCGTCGTAGGCTGGTGTCAAATGTGGTCTGACCACGTCGTGGCGCACGAAAACATGTGTTGCAGTGGCCAGATCAGGGTGGACGAATACGGTCTTGTGTTCAGAAGGTCTGGGGGAGTGAGCCGAGGTCTTGAACGCAGTCGAGGAGGCGTTGTAGGAATTGCTGTGGCTGGTCTGGTAGCTTCGTTGACGTGAAGAAGTCTCCCGGAAGCCGTAGAGAAGTGCCATACACCAGCTCTGCTGTTGAGCACTGCAGGTCTGCCCGGATGACAGCTCGTAAACCTAAGAGCACCAGTGGCAAGGCATCAACCCAGGTGGCTCTATTGAGGCGGGTAGTCAAGGAGGTCTTCAGTTGTCGGTGAAGGCGTTCCACCATGCCATTGGCGCAGGGATGATAAGCCGTGGTACGGCAATGTCTGGCTCCGAGGATGCGATTAAGGCAAGTAAACAGCGAGGACTCAAACTGACGTCCACGGTCTGTTGTCACGGTGCCAGGACAGCCAAAACGGGATACCCACGTAGAAATGAAAACGCGGGCAACTGTCTCGGCTGTGATATCTTGAATTGGAACAGCCTCTGGCCAGCGTGTGAAGCGATCGACCATGGTCAATATATACAGGTACCCCTGAGACACTGGTAGAGGGCCCACAATGTCTAGATGAACATGGTCGAAACGACGGCCGGGTGGAAGGAAAGGTTGGGGCGGCGTCTTAGTATGACGGGAGACCTTTGTCATCTGGCAGGGCAGGCACATGCGCGTCCAAGCGCGCACATCACCGTTGATTCTGGGCCAGACATAGCGCTGGGTGAGAAGACGCTGAGTAGCCCGAATGCCAGGGTGACAGATGTCGTGTAAGGAGTGGAAAACGGTGCGTCGTAATGAAGCGGGAACGAAAGGGCGGGGAAAGTCAGCTGAGACATCGCACCACAAGCGCTCAGATGATAATGAATGAGGCACCAGGTGTAGTCGGAGAGAACGGGGGTTCTCCCGAAAAGCGGCAAGCTCTCTATCTTCCTGCTGTGCCGAGGAGAATGAGGCCCAGTCGATGGTTGGCGGTGGAGAGTCAACCGCGGCTATACGAGAAAGGGCATCTGCGGCGGTGTTGTCAGTTCCTTTCACGTGGCGGATGTCAGTCGTGAACTCCGATATATAAGCCAGATGGCGGAGTTCACGGGGCACGTACTTGGATGAGTTAGTGCGGAAAACATACGCTAGTGGCTTATGGTCAGTCAGCACGTAAAACGAGCATCCTTCCAGGAAATGCCGAAAGTGCTGTATTGCAGCGTAGATGGCTAGTAATTCCCGGCCAAAGACGCTGTAGCGGGTCTCAGCAGGAAGTAGCTTCCGAGAGTAAAACGACAAGGGTCTCCACTCGGAGTTAATGCACTGCTGTAAGACGGCTCCGACGGCCACGCTGGATGCGTCCACCATCAACCGAGTAGGGGCGTTGCTGCGTGGATGAATGAGAAGCACGGCGTTAGCGACCGCTTGCTTAGCAACAGCAAAGGCGGCCTGGGCCTCTGACGACCAAGGAATGGCGGAGGACGGGCCGGCGGTGGACCGAAGGAGGTCGGTGAGCGGTCGTAGCAGTTCGGCAAAGTGTGGTATGAAGCGCCTGGAAAAATTCACAAGCCCCAGGAATTGGCGTAATTGGCGCAGTGTTGTAGGCTGAGGATAATCCTGAATTGCTTTAACGTGGGACCGGAGAGGGCGTATTCCTTTGGATGATATGTGATGGCCCAAGAACTCGAGCTCAGATGCGCCGAAAGTACACTTAGAGGCGTTCACAACGAGGCCGTACTGCTGAAGACGTTGGAACAGAGCGCGTAGATGGTGCTCATAATCTTCAGGTGTGCGGCTGGCAATGAGGACATCGTCAAGGTACGCAAACACAGTAAGAAGACCCCGTGTGACCTCAGAAATGAACCGCTGGAAAGTTTGATCCGAATTGCGGAGTCCAAAAGGCATCCGCACGTATTCAAACAACCCAAAGGGCGTCGTGATGGCGGTCTTAGGTATGTCGGCGGGCTCGACAGGAATCTGGTGGTACGCCTTAACATGGTCCACTTTGCTGAAAATTGTGCAGCCGTCGAGGCGCGATGTAAAATCCTGGATGTGAGGTAGAGTATAGCTGTCGTGGACAGTCTTGGCGTTCAACGCTCGATAGTCCCCACAAGGACGCCAGTCACCAGGATCACGCTTTGGCGCCAAATGCAGCGGAGAAGCCCAAGCGCTTGACGACGGGCGGATAATGCCGAGCTGCAGCATGTGGTCAAACTCCCGTTTAGCAATAGCTAGGCGGTCTCCGAACAGGCGGCGTGGTCGAGCGGCTGCCGGTGGATCCCGGGTGACGATGTGGTGTGTCACCGTATGTTTAGGCGGCTGAGTGAGGTTGTACGGTTTAGTTAACTCCAGGAAACTCGCCAAGATTTTTTCGAACGGTGAGGAAGGTATCAGCATGCGGATGGCCATTGGAGCGATGTCGGACAGGACTCCCGAGATGGAAAGACGAGTCTTACCATCTATGAGGCGGCGCCACCGCACGCTGACGTCCAAATCGAAGTATGAGAGGAAGTCCGAGCCGATGATCGGTTGAACCACGTCTGCGATGACGAAAACCCACCGGAAAATGCAGCAAAGGCTGAAGTCGAGGGTGAGAGATCGGAGCCCATACGTTGCTATAGACGAGGCGTTGGCAGCACGAAGCACTTGCCCCTGTGACTTTGAACGATCAGCCTTAGTCGGGGGCACAACGCTAATTTCCGCGCCCCTATCTATAAGGAACCTGGCGCCTGATAGCTGGTCCGTGACCATAAAAAGGCGGCTGGGACGAGAAGGGAGATTACATGCCGCCGTCAGTGATCCCGGCAGGCGTTTCCCTGCCACGAACATGGGGGTGTACACTTCGTGGCTCGGTGTCGGAAACGCCGGTGGTACCAGCAGAGGGGTGGAGGGCTGGGACTCCGAGCATCTCGTGTGCGTGGAAGAGCTCTACGACCGGAACGAGGCGAACGAGTGTCCTGCAGGGGGCTCCGGAGTGCGGCAATGGAGGCGGCGAGTTCGTCGATGCGGGCCTCAAGGCGCGAAATCGCTGTGTCTGCTGGTGGTAAGACAGCGTTGACAGATGGGGAGGTCGCTTCATGAACCTGATCGGCGAGCTCCGCCAGGCGGTCGAGATTGTCGTCGCCGGCCGCCGCGAGGACGAAGCGGATTGGCTGAGAAAGGCGTTGGAGGAAGAGCTCGCGAATCAACGCTGAGTGGGCAGAGACGTCGTGTTTCCCAAGAAGCTGTCGCATTCAGCGCAGTAGTTGGGAGGGGCGCCTGTCGCCAAGGTCCCCCTCTGCAAGGAGCTGCTGTAGGCGGACGCGTTCCGAAGGCATGAATCGTTCCAGCACCTTGGTTTTAAGGTGCTGATATGGCGTAGTGTTCGAGGGGTTGGAGAGGACGTCGGCGAGCTCGCTGGCAACGTCAGGAGGAAGGACGGAGGCTACGTGGTAGTAGCGTGTCGTTTCCGAGGCGATGCGGTACAGGGAGAATTGCGCCTCGACCTGATGAAACCAAACTTGCGGGTCCTGTGGCCAGAAAGATGGGAGACACAGTTGCACGGCCGAGACGTCCTGCGGACGTGAGGCTTGTTCGGTTGAGGGTGCATTCGAGTCAGTCATTGTCTTCGTCCGAGGTCACCACTTGTAGGCTTATGCCACAGGAGCGAAAGAAAGACACGCCGAAACGATAACCGATGCCAGCCCGGAACGTGAGCCGTGGCTTCACGTGCCACGGCCTAGCGCCTTCTTTATTTTCTTCTGTCGCCATCGCGTGCTCTCCGGTTTGCGCGCCGCCCGAACGAGGGCGCTATAGATGGATGGATGGATGGATGGATGGATGGATGGATGGATGGATGGATGGATGGATGGATGGATGGATGGATGGATGGATGGATGGATGGATGGATGGATGGATGGATGGATGGATGGACGGACGGACGGACGGACGGACGGACGGACGGACGGACGGACGGACGGACGGACGGACGGACGGATGGATGGATGGATGGATGGATGGATGGATGGATGGATGGATGGATGGATGGATGGATGGATGGATGGATGGATGGATGGCATAGCAGCACGGGTGGGGTCGCGCTGTTATGCTTGATGGTGCAGGATAGATTTGCGACCACAGCGGCCGCATTTAGATTGGGCCGAAATACAAAGAACACCCATGAATTAAGATATAAAAGCGCATTATATAGCTTCAAGTGGTGACAAATAATCGTCAACAACAGCAAACAACAGCGCAGTTTAGCCATAACCACCAAGTCAACAGGCCACCAGATTCCTTAAAAACGAACTCAGACATCATGTATTTTAGCAGGCACGCTTCATTTATTTATTGTAGCGAATGTTCGTCTTCATGTGTCCTTAAACGTGTGTCTTGAAAATTAAAAGAGGACACCAACAATAAAGAAAAATGCAGAATAAAGACATTGCGGTGACCTTGACGCAGCCTTGCTCACATTTACGGGAGCCTTGTTGACTAAATTGCGAACAAAGCTCTCCTCAGGAGAGCCGAAACGCATTTTGCAGTTCACTTTCTCTGTGTTTTTTGTAGATCCCCTCCTTTTAAATTATGTAACTTCCCTTAGCAGATGCGCTTTGGTCAAAACCTTGGCTTTGTAGGCAGTGAGAAAATAACATTGATGAAATGTTTTCGGGCCGCGGTCTTGTTCCAAGGACTCCAAGGTAAGTACAAATGTGTTGTCGCAACGTGAAGACAGAAGTAGTATTAAGCAGGTTGAGAAAGTAGCCGCAGGTCAGTATTTTCATTTACTGCGTGCCAGAGCGTTTCTCCTCTTTCTTGTTATTGCTTGCTACATAAAAGCGTGCAGATGCGCGTATGCGCTGTCGTCTTCGTCTTCCTAGCAGTACGCACGTCGCAATATGTTCTCCTCGAATAGTGTGACGGCCGATGCATGCAATATTGCAATGTCCTTACCGAAATGAAAGTGCTGATAAAATATAGCCTGTGTGACGCTGAATGTGCAGTCCCTAAAGACCCATATAGCTAAGCGAAAAGCATCCGCTTAGCTTTTTTACCAGTAATCTGTACGTTAGGTCGTGAAGGTGTGCTAAATATTGCTCCGGAATAATACAAATGCGTGTTCTGACTAGTAGCTTGTGCTGGCCGCGCTGCACCGTCCCAATATTCACTGCGATTCAGATGCACTTTTGAAGAACGAGTATATTGCAACAGATCACTGCCGCAAAAAAAAGAAAAAATGCAGCGCCCACGCTATTCGTAGAAGGCCAGAGCTTGCGTTCAACCGCATCTAGCCGGTCTGAGAGCGCCACAATGCGCCATCAAGTCTTGTCGCCTAGACAACCTCGGCTGCCCAGGCGCAGAGCGCGGGAAAGGGGCCGGCTTCATCTTACATGTCACTGCATGCGCTGGAGAGAAACCCTCCCGCGTGTGTGCGTGTGGTGTACGTAGCTTTTCGATCGTTAGAGTTTATTAGTCGGTGTTTAGTTTGAAATGTGCCTGCACTCTGTGCTCGACCTGTGTGTTCTGTCAGTGCTGATTATTGCGAAGGTGCACCATACTGAAGACTGGACATATGGATTCATATTGTGGAGCACTCGTAGTGAAATAGTGAGTACCGCTCTCACGTTGTTTCATTCAGCGCTTTTTTTACTGCGTGAGCACGAGAATAATGCCTCCAAACAATTTTGTTTTTAACTAGTTGATGACAAATGAGCATTTGTTTACTTAGCGAGAATATTTGTCTGAACTGTTTCACGGGGATGGTGGTGAAGTGTGATTGGGGGCAAGTTTTTTTGTTTGTTTAGATTGTTTGGAGTAGAAATCAGATTGAGCGTGCGCCGCTGAGATTCAGCGAAGAAATTGAACAGGTTTTTGCAGTACCCCTTGTTGGCAGCCGTGTTGAACGGGGCCCGCTCGTGATGGACATCAATTTTACTTTACCAACTAATACATGTGTGGGGACAGTGCCTGTTAGCTCTAAGCATCAACCGTATCTAAACACATATGCTTGGGCATGTTGGCAGTTAATTTACTCTATTTTTTCTTATTGCACAAAAAGACCGAGGACAGAAAACAACGGCGTGGTGTCCAGGTCGTTTTTTTTTCGATTTTTTTCATTTTGTGCGGTAACACTACCGTGATAACTCGGGTTGATGCATCGGGTGACAACCCAGCATATTGCTTCGTGTTAGGTGTGCCTCGCGACGTTTGCCTACTTGCTAATACATTCGATTTCGTTGAATTCATCTTCAGCGGTATTTTCGTTCACCTGCGATGAAGCGTGAACACTGCCGAAAGCCGTGCCTGTGTAGCGGATCGAGCACTGAAGCTAGACTTTTGTTTAAACAGACCATTCGTTTGTGTGTGGTCGAATTGCCTAGTTGAACAGTGCAAACACTTGTTTCAACATAACTGCTAACGTTCGCGCACATTTCATTCAGATTGTTTCTATCATGTGTAACATTCAAAATATTCTGGTTATTGAGAGTTTTATTGCCATCGCCTCGCTTTGGCATTAAACTTCGCCAAGTAATTCATATGGTAAATGTATTTTCGCTATGTGAAGCATATTATGAGTTTTCTTTTGTTGCACAAAAAACACTGTAATGTTATACATACTGCACGGTATCTAAGCATGTGTTGCAGCCAAAATGTAAGGCTGGGCGGCATATTTATCGGGGAACACAACACGCACAGCCACTGAACAAGCTACGCTGCATTGGAAAGTAGTTATGCTTTCTCAGCCAGTGAGCATGATTGAAACAAATTTCCCTAATTTACCAGTATGCAATAGTCATTGAGTGAAAGTAACAGGGACACTTTGTTCCTAATTTCCCAGCCAATTTTGCGGCTATGGCAAATGTGTTTGAAAAAAAAATCGTACTGCTTCGCTGCACTGAAAACAGTGAGCTGCTTGAATATTTCAAAAAGAAAAAGTTTTTGCTTACGTGGTTGCCTTTTAAACTTTCCAGAATGTTGTTTGAGTGTTGTTTGTGAAAAAGTATCTTACAAGTACCGCTCCTTTTTTATACCTAGTTTGGTACATGTTAAGTAAAGGGGCTTATGTAAGGTGTTTGAAACTCAGTAATATTAATACAACTTTTTGGCCACATACGTTTGCAAGAATTTAGCGAAAATGTGTTGTGCTTGCATTTTCTCAATGCGATACTGCACTTTGTACGAGTATCTGAGCTGTGACTACTTACACCAGAGAAAAGGTATTTTCATAAAAAAGTGTTTTAGACATCTTAAGCTGTTAACCTCTACGAGAAATGATCAAATATTTCACAGTATTGTCATTTTTGTCCATACTGAGACGCAATTCGAACCATGTGGTGGTCCAATTGAAAATCACCTTTTACCTAATTTGAAAGCAAATAAATCATTCTTTGTATGTGACAAGTTTCATCATTACAAATTTCATTGCATAAAATTAAATATATTTTTTAAATTTTCCCACCAACGGCAATAGCTAACTTATAGTCACCGGCTGCCGTATGACTAAATGACAAATGGGGAACTTGGAACTTCAAAAATCATTTAGGCGCAAAGCTCTTGAAAGCCGTGGGTTGTTCCCACCTCTGTAGTCGTACTAGTATTATGTTGCCACTTTATGAGTGACACAATAGATAACGTTAGTGGTTTTCACAGCATATACACTGACAAAATAATGATTCGTGGGGCAAATCGTTTGTCCGTACATTTGTGCTTTCGTTCGTTCGTCTGTGCATCCGTTCATCTGGGCTTCTGTGTGTCGGTCTGTCCGTCTCTCTTTTCGTCCATACTTGCGTCAGACTATCTGTCCATCAGTTTGTGCGTCCGGACGGACAGACGCTACGCCCCACTCATGATCATTCACTCCGTGGATATGCTAAGATCTTTTTCTCAAACCAAAATTGCTATGACAAAATTTTGCACATGAAAAGAACTGTTTCTTTGCATTCGATTTAGTTACAAAGTCTTTTGTATTTTGACCACCATATGGTACAAGTTGCGTCTCATTATAGATACAACAACTATTTTGTGAAATTCACGATTTTTTCTCGTAACGTTCCACAGCTTGAGAGCTCTAAAATAATTTTTCCTACAAATATACCTTATGTGGATTAAGTATTCACTCCTTAGATATTCATTCAATGTACAGTATTGATATACAAATGCAGATATAACACATTTAAGCTAACTTATTTGAGG
The DNA here is from genome assembly GCA_013436015.1 of Rhipicephalus annulatus. Taxonomy (NCBI): domain Eukaryota; kingdom Metazoa; phylum Arthropoda; class Arachnida; order Ixodida; family Ixodidae; genus Rhipicephalus; species Rhipicephalus annulatus. Next base: position 461,102 of record WOVY01000226.1, on the reverse strand, counting down.
CTATGTGGTCGAAAATTATTATAATATTACTGAGCTTCAAACACTTTACGCAAGCCATCCACTTAACTTGTCGACCAAACTTGGCATGGAAGAAGAAGAGGTACTTATGAAATATTGTCTTTCGCAAACACCCAGACGAGATCGCGGGAAGTTCGGGAGCCAGCCACGAGACCAAAAGGCATTTGCGTGCGAAATATTCTTGCAGTCACCTTTTTAATGCAGGCAAATAAGCGCGATTTTATCGAATACATTTGAGATGGTCGCCAAAATGGCTGGGACGTCTGACGCGGAGTGACCCAATAGCCAATTCTTCCATTATATAATCATGTCAGTCTGAGCCAGTTAAAGAACACTAGTATCATTCGCATTTTAATACGTACCTATACAGTACATAGTTTTACAAGTTACCTGTACTAAATACCTTCTCAATGCGCATACCTTAATGTATGCTCAGTGGCATTGTGCTTTTGTGCAATACAGATAAAATATGTATATGTTGTTGTGCGTCGTACTGGATTCCTTTTATTAAACTAATCGAATGAGTACCATTGTAGATCAGCAGAAATACACATGCAGTTGTGTTGATGCATACTTAAGCAATGAACTTGACATTCACTTAGATTGGTCGATGCATGCAGCTAATAGAACGTTGTCAACTTGGAGAAGCGCCTTTTTATTTGCCTGCGCTAGCAAGCTGAAAGGGTAAAGTAAGGTTCATATCTACGGCACGAAAGGTAAAATGATTCTGCCACAGCGAGCTTTTTATGGTGTTCATTGCTCAGCATACCTTTTCTAGCATTTCTCACTAGAGTGCAGCCCGATGCCACTGAATATTCTTGCTATGCACTCAACTTATACTTACACATAAGAAAGCAGGTAGTTATGCAGGGTGAATACTTTATACTGCACTTTTTGTGAAATTTCGGTCATCGTTCCTTGTGTATCTATTTTAGGTTTCTGTGATTGAATTTCTTGTACAGAAAGAACAGCTTCACCCCTTCTCTCGAAGGCACCAACCATCTCAGCAGCTGAAAATGATTGTGCAAGCAGCAGTGACGAGCTGCGCTTTTGCAGTTTGAGGTATACCAACACTGACATTACATTAATGCAAGCCCAATTACACCACCTTGACGAAAGTTCTCTTTCTTAATGTCTAAATTTATACTGCGAGATAAAATAGGTTATATATGTGACTCAAGAAACTCGCTTACGTTTTCTACGCGTTTTTTCTCTAGCGTAGAGGTGTCAATTAAATCTATACCGCTGGGTGGTTTGGCCGTCTAGCGCAAATGTTTTTGAAAGTTGTGGGGATTTGTTGTATTGAACACAATGGATTTCTAGTATAGGGAGAAAAAAACCTTAATCACGTGAGATATTTCAAAATTTTGCAGAATGCCATCCCAGTCCTGTTTGTCAGACTTGCAATTTTTCTATAATAAAAGCAGATGTGAACATATGGGCTTAAATGTCTTTTGCTTCCGCATTATGTTCGGTTGAACCTACGCTACAGGTTACTGCTTGCACTACTGTGGTGTAGTGCGTGCGTGCGTGCGTGCGTGCGTGTGTGTGTGTGTGTGTGTGTGTGTGTGTGTGTGTGTGTGTGTGTTTGTGTGTGTGTGTGTGTGTGTGTGTGTGTGTGTGTGTGTGTGTGTGTGTGTGTGCGCGTGTGTATGTGTATGTGTCTGCCACGTCCTACTTTGTCGTTCTTGACCCAGTCTGCCTACACATGGTAATATGGCCTACACATGGTCTACTCAAGGTCTACACTGGTCTTATGCCGCTCATTTAGAACCACGGCACCTTTTTAACAACCGCAAGCATGCAGGTATAAGTGCCGTGGGTGATGTCAGTATCTTCTTTCTTCTCTTTCAGCCACAGAGAAGGAACATATATGCTTCTCCCTGAGAACAATTGAGGGTTTGGCCAGTTCGTGATGCATATTTGATGGAATGAAGGGCTATGAACGGCTCTCCTCAACTCAAAAGACTAAGCGTCACCTCTTGTGCCTCTGCTTTTGTGTTCCCGTTAACTGCGCCTCATTTGACCAGGTATGCTTATCCATATAACTGCCATCGTTTCAAGGGTGTTTTTAGTGTTCCACCTCCTTCGCATGGGTGTAGCTTCATCCAACACTAATAGTTTAGGGGTGTTCATAAAATCCTAAATAAGTAGGGTGTAACGTTTCTTTACACCCTGCTGTTTCGAGGTGTTTGTAAACACCTTGTTGTTTATGGTGTTTGTTGACACCCCATGGGACAAAAAGTACAACCTTATGAGGGTGAAAAAATTTGCAGTGCAGCCCGCCATTCAACTTCCAGAAATTGACCTCATGAAGTTGGATGGCGAACCGTCATCACGGACACCATTTTAGGAGCTGTTAAATTAACTGATCAACAACAACGGTGGGCTCAACGTTGTAGACTAGTTCGCCTATCTACGTTCGGTTCTCACCGGTTACGCGGCATCGGCTATCGCGGGAATTCCAGCAACGGCAAGCTGCTATTGTGATGCCCTGGACATTTTAAAACAACGCTTTGCCAAGACCGATGTCATCATTCAGGATTCAGGCTCGCATGCAGTGCCTCATCAACATGCGACCTCTGCAGTCCTCCAATGATCTTCGAGGGCTTCGATGCCTTTATGACGGGGTAGAAACCCAGACTCGTGCCCTCAAGACTCTCGGAGTATCGGAGGACAGCTACTTCGTGATATTCTACCCCCTCCTACTGAAGTCGCTTCCCCACGATATCGTCCTCGACTTTACCAAGGCCTGATGGTAGATACAGCGCGAGAACAGAACGACGACGCAAAGACAAGAAGGAGTGCTCGTCCCCTTCTTGTCCCTGTGTCATCGTTCTGTTCTCGTGCTATATCTAACATCATGTCATACGAACTAGCCCAAACCATCACACTTCTAAATTCACCAAGGCCATTTCACGCCAACGCATAGAGCACTCAGGACGGCCTACCCAAGAACCGGAGGCCAGCATTGAATCTTTGCTGTTCTTTATTCAGACAGAAGTAGTCTCGCGAATGAACTGTTGTGCTGTACGTGTCTGGAAAACAGCACATTTCGAAGTACCAAAGTACAGATATACGCACTAGCATGACAGCTTCTTCACGACGTCAACGGATCACACCCGAGTCATTAACAACATCGGCGAAACCAGTTCCAAGCAAGAACACCTGCTTTTTTTGTGAGCCAAACTCTCAAAACACTGACAGTGTGACTGTTCGATTCCTGTCGAGGAAAAGAAAAAAAAACAGCTCCTTCATGCGGGCCGATGTTTCCGATGTACATTTCAACAACATTTGGCGAAAAATTGTAGAAGGAACGTCACATGTACAAAGTGCGATCGACACCATGCCGAAACAATGTGTGATCCTCGGTTACTGAATTCGATAAACAGTTCACAAACATCAACAGCGCTGATGCAGCTAGACATGATTAGAGCTGTCATCTCAAAGCAATGTATGTTCCTTCAGACAGCTACAGCTTGGGCCACCGCACAAGGAAACAAATGCCTAGTTCGAGCTTTATTGGATGGACGCAGCCAGCGCAGTTTCATCACTGAGAACTTGACTCAAAATTTAAGTTGTCACGTACTGGATCACGAGAGTCTAGCGATGGGATATTTCGGAGGACAGCATGATGAGAAGACTTTCTGGCCTGTGCTCGTCACTTTAACTTCTCAGCGTAGTGAGACGCCACAATCGATCGAAGCCCTCATCATGACAAACATCAGTCACCAGTCTGTCCCATGACCGCATCAAGCTTTCGTTAACAAGCTTTAACAGCAATGGTATTACTTCTTTGATGTTGATCAAGCCGGAAGCCCGAACGCGATCGATGTCTTGATCGGTAGTTAGTATTATTGGTCAATTGTCTCAGGCAATACACGAAATTTGGACAACATACTCAAAGCCGTCGACACTTGTTTAAGATAGACTCTACATGGGCCAGTACCAATATAACGCAAAATAACCCGAAAAAGGAGTAACGGAGCCCGATAGGAGCGCGCTATGAATGAATATATCGATAAAAAGTAACCACAGAGGAATGCATGCCGCGTGCAAACTACTTAGTCTCTCTCTCTTCCACGCAAAGAGATGAACCACGCGGGAGATGCAGGCCGTGTGCGAAACCGAGGTCGAGGAAACTAGCTGTCTTCCTCTCTCCTGCATCAGTCTTCCCGCTGATTTTCTTGGTGACGATACGTGTTGCGTCGCGCTCGGAGAGCTCGATGATCTAGGATTTACTACGCGGTTTTTGTGTGTACGCTTGAATGAGCGTGCGCTGCGGCTTTGACGTTTCGCCGCACCCATAAAATCTTGAGCTGGTCTCGACAAGTCGCCACGCCGTGCTTTATATCCCTAGCTTAGTAAAGATGGTGACGACCAACTTACGACACCGCGGGATGGGCATCAAGGCCAAGACAGCAGCCCTGTCGGATACTTGAATTGGTATAGCGCATTACGGAGAAGAAACGGCCGAGCAGACCGACACAAGAGGACAGAGTGCTGACTTCCAACTGAGCTTTATTGTCAAACTGCATCAAATATGTAGACCGGCGCAAGCATACAAAACCACCCTAACGCAACGACAAGATTACACACAACATCGAACCGTCACATATCACAGATTCATAGGCGGTTATCTTGATTAAGGCCACTTCATGTTCAGATAAAACCAAAGGGGCGCTAATACACGCGATGCCAGCTCTTGCTATACAATGCGCTTCAATAATTTCCCGAGTCAATTTTGACGGGTGCTTTTTAACCACTTCACATTGATCAAACATGGGGGAACATCCACAATCGCGGCAGTGAATTCCAATGTGGCCTTGGATTGCTTTGTGAACATTATAATGGTGCTCTTTTTAGCCTTTCATTAAGGCAGCGCCCCGTTTGGCCGAAATACCAATTACCACATGAGAGTGGAATCGCGTAAACAACCCCCGCTACACACGGCACAAACCGAGTTTTGTGCTTGGTTGAGCAACCAGTGGTACGTGATTTGAGAGGATTGACAGCTTTGCAAAGCCGCTGTAACTTATCCGGCACTGAAAACACCACTTTGACGCTGCATTTCCCCCTATCTTTTTTAGCCGGTGGGAAATGTCATGCACGTAGGGTAAAACTACGGGTCTTTTTCGGTCGTTAGATTCCGGCTGAGCCTCGGAGTTGCAGCCTTTCTTTATCTGTTTTAATAGCTTTTCAGCTATAGAAGCCAGTAGAATAGCTGGGTACCCAACACTCAAAAGCCTTTCAGCTTGAGCTGCAAAGCTGCGCTGCATGACATGATGACATGATTTCCTCAGAGGATTGATGAGACAAAGATTTGTGATGCTTCACTTAACTAACTTGGAATGGGAAGAGTCATAGGGTAAAAGAGGTTTTCCAGTTCTAGGTTCAAATAGCCAGCACACATGGTCGGGTGAAAGAATTAAATTCAAATCTAAAAAGCGTAGGCTGTTGTCAACTGGCATCTCAGGAGTCAATAAAAGCGGTTTAAAACATTCTTTAAAAGTCATTACAATACCGTCGGTTAGGTGCTGGCAGGCAGCGTCACTGCAGTCGATGAAAATTAAGAAGTCGTCTACGTAACAACATATTTTGGTGACAATATTTTGGTCAAGCATGCTCATCAGCAAACGGTCATGGTATGCAAGGTATATGTCACTAAGGATTGAGGTGAGGCATGACCCGATGCAGACACCACTATTCTGTATGTATTTACGATCATTAAAAAATACAAAAGTCGACTTTATAAAAAAAGACAGAAGCTCTAAGAGGTTACTGTTATGGACACCCGTGAGATTCTGGAAGGCTACAGCACCAAATGAGTCAATGGCATTGTCAACACACTGTAACAAATTCTCATGCGGCATAGAGTAATACAAATCCTTTATATCGACAAAAAGTGCTTTTAAGCCCCTGTCGGTATGTTCCAGAAAGTTAACCAAAATGTCCGAATTCCTAATTAAAAAGGGGTCATCGATGGTGAGCAAATGGGGCTTTTCTTGCAGAAGTAATGCCACAGTTTTTTGGCATGTTCCTCTCTCTGTCACAATTACCCGCAGAGGGCAATCGACTTTATGTGTTTTGGCCGCAAAGAACATATCAAGGCTAAGCTTCTTGCACTTATCCACTGCTTTGGCAAAATTTTCGAAACCCAAGGTGGCACACAGCTTTTTTGCTTGGGATTTAGCTTTGCTAAGGGAAGTGTCATCCTAAGCTCTAAAGACAGAATGAACAGCTGTGGTCACTTTCTCAATAATAAAGAGTTCGGTAAAACGACAAAACCTCCCTCTTTGTCAGAAGGTAACAGAGCTAGTGAATTGTCTTTTAAGTGTCCCACGACTTTCTTAAATGGCAGTTTTTTGGTCGAAAGCATGAAACGCGAAACCACATCAACGCCAACGGCAACACACCTGTCTCTTTCACCCTCAGGAATCTGTCGAGCCACTTGCCTGATGTAGGTGAGCAGATCGTATAGCGAATTGGCTGGTTCCGTGGTGAACTTTTGTCCGCGGCACAATACGCGTCGAACCGCTTTAGGGAGCGGTTCGTATTGTGCTGGTTTGTACTGATTTACTGGATGTCTTTCAGGATTGGGAATAACGTTAGGCCGAAAATTATCGCCTTGTTTACACTGGCAAGCGAGACCCTAAACTACAGATTCTTCGAATAGTGGAGATTCGCAGACTACCGTGTAGAGCTACCGTGAAATGACCGGACCTTTCATCATCTGTACCCGCTTGAATTGAACATTTTGCGAAATTCTGCGCGTGGGGCAGGTTTTTCGAAAAAAGAGATCGGAGACGAAAAAGACAAAGAGCTGGCCATCGATTCACGGGCTGCAGCAGCAACCCACGGAGCAGGCTGTGGTTTATTGCAAATAAACCCTCTTGTGTTTTCAATGGGAGGCCCACTTTTCTATACCATCCATCCATCCATCCATTCATCCATCCACCCACCCACCCATCCATCCATCCATCCATCCATTCATCCATCCATCCATCCATCCATCCAACCATCCATCCATCCATCCAACCATCCAGCCAGCCATCCACCCACCCATCCACCCATCCATCCATCCATCCATCCATCCATCCATCCATCCATCCATCCATCCATCCATCCATCCATCCATCCATCCATCCATCCATCCATCCATCCCTCTCCAATATTCACCTCTCCATGCGGCCCCGGTTGCTCGAGGCCTACAACGAAGTGTGGCGCACAAGTCAGGTGCCTCCCGGCTCGAAAAAGGCGCTAGTGGTGCCCATCCTGAAGCCACGGAAGCCGGCCACGTCGCCAATTGGCTTATTTTTCACCCGCTTGCGTGCGGTAGGGGTCCCGGCACGTGCATTGCGGCTGTGCGGGAAGCGCGTGGAATTGCCCTTCACTGGATTGCCGCCGCAACCAACGCATTCCCTCCCGAACAGAGTGGATTTCGCCCAAGGCGCTGTACATTCGACACACTGGCGGACTTAATCGCCACCCTCAAGATGGCCAAGTACCGTGGCGATTACGGCATCGACAAGCTGCTCGACATAAAAAGCGTGTGTGACTGTTTGCCCCACGCATCGATTTTGGACGCCCTTTGTGACCTCGGTGTGTGCGGGCGGATGTTTGACTACCTGGAGAGCTTCTTTGGCGACCACACTCTTCACGTTCGTGCTGGCTCCACAATCAGCTGTGTCGCTCCATCAGCGCAAGCGTACCCCAAGGCACCATATGGAGCCCTTTTCTCTTCAATCTGGTCTTGCCAAGCTTCCCGACACATCCCGCGCAACACGGCTTGTGAATAACATGTGGCGATTTACGCCGATGACATTGCACTGCTTGCGTGCGGCCCCGGTCGCCACCGGGCCGCCCTTCTCGAGTCCCTTCAGGTGGCCATTGACGCGGTTGACGCAATCCTGAACGGGGTTCAACTGGCGCTCGCCGGCTCTAAGATGGAGGCACTGCTCGTCCCCCCGCAAGCGTCGACACGCCGCTCCACGCCTCGGCTCTCACTCCGTGGCCTGCCCATTGAATGGAGCACAAAGGTGCGCTACTTGGGGGTGACCATAGACCACCGGCTCAGCTAGCGACCAACCGTCAATGATCTGTGGACGAGCAACTACAAAGTACTCGGTGCCGCACGCAGCCTCTTCGCGCAATGTCACGGCTGCGCCTTTGCCCTTGCCCTGCGATTCTACAACGCAGTCGCATCGGCACGCGTGACCTACACGGCAGCAGTGGCTTCGTTAAGTGCTTGCCAGCTAGCTACCTTGAACGTGGACCAACGCAACGCCGTGCGGGAGTACTACGGACTTCCTCACAACTCCCAGGCAGGCCCCACGATTGCCGAAGCGGGGAAACTGCCATCTCCCTGTGGGTGACACAGCGGACAGTAAATCATGTACTGCGACCTAAAACCACAAGTCAGGCGCACCTACTTGTGAACAGGCTATACTCTCTGTCTCACTCATCCATGGGGCAGCGGGCGAGTGAGCTCTTGACGGTTGTGACAGACATCCAGTGCTCCAGCTGTCCGGCTATCCCTCCCTACTGCCACATCCCTCTAGTGATCACCGAGGCCATCGGCATCATCAAAGCGAAGGCGCGCACCCTGCTGGCAGCGATGCAGCAGGAGTGCTCCGCCCTCATTCACGAACAGCTGAAAGGCCAGCTGCCTTTTTACGTCGATGGGTCAGTGCTTCGCGACGGCTTCGCGGCCGCCGCCTGCGTTGTGCCATCAGTCAGCGCGATTCTCAAGTGTTGCCTCCACTCCCTAGCCTCCTCCACTGTGACGGAACTCGCCACTATAAATTTGGCAGCCGATTGCCTGAGTGAGTGGGCACCCATGATCACTGCAGCCATCATCAGCGACTCCCGGGTGGCCTTGGCCGCGATATTGCGCGAGGAAGACGGCAGCCTCCATGCGCAGAAAGTTGCCCGGAAGCTACAATGCAGCAAACAGGCTGTGACCTTTTGCTGCACTGCGTGCCTTCACACATCGGAGTACCCGGCAGCAAGGCGACTGATGGTGCCGCGAGGGATGCGCATAACCCCGACACCAGCGTCACCAACTTCGTGTGCTCTGCAGATGCCAGCCGTCTCCTCACCACCCGCTAAGTGCGTGAGCGTCACCCCGATACACGCGTAGCCGCTGGAAAGCCCCCATGGCGGCTCCCTCTTAAGGGCGAAACCGCGGTTTCTTTTTCCATCTCCGCACCGGAGACAACTACACGGCCGAGCGAGAACATCGACACTCTAGGCGTGGCAGTCAATACTGCATGGACTGTGGTGACCTGGAGACTCTGAACCACCGTTTGCTTTATTTCCCGGCTGGTTACGCGAGCAGACAGGTGATGCTCGCAACGTATGGAGCTCTCGGCCTGCCTCAGTGAACTGAGCACCTCTTGTTCCCGAACAGTGGCCGCGCGCATATCAAGCGTACGCTGTCAGCGATGCTCGACTTTGTTGACGGATGCAGACTGCGTGAGCGAATTCAGAAAATTCGCGCCCCGTGATTTCGGTAGACGATCTGTGTGTCCCCCCCCCTTCCTTTTCGATCTCATCGTTCACTCTCTCTTTCCTCTTTCCTCTCTTCACTCAAATCTGTTACTCCCCATTTCCTTTCCCCTGTAAACCACTGCTGAGGTGTCGCACTTAGCTGCAGACAGTTGCCGGCTTCACTCTTTTCTTTTCCAATTCTAAGAACCACTTCCATCCCCCCACCACCGTTGTGGCGGGTGCACTTTTTTGTTTATCTTTACAGCTTCCAGTCTGTCCATAGGTAGAAGAAAAAATATTTTCTCTCATTACTCTTCGCATAGGTATAGCTGACCTACAGGCAGCAACTGCTGAAGATGCTGCTACTTTGCGAGTCGTGCTTGCATTCATTGCTAGTGACTGGCCAGATAAGAAATCACTGTCACCAGAATTACTGCCCTACTTTACAGTCAGATTTGAGCTGTCCTGTGCAAAAAAACTTAGTTGTCCACGCAGATAGTTACCAGTCCCGCATCAATGTGCGACAGACTTGTGCAATTGGCTCATCAAAGCCACGCAGGCATTGTCAGGACGAAACTACGGGTTAGAGAGAGATACTGGTGGCCTGGCTTGGGTAGCCAAGTTGAACGTGCCTAGTTGAGTTCAGTTTAATGAACTTTATTTGTCCAACGGCTGTTGCTGTGTCTGGGGCAAGGCTGCCAGGGGTACATCATTCGAGGAACATCTTCCGAGGTCCTCGGTGACAACCCTGGCAACTGCACTGTATGTCAAACAGATGATAAATCTGCTAAAACTGTTTTGCACCCCTCCAGCTTGTCCTGCGGAAAAGTAAACCGTGGGAAAAGCTAGGCATGGACATTGTCGGTCCACTCGAACGTGCTCTATACAACTGCAGATTTGCAATAACATTAGCTTATAGTGAAGGAATGATGACAACAAGAGGGAACAGCAAGCATCATCGCAGAGTATGGCACCACGACATCGGCGCTCGAGCTCCTCCATCTTCCTCGTCCTGTCGCTATCTCCGATCTCCCACCGGCCCGTTTGGTTCGCCCAGTAAACCTCGTTACATTTGGTGGATCGTGCTGGGTAACCACATCGCCTACAAGCTGGAACTCCGATCTCGCACCCTGCCATCGACCATGCAAGTTGACGCTGCCCAACAGACAGCCCCTCTCGCGGCTCCTACTTGCCCCGGCCTGGTTCACCAGCGAGACCCCCCGATCTTTGCCGGCACCGAAGACCAGGACGTCGAGGACTGGCTGTCGTCATACGAGAAAGTCAGTGGACCCAACAGGTGGGATGACACTGCTAAGTTAGGCACTGTCAACAGCTCGGCGGCTGTGCCACGGGACAGTTGCCTAAGCTGCTACTTTTCAACATGCAGGTCGTCACCATCGCAGTGATCTGCGCAGCTCTGCCCGCTACCATACTGGCCATCCCGTACGCACCCTCAACCTGTGTGGAACCATGCATTGGCCGCATATCGGTTGCTTTCCCATATGATAAGCTAACCGCCCCTGACACGGATTTCGTCACCATTGCCACCTGGGATACGCCTATGTCAGCAACATCAATCGCCACTTCGGCTATAAAGGAGCGACACCCTCGCGCGCCCAACTGTGGGCTCGGCGGCTGTGCCACGGGACAGTTGCCTAAGCTGCTACTTTTCAACATGCAGGTCGTTGCCATCGCAGTGATCTGCGCAGCTCTGCCCGCTACCATACTGGCCATCCCGTACGCACCCTCAACCTGTGTGGAACCATGCATTGGCCGCATATCGGTTGCTTTCCCATATGATAAGCTAACCGCCCCTGACACGGATTTCGTCACCATTGCCACCTGGGATACGCCTATGTCAGCAACATCAATCGCCACTTCGGCTATAAAGGAGCGACACCCTGGCGCGCCCAACTGTGGGCTCGGCGGCTGTGCCACGGGACAGTTGCCTAAGCTGCTACTTTTCAACATGCAGGTTAGTCGACCTTTGAGTCTTTACGCTAAGAAATCGAGCGACTTGTTTCTGGTACTGCTGCCGAGCCCCCAGTGTTTGTTATCCATTATTGTAGAGTGTATTGATGTCTCGCGTGCCTTGCTATTGCTGTCAGGCGACATTGAAACTAACCCCGGCCCGGAATCTAACGCTATACTAACCGAATTGCAAAAACTGTCAGCAGGGCAATCACAGCTAATAATCGAACTGAAGGGTTTAAAAACCGAACTCGCCGAAAATAGCAGCATAATAGTTGAACTTAGCAGAAGAATCAATAACGTTGAGAGCCACTGTCAACACATCGAATCCCTGCAACAACAGGTCAAAACCATCACGTCTGCTACTGCCGAGACAACCCAGGCAATCTCAGACATAGAAGCACGAATTGATGACGCCGAAAATCGAGCCCGCCGCAACAATCTAATCTTTTTCGGTATTCCCGACCCTGGCGCATCGGAATCTGCCTCTCAGATAGAAGAAAAAATCATTCGCCTTTGCTCAGATCAGTTGGGCTTAACTGTGAATCCCGACGAGATTGAGCGTGCGCATCGTCTCGGCCGCCACAATACTAGCCGTAACCGCCCCATAATTGCGAAATTTGCTCGCTTTAAAACCAAAGAAAAAATCCTGTCTAATGGACCCAAGCTCAAAGGCAGTAACTGCAGAATTGGTCAGGACTACTCCCGCGCAGTACAAAATGCCCGGAAACACCTTCTTGCTTTTGCAAAGGCGAAAGCTGTCGCCTTTTCTCTACGTTATAAAACCCTGTACATAGGATCCGCGAAGTATATGTACGATGACGCAGCGAAGCGTGTTAAAGAAATCAGATAGCAATTGCCACATTATCGACAGCCATCACAGCGCTCGATAACAATACGCCCAAGCACTACTATTTCAGCAATTTTTACTAACATACGGAGTTTTCTTCCTAAACGCGACGTCGTATGTAATATTGCCCTATCGTCTGGGTGTAATTTGTTAATACTTACCGAAACATGGCTTACTACCGACGTATCTGACGCAGAGGTTATGGATGACCTACCAGGCTTTCATGTTTTCCGCAAAGATCGTCAGAACTCCAGAGGTGGTGGTGTGCTCATTGCCGTCAGTGATACCTTGCCTTGCACCATTGTTCATACACCCAGTGATCTTGAAATACTATGGCTACTTTTCCGTTCCTCTCCTCATACTATCTTACTTGGTGTATGCTACCGCCCACCGCGAACAGATACGGACTTCATTGAAAAGCTTAGCTGCGTCTTGAACACACTCACAACAAAATACATTAACGCTCAGATATTGTTCTTTGGGGATTTTAACTTCCCTCACATAAATTGGAATAGTAATCCGCCTTCATCACTGAGTAAAGCCGATAATGATTTCTTCGATCTCTGTCTTAACTTCAATGTAAGTCAGCTTGTGTTACAACCAACACGCGTTGCGCATGGCTCAGCCAGCGTTTTAGATCTTATACTAACCAATAGTCCAAATAGCCTATCTTCGATGTCTTACCTCCGCGAAATTAGCGACCATAAAATAATCCACGCAGTCTTTAGCTTTACCTTGCTGAAACGAGAATCGTGGAGAAAAACAATACGCTTATACGGCAAAGGCAACTACGATGCCATAAACAACGAACTTATCGCTTTTTACTCGACTTTTTGCACCGATTTTCACAGCCGCACACTTCATACAAACTGGTCGATCTTCCAACAAAAGTTTACTGAGCTCGCCACCAACCACATTCCAGTTATTTCAGTACAAGCTAACCGCAATAAACCTTGGTTCAATAGGAAATTAAAATCTCTAGAAAATAAGAAAAAACGACTTTACCGATTCGCAAGGCAACAAAATTGTACCACGGCCTGGGAAAAATATTACGTAGCTGAGAAAGTTTACTTATCAGCTATACGTCATGACAAGCACTCCTTCTTTTATGACACCTTACCTTGTGTACTCAAGAGCAACCCCCAAAAATTCTGGCAAATTTTAAACCCCAAGCCACCTACTGCTGTTGTCATTACCGACCATAACGACATTGCGATTCCTGAGCAAGAATGTGCTGATGTATTTAACCTTGCTTTTTCATCTGTATTTACCACTGAACCTGATGCTCCTCTACCAGTGCCCCCACCCCCTGTCCAAGGTGTCATGCCAGCAATCCAATTCAGCGAACAAGGAATAATAGCCATAATTGAAAATCTTAAACTTTCATCAACTTCAGGGGCAGATGATATCAATACAAAACTGTTAAAAAACACCAAGAACATCTGCGCAGCCTATTTCAGAATTATTTTCGAGCAGTCCTTATCATCCGGTAGCATCCCCCTCTCCTGGAAGGAAGGGCAGGTCGTTCCAATCTTCAAATCAGGCAACAAAAGCTCTCCTCTCAACTATCGACCGATTTCCCTGACTAGTGTACCTTGCAAGATAATGGATCACGTCATCTACACGCAAATCATGCAGTTTCTTGACAGGCACAACTTTTTTCACGCATCTCAACATGGATTCCGGAAGGGCCTCTCATGCGAAACGCAACTTGCCATGTTCATCCACGACTTGCACATCAACCTCGATACTAACAAACAGGTAGATGCCATTTTTCTTGATTACGCAAAAGCTTTTGATAAGTTACCCCACCAACGGCTGTTACTTAAGCTCTCTCAGTTGAATCTACATCCCGATATTTTCCATTGGATTAAGGAATTTCTTGCTAGCCGATCACAGTCAGTACATATCAATAATTCCATTTCCGCTCCCCTCCCTGTAACATCTGGCGTTCCACAGGGCAGCGTCTTAGGCCCTCTGCTGTTTCCTATTTATATAAATGACCTCCCTCTACATGTTTCCTCTCAAATCCGAATGTTCGCAGATGATTGTGTCATCTACCGTACAATCACTAACAATGCTGACCACGCTGTTCTGCAAGAAGATCTTAACAATATTCAGGATTGGTGCAACGAATGGCTGATGACCCTCAACCCCAACAAATGCAAGGTAATATGTTTCACTCGCCGTCTTCAGCCGTTATACACACCTTACACTATTGCTAACACTTCATTAGAAACAGTGGATACATTCAAGTACCTTGGTGTCACACTCTCACATGACTTAAACTGGTCGCCTCATATAGCATGCATTACCGCCTCGGCCAACCAAACCCTGGGATTTCTAAAACGCCACCCGCGTCATGCACCACGCCACGTAAAACTTCTAGCATATAAGTCACTCGTACTCCCGAAACTAGAATACGCTTCTCCCATATGGTCACCTCATCAAGCATGTCTTATCAATACCCTAGAAGCCATTCAGAATTGCGCAGTAAGGTTTATTCAATCGTCATATTCCTATAACATCAGCATATCATTACTAAAAACACAGTCTGGTTTAAACACGCTATCATACCGGCGCCGCATTGATTCATTAATCCTTTTTCACAAGTTTTTCTACAGCTCGCTTCATCATGCCCCATATATTTTGGCCCCGCCACCGCGCACATCGCTGCGCACAGGGCACCACTTGCAAGTTTCTCGTCCACGCAGCCGCACTACAACATTTTCTGCATCTTTCTTTTGTCGATCATCAGTTGACTGGAACGGCCTGCCCCGCCATATCGTCGAAACCACCTGCTCATCATCATTTTCGGTAAAACTAAAATCTGCTGTTTTTCAATAAATGTAGCCACTATTTTGTAAAAAAATGTGTGTTAACCCCACCCCTTATGTAATACCTCCAGTGCGGGGTCTTTAAGGAAAATAAAGTGAAGTGAAGTGGTCTTCCGAATGTGATCACGCATTTACCACTCTTCGCCGTCTCCTGACATCACCGCCTATATTGCGCCACTATGATCCCACGGCAGCAACTGAAATCCATACAGACGCCAGCGGTGTCAGTCTCGGTGCAGTTCTCGCTCAACGCAAGCCTGGATCCCCTGAGTATGTCGTCGCCTACGCCAGCAGAACGCTCAACAAGGCTGAGGTAAACTACAGTGTTACCGAAAAAGAGTGCTTAGCCATACTTTGGGCAATTGTGAAATTTCGCCTATACTTATATGGCCGCACCTTTGCTGTAGTTACAGACCATCATGCCTTATGTTGGTTGTCATCACTGAAGGATCCATCAGGTCGCCTTGCTCGTTGGGCTCTGCGACTTCAAGAGTATGACATCCGCGTCGTGTACCGTTCCGGCCGCCAACATGCCGATGCTGATGCGCTCTCGCGATCACCACTGTCGACTGAGGCTGCCTCTATATCTTATATGGAACACGCGCTGTCCGCTCTTGACATCGACACAATGACCTCTGCACAGCGCGACGATCCATGGATAACTTCGCTTCTGGACGTCTTATCTGGGGTACCCACACTTCCCATCACTCGAGCATTGCGACGCCAGGCTTCGCACTTCACCATTCGAGGTGGCCTCTTGTACCGGCGCAATTACTCACCAGACGGCAGGAAGTGGCTGCTCGTTATTCCCCGAAAGCTGCGCTCTACAATCTGTGCATCATTTCACTCCGACCCGCAATGCGCTCACGCCGGTGTCTTCAAGACCTACGAGCGTTTAAGGAAGCGGTACTACTGGCGTGGGATGTTTACTTTTGTTCGACAGTTTATTCGCGGCTGCCACGAGTGTCAGTGACGAAAACAGCCACCGAATGCAGGGGCAGCTCCACTACAGCCGCTTGCGTGCCCTGACCGCCCATTCGATCGCGTCGGAATCGACCTTTATGGACCACTGCCATTGACCACAGCAGGTAAGCGGTGGGCCATCGATGCTGTAGATCACCTGACACGGTACGCCGAAACCGCTGCTCTTCCTACGGCGACCGCTCAGGACGTCGCATCTTTCATCCTCCATCGGTTTGTGTTGCGTCACGGCCCTCCTCGCGAGCTCCTCAGTGATCGGGGCCGTGTATTTCTATCCGACGTAATCCAAGCACTTCTCCGTCAGTGCCATATTGTACACCGGATGAGTACTGCTTACCACCCCCAGACGAATGGCCTGACTGAGTGGTTTAATCGGACCCTGGGTGACATGCTCGCGACGCATGTGGCATCTGACCAAACGAACTGGGACCTGGTTCTTCCGTTTGCGACCTACGCGTACAACACCGCTACCCAAGTCACCACCAGCTTTTCTCCATTCTACCTTCTATACGGACGTCAACCATCGCACACAATTGACACTTTGCTGCCATACGCACCAGATGTATCTGAGTGCACGACCGTGTCTGAAGCCGCCCGTCACGCCGAAGAATGCCGCCAACTAGCGAAGCAGTTTACTACGGCTGGCCAGCAACGCCAGAAAAAGGCCCGCGATGACGACCACCCTCCTGCCGCCAAGTTCGCCCCTGGAACCCTTGTATGGCTGTATGTACCACCCTGTGCACCTGGTTTGTCTACCAAGCTACTTTCAAATTACCATGGCCCATACCGCGTGGTAAAGCGCACATCGCCCGTCAATTACGCCATTGAACCGCTTACGCCACCCGGTGACCATCGTCGGCGTGGACACGATATTGTTCACGTGGACCGCTTGAAGCCGTACTTCGACCCGCTCGTTCCTAATTGTTAGATCGCCAGGATGGCTTGATCTTTCTCGACGGGGGCAGTTATAGTGAAGGAATGATGACAACAAGAGGGAACAGCAAGCATCATCGCAGAGTATGGCACCACGAGATCGGCGCTCGAGCTCCTCCATCTTCCTCGTCCTGTCACTATCTCCAATCTCCTACCGGCCCGTTTGGTTCGCCCAATAAACCTCGTTACAAGCTGACTACCACTATAAGTGGCAGGAAGTTTGTGTTACTCATGCAGTCACTCCCGAAGTGGTAATTAGATTCTTGACAACACTTTTCAGTAGGAAAGGCTTCCCTGAGGCAATTGTGGCGGACAGCGGCTCTCCGTTCAAGTCGCAACTATTTGAAACTTTCATCTCCGAAAAAGCCCCTCAGCATTTTTGCTCATCGTACTAAGGAACGGCCAAGTTGAACGTTTCAACAAGGTTCTGAAAGAGTAATTTCAGGTAGCTCAACTTCAATGCCATCTACTGAAACATGCGGTTGCTACTTAGGCACATATTCCTTTACGCCTCAAGCTACTACAGGCTTTTCACGGCAGAGCTTTTGCATAATCGCCAACCGCGTTCTAGAATCGACATCGCAGAGTTACACCCAAAGTCTTGTGCTCCTTTGTTAACGTTGGATTCTGTGAAAACACTAGTATTTCACAAGCAACAGAAAACTAAGCAACAGATTGATTCAAAGCATGGAACATAGCTTCCTAAGCCACAAGTGGGCCACAAGGTTAATTTTCCCCTCCCGGGCAAGCAGATTAAGCAAAAGGGTCTATATACAAATACTAGTCAACTTAGACTGAATTCATACCGCCTGAGCGATGGCAATGTATGAAATGCTTCAAAGCTCGTACTGGTTCATGCGGAGCAAAGCTCAGCTTCAAAGCAGAATTTACTTCTTCTGCCTAATTCTTCATTCAGGCAACAGAATTACTCCAAGTCTCCATGTTCTTCTGCAACGCCCCAGTTAGTGACTATTTCACAAACCACCTTACAGGCACCTTCACAAGAAACGGCTGATGTGCCCAACTCAAGTGCAGATTGTTTCGAAGGGGAGAAATATGTCTCAGGTACGGATGTGTCATGTATTCCAGAATCGCTAACACTCTCCGAATATGAGCATGCAGGTGAGCCCCAAAGCTCCAAATCTTCTGAGGTGCATGTGGCTCTATTGGTGAATCCTTCACCTCATTCTCCTGCATGCCCTCGTCCTAAGCAACGCCGTAAAAAACCAGCGCGTTACAAGGATCATGTTCCTTAAGCATACTACTACCTTTCTACATGCGACAACTACTGTATAATGCCGTTTTGTTTTGTGATTACGACGAGATATTTTCAATCGCTATGCCGAATTTACACGTGCACGAAAGAGTTAATGCATTTTTACTAGTCCATCTTACGCAAGTTACTATATGTCAAAGTTTCAGTGCCTTGCCGCTGTATAATGTTCTAAATCATTGCGATTGCATACTGTGGCACTAGTTTTGTATAATTCGCGTTTTCTTATACAAGTACGCAAGAGTTTCCATATCCTTTCTGTTCTAGGGGGAAATAATGTTGTGTCGGGCATTTCATGACCTCCGATCAGTTCCGGTTTCAATGATATGTGTCGCATAGCGTCACGCAATGGCTATATTGTGAGCCATTGCTGCGTGCTAATGCGCGCTCTCTGAATGAACAGTTCCCTCCCGGTTCTCGGCCTAACGTGACGCTCATTACAGCGTGCAGGCGCTAACGCATCTCCATTGGACGGTGCCCCGGCGGCGATACAACAAGCTGCAGCAATTACTGAAGGAAGAGGAAAAGACGTGCTAATATATATCACAAAAGCAAGAACCACTAATGTGTTAATAAAATCTAAACAGATGCCTAGAATGGAGAGAAAAAGGTCGTGTTTTTTTTTGTTCATCTGGTAGAATGCGAGGGGGAAAGCATTCAGCGTGCCCAGACAAGTTTTAGGGAGTGTGATATGGCGCTTTCTGTCCCCAATAGGCTACGATCACACTCGCACTTCGGGACTTCTGACACTGACAACAAAGCGCACTCTTTAGAGGTATGTAGGTCCTAGCCCAACATTATCAGGCATGAGCGATGTCATAAGATATTTGCGTGTCTTCCACGATTAGGCAATTTTTTCTGCCCTGCCGCGGTGTATTATAGGAATCAAGGTCCTCGGCTGCTGACCCGCAGGTAGCGGGATAAAATCCCAGTTGTAGCAGCTGCATTTTAAATGGAGGCGAAAATGCTGTAGGCCCGTGTGCTCAAATTTTGGTGCACGTTGAAGAACCCCAAGTAGTTGAAATTTTCAGAGCCCTCCACTACGCCGTCTCTCATAATCATATGATGGTATTAGGCCTTAAATTTCACGTAAATATTAATCAGGCATTTTTTTTTCAACGCGTGGTGAGTAAATAACAGCGTCCGAAACCATGTGCTGGCATTGCGTGCCCGGAACGAAGCAGCAGAGAATGGATGGATGGATAGATTTATATGGCTGTTCACTTTAGATCAGGTGGTGACTGACTCCACCAAGCCGTAATACTTAGTGAACCAAAACTAGATTCATCTCTTTTTTTCTTCTAAATAGTGAGGTTGAGGACTGGTACTTTGCACTGAGGGTTTTAATTTTCACTCGTGCCTTGACCTTAACAGCCATTCAGATGACTTCCTTCTAGTTATTTCTACCCACTTAAAGTCTATTTTGCCCTCACTGTCCCTAAACCCCAGTGTTTTGAAAAACTCTGCGCCATCATCCTCAACTATAGGGTGTAGCCTTTTCCAGAACATTATCAAGTGTTTCGAAGTTTCATCCTCCTCTCCGCACACACTGCATACCGTGTCCTGATATGTCTTCGTTCGCAATACTCTCGTCCTCGCCTCAAATAGTAGGGAAATACACCGAGTATTATCATAGATTCTTTCCTTGGCAATTTCCTGCTTAAAAGTTTGCTAGATCTATATGGCGGATTTATTAATCATGCAGTTTCTCCACATATCGGTCTCAGCTTCCTTCACCTTCTTCTTGACTGATAGTTCTTTTTGGTTCGGCCACCTTCTGTTTTCTGGGTATTTACCAGTCAATTTTCAGGTTCACTTTCTCCATATTGTATAGACATTCATCATGTACAAAGAGCTGAATACCTTCCTAGCCCAACGCTCCTCCCCCATTTCTCTCAATCGCTTCTCAAATTCTATCTTACTGCTAGCTTCCCTACCCTCAAATGATGTCCATCTCATACCACCTTGTACTCCCTGATTTGGTGTATTCCCGTGAGCTCCTAAAGCAAGCCTGCCTATTCCACGTTGCTTAATTTCTAATTTTGTCTGAGCTTCTGATCTCCCGCTCAAGACCGCATTTCCGAGTGTCAGACCGGAAACCATCACCCCTTTCCATATTTCTCTCACAACATCATACCTATTATATTTCCACAGTGCCCTGTTTCTCATGACTGCTGCATTCCTGTTACCTTTCGTCGTCACGTATATTTCGTGTTCCCTTAGGTACTCGGTCCCTTTGCTTATCCATACGCCCAGATATTTATATTTATCTGTTATCTCTAGCGGGAGCTCCTGTATTCTAAGCTCACTACCTTCATTATCATGGAAAAATTATGACTGCTGATTTTTTCTTACTCAATCTGATATCTAATCTATTTCCCTCATTACCACAGATGTCCATCAATCTCTGCAAATCTTCCTTGTTGTCGGCCATAAGAACTATATCATCAGCATACATTAATGCTGGTAGTGCCTTATCAATGAGTTTTCCTCGTTTTACGAAAGTGAGGTTGAAACCTAGTCCATTTTCCTCTAATTTGGCCTCTAATCCTTGTAGGTACCTCATTAATAACAAGGGTGACCGAGGACATCCTTGCCCTAGCCCACGTTTTACCTTTGTGTGCTTGGGTACCTGTTTTTCCCACTTTATAACTACCTCTTTACCTTTAGAGATATCCGTTAAAAATTAGTGACTCCAACTTCCACACCTAGTGTGTCCAGAATTTCCTACAAGCCCTCTTGAACAACGCTATCGTACGCTCCCTTGATATCCAAAAATGCTAACCACAGGGGCCTGTGTCCCTTTTCTGAGATTTCAATGCACTGCGTCAGTGAGAACAGATTGTCTGTTTATGTCAGCTTTGTCCCCCTTTCTTTTATAGATGATGCTCATCTTGCTAAGTTTCCATCCATCACCATCGATTATTACTTTGCTCAGTGCCTCTCTCAAAGTCTGCTTCGACTTCAGACCCAATGTTTTTATCATCATAATTGGAATGCCATCTGGGTCTGTTGATGTACTAATAAGAACCCTCTTCTGAGCCCTTTGCCACTCTCGTTGTGATAATGGCGCCATTGCGCCATTTGATGCATCCTTGTCTATTGTGGTGCATAAGGCAATTTGTTGAAATTTTTCTGTCATCCTTGTTATACGTTCAATAGCTTCGTCCCCTTCAAGCCTAGCACCTTGAGGTGTATTTATAAAACTCTGCTCTAGGCTCATCTCATTTCTTAGGGAGCTTAGATCGCTCAAAAATTTCGCAGCTGCCTTTCTATCAATTTTATGTACTTCTGCCAGCCACTAAGCCCCCTTTCTTCTAATGTTTTCATTGATCAGAAGGGATGCTTCTCTTCTACAGCTTAGATAGATGTCCCATTTTCTTTCAACATCATCTGTCGGTTCCCCTGCTGCTCAGTATGCCTGTGTTCCCTAGAGGCTTCCTGACGTTTTGCTATGGCTCGCTTAACTTCCTCATCCCACCAATTCTTGGGTTTGTGTCTTCTTTTCCGGATTGACATTTCACGTGCCTTAGCAAGTTCCAGCTAGACAGTCTGATTATATTCGTGTATGTCCATAGTTTTCATCAACCTCAGCGATTACTTCCATAATTTGTTTAGTAGCTATTTCTGTTCGCCTTTCTCGATACAAGTTTTCCTGTAGTTTCTCATGTTGTCTCCTTCCCACTTTCGCTGCTCTTCCAAAACCTAGCTTGAGAGGCTTGTGATCACTACCCTGACTTCTGGAGCCACATTCATCTATGTGCATTCCCCTGGGCCTATCATACATCCTATGTGACATCAGTGCGTAATCTATCGTCGACTGCAGCCTCCCTTCCTGCCATGTTATTAGCCCTTCACTCTTCTCAGTACTGTTGCGAAGAATCAAAGCATGCCTTTCACACATATCCGTCATCGTTTTGCCTGTTTGGTCGGTATACCCATCTATATCTTCTATGTGTGCATTCATATCTCCAAGTAGAGTTATCTCGTACTCTCTTCCTAATTCCTCAATGCCATTTCCTATACACTCCACCATTGCCTGGTTTTCCCTCTACCCTTTGCTCCCGTCCACAAGTACACCGAACCAAGGAGTGTCATTTGCCCTGCCACTTTCTCATTCAGCCATAAATGTTCTTTACACTCCTGCTTGACCCTTTGCCAGTCATTACTTCTATGAATGAATGCCCCAATACCCCCCTTTTCTGCTGCCTTCTGTTCTATTGCAATATTTCCACGCGTAGTCCGGATTGTTATGAGGTGTTTCCACATCTCTAAGATGTGTTTCTAGGAAACCTTATACCATCGGCCTCTCCTGCCTTAGTTGTTTTTTGTCTCTTCCCACTTCAACCAGTTCCTGCCAACTTGCGTGTTAATATACCCTACGTCTGAATTGGCTCGGTCCTCGTGGCTACGTCCATTCATGCCCCGGACTCTACCTGTCTTAGATATTGGTCTAAGGTATGATCTTAGATATGGTCTACCTGTCTTTATGATCGTATCTGTCCATACCACCTGTTAAAAGCAACGCCCCACGAGCTCAGAACTCGCCCTCTCAGCGCTGTTGCCATGCGGCGTAGATTCAATGAACACACACACACACAAACAAGAGTAGTCTTGTGAGCCGGGAACGCATAACAATTCATCGTCAGAGAGAGGCGAAAGCGAGCCGAGGCACGAGTGGCGTCGGATGCGTCCGAGCGAGCTCCAGCACCGAACCACGTTTACTCCTCCTGGAGCCACCGCGGATTCACTTGTAACATCACTATAATATAAGGTACTTTTAAATCGAACCTTACCTCAATCCATCATTTTGGACATCGCTCAAAGGCTCATGCACTATCTCTATCTAAGTAGGGGTTCTGTCGCACTTTATGAGCACTTTAGAATACTACATGACTGCCTATGAGATCTCAACCTTTATTCATAGTGCGTCTTACCTTCTCCTGAATGGGCACTAAGGCAACTATTCAATCGACGTTGATTGTTGAAATAGTGGTGCAGAAACCTCGTTATTGACACGAAGATATTTATTGTAGGTTCGTGTAAACAAAGAACCGTTTACATCATCGTCATCGGGGAACGAGCTGACGAGACCATTTGCTTCCACCCAAATTCCGAACAATCAATATATTTACGAAACTGCGAAGAGAGAGTAAACAACAGACAAAGAACAGAGCATGCAAAAGCAGAAGGAGCTTAGCAGGAATAATAGATTGCTAAAAGATGCGAGCAGTGCGAAGGCAATAAATGGTCACTGGAGTACCCATATCACCCTACACCGGGACGCGTTCCTTGCAGCTGATGCGAGGGAGTAACGACGAAGACGCACTCATGCAGCAGGAGAAGTCTGGCGAATAGGGCGAGGGACGCTCACATCGTTTTCTTGGAGGGAGAAAAGTGTCGGGCCAGTTGAAATCAGTAACCTTTCGGCGTTCGACAGCCGCAGCTTGCACACGAAGCCAGAGTCGTTTCTTGGCCAACGCCATAAGACCAGAACAAGCCTGGCCCACGTCAGGCGACGAGAAGAACCTCTGCGTCCATGTGGGAGCCCGCTGCGACCTTGATGCAAGAGCTCCGCTGGCCGCCACTCCCGCACCATGGCCATCTTCTTCGTTCGGTCCCGACTCAGCCACGTCGGCCTAGCTTCACTGCCCCGACTCAGCCACGTCGGCCTGGCTTCACTGTCCCGACTCAGCCACGTCAGCCTGGCTTCACTGTTCTTCTTTCATGGCTCTCCTTAATCTCCGTAGAGGCACCTTATTGGCTTAAAATGTTCACGCCCACACGTGCCGCAACCGAGTGTCGTCTTCATCGTCCTCTTTGTTTGAAGCTGATGGCGTGGTGCACTATCACATCACAGTTATATTACTTTTGTGCCAATTAGGGGCTTATTTTGAAATAAAATTACGTTTTAATGACCCGCATCTGGTTAGTGCACTTCAAATTATCCGCCTCAAGAAGCGGACCGACTTACGTCACTGCTGCCGTGCACAACATTGCCCGGTTTCACTGCGTGGTCGCCGACATTAGTAGACAGAACGAAGGCAGCGGGAGGCACAGCAGCAACAATGGTCATTGATCAATTTTCGCCATTGGCTCCGATATAGCAGACGTGATTTTGGTTCAACTGCACCCCCGCTAGATGGCACGACCTGTCCAGTGAAGCTAGAGCTCATTTATTTAGGGACTTTAAGTGTAACCATGTGAAAATTGAATTCTTGATCCAATCGTGCCATTACCAATAGTAACGTCCGGCGGTTATTTTTTTCGTGAATCAAAAGGCAACAAAGAAGTAGCATTTTATTGTGTCTCTTGATGCATGGAAGGTTCTTTATTCATTGCAGCTAGATCGATTACTGGTTAATAATTGTAGGCGGTTCGTCTGACATCATCAATACTTTTTGAAAATGTCATACTGTGGCGCATGTATATTTGTTCATTTACCTCAATTTCTCGGTAAGTAGGGCACAGCAGTCGATCATATTTTTGTTCTAGATGTTGTCTTACATTGAGTTTTCACTCTTACGTAAGTTCTTATTTGAATTTAGTGTCCTATTACTTGTTTGGAACTCAATATTTGTCAAAGAAAGAAAGGCGGCGTGGCTTCGAACGTCTAATCTTGTGAGAGTAGCTATAGCTTAGTGCTCTGGATGACCCTCCTCCTCATGCGTCATTCACCCGTAACCTCTTTTTAACTCGCTTAATTTCAATATTGTTGGCTTTAAAATCTCCGCTAGTCAGGCCTGAAAAGCAGCATTGGACGAAGTCGTAGCACACTTTCGATCAAGGTAGATAACGTCAGGAATTCAATCAAACTTTGTTGAATTTAGTAGATGTGTTACTATAATAGGATTACACTTTTCTTGAGCTAAATATGTTGCTTACGTACTTCGATTACATAATACTAATAGTAAAAGGAAGGGGCGTGTGAACAGCAGCTGCACTCAGCGGCACCGAAGATTTCTTGTCACACCTTGGTGACGTAGTTGCAAAGTGTTGCGAGACGATAATCCGTGTTGATGCAGATGACGGAGAAATGCACGGTTTTGTTTTGGAACCCAGGGCTGTGCATTAACAGCACACTCCCCATTTAGTGCCTCACCGTGTGGGTGCCACTATGGTTTTATACAGTCATCAGATGCACGAGGTCTGATATCATGAACGAAAGTCTTCCATTCTTTGTCGGCTTCGCTTCAGCCTTCGGGACGTTGCCGTCTGCACTAGGTAGGCATTTTATGATCACGCTGACAGGCCCCTCAAAACAAACGACCTGCGTGTTCTTGAGCAAAACCAAGTCGCCAACCCTACGGCGTGGTCGCTTGATATGCCACTTTCTTCTTTGTTGAAGTGTGGTCAAATAGGTGGTGCGCCATATCTTCCAGAACTGGTTCGCTATAGGTTCTGGACCTTATGCCATTCGCTTTTGTAGGTCTCCAATTGCAGTTTGCCTAAGCCTGATGTCGTCCATCGCAACTTCTGCGTCAGGATTGCCGCTGGGGTTTGAATTACGTAATAATGGCTAGTTGGGCGAGTTGGTAATGATCGATATTATACTGCGCAAGCAATGGACCAAAAACGAAAGGAGAAAAAAAGGACAGACAAGTGCAGACTATGAACGGAACCTTTATTGCAAGAGCGAGGCAATATATGAAGCAAAGTATAAAAAGCATGGCACGCCAAAGGGGGAGCAGAAAAAAGCACGAAGGACCAAATCATTAAGAACTACGCGCGTTTTCGGATCAGATGACACTAGGGCCTTAGCATTGATGATCGCGGGCACTTCGGTCATGAAAGTTGCCAGGATCTCGTGGGTTTGTCGATGACTTTAGAATCGCAGCGGCATCTAGTCGAGGATCCAACGTGCAATCCCCACCATCCTTTCCTATACTCGACGCACCCATAGTGGGAACAGGGGAAGTGAGAACAGAGAATGAACAGGGGAAGTGCTTCAGACAAGCTGGCCGACGTTTCAATAGGAGGGTCTATCTTTGTTAAAGGCGCCTTATCATTCGTGGCCTGTTAGTTTTCATGGGGTTAGTAGTGACGTGATGTCCTGGTGGGGGCGTGTGTCCCTGTTGGCAAACGCCATCTGAAAAAAAGAACTATAAAGCACAGGAGTTCAGTCCTCGCTTCATTACAAGTTACGTGGTAATTATTCAAAATGTTCTCGTAGGGTGAAAAAAAAGAAAGGAGAAAAAAAACAAAACACGCAATGTAGGAGTGTGTGATGCAGAATAATGACCGCTACAGACACGAAAAAAGGAAAGAGCTTGAAAGTTCGAAGTCGACAGACGTTCGGCGTGTCGTGTCCGGCCACCACAAAGGGTTGCAGACGATAGCGGCTTCGTCGGCAACGCGGAACATAACGTAGAAGTATTGCCTTTTGTGCGATGGCGTCCGAAGCATGGGCCTTGCCTTCTGCTCGTGAGGTCTGAAAGGCAGCGCTCTACGAAGTCGAAGCACACCCTCTATCCTGGTAAATAACGACAGGAATTCAATCGAACTTTGTTCATTTTAGTAGAGGAGTTACAATTATTTTGTAACCATTTTTCTTAAGTCACATATGTTGGTTACATAGTGTGATGGAGTGCGCGGAGTTGAAAATGGTTGAAGTGTTTGGAAGTTGAAACGGGGCGAGTAGAATTTGAAGTGCGCGCCGTGAACCAAGTTCGAAGTCGGCAAGGAAGAAGATGGCATGGATGTTAATCAATAATAAGAAACGACTAAAGTGCCAATTCAAGGCAGACGCAGTGTAATTCGAGGCAGGCGAGAGCCAGAAAAGAAGAAGAGGAGTCGCAGTCGTGGCTGGAGGTGGACGAGCCACGCATAAGGGTGATCGGGTTTCGGACCCAAAACAAGGCTTCTATCTCCATCATCCGGTGACCTGAAGAGCTCCAGGACTACCTGGCTGCACTGACGGTCCCGTGCCCACGGACAGATCTGAGCTGTCGATCTCGGGCTCGCGCTCGAGCTCAGACGGAGGTGTGCGGTCGGCAGTCGGCCTCGGGGCCAGTGCGGCAAATGCAGGGTCAACTGGTGCGGCGTCAGCTTGTGCAGGGTCCATCGGCAGCCTAGGAAGGCTGTTTATTCTATGGCTAGGGTGGCTGCCGAGCCCCGAGGCCAACTACGACGACAACTGCATCGACCCCGTGCTTCGCGCCGAAGCTCGTACACAATGACGTGGGTGAGATGCCGCTCCTTTAACGTTCCGCTACGCACTCTGTGTATAGGAATTGCGTGCTTAGGACCATTTGTTTAGCCACAAGTGTTGTGCTTCTGTATTTCTTGGTGACTGTATGTGAGAGGTGGGACTCATCATATTTTGGGATAAGTGGTTTGAAGCTGTTGCCTATAAATGTTTGCGTCAAATGGCCTCGTCCTTCGGGAAGTGTACTGAGGTGGCTCCTCCGACCTCCCAAATTGAACCTGCACGTTGTGCGAAAAAAAACCCCACAACGTCACACATAGGTCGACGATTACATCGTCCTAGTCGTCAAAGGCAGTGGTGTGCGACCAGCGGCTGCACTCAGCTTATCTATAGTGCCCAGAAGAGCTTAGCTCAACTGGGGATGTTCTTGCCACAACCTGGTGTCATAGTTGCCCAGTGTTGCGTGACGATGACTCGTGTTGAGCCAGATGACGACGAAAGGCACGATTTCATTTGGAACCCAGGGCAGCGCATTAACAGCACACTCTTCACCATCAAAAGTTTGCCGATTTCGAGGGGTAACGCCCCTACTATGACGTTTTCTGTCAACCAAATAGTTGCGCGCTCCTGTTTTGCGAACTAATCAGCTACTTTCACGTGATTGCTACGTTGAGTACAAGAAAAGTAAACGCAAAATTTTATAACAGCTAAAAATATACTGGTGGTGCCTTAGCACCATTCGCTGTGACGCAGTGCAGGGTGCTAAGAATCTATGGGTCCGGACAGGCCGCCATCGGAATCTGAACTTTGCTGCATTTAACGCTAGAACACAATCTAGAAAAGGAAGCCTAGCATTGATATTCGAGGAAATCGAGGGCATGAAATGGGAAGTAATAGAGCTCAGCGATAATATAACACGTCCTATGCTACCGTGAATTTGTTGACAAAAGAGAACCAGCTTGCAATGGGGTTTCTTATCCACAAAAATATCGCTGGCAACATAGAGGGATACTATAGCAACGCCTCATTTATTTCACTCAATGCCAGTGCAATTGCGCGCCCTTCAATGGGAGCCGTAGTTCCTCCTTAGTTCAAACAGCGGTCGTCATGTGACGCCGTAGTAGGGGCAGGGCTCCTTGTATCACACGCACTGTTTGTGAGCGCTTTTCCACGGAAACGCGATAGACGTGTGTCCCCCTCCAATATCATACGCCTTTCAGACTTGTTCCTTCAGGCGCCTTTTTTGTGCCTGGAAGCAACGCCGCCGCCACTTCACAGTGCTAATTATGCAGTGGCATCCCCGCTACGCGTGCCCATTGGTTACCCGCTTAGCGCCACGAACGGCGACACGCTATCTGAAGAGACCGTATCACTTACAAAGCCAGCGTGACCGCCAACATTGTGATAACGAGGAATGCAAGACACAGCCCACGGATCAGCACACAACTGAACAAAACGATACTTTATATTATTCTCGTCATGAGGCACTGCATAAAGGGCTCTCTTCCCAATAACCAAAAAGCACGGGCGAAGGCTAGGTGATGGGCGAGAGCACGAAAGGGCTAGAGGGGATCGTGGTGAACAGCTGAATTGCGCGCATCTGGCTGGCATTGCTAAATGAAAGGAGGTGCTGACTACAGCATCAGTGAGAGGATGACAATTGTATCGTAATTAAATTTAACAAAACGTGCAAGATCAAGGTGGCACAATACTTCTCGCCTACAACGAGCCATGATGATCATTTGATGGAACGCTTCTACGAAAACGTAAGGGCAGCGTTTATAATAAAGTAAATGCACGGTGTAAGCATAGTCCTTCCTTACATTTACTGGTAATAAAGCTTCAGTGAAAGATTGATATAGAGACAGGAGCAACCGCTAGTGGCGCCTTTGCCCACGGCGGGGCATCGGAGCGGCCACGGCGCTGCAATTGTACGCCACGCGCTGGAACGCTATAAATGCAGCCATGAAGGTTGTTACGTCTTCCGAGCGATGTTATCTTCAAGGAAATTCTAGAAATTGACCATCGAATGATGACTTGATGCTGAAAATTTGATATCATGCTGATTCTACTGTAAGATATGATAAACGCATGCTTATATTTTTCGTAAACATCTAATGAACATTTGTGTACAATCCAAAGTTCTTCACCAACTCTGGTGGTTCTTAAGGCGACGCGGAAGTGCTGCGATTGCAACTTTTGAGAGCGCATATCCAACCTTCCAGGCCATATATACTATAAGTGTTTCTATATACGTAGATATACATCTTAAAATTGCCTCGTACTTATTAAATTAATGCCAACTTAGAATCAATTAGTCCTTTAAATTAGTAAGTGATGAGAATCAAGCAATACTTCGCAAGACGTTTGACTCGTTTTCGTGTTTCGTTTTGCGTCAATTTCTCACTGCGGTGCCATAGCGCATTCTATGTTTGGTTGACCATGCAAAATAGTTTCTCGGTCCTTTACTTTGCTGTGTAGCTTATTCAGGCTGTGCTTTTCCTGTCCTTCTTTATTGTTATTACAGTAAAATAGAAAGCCTTACATTCCTCAAACCTGAAAATGGACCGACTGCATCCCACGCCGGAGGCGTCAACATGTGACGCAAAAAGTTATGTTCTCGTGCTTATGACGCATTGATATCGAAAATTAACTTTTCACGCTTTTACAGCTTGTGCAAGTTTTGTACAGCATCACGGTGTAAAAGGTGAGACCAACTGAACAACCGACACATTTTTAAAAACTTATACAGACGATGATTAACGACAGCTTAACCGAGAACGTAAAAGAATGGCTGCTCCTCGTCTTCTTTTAACAAGCTCACGAGCTCTGCGGCACGCTGACACCAAACTCGTCGTTTTTTCCTTTCAGCCTGGATCGGGGAATTTAACATATTCCCGCCCTCGCAGTAGTGTCTCGTCTGGACCGTAAGGCAGTTTCAGTGTTGCATTCTCTGAACAAAAGTCCTCTGTGTGTGTTCCTGTTCCTGTTTTCTCGATGCAGCCTCTAGGTGCCAGCCTTCTCTTCCGATGCATCCTTCCTTTACCGTGGCTTCTCTCGCCACTTAGCAAAGAAGCTGATGATTTCTTTTCCTGCTAGTTTACTGGTGAAGACAATCAGGTCAACGGGGCTATCAGCAGGAGATTCATCTTCTCTTTCAGCTGCAGCCGCCTCTTGCCAAGACGATCCTGTGTTGTCTTCAGGTTTTCGTTTTCTGTCCTGGGAAGGCAGTACAGAAGCCTTGAAATTTATATCCTAAATATTTGGCGAACATCCGTCTTCGTGTCTCCGCAGCAAGAGACGCTCTCTGATCCGCTCGGTAGCAGAAATGTTTTGCAATTGCAGCTGATCTCGTGTTCGAGCTGCCTGGGAAATCCTCTGTGCAAGGTTGTCTGGGTTCACAACCTGCGTCTTCCTGTCTTCTTGTGAAGGGAATCGGCGCTATGTTCTTCCTGCCTCTTTCTTTTCTACTACCCAGGTTGGCATGATTTCACGTCCAACAGCTGTATTTTGAGCAGCAGGGAACGATCAGTCAGAGTTTCTTCTCCGATGCATGCAACCACTCGCGCACCTCGTTCCACTTCTGACTAGCCTCTCTACTTGCAACTCGTACTTTTGCGCCAGGTCTTTCTGTGAATATTTGCTTGTGGCTTCCACTAGTGTACATTTGAAGTTTTCACAATGAGGTCGTTCACCCTCAGTACTCATATGTAGAAACTTCCTCCCCATGCTGGCATGGACACTGTATTCCGACTCCTAAACAGTCTTGTCGTTGCGCAGCTTCAATGGTGACTCGGATTTCTTCGTTTGCAAGGTAGGCAGTGTTCGATCGGGTTTTGGTCTGGTGAGTTCACGAGTCACTCTGACGTCTTCACAAAGCTTTCGCCTTAGCTTGTCTGAGTCGCACATACTTGAGGCAACCTGGCTACCTCTGCAGCTGAGGCACGCTATTCTCCCTCTGCGGTATCAGCGCATTCACCTTTACTGATGAATCGAAAGCATTTCATGTTGTTGCAAAAAAGCCTCTTATCTGATAGCGGTATATCTCTACGGCAGGACTCCATCAAGTGCCGTGTCGATTTGCAAAAGGTGAGCCGGACGTCGTGGGAATAATAGAACTTTGACAATAAAGTACCGATGACGTAGGGGTCGTGTCGTGAAATACGACCCCTACGACATCTTTTGCAACAGTCACTGTCATATTACCGTGGTTCCTGGGATCAGCCGCCTCATAGTAACTTTCACACTCCCTAAGTAGCTCTTTTCGAGGCCCTCCACTTCAATACAAACTGCAGAAGGCAATCTAGTTCTGTGACGTGCTGAAGTTTAACGTTGTCGACAGTATACCTTAAGGATTATGTAGTGCAAGATCTGTAGTAGGCAACTACAATTTCACGTGGCAAAGTCCTTCGGAGAAGCTCGCGTAATATTGGTGAGAAAGACGACCCACTAATACCATGAACCTCCAATCTGTGGGTGTTAATCAGCACTTGGTTGCATAACTTGCAGAAGGGCACCACTGCCTTAGAAGACCATACAGGAGCGTGCCTTCGCAGCGTCAAAAAAGTACTTTTGTTCCAAGCGCTTCTTGTCACGGAAACGTCTTATTAACGCAGTGAACGCGTCTTCACATCACGCTTCAGTGGTAACTAACATAGCTGTCAGAGTGTCTCCGCTGAAAAAAAAAGTCTCAGGTAGTTAAATTCCGGAGGAAAGGTGATGTCGTCAGCAATGAGTATGCAGAGCAGAGGAGAGTGGTTGGTTGATTTAAATTGAAATGTTGGCACGAATGACACTTTCGCGCGTGAACAATCGATGATAGCTTCATGACGTCATAAGAAATCCTAATGCAGGATGAGGTCATGAGAGCAAGATGGTAGAATAAAAAATAGACGATGTCCGAAACGTCTTGGATGACGATGCGCGCCATACACACCGCCAACGGATGAATGCGTTGCGCACTAGCCATGGACAGTACCATGCTACAGAGAGATGTGGTCACTTTCTTTAGTCTCCAATAAAAGTTTGCGTTCATCACAGGAACAGTGGCCCCGGAATCAATTAGCGCTAGTGTGGCGACTCTTTCAACATCGACATAATAACATTTTGGGGCGAAAATTGAGGCCTTGAGAATTGCGCAGAAGTTGCAGTTCTGGCCTCCGGAACTGCACTGATTAGTTTCCCTCCTCAGGAGGTGGTCGATGACGCATAGGCGATGGCAATCGGCAACGAGGGGGTGGGAAACGAGCAGAGTGCTTCTGTTCATATGCAGATGTGGTAGCATGCTGCGGCGTGTAGGTAGAAGTTCCATAGGAGGCATGCGTAGGTGTGGGACGGCGGTGGCAGAAGTGTGCAACATGGCCCGCGATGCCACACGTGAAGCAGATAGGACGGTTGTCATGGATGCGCCAATCATTAGATGGATGGAAAAAGCGAGGTGGAGGCCTGTAAACTGGGGCGAGGCCGGAGGAGGTTGAGCTGAAAAAGAGACAGGATGCGGAGTGGACCACGCAACCACAGTTGCGTAGCTGAGAGGTGAAGATGGCGTAGGTGGTGCGTAGCCGGCAGTTGAGAGATCAGGTGGTACCGAAGTGCATGGGTAAGGGCCTAGAGCTGTAGGGAGGGCATCGCAAATTTCGGGGTGTATGGCCTGCTGCAGTGTCGAAGGTAGCCTTGCGGTGGGCGCGTCGCTATGCGGCAGCAGTGAGAGCTGTCTCGCGACTTCATTCCTGACGAAGTCTTTGATCTGGTTGGACAGAGTTCCTTGGCGAACGTTGCCACTTGCGAGTATGACGACCGAGATCGAATCTGGTGGTGGGACACTCTGTCGGGCGATGCAACGCTGACGGCGCAATTTATCGAAGCTCTGGCACAAGCTTACGAGGACTGCCACCGTGGTCGGGCTTTTCGCCAGCCTCATCTGGGATGCGCCATTCTTGATGCCCTTGAAAATCTGTCGTTTTTTTTCTTCTTCGGGCCTAGATGGGTTAACACGTCTGCAGAGGTTGAGCACATCCTTAATATAACTAGTAAATGTCTCGCCAGGCTGCTAGGGTTGGTGGCGTAGACGCTGGTCAGCGCGGAGCCTTTGGACCTCAGGTCCGCTGAACGCTTCAGTCACGAGGGTTTTAAAGGTGGACCAGTTGGCGATGGTGGTTTCGCGGTTCGTAAACCAAAGCTTAGCGACGTCACCCAAGTAAAAGATAACAAAGGCGAGCTTAGAGTCGTCGTCCCACTTGTTGCTGGCGCTTACGCGTTCGGACAAGGAGAGCCAGCTTTCGACGTCTTGCTCACCACTGCCGCTGAAGATTGGCGGATCCCGTTGACGGGTAGTGCCAGGACAGGTAGACGGGGCAGCCGATGGTGCTGGCTGTGCTCTGATGGGCTGGTTGGCGACTGCGTCAGTCATGTGCGGTGGTCTCTCGGCCAACTTGCAAGAGTGGAGCTCCAGGTCTGCTTGGGGATCTCAGCAGGCTCACCAAATGTGATGATGTTTATTCAACCCCACAATTCGCAAAGAGGTCGCAACGAAAAATGGCCGTACGGCAAGTTGGACAAAGGCGGCACAGGTTCTCGCGCAATCAGAGCGCGGGGCTTTTCGTTCTCTTCCGAAGGCGCATACGCGTTGGTGCGTATGCTCCACTACAAAGGAACAGCGACTAGCAGTGAACAATTCATTCAGCACATGTCAAATACGCATGACATGCTTCTTGAAATCAGCGCAAGGCATTATAAAGAGATAGAAAGCCTCCGCAACAGATTGATTGATGTTGAGCAAAACTTTGGCAAAAAAATTCTTAAACTAAAGAAAGAGCCGAATGACCTACAGCAGTGCAGCCGTCGCAAGAATCTAGAAATTCATGGCATAGCTTTGCTTGGAAAAGAGGATATTCTGTCACAAGTTAACAACCTGGCGGCGAAGAAGCTCAACTTGCCGCCATTGTCTGACTGTGACTTAGAAAGCAAGTATTGGTTGCCGCCATGTAAAGGGACCCCCCCCCCCCCATTATACTGATAAGATTCCCTCGACCGAGTTTGAAGGTGCCATGGGTTGCAAAACGCGCCGAACTGAGAGATAAGGACCGCAATATCCAGCTGCTAGACAACTTGACCTGCAATCAAGAAACTTCTATAGATGCAAAAACGAGAGCCACCGAAAGGAACTATCGGCTC
Organism: Rhipicephalus annulatus; assembly: GCA_013436015.1. Classification (NCBI taxonomy): domain Eukaryota; kingdom Metazoa; phylum Arthropoda; class Arachnida; order Ixodida; family Ixodidae; genus Rhipicephalus; species Rhipicephalus annulatus. The sequence continues at coordinate 426,426 of WOVY01000226.1, read as the reverse complement.
ACTTGGTCATCCCAGGGAAAGTTTTTGTCAGAAAGAATCCTAAAGCACGTGCAATAAAAATTACATCTGAAGATGATAAAAAAAGATTTAATAAATACTATATCTACTGCTTTTTTAGCTTGTATTGATGAACAAGTTAATAGATCACAATACTGCCCCATTCAAAACTTTTATTAAAGACTCGGACTTTCTTTCTGAACGAGGTCTTTCCCTTTATCATATTAATGCACAGAGCATGAGCAACAAGGGTGAAGAAATTGAAAGTGAATTGACACAACTTGTTCATGACTTTGATATCATGGGTTTCTCAGAAACTTGGTTTTCCTCACGTTCAGACGTGATTAATCTGAAAAATTACAATACGAAATTATCGTTTAGGTTGGGAAAACGTGATGGTGGTGTATTTTTATGTATTAAACAGAACTTGTCCTACGAGGCGTGGCCCGACTATTGTATAGTTTGTAAAGATTTCGAAGCTGTTGCTGTGATACACAACAAGGTTGTAATAGTGCTGATCTGCCGCCCCCAAGATGGTAGCACAGACGTATTTTTCGAGTTTCTGGAGAAGCGTGTTCTTCATGCTGATTCTAACCGATGATTTATGGTATGATTTGGTGACTTTATTATTTATGTCCCAAAAGATGGTCTTTCTAAACTAAAGCTAATGAAATTGATGTTGTCATATGGGTGTGAAAACATCATTACCACACCTACCAGAATAACTAGCACAATGGAAACCATTATTGATCTCTGTTTCGCTAATTTATCACCCGACAATGCACGAGCCGGAGTATTCAGCTCTACTATAAGTGACCACCTGCCTTTTTTCACTATTACGAATGCCTGAACTGCAGAATTCCCCCAAGTACACGCGTAGCGACATAAACGATAGAACTATCCTTCAATTTCACTCTCTTCTGCTTGACTGTAACAGGGAGGACTTGTATCGAGAACCTGGTCCGTCTAAGGTATATGACCCATTTATAACGACAATTGTAGGCATTTACAATACAGCTTTTCCGTATGATGTTGTAAAAAAACACAAGAGAGAAATAAAAGAGTGGATCGCGCCGGTACTTCCTAAACGGACAAACGAGAATGACAAATTTTTCAGCGTTTTTTGAAACAAAAGATCTAAGTGATCTGGCTGAATTCAAAAAGTTCGCAAACAATCTAAACAAGGACCTAAAGAAAGCAATATAAATTTCTATGCCTGCAAGTTTTCTATAATGACTGAGAATTCAAAAATGGTTTGGAATTCAGTTAATAAATAGATAGGAAGAAAACAGGCCACCGTTCCTCACGATATAGAGATAAACAACATTCACAATAGTTGCAGTGCACTAGAGGACAAAATAATCTTTACTTCATTGATGCAGGATCATCAAGTAAAATGGCCCAAGTGTCTGACCACAAACCGGCCGAATTCTATATTCAAAGTCTACGTGCTACTCTATTGTTTTTATCACACGTTCCCGAAGCGGAAGTAGCCACTGCTGTAATGCTCACTGAAGGAAAAAGCGAGGTGGAGGATCCCAGGTGAAGATGGCATTGCCAGGTGAAGATGGCATTGCCGTAACACCTATTAAGGCAATTACTGATTTATTGTCGCTCCATTCCCTTATATATTGTCGCAGTGCAACGCGAACAAAAGATGACAGCAGCTTACGGCAGCGAAAAGAGCGTATTCAGGATCAGCTGTACAGCAAGATGCCTGCTTCGTTGTCGTCCCGAAAAACCACCTGACCCACTAGCTGGAAAATACAAAACATTCCTATCATCGTTCTTTTTCATATGAACACGTGTCACTTGCCCCTCCTTATAAGAGCATCGCCCCGATGCTGATGCAGACGCACAGTATTTTTTTTAACGTGCAGTCAGTCACTCACGTACGGCTTCATACGCACTACATGAACAAGTTCAGGCTGGTGCTGGCGACGCCTCGGTCATTGGGGACTGTCGGAGACAACCTCGTAGGTGACGTCACTTAGCTGGCGCGATACTCGGTATGGGCCGAAATATCGCCTTAGCAGCTTCTCAGACAGTCCACGTTTTCGTACTGGTGTCCAGACCCACACTCTGTCACCGATTTTGTACGTTACAGTTCTATGGCGAGCATTGTAGCGGCCTGCATCGTAGTCTTGTCGCTGGTGGATCCGTAAGCGGGCGAGCTGTCTAGCTTCTTCCGCGCGTTCAGTGAACACGTCAGCGCCTGTGTCGGTAGCGTCCCATTCATGTGGCAACATCGCATCCAGCATAGTCCGCACCTCCCGTCCGTGAACCAAGCTGAAAGGAGTCATGCGAGTCGTCTCTTGTTTAGCCGTATTGTATGCGAACGTGATATAGGGTAAAATCTCGTCCCAATTCTTATGTTGGACGTCCACGTACATCGACAGCATGTCTTCAATTGTCCTGTTGAGGCGCTCCGTTAGTCCATTTGTTTGCGGGTGGTACGCAGTGGTCTTACGGTGAGTCGTTCCACTAAGCATCAGGACGTGGTCTAAAATAGCTGCCGTAAATGCTGTTCCGCGGTCCGTGATCACGATAGTCGGAGCACCGTGGCGTAGCACAATATTTTCTATGAAAAATCTCGCCACTTCCACTGCGGTGCTCTTTTGAATAGCTTTTGTTTCGGCATACCTGGTTAGGTAGTCTGTTGCGACTATAACCCAGCGATTCCCTGCAGTAGAAGTAGGAAGGGGTCCCAAAATATCCATTCCTATCTGTTCAAACGGTGTACGTGGAACCTGTACTGGTTGCAGCTGACCGGCGGGTCTCTTTGGAGGTGACTTGCGGCGCTGGCAATCGATGCAAGTGTGAACGTGGTGCTTGACGGCTGTTGTGAGTCGTGGCCAGTAGTATCCCTGCTGTACTCTTGCCAATGTGCGAGTGTAGCCTAAATGGCCAGACGTCGGCTCATTGTGACATGCTTGGAGCACTTCAGTTCGAAGAGGTGCAGGAATAACAAGCAAATAGGGAGCTCCGATGGACGAAAAGTTTCTCTTGTAGAGGACGCCATTGCGTAAGCAAAACGACGATAATGTCCTTGCAAAGACTCTAGGTGCCCTCGAAGAACGTCCGTCCACGTAATTAATCAAATCAAGCAATTCAGGGTCACTTCGTTGTTGTTGGGCAATCGTGGACGCGTCGAGAACACCAAGGAAGGCCATATCGTCGTCGTCAGAAAGAGAAGCTGACTGTACTGGTGATCGAGACAGGCAGTCGGCGTCCGTATGGCGCTTCCCAGACTTGTGTATGACCGTCATATCAAACTCTTGTAACTTCAGACTCCAGCGTGCTAATCGGCCGGTTGGATCTCTTAAATTAGTCAACCAACAAAGGGAATGATGGTCACTTATAACTTTGAAAGGGCGGCCATACAAGTACGGGCGAAATTTCATAACTGCCCAGACCACGGCGAGGCATTCTTTCTCAGTTGTTGAATAATTGGCCTCAGCGCGTGTGAGCGTCCTGCTTGCGTAGGCGATCACTCGTTCCGTGTCTTCCTGCCACTGCACAAGCACAGCTCCGAGGCCTACATTGCTTGCGTCAGTGTGAAGCATTGTTGGCGCTTGTTCGTCGAAGTGAGCAAGCACTGGGGGTGTTTGAAGACGTTGGCGGAGGTCATTAAACGCTGCTTGCTGTTCGTGATTCCACTCAAAGGTGGCGTCGTCTCTAGTGAGGCGAGTTAACGGCGACGCAATCCGTGCAAAGTCGGCGATGAACCGGCGATAGTAGGCGCATAGGCCCAGAAAGCGCCTGACAGCTTTCTTATCGGACGGTACTGGGAACTGTGCCACAGCCGCAAGTTTTTCGGGATCAGGCCGAACGCCGGTACAGCTGACGACATGACCAAGAAACAGCAGTTCTTCAAAACAAAAGTGGCATTTCTCTGGTTTCAATGTGAGGCCTGCGGAGCGTATGGCTCGTAAAACAACTTCTAGCCTCTTGAGATGCTCTTCAAAAGTTGGGGAAAACACTATGACGTCGTCTAGATAAACTAAACAGGTCTTCCATTTTAACCCTGAAAGTACAGTGTCCATGAGCCTTTGAAAAGTAGCGGGCGCTGAGCACAGACCGAAGGGTAGAACTTTAAATTCATATAAACCATCCGGCGTCACAAAAGCGGTTTTTTCCCGATCTCTTGGCTCTACCTCGATCTGCCAATATCCACTTCTGAGGTCCATTGAAGAAAAGTAGCGAGCGTTCCGAAGCCTATCGAGGGAGTCATCAATACGTGGAAGCGGATACACATCTTTCTTAGTCACTTGATTCAGCTTCCTGTAATCCACGCAAAAACGCAGGGTACCGTCCTTTTTCTTAACTAATACTACAGGCGATGCCCATGGGCTCTGTGATGGCTGAATCACATCATCTTCAAGCATTTTAGCGACTTGTTGCTGTATCACTTCCCGTTCCTTTGGAGCCACGCGATAAGGATTCTGGTGTATAGGCCTTGCTGCGTCGTGAGTAATTATTCGATGCTTTGTTAGCGGCGTTCGACCGACCCGTGATGTCGATGAAAAGCAGTCCTGGAATTCAGCTAGCAGCTCAAGAAGTCTAGTTCGTTCGTCCCTTGACAACGTAGTACCAACGTCAAGATTAGGTAGTGATTCTTCTTGAGGTGCTTCGTCTAGGGCCGATAAACTGCCTTGGATTTCTGCAGTAGCGTCAAAGTAAGCGACGGCTGTACCCTTCGGGAGATGTCGGCGCTCAGTGCTGAAGTTAGTGAGCAGCAAGTTTGTGCGTCCAGCAGTGACAGTGACAAGACCTCGAGCAACTGAAATACCGTGGCTAAATATCAGTGAGCTTATTTGGTCAGCAATGCCGTCGCCGTCAAACGGCTCATCCCCTGCCACCGAAACAAGCGTACACGATCGTGGCGGGACGACCACATCGTCATCCGTCAGACGCAAAGGCCCTGAACAAGACGTATGTCTCAGCTCTGAACAATCGACTAAAGTAGGGCTGTTCTTGTGAAATGTAATGACACTGTCAGGGATGTTGATCACGGCGCCATGTTCTCTCAAGAAATCCATTCCGATAATCAGGTCTTTACAGCATGAAGCGAGAACGACGAACGTCGCCACGAAAGTAGAGCCACCGATGTCGATCCTTGCTGTGCACATTCCGACAGGCATCAGTAATTGGCCGCCTGCCGTCCTTAAGTGAGGTCCCGTCCACGCTGTCTTTACTTTCTTGAGGCGTACGGCAAGGTCATCACTGATAATAGAGAAGTCAGCCCCGGTGTCGATTAAAGCTTTGACTTGCTGTCCATCCACAAGAACGGTAAGGCCCGGGGTCACGGTTTCGTCGGTATTACGTCTTGTCGGCTTTACAGCGTCCTGAGGTGGGAGTAATGGGGGCTTTTTTTCTTCGTCTTGACAGCCTGCAACCTTACCCCCTGAGGTCGCCGCCTTCAGTTTCCCCGGTGTGGGCTGGGTGACCTCGCTCCTCTGGTGCCGGCAAAAGTGCGGCGCTGCAACGAAGGTGACTGGGCAGGAGAAGGAGAGCGTGGTCGATGTCGGAAGACCGGCTCGTAATCAGTTGTAGCTTCGTCATCATTGTTACGGCGGCCGTCGAATGGGTGTCGAGGTACCGGAGGTCCTTGAGAACCGACATCTCCACGGCGGGATACGTACTCGTTGGCATGTCGAATGTCAAACCGTGGCCTGAGAGGGCGAGACGGATCGGCGCGGTGCCAGCAATAGCGGGCTATGTGGCCTACACCTCCGCAGTTGAAACAGAGTGGACGCCTGTCGGCAGTGCGCCAGGTGTCTGTTCGGCGAAGCTGTGGTTGCCGTGATGACTCCTCACGCGACGAAGGCCATGGCAAGCCACAAGACGACTGGTCGTATGGGGGCTGGATGGATGGGCGCCACGATGTCTCCCCTCGTGGTGGTGACCAAGGAACAGTTGCAGGTGGCGGGTAGTATGAAGGCGGAGCGGGTGGGGAGCTTCGAAGGGCGGCGGCGTACGTCATGGGACGTTGTTCGGGGGCAGGATCAGCTGTCGAGAATGCTTGGCGGATTTCGTCACGGACGACTTGAGCGACGGATGCCATGGGTGTATCCACTACCGGAGTCCGCAGCCTTTGCAATTCTTCACGAACAATTTCTCTAATTATGTCACGTAAGGAGCCATGACTGTCAAACGTCACAGCGGCGGCCTGAGTTTGGGGGCTGCTGCACAAGCGGTCATATTGTCGGCAGCGTTGGTGAAGGGCCCGCTCGATAGCCGACGCTTCTTTGATGAAGTTCTCGACAGTGCTTGGCGGGTTGCGCAGAAGTCCGGCGAACAGCTGCTCTTTCACGCCGCGCATAAGGTAGCGCAACTTCCTATCTTCAGTCATCTGCGGGTCAGCCCTCCGAAATAAACGTGTCATGTCTTCGGCGAACATGGCGACCGTTTCATTGGGTTTTTGGACCCTTAGCTCTAGTAGTTGGTGGGCGCGGTCACGTCTGTCGACATTGGCAAAAGTTTCAACCATCTTCTGGTGAAAGTCGGTCCATGTGGACAGGTTGCCTTCTCTGTTCTCGTACCAAGTACGAGCGCTGTCATCGAGATAGAAGTAGGCCCGGCCGAGCTTTTCCTGAGCAGACCAGTGGTTGATCTTCGCAACACGGTCATAATGGTCTAACCAGTCTTCTACATCTTCGTGTGCGCCACCACCAAAGCGTTTAGGCTCCAGCGATTGAAAAAACGTTACCTGGGATGGAGCGCTGGTGCCGAGAAGTACAGGCTGGGGGCTGGTGTTAGCCATTTCTAGATGACTGGTAGAGGTTTTCTGCGAGGGGTTGCAGTCTGGAGGAATACCTCGTAGCCGACGACTGAATCGATGGACAGGGGTTGCAGTAGGCACGTCTGGGCTGGATGAACGGCTCCCACTAGGACTGTGAAGCATCGGGCAGCGTCACGGCCCAGCACCTCCACCAGTGTCGCAGTGCAACGCGAACAAAAGATGACAGCAGCTTACGGCAGCGAAAAGAGCGTATTCAGGATCAGCTGTACAGCAAGATGCCTGCTTCGTTGTCGTCCCGAAAAACCACCTGACCCACTAGCTGGAAAATACAAAACATTCCTATCATCGTTCTTTTTCATATGAACACGTGTCAATATGTAACAGGGCCTTTTAGGCGGAAGTGTTTCCATATTCCATGAAGATATCTCACGTAACAACTATTTTTGTAGGAGGCAATAAAAATGAACTTCAAAATTATCGCCCAATATACATATTACCTCTTTTCTCAAAGGTTGCTGAACGCTTCATTTATGAAAATGTGTATTCTTTTACAGCAAACGGAAATAAAATTTGTGAAGAAGAGCTCCGATTTAAGCCAGGTAGATCAACGCAGACTGTCCTACTACGCATTAAAGACAGCCTACTTCAAAACTTTGACTAGAAACTTTACACTGTAGGAATATTTATTGACTTCCGTAAGGCATTTGATTCAATGAAGCATGACGTATTAATAAAAACGCTGCATATGTATGGAATACGAATGATTGCGCTTGACCTAATGAAAAGCTACCTCTAGGCAAGAAAACAATATGTACAGCTTCATAATTTTAACTCTGACTTGGGTATAATTAGGTATGGTGTTCCGCAAAGATCGATACTGGGTACTTTACTTTTTATATTGCACATCAACGACATCGTAAGCATTCTTTGAACACCAAACATAGTCATGTACGCCGATGATACCAATGTATTCTTTTCTCGTTTACATCTCACCGATCTTGAGACCGATATTGAGACAACTGAAAATTTTTGGTTGGATGAGCTAAACCCTTGGCTTGCAGTAAACCAGTTAGAAATAAATACAAAAAAAACTAAATTTATGCTCTTCAAGCAGAAAAAATAGACCTGCAGATCGTACTAATTCTTTATCATTAATGGTGCGAGTATTTCTCAGGTAAACAAAATTCAATTCCTGGGAGTATGTTTTCAAAGCGAGCTTAGTTGGTCCGAGCATGTGGATAACCTTCGATTAAATATATCAAGGTCTATAGGTTTAATTCGACGATTGCAGCGTATACTTCCAGGGAGAGTGAAACGGCAGTTGTACTTTTCTATTATGCACTCACAAATTATGTATTGTATACTAGTCGGGGGTATGTGTAACAAAACAAACAGTGAGAGTAATATTCTTCTCGAAAAACGTGCACTACGTCTGCTAACTACCTCAGTCCCCAAAAATACGTGCCTTGTTCGTGTGCACAACATTATACAAATCCCAGCGTGTTAAAGGGTACAACTAGTCATGGTAATCTATCGAAAAATCAAGAACAACTTTCAAAGTTTTTCTGATAAATACTTATGCAGACATCTTGCATACAATCGACGTACTGTGGCGTTGGTGGGGCCAATGTGTCAGACTAACTATGGCATACAGTCAATTGATAACCAATTTGTTTCACTGTGCAACAAGATTCCTGAAGTAATAGAATAAGCTAGGGAGATGAAAAAACATTACAAAATTTAAGAAGCAAATTACGAATGTAACAATCTAAACCAACTTATAGGGTGCATGTGCTGAAGAATGGTAATTTATAAAACATATTTTTGTAATCATTGTTTTTTTTATCAATGTTTTCCATATACACACAAATTGTATGTATTTCAATATATGTCAATAGTGCTGATAGCGTCTTTGTATTTATCGCTAAGGAACAGCTTTGTTTGAATACTTAACCAATATTTTCTGCACTTGTTGTAATGGTATAGTTTTTTATATTTTGTATGTCTAATCTTGAATTTTCTATGTACTGCTTTGCTGTACCTTCCCGAGGTGCCTCACGAAGAGTGGTTCAAGTCAGGAGACGCTCTCTCTTTTATGCCCCCTTCATGGTTATTTTTTGTGACGAATGGTGAAATAAACAAAATAAAAAATGGGTTGCACGTGCACAAGTCACCTGCGAATTGTCAGCTTCGGCAATTTGGCTCCTGGTCTGTCTGCTCGTGCCATAGACGCCTGAATTATGCGAACGTCGATAGGCGATGACATCATAAATGTTTCGCTTTGCTTGCGTCGTTTGCTCTTGAGCTGAGCTAAGATGTGAGTTGCATTGTCCTCATACGCAATTAGAGTGGCGTACTCCGCTTCGAAGGCTTCGTCACTTTTATGGTTCTCGATATCCTTAATAATCTTGTTTAGCTCATCGCTATTATTTTTCAGCCTCTCGTAAATTGTATCGCTTTGTTGCAGTCTCGTGTCACCATTTTCAAGTAGCGCATTTGCTTCTTGAATGAGCTTGTTTTCTGGGCCCTTCGAGCTTTTTTTTTATCTTCAGCTTGTCCTTGGCGGTGAGCTGTTCGATAGGCCTCCGTAGTTCGCGGCTGTTGTTCCAGTCGGTAGCTATCAGCGAGGTCCCTCGACGGTAGCTCCCGGCTGTCGCCTCCCGGGTTTATCGGCACCAAGTGTAAAACATACCATAAAACATGTCGCCACCTGAGCAACCGACGCGGCTTTAAGAACTCAGACAAACGTTTATTAGCGTCCAGACGAGCCAAGAACGTAAAAAATGACTTCTCCTCATCTTCTTCCAACAAGTTCATGAGCTTTACGGCACGCTGGCACCAATTTTCTTCTGTCATCCTGGACGCGGGCAATTCAACAGTGGTGCAACTTCTCTTGCGCCGTCAATCTAGCAAACTTGTATTAGTAGCGCTGAAGTCTCTGTTGCATACAACCGATGTGTGCATTGATTTTTTTCAAGCTTTGAGAAGCTGCACGTAGCTTCGCTTGTTCGGCATATAACCTCAACACTTTCGGTGATCTCAGTGTCTGTATGAAAGAAAACGGTGAACATTTCATTCATCGGGTTTCCACATTACCTACCGGCGTGAAACTAAGAAGGTGCGGCTGGTATACTCATTTTCAGTAAATACGTCATTATTTAATGCCGCTTTGTCAAGAGGGCTTATGCACAGTTCAATGCAGCCTCAACAGTATCCATCTCACTCAGTGTTCTCGTCGACGCTTGTAGGCGGACGAGCTCTGCATCTTTTTGCAATATACAAATACGTCGTCAGGCCGTGAAAAAACCTCAGCACAGCGTTGAAAAAAGTTTCGGAATGCTTCGCGGTGACTTCACAACAACATCTTCGATTAGCCACTGGTTCATGCGAATGATTTCAATCTCATAGGAGTGCTTTTCGCACACGACCACAGTCGGGGAGACATATGTGAAACCACCAGTTTCATGTCACGGCATTCTTGTCACGGCATTGAAACGTTTCCAACCGATCACTGTAGGCAGCGAGAGCTTGAAGACTTTTTCTTCAGTTCTTTTTGTAATTGGATCGAAAACCAGGTACACAGAAGGTATATGATATCCTTCCCAAAATTCAGGCACAGCGCTTTAGGCACAATAGCAATCATATGGCGAAAAACAACTCCCCACGATATGAAATGACCACATAGCGGCACCAGCAGCCAGCTACCCTCCGGTCTGCTTGATGTCCCGCGCTGTGATACTGTGCCACCCCATGGCCTCCACTCACAGCGCACCAAGCTATCTCGGCTGCCCTCGAAAGGTAGCGGCCGAGCAAAAGCGCCAAGTAATCGCTACCAACCCAGCACAGGGGCAGGCGCGGGTGCCAGAAGGTCCACTATTTGGCGAGGACTGCTCGCCAAATAGTGGACGTCCCGCCGAGGTGATGTGTGGCCACATCACCATGAGCCTTCCCTCGCGAGGCTAGAATTGTCATCCGGCCGATCACCAAATGGCTTTTCTCTCTCAATCACTCACTAACTCAAGCTACCCTATAGAGTTACGGCGAAGCTTCATGATCAGTAAATGTATTGAAAGACTGTGGTATTACTGCACTGATGGGCGGCTTCAATTACGAAGTAGCCAAGAAGCAGTCCAGACACCATGCAGTGTGTGAATGTGGCGTCAGCTCTATAAATACCAGAGTGGGGTTATCAGTACAATTCGTAGAACTTACTTTACGGATCTTGAACACTTCTACAGAATACGGGCTAACCATAAGTGGACGGGGCAGAGACCTTGTTGGCACGCATGAGTGGGCGCAGAAACGAAGCGTGTTGCTGAGATTTACGATACCAACTAACCAGTAGTTCGTTCAACACGGTAGACTGCGCGGACTGTCAGCGGCACTCGAGTTCGCACAGCTGAATTCTCCGGCAGCGTCTCATTCTCCGGCAGCGCCTCCTTCTCCGGTAGCGTCTCCGTGCTTGCTCGGGAAACGCTGCACTGCGTTAACGTGGACTCCAAGCCCTGAGCGCGTCCACTCGACGCGGTTGCGCATTGGTTCAACGAACATTAAAAAAAACAAAAGTGAGCCTTCGAGCCGGGACCGCATAGCAACGCATCGCCAGAAAGAGGAGAACGAGCCGAGATTCGAGCCGGGACCGCAGAGACACGCATCGCAGAGCGAGCCGAGACGCGAGTGGCGTCGGACATATCCGATCGAGCTCCTGCACCGAGTCCAGTTTCCTTATACATGCAACCACTGCCGATTCACCTGTAACTTAGCACAATACAGTTTTTCTTAAAATTTGAACCTTGCCTTGACTACATTCATTCGGACATATCGCTGACATGGCGCAGCCGATAGGATGTGAATCGACCGAGCTGCATGCGGAGAAGGAAACGACGCCACGAAAAAGGAGCGACGCCACGCCGTACATCGTCTCGGGACTCCGAAACGACCATCGTCGAAAGCGTGTTCACGACCCTCGACCACAGCACGATGGCCAATGCAACGAAAAAGCAACTCGTCGACGAGCTGAGAGCACGAGGTCTACAGTGCTCCGGACGAAAGGACGAGCTCACCGCAAGAATCATCCGCGACAACATCACTCGCCAAGCCCTAGAGCCGACGGACTCGTCAACGAAGGACCAGGCTGCCTACAACGACGACAGGCAGGCGCACCTGGAGACACTGTCTGCCGACAACGCGAGGCTTAGCGCTGAACTGAGCAGCCTGCGAGCCCAGCTGAACCGAGCGACCACGAGTGAACGTGAGGCATTGCACGAAGCCCATCAGAACGCTTCACTGCCAACGAAACGGGTGACGACTTCAACCCTCGAGCTGCACCATTCCGTCTCTGCTGACATAAACGATGTCCTCGGGTTCGACGCGGCCACCGTCACTGAACGACGGCACCAACCAAGACGTGGCACGCCCCGCCGCGCCAAGCGTTTCAACGCACGAGGGAGAACCTTCCGTGGCCCAGATCCTCGCCGCGCTCGTGAAACACACAAGCCCTGCTCGCCAACACGTTGTCGAGAGGTCCACCGACGACGGAGACCACATCCTCGTGTGTATCGACCACGCCACGAGATACGGACGGCCGTGACCGTACCGAGCACTTCGTCGGCGCACTACCTTGACTTCATGACAAACTGGTGAATTCCGCAATTTGGAGTTCCCAGCGTCATTATTACGGACCAAGCCAGGAATTCGTGAACAAGAAAACCAACCAATTCCATCACAGACTGGGATTACTCATCAGAACTCCCCCGTACTGCCACAATCAAACGAACTGATTGAGCGAATGGTAGGAACGTTGAAACAGGTGCTACGCAAATCTACACAACAAGGACAAATGGCAGAAGGAACTACCCCGAGCAACGCTAGAAATCAACGCCACGAAGCATCGTCACAGTGGCCACAGCCCATTTCGACTCATGCACGGCTACGACCCAAAACTGCCAGGAGAGCTCAACCTCGCCTCAGTAGAGGGAGACATCGACGAGTCTCATAGACTACACGACTTGGCAAAGGAACGTGCGGAGACAAGAGAGCGCTACTGCAGAGTCAGCGCAAAACAACGGTCCGATACGACGAGAAGCTGCGAACTCCGAGGTTCATAACGAGGACCTCGTCCTGCTTGAGTTGAGGCGCTCGAGGCACATTAGATCCTCGCTATGAAGGTCCGTTCGAGATAACGGCCCTCGTCGGAGGAAACAGGGCCGAGATCCAAAGAGTACCCCCCACACACACCGGCATGATCAACCAAAAAATCGTCAACGTGGAGCAGCTTCGTAGATATAAGGAGCCGCTCCTAGAAGTTACGGAACCATCGCCATCTAACGACACGCACGCCTGAGGAGGCGCGATTTTCGGGAGGGCCGTGTCACGGCACTCGAGTTCGCACAGCTGAATTCTCCGGCAGCGTCTCCTTCTCCGGCAGCGCCTCCTTCTCCGGTAGCGTCTCCGTGCTTGCTCGGGAAACGCTGCACTGCGTTAACGTGACCTCCGAGCCCTGAGCGCGTCCACTCGACGCGGTTGCCCATTGGTTCAACCGAACATAAAAAAAAAACAAAAGTGAGCCTTCCAGCCGGGACCAGCATAGCAACGCATCGCAGAGCGAGCCGAGACGCGAGTGGCGTCGGACGTATCCGATCGAGCTCCTGCACCGAGTCCAGTTTCCTTATCCATGCAACCGCTGCCGATTCACCTGTAACTTAGCGCAAAACAGTTTTTCTTAAAATTTGACCCTTGCCTTGACTACATTCATTCGAACATCGCTGACACGGACAATTCCCCAATATATATATATATATATATATATAGATATATATATCTATAATATATAGATATTATATATATAATATTTCTATATATATATATATATATATATATATATATATTAAGCAGGAAGGTTCAGTGGGTCTGGTACGTAGAAGAAAAGAAGCTGGTACACGTACGAGAAAGCGAGCAGTTACTCTATAGATATAGAGGGTGACCTTATTCTTATCTATAAAGGAACTGCTTGCTTTCTCGTACGTGTACCAGCTTCTTTTCTATATATATATATATATATATATATATATATATATATATATACTTATATACATTGTCACAGACATGGAACGAGGTTGTGCCATGCGAGTATGTGCCATTTTGTGAATAAGTACAGGACTGTTTGTGGTGCTTGTGGTCTAACGTTCGGTTCAGCTCGACGTCCAGAGCTGCTGCTCCTGTGAACAGACGTTGTGGTCTTTCTGTAATCGCGTGACATTTTCCGGTGAAGGTGCTGGGTAGTGTTGTATGCACTGCAATCAGCAACAAGATCCCGACACTAGCCACGACTTGGAAGAACCAGCTGACCTACGGCGTAGCAGGCGACAACTGGGCCTACCACCTGAATTCGGACCGCTTCCACAACTCGGCAGTACTATGGCTAGTGCCGGAATGCAAACCAAAGAGATATTGATGCTGCCTCCTCCATGGTTCTTCAACGCCCCGCGAACCCTGAAGCCATTCCACGGTGTTCCTTACGAGGGCGTTGACGACTGGCTTGACGGCTACAACTGTTGCGCCAGTGTCAACGAGTGGAACCTTTTACCTCGAGAACTCTGCATGCACTTGGTTAGAAAACCATGAAGCTGCTATGAAAACCTGGCCAAAGTTTTGCAACCAGTTGCGGAGAACCTTCCGAAGCTCTGACTGATTGGAGCAAGCGGAACGGCTCCTCAATTGACCATTTGCGGGAAAACCACTGCGCATGAGCAGTAACCGCACAGGTAGCGTTCCTGTACAGGCGTTTTGGGTTTGGTTGGAAAACATCAGCCTGGCGTTCCATCAATATGACCCGTAGTAACGGCGAACACTGCCGTTTTCACGCAAACACCGTACCTCACAGACTTTGCGCAAGCCGTCCTCACTGAACCTATAGTTAATCGACAGACATTTCAAGGTTCAACTTCAAGTGTATAACATAATGTTCTTCTTAAAAGAGCAGGCGTAATGAGCCTGGCGAACCGTCGAGGTAGCGGAGTGCAGGTATCACCTCACTTGGTTATTTCTCAGGCTGAAACGCGAGAAATTCTTGTTTTACACCGTGTATACAAACGTCAATAGAATGTTTTTCTCCTTTACCTTCTTGTTTCAGTAACGGGCATGCGTTTTTGGTCCTAAAGCAACAAAACAAGCGCATTTAAACCGCTAAACACTGCATTGAGCGTGTTAGTTGACGAAGATGTTTTCCAACCAAAAGCGAAGCTTTCCTGTTTACACGACAGGGGGCGCTCACTTTTCCGCAATTGGTCAATTCCTGAAGTCAGCTTCCAAACGATAGTGTTGCCATGTTCGTTGAAAACATGTCGCGGCTGTTCAGGAGAGCTCACTCCTCAGTGACGGAAGAGAAGAAGGTGCGCCTCCTGATGCGGGGAGTGAAAGAGCAGTTGTTCGCTGGACTAGTGCTCAACCCTCCGAGCACTGTAAAAGATTTCTTCCTCGAAGCCACGACGATGGAGAGAATGCTAAGCAGTGTTCGTATCAGTATGAGCGCCCTGGCAGTCTTTCGTCAGTGTCATCAGCCCTGCCAACACCTGACATCATGACTAGAAGAGACTTGACGAAGCCCGTGTGCAGTATTGTGCACGAGGAGCTGCAAAAGCTGCACGCGGTGTCTTTTCAGCGCCATGTTGCTGCTTTAAGGGATGTCGTCCACGAAGAGGTCCGGCAGCTGGTGCACCACATGACGACTCTGCGTCCAGCGGAGGTCCAAATCATGACGGCCCCGCGTCCACCTGAAGCTTCGCTATTAACGTACGCGGAGGCATTACATACTCCTGCACCGGCTGTTGGCTTTCCGTCCAATCCGTCCACCCTGCAGACGGCACCGTCATTCTACTCAGGACCACCGCAGTTAGGCAACCCACAACATACACGGAAATCTAGTGTATGGCGTGCTCCCGACAACCGGCCTCTCTGTTATCACTGTGGTGAACCAGGTCACATCTACCGTATGTGCGCATACAGGCACATAGGTCTTCCTGGCTTTCGTCCGGATGCTCGTCGACAGAGAGATGGTGAGCGGCCTCATGCTATCGCCGAATACTTGGCAAGCCAGCAGTCCTCAACCCTTCCGCGTCGCCAATTCCGTTTACCGTCTCCACGGTGGCGCTCCACGTCACCTGGCCAACAATCGACCTTTGCAGACGTCCTTGCAGAAAGATCGCCTAGATCCACGAGCCCGCGACGGGAAAACTAAGAACAGCTACCTCTGGGGGTGGGCTGCTGTTGATCGACCGTTACAAGACCCTCCCCCGAGCTGCCTGCCGACATCCGACGACATCCTTTCACTAACATGTGCCATCGACGACAAGCGTGTCTGCTCGCATCTCCGTCCTTGTCGACAACCACCCGCTAACCCCTCTGGTAGATACGGGTGCCGATTATTCCGTGATAAGCGCGGACCTCGCTGCACAGCCAAAAAAGGTAACGACACCTTGGGGACATGGCACCAACCTCCGGACTGCGGAAGGTCACCTATTGACACCGCTGGAAATGTGCACTGCCCGGCTCCGAATTCGTGAGTCGACATACGTTGCTTTTTTCGTCGTATTGCGCAAATGCTACCAAAACGAAGTTCTCGGAATGGATTTACTCGGCGAGCATGGAGCCGTTATTAACTTCCGCGACCTGCTCATAACGTTCTCTAACGACCATACAGCCAGACAAAAGGATGCAGTTGCGCAGACCACAACACTTCGAGTTGCTGACGACACAATCGCACTTCCGCCGCGAGCCAGTATGTTGGTAACTGTGGAGAATGACCGTGACACCAAGAGTAGTGGCATCGCGGAAACTGACCTCTCGGTACTTTTGGCTCGGCAGATTGGTATCGCGCGTGCTATCGTCCAACTAAAACATCGGAGGACTCGGCTTCTGATCACAAATTTCGGCGGCCAGTTCCAACACTTGGCAAAGTGAACAGAGATCGTGAACATTGAAGCCAATAATGACGAAGAACGTTGCAATATCGCTCCAATTGCCACTGCTGCCGAAGGTGACACTGCATTAGCCAGTGCAGTTGACGTTAATTGCCAGCTATCCTCGGCGCAGCAGCAGCAGATACGCATGATTTTACGTATGTATAGTGACTGCTTTGCGTCCACCTCCAAAACCTAGCAGACGCCAACCGGCAAGCACCGCATTATAATGCACCCTACCGAACAGCCTGTACGTCAGCACGCCTACCACGTGTCGCAAAAAGAACAAGAGGCAATAAGTTTTCAGGTGAAAGAGGCCCTCGACGACGACGTCATTCAACCCTCGAAGAGTGCATAGGCGTCACCCGTCGTACTTGTTAAAAAGAAAGACGGCACTCTTCGATTTTGCGTCGATTACCTGAAGCTCAACAAAGTGACGAAGAGAGACGTCTACTATTTCACGCGCACATGACTCACTGGATCGACTTTGTCATGCCCGATATTTTTAATCAATGAATTTACGCAGCGGCTACTGGCAGATCGAGGTCAATTAACGTGGCAGGAAAAAAAGCGTTCATATCTCCCAATGGCCTCTACGAATTCAAAGTGTTACCGTTTGGATTGTGCTCTGCACCGGCAACGCTCCAAAGGATGATGGACACCGTCCTATCCGGTCTTTTGAGCATTTGAGCATTTTGAGCATTTGAGCAACATTTACAATGACTTCAGTCTATCTTCGTCGCTATTCGATCCGCAGGCCTATCGCTAAAACCGGAGAACTCTTTTCCGGTTGCTTCACGGCCGAGAAGCAATTACGATGCTGGATGCCATGTTCTTGCCTTACATGACCAATATTCCTACTGATGCGAACGACTTTATCCGGCTCGCCGACGCTGCCCGCCAGCTTCCACTCGAGCGGATCCGAAAACAACAACGCATCGACTCGCAGAGGTACAACTCCCGTCATCGCAATGTTATTTACCAACCCGGTGATCTGGTGTGTCTGTGATTCCCGTTCGCCAAAGGGGCCACTCGGAAAAGTTACTTCACCGCTACTTCGGTCCTTATAGAGTACTACGGCTGCTCACAGATGTCTAACTACGAAATCCTGCTTGAATGCACAGCTCGGCAATCTCAATTTTCCCAGCAGGCGGACATTGTTCATGTGTCACGGATGAAGCAACACTACCCCCGAGCCCCCTGACACGGCCTCATTATGCATATTTGTGCGTGTATGCGTTTACTTTAACTTTTATTGGGCATTGAGCATCGGGGTGGTACTTTTTTTGGAAGGGGGGTAATGCCACAGGCATAGAATGAGGTTTAGCTATGCCAATGCGAGTATGTGCCATTTTGTGAAAAAAGCAGAGGACTGTTTGTGGTGCTCGTGGTCTAACGTTTGGTTCGGCTCGACATCCAGGGCTGCTGTTCCTGTGAACAGACGTTGTGGTCTTTCTGTAATCAAGTGACAATATATATATATATATATATATATATATATATATATATATATATATATATATATATATATATATATATATATATATATATATGATTTAAAAAAGAAGTTATGTGGGTCCGGTGCAAACATAATCACAGACACACCGGATCACCGGGTTGGTAAATAACATTGCGATGACGGGAGTTGTACCTCTGCGAGCCGATGCGTTGTTGTTTTCGGATCCGCTCGAGTGGAAGCTGGCGGGCAGCGTCGGCGAGCCGGATAAAGTCGTTCGCATCAGTAGGAATATTGGTCATGTAAGGCAAGAACATGGCATCCAGAATCGTAATTGCTTCTCGGCCTTGAAGCAACCGGAAAAGAGCTCTCCGGTTTTAGCGATAGGCCTGCGGATCGAATAGCGACGAAGATAGACTGAAGTCATTGTAAATGTTGCTCAAATGCTCAAAATGCTCAAATGCTCAAAAGACCGGAAAGGACGGTGTCCATCATCCTTTGGAGCGTTGCCGGTGCAGAGCACAATCCAAACGGTAACACTTTGAATTCGTAGAGGCCATTGGGAGATATGAACGCTTTTTTTCCTGCCACGTTAATTGACCTCGATCTGCCAGTAGCCGCTGCGTAAATTCATTGATTAAAAATATCGGGCATGACAAAGTCGATCCAGTGAGTCATGTGCGCGTGAAAGAGTAGACGTCTCTCTTCGTCACTTTGTTGAGCTTCAGGTAATCGACGCAAAATCGAAGTGTGCCGTCTTTCTTTTTAACAAGTACGACGGGTGACGCCTATGCACTCTTCGAGGGTTGAATGACGTCGTCGTCGAGGGCCTCTTTCACCAGAAAACTTATTGCCTCTTGTTCTTTTTGCGACACGTGGTAGGCGTGCTGACGTACAGGCTGTTCGGTAGGGTGCATTATAATGCGGTGCTTGCCGGTTGGCGTCTGCTAGATTTTGGAGGTGGACGCAAAGCATTCACTATACATACGTAAATCATGCGTATCTGCTGCTGCTGCGCCGAGGATAGCTGGCAATTAATGTCAACTGCACTGGCTAATGCAGTGTCACTTTCGGCAGCAGTGGCAATTGGAGCGATATTGCAACGTTCTTTGTCATTAATGGCTTCAAAGTTCACGATCTCTGTTCACTTTGCCAAGTGTTGGAACTGGCCGCCGAAATTCGTGATCAGAGCCGAGTCCTCCGATGTTTTAGTTGGACGATAGCACGCGCGATACCAATCTGCCGAGCCAAAAGTACCGAGAGGTCAGTTTCCGCGATGCCACTACTCTTGGTGTCACGGTCACTCTCCACAGTTACCAACATACTGGCTCGCGGCGGAAGTGCGATTGTGTCGTCAGCAACTCGAAGTGTTGTGGTCTGCGCGACTGCATCCTTTTGTCTGGCTGTATGGTCGTTAGAGAACATTATGAGCAGGTCGCGGAGGTTAATAACGGCTCCATGCTCGCCGAGTAAATCCATTCCGAGAATTTGGTTTTGGTAGCATTTGCGCAATACGACGAAAAAAGCAACGTATGTCGCCTCACGAATTCGGAGCCGGGCAGTGCACATTCCCAGCGGTGTGAATAGGTGACCTTCCGCAGTCCGGAGGATGGTTTCATGTCCCCAAGGTGTCGTTACCTTTTTTGGCTGTGCAGCGAGGTCCGCGCTTATCACGGAATAATCGGCACCCGTATCTACCAGAGGGGTTAGCGGGTGGTTGTCGACAAGGACGGAGATGCGAGCAGAGACACGCTTGTCGTCGATGGCACATGTTAGTTAAAGGATGTCGTCGGATGTCGGCAGGCAGTTCGGGGGAGGGTCTTGTAACGGTCGATCAACAGCAGCCCACCCCCAGAAGTAGCTGTTCTTAGTTTTCCCGGCACGGGCTCGTGGATCTAGGCGATCTTTCTGCAAGGACGTCTGCAAAGGTCGATTGTTGGCCAGGTGACGTGGAGCGCCACCGTGGAGACGGTAAACGGAATTGGCGACACGGAAGGGTTGAGGACTGCTGGCTTGCCAAGTATTCGGCGATAGCATGAGGCCGCTCACCATCTCTCTGTCGACGAGCATCCGGACGAAAGCCAGGAAGACCTATGTGCCTGCATGCGCACATACGGTAGATGTGACTTGGTTCACCACAGTGATAACAGAGAGGCCGGTTGTCGGGAGCACGCCATACACTAGATTTCCGTGTATGTTGTGGGTTGCCTAACTGCGGTGGTCCTGAGTAAAATGACGGTGCCGTCTGCAGGGTGGACGGATTGGACGGAAAGCCAACAGCCGGTGCAAGGAGTATGTAATGCCTCCGCGTACGTTAATAGCGAAGCTTCAGGTGGACGCGGGGCCGTCATGATTTGGACCTCCGCTGGACGCAGAGTCGTCATGTGGTGCACCAGCTGCCGGACCTCTTCGTGGACGACATCCCTTAAAGCAGCAACATGGCGCTGAAAAGACACCGCGTGCAGCTTTTGCAGCTCCTCGTGCACAATACTGCACACGGGCTTCGTCAAGTCTCTTCTAGTCATGATGTCAGGTGTTGGCAGGGCTGATGACACTGACGAAAGACTGCCAGGACGCTCATACTGATACGAACATTGCTTAGCATTCTCTCCATCGTCGTGGCTTCGAGGAAGAAATCTTTTACAGTGCTCGGAGGGTTGAGCACTAGTCCAGCGAACAACTGCTCTTTCACTCCCCGCATCAGGAGGCGCACCTTCTTCTCTTCCGTCACTGAGGAGTGAGCTCTCCTGAACAGCCGCGACATGTTTTCAACGAACATGGCAACACTCTCGTTTGGAAGCTGACTTCAGGAATTGACTATTTGCGGAAAAGTGAGCGCCCCCTGTCGTGTAAACAGGAAAGCTTCGCTTTTGGTTGGAAAACATCTTCGTCAACTAACACGCTCAATGCAGTGTTTAGCGGTTTAAATGCGCTTGTTTTGTTGCTTTAGGACCAAAAACGCATGCCCGTTACTGAAACAAGAAGGTAAAAGAGAAAAACATTCTATTTACGTTTGTATACACGGTGTAAAACAAGAATTTCTCGCGTTTCAGCCTGAGAAATAACCAAGTGAGGTGATACCTGCACTCCGCTACCTCGACGGTTCGCCAGGCTTATTACGCCTGCTCTTTTAAGAAGAACATTATGTTATACACTTGAAGTTGAACCTTGAAATGTCTGTCGATTAACTATAGGTTCAGTGAGGACGGCTTGTGCAAAGTCTGTGAGGTACGGTGTTTGCGTGAAAACGGCAGTGTTCGCCGTTACTACGGGTCATATTGATGGAACGCCAGGCTGATGTTTTCCAACCAAAACCAAAACGCCTGTACAGGAACGCTACCTGTGCGGTTACTGCTCATGCGCAGTGGTTTTCCCGCAAATGGTCAATTGAGGAGCCGTTCCGCTTGCTCCAATCAGTCAGAGCTTCGGAAGGTTCTCCGCAACTGGTTGCAAAACTTTGGCCAGGTTTTCATAGCAGCTTCATGGTTTTCTAACCAAGTGCGTGCAGAGTTCTCGAGGTAAAAGGTTCCACTCGTTGACACTGGCGCAACAGTTGTAGCCGTCAAGCCAGTCGTCAACACCCTCGTAAGGGACACCGTGGAATGGCTTCAGGGTTCGCGGGGCGTTGAAGAACCATGGAGGAGGCAGCATCAATATCTCTTTGGTTTGCGTTCCGGCACTAGCCATAGTACTGCCGAGTTGTGGAAGCGGTCTGAATTCAGGTGGTAGGCCCAGTTGTCGCCTGCTACGCCGTAGGTCAGCCGGTTCTTCCAAGTCGTGGCTAGTGTCGGGATCTTGTTGCTGATTGCAGTGCATAAAACACTACCCAGCACCTTCACCGGAAAATGTCACGCGATTACAGAAAGACCACAACGTCTGTTCACAGGAGCAGCAGCTCTGGACGTCGAGCTGAACCGAACGTTAGACCACAAGCACCACAAACAGTCCTGTACTTATTCACAAAATGGCACATACTCGCATGGCACGGTTCAACCTCGTTCCATGTCTGTGACAATATATATAGGTATATATATATATATATATATATATATATATATATATATATATATATATATATATATATAGAAAAGAAGCTTGTACACGTACGAGAAAGCAAGCAGTTCCTTTATAGATAAGGATAAGGGTCACCCTCTATATCTATAGAGGAACTGCTCGCTTTCTCGTACGTGTACCAGCTTCTTTTCTTCTACGTACCAGACCCAGTGAACCTTCCTGCTGAATATATATATATATATATATATATATATATATATATATATATATATATATATATATATATATATATATATATATATATATATATATATATATATATATATTGGGGAATTGTCCGTGTCAGCGATGTTCGAATGAATGTAGTCAAGGCAAGGGTCAAATTTTAAGAAAAACTGTATTGCGCTAAGTTACAGGTGAATCGGCAGTGGTTGCATGTATAAGGAAACTGGACTCGGTGCAGGAGCTCGATCGGATACGTCCGACGCCACTCGCGTCTCGGCTCGCTCTGCGATGCGTTGCTATGCGGTCCCGGCTCGAAGGCTCACTTTTGTTTTTTTTTAATGTTCGTTGAACCAATGGGCAACCGCGTTCGAGTGGACGCGCTTAGGGCTCGGAGTTCACGTTAACGCAGTGCAGCGTTTCCCGAGCAAGCACGGAGACGCTACCGGAGAAGGAGGCACTGCCGGAGAATGAGACGCTGCCGGAGAATTCAGCTGTGCGAACTCGAGTGCCGCTGACACGGCCCTCCCGAAAATCGCGCCTGTCCTCAGGCGTGCGTGTCGTTAGATGGCGATGGTTCCGTAACTTCTAGGAGCGGCTCCTTATATCTACGAAGCTGCTCCACGTTGACGATTTTTTGGTTGATCATGCCCGGTGTGTGGGGTACTCTTTGGATCTCGGCCCTGTTTCCTCCGACGAGGGCCGTTATCTCGAACGGACCTTCATAGCGAGGATCTAATGTGCCTCGAGCGCTCAACTCAAGCAGGACGAGGTCCCCCGTTATGAACCTCGGAGTTCGCCGCTTCTCGTCGTATCGGACCGTTGTTTTGCGCTGACTCTGCAGTAGCCTCTCTCTTGTCTCCGCACGTTCCTTTGCCAAGTCGTGTAGTCTATGAGACTCGTCGATGTCTCCCTCTACTGAGGCGAGGTTGAGCTCTCCTGGCAGTTTTGGGTCGTAGCCGTGCATGAGTCGAAATGGGCTGTGGCCACTGTGACGATGCTTCGTGGCGTTGATTTCTAGCGTTGCTCGGGGTAGTTCCTTCTGCCATTTGTCCTTGTTGTTTAGCATTTTGCGTAGCACCTGTTTCAACGTTCCTACCATTCGCTCAATCAGTTCGTTTGATTGTGGCCAGTACGGTGGGGAGTTCTGATGAGTAATTCCCAGTCTGTGATGGAATTGGTTGGTTTTCTTGTTCACATATCCCTTGGCTTGGTCCGTAATAATGACGCTGGGAACTTCAAATCACGGAATCCACCAGTTTGTCATGAAGTCAAGGTAGTGCGCCGACGAAGTGCTCGGTACGGTCACGGCGTCCTTGTATCTCGTGGCGTGGTCGATACACACGAGGATGTGGTCTCCCTTCTCGTTTAGCGGACCCATGTGATCCAGGAATATCACCGCGTTTGGCTCAGTAGGAATATCGCGTGGGATGAGGCATCCTTCATTCCGTGTCGTGCGGGCGTTGATAGTCTGGCACGTGTGGCAGGCGTCAACATACTCGCGTATGTCCTTTCTCATCGATGGCCACCAGTACTTTCGCTGAATCAGGTCTCTTGTCTTCTCGACGCCTAGGTGGCCGTTGTTTTCGTGGAAAACGATCATCACACTGCTTCGGAGGGCAGCGGGAATAATCACCCTCCGACGGACCCGTCCTCCTTCGAGAGATTTCTTCACCAGTGTGTCGTTTTCGATCTCGTAGTCTGAAGATTTGTGCATGGCCTCCTCCCGAAATCTTTTGCAGTCAGTATCCCTCTCCTGAAACTCGCGTAGGCGACTGTGTTTGCCGACCACTACTGCGTAGCAGTGGAGGTCTCGGGTCGAAACGCCACGGTCGAAAGCCTCTGCAGATTCCGACTGCCTCGAGAGTGCGTCAGCAGCGGAGTTCTGGCGTCCTGGCTTGTGCTTGACGTCGAAGGTGTACTCTGTTAAGTCGAGCGTCCACCTCGCAAATCTGCGGTTGCTGGCTCATTTCTGGACGAGGTATGACAAGCTGAAGTTGTCCGTGAACACTGTAAAACGAGGGCCTCCTCTCAGGTAGACCGAAAACTTCTAAGTGATCGCCCAGTGGAGCGCCATGCACTCAAGTATATTGCACTTAAGCCATGCACTCAAGCATATATGTAGACCACGATTGTGCTCGTTTAGTGATCTGCTTGCGTACTCTATGATTCGCTCCTTTCCGTCTTAATTTTGAGAAAGCACCGCACCCAGCCCGGTTTGCGAAGCGTCGACGTGAACGTTAGTCGGGCAGTCTGGGCGGAAGCTCGCCAATATCGGCGGGTTCTTTAAGGCGTGTTTATGGCGTTGACGGTTGCTTCATGAGCGTCAGTTCATACGAAAGGAACGTCCTTCGCCAGAAGGTGCCGTAGATTGTGCGTGACCTTTGCAAACTCCGGTATGAACTTTCGTTAGTGGTTAGCGAACTGCAGGAAGGAGTACAGCTTCTTTGCGTTGCGATGCTGCTCGAACTTCTCGACAGCGGCAACTCTGGATTCGTCCAGTGTTCGTCCTTCGGCAGAGATCACGTAACCCAGGAAAGATACTTTGTCTTGAATCAACTGGCATTTCCGGAGATCCATCTTCAAGCCGTTGATCACGACTCTCCTGAGTGCTTCGTTCAGCAAATCTAAAGCCTCCCTCACTGTTGTGGCTCCCTGCCCGACATCGTCCATGTACGTAGCTGTCCTAGGTAAGCCATCGAACGTGCGACGCATGACTCTTTGCATGGTCTGAGGGGCCTTGCAAAACCCAAAGGCCATTCGAATGTATTCGTACTTTCCGTCTGGAGTGACGAATGCGGTCTTGTGTACGTCGTCCGGCTTCATTCGTATAGTCAGAAATGCCGTCTTCACGTCCAACACAGTGAAGTTAGCCGATCCGTCGCGCATGACATCGTCAATAACGTCTTCCATGACGGGCATTGGATAAGAAGGGTTGATGGTTTTCTCGCTGAGCTTGCGATAGTCGTGTACCATTCTTCGTGGAGTCGTCGGGTGGTGCGGTTGATCGACGACTATCGTTGGAGCACCGTACTCGCTTTCGCTCGGCCTTATGATGCCCTTGGAGAGGTAGTCATTCACCTGTTCTCGGATGAACTTGCGATCAGCCGGTGAGCACCTGTACGGCCTCGATGACACTGGTATATTGTCTCTGAGTTCGATGCTGTGCTCGGTGTGAGGACACACTCCCAAAGTGTCGCCTTTGGAAGTGAACGCTTGGTGATGCCTTAACAGAATTGCGCGAAGTTGTTCCCTCTCTGCCTCGGTGGCATCCTTCGTTATCTTCAGTGAGGCGTCTTCGACTAGACTCGTGAAGTCTTCGTCGGGTGCGGGACATTTCGTGTTGAGGCGCACGTACCCTTCGTCTTTGGAAACACTCTCGTCCGATTGCCGGCAGAACGTCGCAATAAGCTTTTCCCCGGTGCGGTGTGGTGTGCCTTGTTTCGTGGGTGGCACTTCGGACGATGAAAATTTTCCGGAGGGCTCGACTGGAACGATTGTCACATCGTTTGACGTGTGAAACATTACGTCAACGTTCGCGATTCGTCGCCAGTCTGATCCCAGAATCAGGTCGATGCCGCTGGGCAGTTCCGTTACCACGACGTCTTCGAGTCGCACATTCGTGGTGCCCAGTGTCACATCAAGCGTTGCAGCGAGAGTTGGGCATATGCTGTGGTTGAGAACTTCAATGTTCTCGCGCGATACCCATGCGTGCGTGGGAATGTCGTCCGTCAAGGCATTGGCACTCATGATGGATAAGTTGGCGCCACTGTCAATGCACACGTGGACGGGTCGGTTGTTAGCAGTACCGGACACTATTGGTAATGTGCCGCCCGTCGAATGCAAAAAAACAGTTCTCTTGCCTAGGTGACGTAGTCCCTGTTTCGTGGCTGCTATTGTCCCTCTTCGCTCGTTTCTCGTCCGCTCTGATCGTTGCTGGTGTTTTCGGCTTTCTACAATCACGGGACAGGTGACCGATGTCGCCGCAGTTGAAGCACGAACGAGCAGAGATGGGCCGATGGTGT
The DNA here is from genome assembly GCA_013436015.1 of Rhipicephalus annulatus. Classification (NCBI taxonomy): domain Eukaryota; kingdom Metazoa; phylum Arthropoda; class Arachnida; order Ixodida; family Ixodidae; genus Rhipicephalus; species Rhipicephalus annulatus. The sequence continues at coordinate 400,011 of WOVY01000226.1, read as the reverse complement.
GGAGCTCCCGGGAAATCGCTGCGCGGGTTGGCCTTCGGCAAGTTGGCAGAGCTGCTGGCTGGCACCCGCTGGTTCGAACCCTGACCACGGCTCGCTGTAGACGATGACGGTTTCTTGTCGTTCTCGGCACACGCGGTCGTGCGACGCCTCGCGTCGAGCAAAGCCGCTCTGTCAATGAGTTCGGTTACTGTGCCACACAGCTGCGCTGCGAGTGGGTTGGCCCATGTGTCGTCCTCGATGCCGCTGAGAATTAGGGAAATACGTTCTTCCTCTGCTAAACAGTACGGCGCCTTGTTCAGAATGGCGTTCTTCGAGTACATGAACTCGACGATGGTCTCGTGACTCTGAAGGCGTCGCTTCGTCTGCAGTTCGAGGAACTCCTGCATTGTCAGCTTTCGTTTGAGTCGGAGAATGAGTGCTTCCTTCCATTGCTCCCAGGTGTCATACTGTGAGCCGTAGGCGCTGTGCCAATCCTTAGCAGATCCCGTCAAGCGGCTTGCTGCTGTCACCAACGTCAGCGATGGCGTCCAGTGGGCGAGCGCTGCGATTCTCTCCACTTGCGTAATCCATTGGTGAGCACTTTGTTGCGGCGTCCACCGAACAAGGTGATTGAGGATGACGTGTCGCTTGTGGAATGAATCTGGATCAGGCTCGTCGTCGGTGGACCTCTCGACAGCGTGTTGGCGAGCAGGGCTTGTGTGTTCACGAGCGCGGCGAGGATCTGGGCCACGGAAGGTTCTCCCTCGTGCGTTGAAACGCTTGGCGCGGCGGGGCGTGCCGCGTCTTGGTTGCTGCCGTCGTTCAGTGACGGTGGCCGCGTCGAACCCGAGGACATCGTTATATCAGCAGGGACGGAATGGTGCAGCTCGAGGGTTGAAGTCGTCACCCGTTCCGTTGGCAGTGAAGCGTTCTGATGGGCTTCGTGCAATGCCTCACGTTCACTCGTGGTCGCACGGTTCAGCAGGGCTCGCAGGCTGCTCAGTTCAGCGCTAAGCCTCGAGTTGTCGGCAGACAGTGTCTCCAGGTGCGCCTGCCTGTCGTCGTCGTAGGCAGCCTGGTCCTTCGTTGACGAGTCCGTCGGCTCTAGGGCTTGGCGAGTGATGTTGTCGCGGATGATTCTTGCGGTAAGCTCGTCCTTTCGTCCGGAGCACCGTAGACCTCGTGCTCTCAGCTCGTCGACGAGTTGCTTTTTCGTTGCATTGGCCATCGTGCTGTGGTCGAGGGTCGTGAACACGCTTTCGACGATGGTCGTTTTGGAGTCCCGAGACGATGTACGGCGTCGCGTCGCTCCTTCTCGTGGCGTCGTTTCCTTCTCCGCATTCAGCTCGGTCGATTCACATCCTGTCGGCTGCGCCATGTCAGCGATATGTCCGAATGAATGTAGTCAAGGCAAGGTTCAAATTTTAAGAAAAACTGTATTGTGCTAAGTTACAGGTGAATCGGTAGTGGTTGTATGTATAAGGAAACCGGACTCGGTGCAGGAGCTCGATCGGATACGTCCGACGCCACTCGCGTCTCGGCTCGCTCTGCGATGCGTTGCTCTGCGGTCCCGGCTTGAATCTCGGCTCGTTCTCCTCTTTCTGGCGATGCGTTGCTATGCGGTCCCGACATAGAGAAAGAAGAAGACAAGAGCGGACACTCCGCAAAACCTGGCCTCAGGAAGTGCGTCACGACTACGTAACGAAATAGTGCTCCCACCAAACTTCAGAGGGCGCAAGCGCAAAAAAAAACACAGTTATAATCAATGCAACAGAATTGTTTTCACAAATTAATAATTACACGCCCAAATTTGGTATGTTCTTTATACATAAAAACGATTTATTCAACACACCTTACGCGATTATTTTTCTTCAGCCGTACTGTCATAAACACCATCTACCCAGCGACAAGCCCATGCATGACTGACGGCGAGAAGCATTCGTCGCTTTCGTCAACGTCGGCTGCGTCGGCGTTTTCAAGCGTGAGATAACAGGTGAGGCACGTTTTCAAGCGAAGCTTGTTGAATGACATGTTGTTGGTCTTGTTGGGTCATTTTTTCAGAAAACGGTTACGCCTGCGCGAAAAAGACACCATGCAACAAACATAGAAAGATGCACACAAACACGTTGCGCTTCGTGTGTGCGAGTTTGTTTCTTACGTGGCGTCTCATTCACGCAGTTGTAACCTTTTTCTGAAGCTTGTTAAGGACTGGGAGGTTCGCTAAAAAGAAAGTTTGTGGCTCTATGCGGCGGTTAGACGGGAACATTGTGCAACGTATGCAGTATAGCAAAGGCGGCACGGCGTCAAGCCGAGGCGACGCGTGCTGCGTCTGCCACGGACGCGAGCGTCTGTGCGCTGAGCATAACTGGGCAGCTAGGTCATAGGCTCGGTGGCTCGGTGCAAAATATTGAGAATAGTTCGCTGGGCCTCGCATGCTTCACGACGCGTTTCCCGAAGGCACGGAACACGAATAATTCTTGGTGTGCCGGAGGCAAATCTGGACTAGCCAAGTGGCCATCATCTTCGTTTCTTCGCTAGCCTTGTGCCACTAGTGCAAGCTGCCCACAAATTTTTTTTACGTTTCCAATATGATTTTACCGCACAAATTTCAACTACGATTTTTCTTCCCAATGTACTGCTGATACTGCGTACGCACGAAGGTGTTCTAAAGTTTCCAGGCCGCGATACCATTGCATTACAAGGGATAGCGGCCTGGAAACTTCTGATCTTTGTTCGTGGTCTTGACGTATATCTTTGTAAGTCAGAGTTTTATGGGTCAGAGATGTATCACTGGTTTTGTATTGTGCATCGATTAGCTAATCATTCAAAGGGGTTTGCTGGTACACTTATGACGTGCACATATCTTTTTCGTAATTTGACAGCGAAGCATCCACTTACTAACATTTTCAGACCGCACTGACGCCATGCCGTCCGGCGGTCCAAGCTACGGCAGCTACTGCTGTGTATCGTGGTGCTTCAACAATGGCAGAACCCACAAGAAGCCTGGGACGAGTTTCTTCCGCGTACCACGGGACGGCAGGTGTGTTAAAGCTTTTGTATGGTTTGCATGTCTGTAGGCTTACTGTTCGTACTTGCTAAGTGAGGGTAACAATAAAAAATCACTATTCAAGCACTTCCCCTTTCAGCTGATAGTTCATTGCCAATGCAGGATGAAAGCATGGATGCAGTATGCTGGACGCGATTATCTCCTGAGTAAGCCAGCCAGCCTATTGTACGCAACGTACAGGGTTTGTAGCGACCATTTTACTGCTCAAAGTTTCATGGACCCTGGGCACACAAGGCTTACAAGAATGGATGTTCCCAGTGTGCAACCAGCTGCACCATGTAAGTGATTGACTGAAACTCAAATATGTGCAATAGCAGCCACTTGTATTGAATCAGTGGCGACAGTTAACCGTGAAGATCTTTGTAGCCGATGGAGAAACCTCACTACAGAAGTAACACTTGGAAAGTCTTAAATTCTGTGAATTGTGGGCTATTACCTTCCTAACAGCAGCTTTACATTTCTGTAATTTGTCAACTATGGACGACCTCTTGAAAGATTACTATTTTGAATAGCCTGAGTGCACATGTACGTATACCTTTCATCAGTGAAAGCTGCCACTGTTGATAATTCCAAAAATCACAAATTAGGCAAAAACAGTTGGTGCGTCTCTTTTCCCCCAATGTAGCACAATTTATTTGTGGCCTGAAGCACATCTGCATAAGAAAACTGCTTCAAGCTGCAGAATACGGAAATGTCGAGGATGATGAATGTGACCTCCTCCAAGAGCAGCTCTCGCCATTCTCCCTCACCAGTGCGTCTCTTGTGGATAATGAGGAGTGTGCACAGCCACAGCCTGACGACTTTCCCGCTCTAGACGATCTCTCTGAACTTGCGACAAACATTCACTCCCATATTATCGATGACTCCGCTGCATATTATGTAGCTGGTTTTCTCATCAAACACTTCTTTCGGAATGCATGTGACGGTTGCAGTTGCCTACAGTTACTGAAAGACGACAGTGAGACGCTTAAGGGTACCCACCAGTATTTCACAATGCTCAAAGCATACCACGTCCCCAGCAAACTTTTTGGGAATCTCACTGTGCCATCAGAAGCAGCTTTTGCATACGTACAACAACTTGAATCTCACTTTCTTGCCAGAATTGAGGCCACTGCACATCACGTGAAAGTGTGCGATGTTTTGTATCACCATCTGTCAAGTGTTGGCGATTTTCATTTCTGCTCTGCTGGGTGTCGCGCTAAGTTTCTGAAAATGTTTTGCCGGGTTAGTTTATGTTGGCATGTGCGTTTTGTGAACCGAAACTTAGACAGGGTTAGGTTCCAGTCTTCAATCTCGGGCATACAGCTTGACAAGTTCAAAGGTTAGCAATTAGCGGCGGGTTTACACTAAAGTATTCGAGTTGAGCCGAATCCTGCAATAGCTTTGTTATGTTATTACTTCGTTACAGCAGACTTCATTATGGTCTTATATGCTTATATTCAGTTCAACTGGACTAACCACTCTTGCCCCGCCGCGGTGGTCTAGTGGCTAAGGTACTCGGCTGCTGACCCGCAGGTCGCGGGTTCGATTCCCGGCTGCGGCGGCTGCATTTCCGATGGAGGCGGAAATGTTGTAGGCCCGTGTGCTCAGATTTGGGTGCACGTTAAAGAACCCCAGGTGGTCGAAATTTCCGGAGCCCTCCACTACGGCGTCTCTCATAATCATATGGTGGTTTTGGGACGTTAAACCCCACAAATCAATCATGAACTAACCACTCCTTCGTTGCATTCATTGTTTTGGTTACCCGCTATGAGGAGTACGAACACTGTGTATTCGCTCGAAGTGATTTGCATAACCTTAAAAAGAATGTTGGGTATCCTGTCTGTATTTTTTGTAGCAAATACGGGCGAACTGTACACTTTACTGTGGGTCGCTTGGTCACTGTGTATGCTTTATCTCTCCAGCTCAAGTAATATATCGATAACAAAACCGCTTGTTGAAATGTCTTCGAGCGGGTAAGGAACACAGTATGAAGTGGGCACGGTTCATGTTATCACGCTTTTCGTATTTTAGCTTCTCATCAACCTCCTCATCTTGCCCATCAAAATTTTCAAAAGAATACCCAAACTTGTAGCGTTTGATGGGGCTGCGGACGCTGCCATTTTATTTTTATATAGCTTGTGAGTGATAACGTACGATGTAGAGCCTTTGTGAAAAATAATGAGCCAAAGTGGTTTCCTTCTGCTATTTATTAGCCCTGTAATACCGCTCTCGTAGCACCAATTAAAGTCCACAATTCTGGATAAAGTGATGACTACAATCTATTGTAGCTCGCAAGCGTCACAGCAACACCCAGACGCAAATCACTTGGGATCTTTAGTTTTTGATGAAGGCGACGCATAACAAAAGCCAGAAGACCTGCCAGTGTTGTAGCATAAAGTTTGTCTTTCACGTAGTGAGCAAGCTGCAAAGCCCTACCTTTCTGAGGACAAGCAGGCATCAAGTCTGCTTTTTTTCATTTTGGACTAGCTGTTCTTAAGCACAGCCAGCACACTGCACCTTTGCCTTTCTGCTATATTGTGTCGTGTGGTTTCTGTGCGCTCTTTTTTTCTATGCATTATTTCGGTTAAGCCCAGGCGTGATTCGCGACTTTATTGCTGTGTATATGTCACTTCTTCCTTCTTCATCAGCATTGTGCGCTGCGTTTTTGCCATAGATCCTTACTTACCCACTGGCCCGGTGTGTCATACTTCACCAGCTTCTCGGCTTCTGCCAACTCTAGCGATGTGTGGGTTGTCTGAGTTCTCTATGTATTTGTTACAATATTTGTTACAATTTATTTGTAAGGCGAGATGCATTTGTTGTCTACCTTTGTCATATTGTGCTTTTTATATTCTCATACTCTACCTTGCCTTTGAATAAAACATTGCGGATGCTCTGTTTCTATGACTGATATATACATTGATCACTTGTTCCAAAAGAAAAACACAAGCGCGATGAATAAAACCGTAGTGAATTATCATTACCTGCATCTCTTTTTATTATAACTTAATCGAAATAAAAATTACGTCACGACCGATTCGCACGAACCACTGAACAAAACAAAACAGGGAATCGCTAAATCAAAACGACCTACAAAAACTATCCATTTGGGCGATGAATAGTGGTCTGAAATCATGAACTTTCGTCATAGCCAAATGTCGGTTATGCAAAGTAATTCAAAATTTGCGCCAGTGAAACCGAAACCGGAAGCGCAAGCCACTTGCTCTCATCAACCACTAGGTTTTCAAGAGTCGATTGGGCCGCTGGGGTCTATGGGAGTGTCCACTCTTCACCTTTTTTTATTTCTCTATGGTCCCGGCTCGAAGGCTCACTTTTGTTTTTTTTTAATGTTCGTTGAACCAATGGGCAACCGCGTCGAGTGGACGCGCTCAGGGCTCGGAGTCCACGTTAAAGCGGTGCAGCGTTTCCCGAGCAAGCACGGAGACGCTACCGGAGAAGGAGGCGCTGCCGGAGAATGAGACGCTGCCGGAGAATTCAGCTGTGCGAACTCGAGTGCCGCTGACAGTCCGCGCAGTCTACCGTGTTGAACGAACAATTAGGTTAGTTGGTATGGTAAATCTCAGCAACACGCTTCGTTTCTGCGCCCACTCACGCGTGCCAACAAGGTCTCTGCCTCGTCCACTTATGGTTAGCCCGTATTCTGTAGAAGTGTTCAAGATCCGTAAAGTAAGTTCTACGAATTGTACTGATAACCCCACTCTGATATTTATAGAGCTGACGGCACATTCACACACTGCATGGTGTCTGGACTGCTTCTTGGCTACTTCGTAATTGAAGCCGCCCATCAGTGCAGTAATACCACAGTCTTTCAATACATTTACTGATCATGAAGCTTCGCCGTAACTCTATAGGGTAGCTTGAGTTAGTGAGTGATTGAGAGAGAAAAGCCATTTGGTGATCGGCCGGATGACAATTCTAGCCTCGCGAGGGAAGGCTCATGGTGATGTGGCCACACATCACCTCGGCGGGACGTCCACTATTTGGCGAGCAGTCCTCGCCAAATAGTGGACCTTCTGGCACCCGCGCCTGCCCCTGTGCTGGGTTGGTAGCGAGCACTTGGCGCATTGCTCGGCCGCTACCTTTCGAGGGCAGCCGAGATAGCTTGGTGCGCTGTGAGTGGAGGCCATGGGGTGGCACTGTATCACAGCGCGGGACATCAAGCAGACCGGAGGGTAGCTGGCTGCTGGTGCCGCTATGTGGTCATTTCATATCGTGGGGAGTTGTTTTTCGCCATATGATTGCTATTGTGCCTAAAGCGCTGTGCCTGAATTTTGGGAAGGATATCATATACCTTCTGTGTACCTGGTTTTCGATCCAATTACAAAAAGAACTTACGAAAAAGTCTTCAAGCTCTCGCTGCCTACAGTGATCGGTTGGAAACGTTTCAATGCCGTGACAAGAATGCCGTGACATGAAACTGGTGGTTTCACATATGTCTCCCCGACTGTGGTCATGTGCGAAAAGCACTCCTATGAGATTGAAATCATTCGCATGAACCAGTGGCTAATCGAAGATGTTGTTGTGAAGTCACCGCGGGGCATTCCGAAACTTTTTTCAACGCTGTGCTGAGGTTTTTTCACGGCCTGACGACGTATTTGTATATTGCAAAAAGATGCAGAGCTCGTCCGCCTACAAGCGTCGACGAGAACACTGAGTGAGATGGATACTGTTGAGGCTGCATTGAACTGTGCATAAGCCCTCTTGACAAAGCGGCATTAAATAATGACGTATTTACTGAAAATGAGTATACCAGCCGCACCTTCTTAGTTTCACGCCGGTAGGTAATGTGGAAACCCGATGAATGAAATGTTCACCGTTTTCTTTCATACAGACACTGAGATCACCGAAAGTGTTGAGGTTATATGCCGAACAAGCGAAGCTACGTGCAGCTTCTCAAAGCTTGAAAAAAAATCAATGCACACATCGGTTGTATGCAACAGAGACTTCAGCGCTACTAATACAAGTTTGCTAGATTGACGGTGCAAGAGAAGTTGCACCACTGTTGAATTGCCCGCGTCCAGGATGACAGAAGAAAATTGGTGCCAGCGTGCCGTAGAGCTCATGAACTTGTTGGAAGAAGATGAGGAGGAGTCACTTTTTACGTTCTTGGCTCGTCTGGACGCTAACAAACGTTTGTCTGAGTTCTTAAAGCCGCGTCGGTTGCTCAGGTGGCGACATGTTTTATGGTATGTTTTACACTTGGTGCCGATAAACCCGGGAGGCGACAGCCGGGAGCTATCGTCGAGGGACCTCGCTGATAGCTACCGACTGGAACAAATGCCGCGAACTACGGAGGCCTATCGATCAGCTCACCGCCAAGTAAAAGCTGAAGATAAAAAAAAAGCTCGAAGGGCCCAGAAAACAAGCTCATTCAAGAAGCAAATGCGCTACTTGAAAATGATGACACGAGACTGCAACAAAGCGATACAATTTACGAGAGGCTGAAAAATAATAGCGTTGAGCTAAACAAGATTATTAAGGATATCGAGAACCATAAAAGTGACGAAGCCTTCGAAGCGGAGTACGCCACTCTAATTGCGTATGAGGACAATGCAACTCACATCTTAGCTCAGCTCAAGAGCAAACGACGCAAGCAGAGCGAAACATTTATGATGTCATCGCCTATCGACGTTCGCATAATTCAGGCGTCTATGGCACGAGCAGACAGACCAGGAGCCAAATTGCCGAAGTTGACAATTCGTAGGTGACTTGTGCACGTGCAACCCATTTTTTATTTTGTTTATTTCACCATTCGTCACAAAAATAACCATGAAGGGGGCATAAGAGAGAGAGCGTCTCCTGACTTGAACCACTCTTCGTGAGGCACCTCGGGCAGGTACAGCAAAACAGTACATAGAAAATTCAAGATTAGACATACAAAATATAAAAAACTATACCATTACAACAAGTGCAGAAAATATTGGTTAAGTATTCAAACAAAGCTGTTCCTTAGCGATAAATACAAAGACGCTATCAGCACTATTGACATATATTGAAATACATACAATTTGTGTGTATTTGGAAAACATTGATAAAAAAACAATGATTACAAAAAATATGTTTTGTAAATTACCATTCTTCAGCACACGCACCCTATAAGTGGGTTTAGATTGTTACATTCGTAATTTGCTTCTTAAATTTTGTAATGTTTTTTTCATCTCCCTAGCTTATTCTATTACTTCAGGAATTTTGTTGCACAGTGAAACGACTTGGTTATCAATTGACTGTATGCCATAGTTAGTCTGACACATTGGCCCCACCAACGCCACAGTACGTCGATTGTATGCAAGATGTCTGCATAAGTATTTATCAGAAAAACTTTGAAAGTTGTTCTTGATTTTTCTATAGATTACCATGACTAGTTGTACCCTTTAACACGCTGGGAATTGTATAATGTTGTGCACACGAACAAGGCACGTATTTTTGGGGACTGAGGTAGTTAGCAGACGTAGTGCACGTTTTTCGAGAAGAATATTACTCTCACTGTTTGTTTTGTTACACATACCCCCGACTAGTATACAATACATAATTTGCGAGTGGATAATAGAAAAGTACAACTGCCGTTTCACTCTCCCTGGAAGTATACGCTGCAATCGTCGAATTAAACCTATAGACCTTGATATATTTAATCGAAGGTTATCCACATGCTCGGACCAACTAAGCTCGCTTTGAAAACATACGCCCAGGAATTGAATTTTGTTTACCTGAGAAATACTCGCACCATTAATGATAAAGAATTAGTACGATCTGCAGGTCTATTTTTTCTGCTTGAAGAGCATAAATTTAGTTTTTTTCGCATTGATTTCTAACTGGTTTACTGCAAGCCACAGGTTTAGCTCATCCAACCAGAAATTTTCAGTTGTCTCAATATCGGTCTCAAGATCGGCGAGATGTAAACCAGAAAAGAATACATTGGTATCATCGGCGTACATGACTATGTTTGGTGTTCAAAGAATGCTTACGATGTCGTTGATATATGTCTTTAATATAAATATATATATGTCTTTAATATATAATATAATATATATGTCTTTAATATAAAAATTAAAGTACCAAGTATCGATCTTTGCGGAACACCATACCTAATTATACCCAAGTCAGAGCTAAAATTATGAAGCTGTACATATTGTTTTCTTGCCTAGAGGTAGCTTTTCATTAGGTCAAGCGCAATCATTCGTATTCCATACATATGCAGCGTTTTTATTAATACGTCATGCTTCATTGAATCAAATGCCTTACGGAAGTCAATAAATATTCCTACAGTGTAAAGTTTCTTTTCAAAGTTTTGAAGTAGGCTGTCCTTAATGCGTAGTAGGACAGTCTGCGTTGATCTACCTGGCTTAAATCGGAGCTCTTCTTCACAAATTTTATTTCCGTTTGCTGTAAAAGAATACACATTTTCATAAATCAAGCGTTCAGCAACCTTTGAGAAAAGAGGTAATATGTATATTGGGCGATAATTTTGAAGTTCATTTTTATTGCCTCCTACAAAAATAGTTGTTACGTGAGATATCTTCATGGAATATGGAAACACTTCCGCCTAAAAGACCCTGTTACATATATAAGGGAATGGAGCGACAATAAATCAGTAATTGCCTTAATAGGTGTTACGGCAATGCCATCTTCACCTGGTGAACTATTCTCCAGTGAGCATTACAGCAGTGGCTACTTCCTCTTCGGGAACGTGTGATAAAAACAATAGCACGTAGACTTTGAATATAGCATTCGGCCGGTTTGTGGTCAGACACTTGGGCCATTTTACTTGATGATCCTGCATCAATGAAGTAAAGATTATTTTGTCCTCTAGTGCACTGCAACTATTGTGAATGTTGTTTATCTCTATATCGTGAGGAACGGTGGCCTGTTTTCTTCCTATCTATTTATTAACTGAATTCCAAACCATTTTTGAATTCTCAGTCATTATAGAAAACTTGTAGGCATAGAAATTTATATTGCCTTCTTTAGGTCTTTGTTTAGATTGTTTGTGAACTTTTTGAATTCAGCCAGATCATTTAGATCTTTTGTTTAAAAAACGCTGAAAAATTTGTCTTTCTCGTTTGTCTGTTTAAGAAGTACCGGCGCGATCCACTCTTTTATTTCTCTCTTGTGTTTTTTTACAACATCATACGGAAAAGCTGTATTGTAAATGCCTACAATTGTCGTTATAAATGGGTCATATACCTTAGACGGACCATGTTCTCGATACAAGTCCTCCCAGTTACAGTCAAGCAGTAGAGAGTGAAATTGAAGGATAGTTCTATCGTTTATGTCGCTACGCGTGTATTTGGGGGAATTCTGCAGTTCAGGCATTCGTAATAGTGAAAAAAGGCAGGTGGTCACTTATACTAGAGCTGAATACTCCGGCTCGTGCATTGTCGGGTGATAAATTAGCGAAACAGAGATCAATAAAGGTTTCCATTGTGCTAGTTATTCTGGTAGGTGTGGTAATGATGTTTTCACACCCATATGACAACATCAATTTCATTAGCTGTAGTTTAGAAAGACCATCTTTTGGGACATCAATAATAAAGTCACCAAATCATACCATAAATCATCGGTTAGAATCAGCATGAAGAACACGCTTCTCCAGAAACTCGAAAAATACGTCTGTGCTACCATCTTGGGGGTGGCAGATCAGCACTATTACAACCTTGTTGTGTATCACAGTAACAGCTTCGAAATCTTTACAAACTATACAATAGTCGGGCCACGCCTCGTAGGACAAGTTCTGTTTAATACATAAAAATACACCACCATCACGTTTTCCCAACCTAAACAATAATTTCGTATTGTAATTTTTCAGATTAATCACGTCTGAACGTGAGGAAAACCAAGTTTCTGAGAAACCCATGATATCAAAGTCATGAACAAGTTGTGTCAATTCACTTTCAATTTCTTCACCCTTGTTGCTCATGCTCTGTGCATTAATATGATAAAGGGAAAGACCTCGTTCAGAAAGAAAGTCCGAGTCTTTAATAAAAGTTTTGAATGGGGCAGTATTGTGATCTATTAACTTGCTCATCAATACAAGCTAAAAAAGCAGTAGATATAGTATTTATTAAATCTTTTTTTATCATCTTCAGATGTAATTTTTATTGCACGTGCTTTAGGATTCTTTCTGACAAAAACTTTCCCTGGGGTGACCAAGTGAGCCGATAGTTCCTTTCGGTGGCTCTCGTTTTTGCCATCTATAGAAGTTTCTTGATTGCAGGTCAAGTTGTCTAGCAGCTGGATATTGCGGTCCCTATCTCTCAGTTCGGCGCGTTTTGCAACCCATGGCACCTTCAAACTCGGTCGAGGGAATCTTATCAGTATAATGGGGGGGGGGGGGGTCCCTTTACATGGCGGCAACCAATGCTTGCTTTCTAAGTCACAGTCAGACAATGGCGGCAAGTTGAGCTTCTTCGCCGCCAGGTTGTTAACTTGTGACAGAATATCCTCTTTTCCCAGCAAAGTTATGCCATGAATTTCTAGATTCTTGCGACGGCTGCACTGCTGTAGGTCATTCGGCTCTTTCTTTAGTTTAAGAATTTTTTTGCCAAAGTTTTGCTCAACATCAATCAATCTGTTGCGGAGGCTTTCTATCTCTTTATAATGCCTTGCGCTGATTTCAAGAAGCATGTCATGCGTATTTGACATGTGCTGAATGAATTGTTCACTGCTAGTCGCTGTTACTTTGTAGTGGAGCATACGCACCAACGCGTATGCGCCTTCGGAAGAGAACGAAAAGCCCCGCGCTCTGATTGCGCGAGAACCTGTGCCGCCTTTGTCCAACTTGCCGTACGGCCATTTTTCGTTGCGACCTCTTTGCGAATTCTGGGGTTGAATAAACATCATCACATTTAGTGAGCCTGCTGAGATCCCCAAGCAGATCTGGAGCTCCACTCTTGCAAGTTGGCCGAGAGACCACCGCACAACATGACTGACGCAGTCGCCAACCAGCCCATCAGAGCACAGCCAGCACCATCGGCTGCCCCATCTACCTGTCCTGGCGCTACCCGTCAACAGGATCCGCCAATCTTCAGCGGCAGTGGTGAGCAAGACGTCGAAAGCTGGCTCTCCTTGTACGAACGCGTAAGCGCCAGCAACAAGTGGGACGACGACTCTAAGCTCGCCTATGTTATCTTTTACTTGGGTGACGTCGCTAAGCTTTGGTTTACGAACCGCGAAACCACCATCGCCAACTGGTCCACCTTTAAAACCCTCGTGACTGAAGCGTTCAGCGGACCTGAGGTCCAAAGGCTCCGCGCTGACCAGCGTCTACGCCACCGACCCTAGCAGCCTGGCGAGACATTTACTAGTTATATTAAGGATGTGCTCAACCTCTGCAGACGTGTTAACCCATCTAGGCCCGAAGAAGAAAAAAATCGACAGATTTTCAAGGGCATCAAGAATGGCGCCTCCCAGATGAGGCTGGCGAAAAGCCCGACCACGGTGGCAGTCCTCGTAAGCCTGTGCCAGAACTTCGATAAATTGCGCCGTCAGCGTTGCATCGCCCGACAGAGTGTCCCACCACCAGATTCGATCTCGGTCGTCATACTCGCAAGTGGCAACGTTCGCCAAGGAACTCTGTCCAACCAGATCAAAGACTTCATCAGGAGTGAAGTCGCCCGACAGCTCTCCCTGCTGCCGCATAGCGACGCGCCCACCGCAAGGCTACCTTCGACACTGCAGCAGGCCATACACCCCGAAATTTGCGATGCCCTCCCTACAGCTCTAGGCCCTTACCCATGCACTTCGGTACCACCTGATCTCTCAACTGCCGGCTACGCACCACCTACGCCATCTTCACCTCTCAGCTACGCAACTGTGGTTGCGTGGTCCACTCCGCATCCTGTCTCTTTATCAGCTCAACCTCCTCCGGCCTCGCCCCAGTTTACAGGCCTCCACCTCGCTTTTTCCATCCATCTAATGAGTGGCGCATCCATGACAACCGTCCTATCTGCTTCACGTGTGGCATCGCTGGCCATGTTGCACACTTCTGCCACCACCGTCCCACACCTACGCATGCCTCCTATGGAACTTCTACCTACACGCCACAGCATGCCACCACATCTGCATATGAACAGAAGCACTCTGCTCGTTTCCCACCCCCTCGTTGCCGATTGCCATCGCCTATGCGTCATCGACCACCTCCTGAGGAGGGAAACTAATCAGTGCAGTTCCGGAGGCCAGAACTGCAACTTCTGCGCAATTCTCAAGGCCTTAATTTTCGCCCCAAAATGTTATTATGTAGATGTTGAGAGAGTCGCCACACTAGCGCTAATTGATTCCGGGGCCGCTGTTCCTGTGATGAACGCAAACTTTTATTGGAGACTAAAGAAAGTGACCACATCTCTCTGTATCATGGTACTGTCCATGGCTAGTGCGCAACGCATTCATCCGTTGGCGGTGTGTATGGCGCGCATCGTCATCCAAGACGTTTCGGACATCGTCTATTTGTTTATTCTACCATCTTGCTCTCATGACCTCATCCTGCATTAGTATTTCTTATACCGTCATGAAGCTATCATCGATTGTTCACGCGCGAAAGTGTCATTCGTGCCAACATTTCAATTCAAATCAACCAACCACTCTCCTCTGCTCTGCATACTCATTGCTGACGACATCACCTTTCCTCCGGAATTTAACTACCTGAGACTTTTTTTTCAGCGGAGACACTCTGACAGCTATGTTAGTTACCACTGAAGCGTGATGTGAAGACACGTTCACCGCGTTAATAAGACGTTTCCGTGACAAGAAGCGCTTGGAACAAAAGTACTTTTTGATGCTGCGAAGGCACGCTCCTGTATGGTCTTCTAAGGCAGTGGTGCCCTTCTGCAAGTTATACAACCAAGTGCTGATTAACACCCACAGATTGGAGGTTCATGGTATTAGTGGGTCGTCTTTCTAACCAATATTACGCGACCTTCTCCGAAGGACTTTGCCACGTGAAATTGTAGTTGCCTACTACAGATCTTGCACTACATAATCCTTAAGGTATACTGTCGAAAACGTTAAACTTCAGCACGTCACAGAACTAGATTGCCTTCTGCAGTTTGTATTGAAGTGGAGGGCCTCGAAAAGAGCTACTTAGGGAGTGTGAAAGTTACTATGAGGTGGCTGATCCCAGGAACCACAGTAATATGACAGTGACTGTTGCAAAAGATGTCGTAGGGGTCGTATTTCACGACACGACCCCTACGTCATCGGTACTTTATTGTCGAAGTTCTATTATTCCCACGACGTCCGGCTCACCTTTTGCAAATCGACACGGCACTTGATGTAGTCCTGCCGTAGAGATATACCGCGATCAGATAAGAGGCTTTTTGCAACAACATGAAATGCTTTCGATTCATCAGTAAAGGTGAATGCGCTGATACTGCAGAGGGAGAATAGCGTGCCTCAGCTGCAGAGGTAGCCAGGCCGCCTCAAGTATGTGCGACCCAGACAAGCTAAGGCGAAAGCTTTGTGAAGACGTCAGAGTGACCCGTAAACTCACCAGACCAAAACCCGATCGAACACTGCCTACCTTGGAAACGAAGAAATCCGAGTCACCATTGATGCTGCGCAACGAGAAGACTGTTTAGGAGTCAGAATACAGTGTCCATGCCAGCATGGGGAGGAAATTTCTACATATGAGTACTGAGGGTGAACGAACTCATTGTGAAAACTTCATATGTACACTAGTGGAAGCCACAAGCAAATATTCACAGAAAGACCTGGCGCAAAAGTACGAGTTGCAAGTAGAGAGGCTAGTCAGAAGTGGAACGAGGTGCGCGAGTGGTTGCATGCATCGGAGAAGAAACTCTGACTGATCGTTCCCTGCTGCTCAAAATACAGCTGTTGGACGTGAAATCATGCCAACCTGGGTAGTAGAAAAGAAAGCGGCAGCAAGAACATAGCGCCGATTCCCTTCACAAGAAGACAGGAAGACGCAGGTTGTGAACCCAGACAACCTTGCACAGAGGATTTCCCAGGCAGCTCGAACACGAGATCAGCTGCAATTGCAAAACATTTCTGCTACCGAGCGGATCAGAGAGCGTCTCTTGCTGCG
The DNA here is from genome assembly GCA_013436015.1 of Rhipicephalus annulatus. Taxonomy (NCBI): domain Eukaryota; kingdom Metazoa; phylum Arthropoda; class Arachnida; order Ixodida; family Ixodidae; genus Rhipicephalus; species Rhipicephalus annulatus. The sequence goes on along the minus strand of WOVY01000226.1, from coordinate 383,926 downwards.
GAGACACGAAGACGGATGTTCGCCAAATATTTAGGACATAAATTTCAAGGCTTCTGTACTGCCTTCCCAGGACAGAAAACGAAAACCTGAAGACAACACAGGGTCGTCTTGGCAAGAGGCGGCTGCGGCTGAAAGAGAAGATGAATCTCCTGCTGATAGCCCCGTTGACCTGATTGTCTTCATCAGTAAACTAGCAGGAAAAGAAATCATCAGCTTTTTTGCTAAGTGGCGAGAGAAGCTATGGTAAAGGAAGGATGCGTCGGAAGAGAAGGCTGGCACCTAGAGGCTGCATCGAGAAAACAGGAACAGGAACACACACAGAGGACTTTTGTTCAGAGAATGCAACACTGAAACTGCCTTACGGTCCTGACGAGACACTACTGCGAGGGCGGGAATATGTTAAATTCCCCTATCCAGGCTGAAAGGACAAACCGACGAGTTTGGTGTCAGCGTGCCGCAGAGCTCGTGAGCTTGTTGAAAGAAGACGAGGAGCAGCCATTCTTTTACGTTCTCGGTTAAGCTGACGCTAATCATCGTCTGTATAAGTTTTTAAAAATGTGTCGGTTGTTCAGTTGGTCTCACCTTTTACACCGCGATGCTGTACAAAACTTGCACAAGCTGTAAAAGCGTGAAAAGTTAATTTTCGATATCAATGCGTCATGAGCACGAGAACATAACTTTTTGCGTCACATGTTGACGCCTCCGGCGTGGGACGCAGTAGGTCCATTTTCACGTTTGAGGAATGTAAGGCTTTCTACTTTACTGTAATAACAATAAAGAAGGACAGGAAAAGCACAGCCTGAATAAGCTACACAGCAAAGTAAAGGACCGAGAAACTATTTTGCATGGTCAACTAAACATAGAATGCGCTATGGCACCGCAGTGAGAAATTGACGCAAAACGAAACACGAAAACGAGTCAAACGTCTTGCGAAGTATTGCTTGATTCTCATCACTTACTAATTTAAAGGACTAATTGATTCTAAGTTGCCTTTAATTTAATAAGTACGAGGCAATTTTAAGATGTATATCTACGTATATAGAAACACTTAATGTATATATGGCCTGGAAGGTTGGATATGCGCTCTCAAAAGTTGCAATCGCAGCACTTCCGCGTCGCCTTAAGAACCACCAGAGTTGGTGAAGAACTTTGGATTGTACACCAATGTTCATTAGATGTTTACGAAAAATATAAGCATGCGTTTATCATATCTTACAGTAGAATCAGCATGATATCAAATTTTCAGCATCAAGTCATCATTCGATGGTCAATTTCCAGAATTTCCTTGAAGATAACATCGCTCGGAAGACGTAACAACCTTCATGGCTGCATTTATAGCGTTCCAGCGCGTGGCGTACAATTGCAGCGCCGTGGCCGCTCCGATGCCCCGCCGTGGGCAAAGGCGCCACTAGCGGTTGCTCCTGTCTCTATATCAATCTTTCACTGAAGCTTTATTACCAGTAAATGTAAGGAAGGACTATGCTTACACCGTGCATTTACTTTATTATAAACGCTGCCCTTACGTTTTCGTAGAAGCGTTCCATCAAATAATCATCATGACTCGTTGTAGGCGAGAAGTATTGTGCCGCCTTGATCTTGTACGTTTCGTTAAATTTAATTACGATACAATTGTCATCCTCTCACTGATGCTGTAGTCAGCACCTTCTTTCATTTAGCAATGCCAGCCAGATGCGCGCAATTCAGCTGTTCACCAGGATCCCCTCTAGCCCTTTCGTGCTCTCGCCCATCACCTAGCCTTCGCCCGTGCTTTGTGGTTATTGGGAAGAGAGCCCTTTATGCAGTGCCTCATGACGAGAATAATATAAAGTATCGTTTTGTTCAGTTGTTTGCTGATCCGTGGGCTGTGTCTTGCATTCCTCGTTATCACAATGTTGGCGGTCACGCTGGCTTTGTAAGTGATACGGTCTCTTCAGATAGCGTGTCGCCGTTCGTGGCGCTAAGCGGGTAACCAATGGGCACGCGTAGCGGGGATGCCACTGCATAATTAGCACTGTGAAGTGGTGGCGGTGTTGCTTCCAGGCACAAAAAAGGGGCATGAAGGAACAAGTCTGAAAGGCGTATGATATTAGAGGGGGACACACGTCTATCGCGTTTCCGTGGAAATGCGCTCACAAACAGTGCGTGTGATACAAGGAGCCCTGCCCCTACAACGGCGTCACATGACGACCGCTGTTTGAACTAAGGAGGAACTACGGCTCCCATTGAAGGGCGCGCAATTGCACTGGCATTGAGTGAAATAAATGAGGCGTTGCTATAGTATCCCTCTATGTTGTCAGCGATATTTTTGTGGATAAGAAACCCCATTGCAAGCTGGTTCTCTTTTGTCAACAAATGCACGGTAGCATAGGACGTGTTATATTATCGCTGAGCTCTATTACTTCCCATTTCACGGCCTCGATTTCCTCGAATATCAATGCTAGGCTTCCTTTTCTAGATTGTGTTCTAGCGTTAAATGCAGCAAAGTTCAGATTCCGATGGCGGCCTGTCCGGACCCATAGATTCTTAGCACCCTGCACTGCGTCACAACGAATGGTGCTAAGGCACCACCAGTATATTTTTTAGCTGTTATAAACTTTTTGCGTTTACTTTTCTTGTACTCAACGTAGCAATCACGTGAAACTAGCTGATTAGTTCGCAAAACAGGAGCGCGCAACCCTTTGGTTGACAGAAAACGTCATAGTAGGGGCGTTACCCCTCGAAATCGGCAAGCTTTTGACGGTGCAGAGTGTGCTGTTAATGCGCTGCCCTGGGTTCCAAAATGAAATCGTGCCTTTCGTCGTCATCTGGCTCAACACGAGTCATCGTCACGCAACACTGGGCAGCTATGACACCAGGGTGTGGCAAGAACATCCCCAGTTGAGCTAAGCTCTTCTGGGCACTATAGATAAGCTGAGTGCAGCCGCTGGTCGCACACCACTGCCTTTGACGACTAGGACGATGTAATCGACCTATGTGTGACGTTGTGGGGTTTTTTTTTTTCGCACAACGTGCAGGTTCAATTTGGGAGGTCGGAGGAGCCACCTCAGGACACTTCCCGAAGGACGAGGCCATTTGACGCAAACATTTATAGGCAACAGCTTCAAACCACTTATCCCAAAATATGATGAGTCCCACCTCTCACATACAGTCACCAAGAAATACAGAAGCACAACACTTGTGGCTAAACAAATGGTCCTAAGCACGCAATTCCTATACACAGAGTGCGTAGCGGAACGTTAAAGGAGCGGCATCTCACCCACGTCGTTGTGTACGAGCTTCGGCGCGAAGCACGGGGTCGATGCAGTTGTCGTCGTAGTTGGCCTCGGGGCTGGGCAGCCACCCTAGCCATAGGATTAGAAGCCTTCCTAGGCTGCCGATGGACGCTGCACAAGCTGACGCCGCACCAGTTGACCCTGCATTTGCCGCACTGGCCCCGAGGCCGACTGCCGACCGCACACCTCCGTCTGAGCTCGAGAGCGAGCCCGAGATCGACAGCTCAGATCTGTCCATGGGCACGGGACCGTCAGTGCAGCCAGGTAGTCCTGGAGCTCTTCAGGTCACCGGATGATGGAGATAGGAGCCTTGTTTCGGGTCCGAAACCCGATCACCCTGATGCGTGGCTCGTCCACCTCCAGCCACCACTGCGACTCCTCTTCTTCTTTTCTGTCTCTCGCCTGCCTCGAATTAAACTGCGTCTGCCTTGAATTGGCACTTTAGTCGTTTCTTATTATTGATTAACATCCATGCCATCTTCTTCCTTGCCGACTTCGAACTTGGTTCACGGCGCGCACTTCAAATTCTACTCGCCCCGTTTCAACTTCCAAACACTTCAACCATTTTCAACTCCGCGCACTCCATCACACTCTGTAACCAACATATGTGACTTAAGAAAAATGGTTACACAATAATTGTAACTCCTCTACTAAAATGAACAATGTTCGATTGAATTCCTGTCGTTATCTACCAGGATAGAGGGTGTGCTTCGACTTCGTGGAGCGCTGCCTTCCAGGCCTCAAGAGCAGAAGGCAAGGCCCATGCTTCGGACGCCATCGCACAAAAGGCAATACTTCTACGTTATGTTCCGCGTTGCCGACGAAGCCGCTATCGTCTGCAACCCTTTGTGGTGGCCGGACAAGACACGCCGAACGTCTGTCGACTTCGAACTTTCAAGCTCTTTCCTTTTTTTCGTGTCTGTAGCGGTCATTATTCTGCATCACAGCACTCCTACATTGCGTGTTTTGTTTTTTTTTCTCCTTTCTTTTTTTCACCCTACGAGAACATTTTGAATAATTACCACGTAACTTGTAATGAAGCGAGGACTGGACTCCTGTGCCTTATAGTTCTTTTTTTTCAGATGGCGTTTGCCAACAGGGACACACGCCACCACCAGGACATCACGTCACTACTAACCCCATGAAAACTAACAGGCCACGAATGATAAGGCGCCTTTAACAAAGATAGACCCTCCTATTGAAACGTCGGCCAGCTTGTCTGAAGCACTTCCCCTGTTCATTCCCTGTTCTCACTTCCTCTGTTCCCACTATGGGTGCGTCGAGTATGGGAAAGGATGGTGGGGATTGCACGTTGGATCCTCGACTAGATGCCGCTGCAATTCTAAAGTCATCGACAAACCCACGAGATCCTGGCAACTTTCATGACCGAAGTGCCCGCGATCATCAATGCTAGGGCCCTAGTGTCATCTGATCCGAAAACGCGCGTAGTTCTTGATGATTTGGTCCTTCGTGCTTTATTCTGCTCCCCCTTTGGCGTGCCATGCTTTTTATACTTTGCTTCATATATTGCCTCGCTCTTGCAATAAAGGTTCCGTTCATAGTCTGCACTTGTCTGTCCTTTTTTTTCTCCTTTCGTTTTTGGTCCATTGCTTGCGCAGTATAATATCGATCATTACCAACTCGCCCAACTAGCCAATATTACGTAATTCAAACCCCAGCGGCAATCCTGACGCAGAAGTTGCGATGGACGACATCAGGCTTAGGCAAACTGCAATTGGAGACCTACAAAAGCGAATGGCATAAGGTCCAGAATCTATAGCGAACCAGTTCTGGAAGATATGGCGCACCGCCTATTTGACCACACTTCAACAAAGAAAAAAGTGGCAAATCAACCGACCACGCCGTAGGGTTGGCGACTTGGTTTTGCTCAAGAACACGCAGGTCGTTTGTTTTGAGGGGCCAGTCAGCGTGATCGTGAAATGCCTACCTAGTGCAGACGGCAACGTCCCGAAGGCTGAAGCGAAGCCGACAAAGAATGGAAGACTTTCGTTCATGATATCAGACCTCGTGCATCTGATGACTCTATAAAACCATAGTGGCACCCACACGGTGAGGCACTAAATGGGGAGTGTGCTGGTAATGCACAGCCCTGGGTTCCAAAACAAAACCGTGCATTTCTCCGTCATCTGCATCAACACGGATCATCGTCTCGCAACACTTTGCAACTACGTCACCAGGGTGTGACAAGAAATCTTCGGTGCCGCTGAGTGCAGCTGCTGTTCACACGCCCCTTCCTTTTACTATTAGTATTATGTAATCGAAGTACGTAAGCAACATATTTAGCTCAAGAAAAAGTGTAATCCTATTATAGTAACACATCTACTAAATTCAACAAAGTTTGATTGAATTCCTGACGTTATCTACCTTGATCGAAAGTGTGCTACGACTTCGTCCAATGCTGCGTTTCAGGCCTGACTAGCGGAGATTTTAAAGCCACAATATTGAAATTAAGCGAGTTAAAAAGAGGTTACGGGTGAATGACGCATGAGGAGGAGGGTCATCCAGAGCACTAAGCTATAGCTACTCTCACAAGATTAGACGTTCGAAGCCACGCCGCCTTTCTTTCTTTGACAAATATTGAGTTCCAAACAAGTAATGGGACACTAAATTCAAATAAGAACTTACGTCAGAGTGAAAACTCAATGTAAGACAACATCTAGAACAAAAATATGATCGACTGCTGTGCCCTACTTACCGAGAAATTGAGGTAAATGAACAAATATACATGCGCCACAGTATGACATTTTCAAAAAATATTGATGATGTCAGACGAACCACCTAGAATTATTAACCAGTAATGGATCTAGCTGCAATGAATAAAGAACCTTCCATGCATCAAGACACACAATAAAATGCTACTTCTTTGTTGCCTTTTGATTCACGAAAAAAATAACCGCCGGACGTTACTATGGGTAATGGCACGATTGGATCAAGAATTCAATTTTCACATGGTTACACTTAAAGTCCCTAAATAAATGAGCTCCAGCTTCACTGGACAGGTCGTGCCATCTAGCGGGGGTGCAGTTGAACCAAAATCACGTCTGCTATATCGGAGCCAATGGCGAAAATTGATCAATGACCATTGTTGCTGCTGTGCCTCCCGCTGCCTTCGTTCTGTCTACTAATGACGGCGACCACGCAGTAAAACCGGGCAATGTTGTGCACGGCAGCAGTGACGTAAGTCGGTCCGCTTCTTGAGGCGGATAATTTGAAGTGCACTAACCAGATGCGGGTCATTAAAACGTGATTTTATTTCAAAATAAGCCCCTAATTGGCACAAAAGTAATATAACTGTGATGTGATAGTGCACGTTTATAAGTGCGCCACGCCATCAGCTTCAAACAAAGAGGACGATGAAGATGACACTCGGTTGCGGCACGTGTGGGCGTGAACATTTTAAGCCAATAAGGTGCCTCTATGGAGATTAAGGGGAGCCACGAAAGAAGAACAGTGAAGCCAGGCTGACGTGGCTGAGTCGGGACAGTGAAGCCAGGCCGACGTGGCTGAGTCGGGACGGTGAAGCTAGGCCGACGTGGCTGAGTCGGGACCGAACGAAGAAGATGGCCATGGTGCGGGAGTGGCAGCCAGCGGAGCTCTTGCATCAAGGTCGCAGCGGGCTCCCACATGGACGCAGAGGTTCTTCTCGTCGCCTGACGTGGGCCAGGCTTGTTCTGGTCTTATGGCGTTGGACAAAAAACGTCTCTGGCTTCGTGTGCAAGCTGCGGCTGTCGAACGCCGAAAGGTTACTGATTTCAACTGGCCCGACACTTTTCTCCCTCCAAGAAAACGATGTGAGCGTCTCTCGCCCTATTCGCCAGACTTCTCCTGCTGCATGAGTGCGTCTTCGTCGTTACTCCCTCGCATCAGCTGCAAGGAACGCGTCCCGGTGTAGGGTGATATGGGTACTCCAGTGACCATTTATTGCCTTCGCACTGCTCGCATCTTTTAGCAATCTAATATTTCTGCTAAGCTCCTTCTGCTTTTGCATGCTCTGTTCTTTGTCTGTTGTTTACTCTCTCTTCGCAGTTTCGTAAGTATATTGATTGTTCGGAATTTGGGTGGAAGCAAATGGTCTCGTCAGCTCATTCTCCGATGACGATTATGTAAACGGTTCTTTGTTTACACGAACCTACAATAAATATCTTCGTGACAATAACGAGGTTTCTGCACCACTATTTCAACAATCAACGTCGATTGAATAGTTGCCTTAGTGCCCATTCAGGAGAAGGTAAGACGCACTATGAATAAAGGTTGAGAACTCATAGGCAGTCATTTAGTATTCTAAAGTGCTCATAAAGTGCGACAGAACCCCTACTTAGATAGAGATAGTGCATGAACCTTTGAGCGATGTCCAAAATGATGGATTGAGGTAAGGTTCGATTTAAAAGTACCTTATATTATACTGATGTTACAAGTGAATCCGCGGTGGCTCCAGGAGGAGTAAACGTGGTTCGGTGCTGGAGCTCGCTCGGACGCATCCGACGCCACTCGTGCCTCGGCTCGCTTTCGCCTCTCTCTGACGATGAAGTTATGCGTTCCCGGCTCACAAGACTACTCTTGTTTGTGTGTGTGTGTGTTCATTGAATCTACGCCGCATGGCAACAGCGCTGAGAGGGCGAGTTCTAAGCTCGTGGGGTGTTGCTTTTGCGGAGGCAGAGTTGCTGCTGTGGAACTCCGCCGTGTTAACGCGAGCACCGCTCACACGGCCCTCCCGAATATTGCGCCTGCCTTCAGCCGTACATGTCGTTCGGTGGCGATGGATTCGTGGCTTCTAGGATTGGTTCCTTATACCTACGAAGCTGCTCCGCGTTCACAATTTTTTTGTTGTTCTTGCCCGGTACGTGAGGAGTTCTCTGGATCTCGGTCCTGTTACCTCTAACGAGGGTCGTTATCTCCAACGAGGGCCGTTATCTTGAACGGACCTTCATAGCGATAACTTGGCTCGCCTCAAGCCCTTAACTCAAGTAGGACGAGGTCCCCCAATGTGAACCTCGGAGTTCGCCACTTTTCGTCGTATCGAACCGTTGTATTGCGTTGACTCTTTTTGTAACCGCTCTCTCGACTCCACGCGTTTTCTTACCAAGTCGTGCAGCCTTTGAGACTCGTAGATATTGTCACGGGAACAGAACGGTACCTCAGGCACGGGTGCACAAATGATGCAGACGGAATGAAGACGATGTTTTGTGGGGCTGTGTCAGAACTGCCTTCTCGTCCTGCATTCTTGCATACTGTGTGCAGTGCTAGCCCGCCCAGCGTTCGATCATTAAATACTCCCCTTACATATTTTTGGTGGAAGTGCTGGTTTGCATTCCGACTCTGGATTTCCGCAGCGGACGTCAGCTTCGTCCCGGCACGATGCTCGAAGGCAGTGCGCAGTCCGTTCAGTCTACGCGTGCTCTGTCACCTGTGATTCTTTCCCATCTCCTCGATCTAAGTACATTTCGCGGCACCGACACACATGACGTTGACGAGTGGCTCGCCTTATACGAGCGCGTCAGCAAGCAATACAGGTGGGATGAGACGCTAATGCTGGCCAACATCATCTTTTACCTGCGAGGTACTGCACGTGCCTGGTACGAGATGCACGAAGAGGACCTGACGAGTTGGAACGTGTGCGACCAGAAGCTCCATGACTTGTTCGGCCGGTCAGTTGCTCGAAAAATGGCAGCCAGGCAGGAACTCGCGTCACTAGTTCAATCTTCCACCGAGTTGTACGTCACCTCTATTCAAGACGTGCTCGCCTTGCGTCGGAAGGATGACAAAGACATGACCGAACTAGACAAGGTCAGCAATGTGTTGAAAGGCATAGCCGAGGATGCCTTCAACACTCTGACATGCAAGAACAGTATTACCATTGACTCAATTGTCATTGCCAAAAGCGGGAGAATAGCTCAACAGTTTTCCCGACTCCCGAACACCACTGCGACTTCTTCCTGCGAGGATCCTGAGGCGCCACGTTCATTCGTGAATCCTCCAAACATCACAAGAATTGTCTGCCAGGAGCTGGAAGCCATGGCTCATTCCGCTTATAAACCCCCTGTGCCTGACAACTCGGCCCCAATATCTCTTATTCAGGCTGTTGTGTGACAAGAGTTAGCCAACTTGTGCTTCTTAGTTCCCCAAAGCTCCAGCCACACACCGCAGCCCATAAATCCTAACGCTCACTACCACGCTGCCCCACTAGTTGCTGCTGTGGCGTTGGTCTCACGGTTCTCATCGCGCTACCGAAATTCAACTGAGTGGTGCACACAAGATGATCGACTGATATGCTTCTCTTGCCATCGCGTTGGCCACTATTCTCGCCACTGCCACAACAGATGGCCTTTCCGGCAACGTTTTCTAGACGACCACCGACAGGATCGTGGGCAGTATTGTTCACCTCGTTTTGCCTATGACCATCTTCAGGACCTGCTGCCTAGCTGCTCTACGCAACGCTCCGAACCATCCTACGCTGATGTCGTCGCCCAGGGAACCCGGTCCAGCCGCTCGCCGTCGCCTCAGGGTCGCCAGCCCCGCTCCTATCAACGCCGTCACTCCCCGTCACCGGCGTATTCTGGGCAGTTCTCGGGAAACTAACAGATGCAGCTCCTGGAGGTAGCGGTGCATTGACAACTTGGACAGAGAAACCTCTACCGACCAATAATTGCAGACGAAATTTACTTGGTGGTATTATCGATGGCATGACCGTTACAGCTCTAATAGACACTGGTGCCCACATATCCGTTATGAGTTCACGTCTTCGATCCCGCCTAAAAAGTTCTTACTCCTGCCATGTCTTCGACTGTGCGAGTAGCCAACGGCAGTCGAACACCAGTTCTTGGTATGTGCACTGCCCGCGTCATTGTCTTCACACTTCAGTCCTCTTCGCTGTTTTAGACGCATGCCTTCATGACGTGATTCTCCGCAATGACTTCTTGACCACGCACATTCAGCCCTCATTGATTCTTCACCCGGCACTTTACAGCTAGAGTTGCGTTTGTACTCTGATGTCCCTTCTACAGCTCGCAGACGGCTACGGTCCGTGGAGTGTCTACGATTACCGCCTCAGGCAGCTGTGTACCTTTCTGTGTCGCCGTTCCCACCTGTTCCTGATGGTGACTACTAGGCAGCTCCAATCATTGACCTGGCTCTTTGCCGGAACATCATCCTTTCTTTATAGTGAGGATTAGCGACAACAAGACACTTCTCCCTGTCCTCAACTTCTCCGTGTCGACCCAGGTCATTTTTCAAGGTATTGCCTTAGCAGAACTCTCCACTCTGGAGCAATGTACAATTTCATCTCTCACTCCTGACATCAAGACCGTAGCCGAACCTGTCACAGCCACACAGAATAGAGCTCTCATAGACAAAATGATCTCAAACGACCTGTCGCTATCTCAAAATGAAGTGCTTCATGGTCTTCTTTTTTCTTACCTCGACATTTTTGATATCCGCGACCGTTCCTTGGGCCGCACGAGCGTCGTAGCCCACCGTATCAACACTGGCGATACCAGTCCCCTTTATAAGCGTCCTTACCGTTTGTCTCATTCAGAGCGCCAAATAATACAGAAGGAAGTAGAGAAAAAGCTCGACAAAGACGTCATAGAGACTTCAACCAGTCCTTGGGCATCACCTGTTCTGCTTGTTAAAGGGATGGACAATACCTGGCGGTTCTGCGTCGACCGTAGCCATCCCAATTGAATAAATAAAATGGATGTCTATCCTCTGCCTAGAATTGATGATGCGCTTGACTGCTTTTATGGTGCCAAGTATTTCTCTTCCCTGGACCTACGATATGGATATTGGCAAATTTCAGTCAATGACCGCGACCACGACAAGACGGCATTCATAACACCCAACGGGCTTTATCAATTTAAAGTCATGCCTTTTGAGTTGTGCAATGCACCAGCAACTTTTGAACGCATGATGGACTCCCTCCTTCGCGGTTTTAAATGGTCGACGTGCCTGTGCTATCTAGATGATGTCGTCGTTTTCTCGCAAACCTTTGAAAGCCATCTTCCACGTCTATCGGCCATTTTTGGCGTTTTTTTCGCTGTGCTGGCCTCTAGCTTAACCCGTCCAAGTTCACCTTTGGGCACCGTCAGATAAAGCTACTTGGCCACCTTGTTGACACTGCTGGTGTAAGACCCGACCCTGATAAAGTCCGCACAGTGCGCGAGTTTCCGGTCCCACGTTCCACGCAAGAAGTCCGCAGCTTTTTGGGACTCTGTTCGTATTTCCGCCGTTTTGTCAGCAACTTCGCGGAAATTGCTTGGCCGCTCACAAATCTCCTCAAAAAGAACGTGGCCTTTTCGTGGCGTGAAGACCAAGAACCTTCCTTTGCGTTGCTGATTTCTGCGCTCACATCCCCACCTGTGTTGGCTCATTTTGACCCCGCCGCTCGAACGGAGCTACGCACCGATGCAAGTGGCCATTGCATAGGGGCAATACTCGCACAAATACAGAACGGCCCAAACCGTGTCATAGCGTACGTCAGCGACCTAATTTCTCAGTCGGAAAGGTACTGTTTAACTACTGAGAGAAAGTGCCTGGCTGTCATCTGGGCTATCGCGAAATTTCGTCCCTACCTATATGGACGCATGTTCGCAGTCATCACAGACCACCATGCGCTCTGCTGGCTGTCAACCCTTAAGGATCCTACAGGAAGAATCGGGCGATGAGCATTGCGATTGCAGGAGTACACGTTCTCTGTAGTGTACAAGTCTTGCAAACTACACAGCGATGCCGACTGCTTATCTTGACATCCTCTTATCTACCTGACTCTTCTCAGTTTGAAGCTGATGCCAACATCCTATTCATAACATATTTTCTGCAAATAGCCGACGAACAACGCCGAGATCCATCGTTGCTATCGATGATTGACCGTCTTCAATCCGGCCATAAGGACCCTTCGCAGGGCCTATTTTTTTTCAAGACAACGCTTTGTACCACCGCAACTTACAGCCCAATGGCGCGGAACTTTTGCTCGTCGTTCCACGTCACCTGCGCAAGGACATCTTGCGAAAACATCACAACGCCCCAACTTCCAGGCATCTAGGTGTCTCCAGAACCTATGGTCGCGTCCGCCAACGGGTATTCTGGAAGGGCATTTATCGTTCCGTTCGCCACTACGTTGCAGCGTGTGACCTGTGCCAGCATCGGAAGAAGCCTACGTCTCTCCCTGCCGGTCACCTTCAACCTATTGAAGTCCCAGCCGAGCTGTTTCATTATATGGGATTGGATTTGTTAGGTCGACATCGGCAACGGGAAACAAATGGATAACAGTAGCTACGGATTATGCCACGCGGTATGCAATTAGTCGAGCGCTGCCGACCAGCTGCGCAATGGACGTCACAGATTTCCTACTCTACGACATCATCCTTCAGCATGGCGCTCCCTCTCACCTACTCACGGACCATGGCCACTGCTTCCTGTCTCTTGTGGTTGACGACCTCCTTAGATCCTGTGCTACGTGACACAACTTTACGACTTCTTAACATCCTCAGACCAACGGACTTACTGAGCGCCTCAATCGCACACTGACGGACATGCTTGCTCTGTATGTTTCTGACGACGACACCGATTCGGACACTGCCCTTCCGTTCGTAACATTCACCTACAAGTCGTTCCGTCATGAAACTGCCGGTTACTCACCATTTTGTCTACTCTTTCGCCGTGATTCCTTACTGCCTTTCGATACCCTGCTTGCGCATGACCTTCCGTCCACCACTTCGTACGCACAAGATGCCATCTCCCGTGCTCTGATCTCACGTACAGTATAGCCCGCGCCAGGTTCTCATCGTCCGAGAAAGCACAAAAGTCACTGTACTGTACAACAGCCGACATATGGATGTCGATTTTTCTGCGGGCTCTCTCGTGCTACTGTGGCTGCCATCCCGTCGTGTCGGTCTATGCGAGAAACTTTTATCGCAATACGTTGGGGTTTACTGAGTTCTGCGCCAAGTCACACCTGTCACCTATGAAATTTCTCCTACTATGAACCCCACTGTTACATCCAGAAGTGACATTGTGCATGCGTCTCGCCTGAAGCCCTATCACAGTGACTCGTCCCGCTAATAACAGCAGGCACCGGAACGGTGCTTTGCCGCCCGGGGTAATGTCACGGGAATAGAAAGGTACCTCAGACACGGGTGCAGAAATGTTGCAGACGGAATGAAGACGACGATGTTGTTGTGGGGCTGTGTCTGAACCTCCCTCTCGTCCTGCATCCTTGCATACTGTGTGCAGTGCTAGCCCACCCGGTGTTCACCTAATAAATACTCCCCGTTACAATATCTCTCTCGACTGAGGCAAGAATGAGCTCTCCTGGCTATTTTGGGTCGTAGCCATGTACGAGTCGAAATGGGCTGTGGCCCCTGTGACGATGCTTCGTAGCATTTTGATTTTAGTGGTGCTCGGGGTAATTCGTTCTGTCATTTATCCTTGCCGTTTAGCACCTTGCGCAGCACCTGTTTCAATGTCCCGACCATTCGTTCAATCAGTCCGTTTGACTGTGGCTATTACGGTGGGGAGTTCTGATGAACAATTCTCAGTGTGCGATGGAATTGGTTCGTTCCTTGTTCGCGAATTTCTCAGCTTGGTTCGTAATAATACCGCTGGGAACTCTAAATCGTGGAATCCACCTCTATGTCGTGAAGTGTAGATAGTGCGTTGACGAGGTGCCCGGTACAGTCACGGCGTCTATGTACGTTTCTCGGGCCGTGGTCGATATGTAGAAGGATGTGGCCTCTCTTCTCGTTCAGAGAGCCCGTGCGATCTAGGGATATCACCACGTTTGACTTGGTAGGCATATAGCGTGGTTTGAGTCAACCTTAATTATGTGTCGTTCAGGCTTTGATAGTCTGGCACGTTAGGCAGGAGTCAACATAATCTCGTATGTCCTTCCTCATCTATGACCGCCAGTACTTTCACTGGATCAGATCTTTTGTCTTCTCGGCGTCCAGGTGGCCGTTGTCGTGGAAAACGATCATAACAGTGTTTCGGAGGGCAGCGGCGATGGTTACCCTCTGATGAACCCGTCCTCCTGCGAGAGACTTCTTCGCCAGTAGGTCGTTTTCAATCCTGTAATCTTAAGATTTGTGCTTCGCCTCTTCTCGACATATTTTGCAGCCAGTATCCCTCTCCTTAAGCTAGCGTAGGTGACTGTGTTTGCCGACTACTACTGCATAGCAGTAGATGTCTTAGATCAACACGCCTTTGTCTAAAGCTTCTACAGATTCTGACTGCCTCGAGAGTGCGTCAGCAGTAGAGTTATGACATCCTGACTTGTGTTTGACATCGAAGGTGTACTCTGCTAAGTTGAGTGTCCGCCTCGCAAATCTGTGGTTGCTCACTCCCTTCTGAACAAGGTACTACGAGCTAAGTTGTCCGTGACACAGTGAAACGTGGCCGTTCTCTCAGGTAAATGGAAAACTTCTCAGTGATCGCCCAGTGGAGCGCCATGCACACGAGAATGTTAGAGTGCCGACCACGATCATGCTCGTTTAGTCATCTGCTAGCATACTCTATGATTCGCTCATTTTCGTCTTGAGTTTAAGAAAGCACTGCGCCAAGTCCGGTTTGCGAAGCATCGATGTGAACGAGGGTCGGGCAGTCTCGGTGGCAGCTTGTCGAAATCGGTGGGTTCTTCAGGGCGTGTTTTACGTCGTTGACGATTGCTTCGTGGGCGTCGGTTTATACGAAAGAAACGTTTTTCACCGGAAGGTGTCATAGCTTGTGCGTGAGTTTTGCGAACTCTGGTATAAACTTTCGGTAGAGGTTAGCGAACTGCAGGAAGGACTACAGCTTCTTTGGGTTGTGATGTGGCTCAAATTTCTCGACAGCAGACACTCTTGAGTCCAGTGTTCGTTTTTCGGCGAAAATCCCGTAACCAAGGCTAGATACTTTGTGTTGAATTAACAGGCATTTCCAGAGATCCATCTTCAACCGCCAACCATGACTCTCCTGAGTGCTTCGTCCAGCAAATCCAGAGCCTCCCTCACTGTGATGGCTCCCTGCTTGACATCGTCCATGTACGTGGATGTCCTAGTTAAGCCATCGAACGTGCGGCGCATGAATATTTGAACAGGTCGAGGGGCCTTGAAAAATCCAAATGCCATTTAATATATTCGTGCTTTCCATCTGGAGTAACAAGCGTGGTCTTATGGACGTTGTCTGGCTTCACTCGTATTGACAGGAATGTCGTCTTCACGTCCAACGTAGTGAAGTAAGCCGATCCGTCACGCAATGACATCGTCAATAACGTCCTCCAGGGCCGGAATCGGGTAAGAATGGTTGATGGTTTTTTCATTGAGCTTGCGATAGTCCTGTAAAATTCTTCTTGGAGTCGTCGGGTGGTGCGGTTGGTCGACTACTATCGTTGGAGCACTGTATTCGCTTTCGCTCGGCCTTGTCATACCTTAGGTGAGGTAGTCATTTACTTGTTCTCGGATGTACTTGCGATCAACCAATGAGCATCTGTACCCCCTCGATGACACATGTATATTGTCTCGGAGCTCGTTACCGTGTTCGGTGTGTGAACGCAAGCCCAGAGTATCGCCATTGGTGGTAAATGTTTTCTGATGACTTAACAAAATTGCTCGAAGTTGTCCCCTCTCTGCCTCGTTGGCATCTTTCATCATTTTCCGTGTGGCATCTTCAACAAGAATGGCGAAGTCTTCGCCGGATGCGGAACATTTCGTGTTGATGTGCATGAACCCTTTGTTCTTGGAAACGCTTTCGTCCAACTACCGGCAGAATGTCGCGATAAGCACTTCTTCCGTGCGCCCCGGTGTGCCTTGTTTCGGGGGCGGCACTTCGGATGAAGATTTTCCGGTGGCCTGGACTGCACTCTTGAAAAAATGGAGTCACGTACTCTCCATTTAGGGAGGAACGGCGATGTCCCCAATGTTCATCTTCAAATAGAGAAACGTTGCTCCCTCATCCACGGAGAAACACGTTCCTCCTTATGAAAATCAACATGGCTGCCCCCCGGCGAAGCGAGTAGGCTTAGCAAATGCAACGATTTGCATTTTAACAACGATTTGCTCCTTAACACTTGCAACTAAATGCAACTGGTAAGGAGTACACGGCACTGAAAGTTACAAAAAACGGTCCCGCTGAGCTTGATATTGAACGAAATGATTATAAAAACAAGCAGACGAACCTGTGGCAGTGAACACATCGCGAAAGAGAACGATAAAGCAAGTACGTTTCGTTCGGTCAGCGAAGCCACGTTCACTCCGAAAGACACGGTTTCTGCAGAGCCCTCACCTGAAGAGTGCATGCTAGGCTTGCTGTATTTATTTCTCGCAGATTCACATAGTGTAGCGACGTTATCCATGTGCTTACGGGTCTGCAGGTCACGAGATGTGCCTCCAAACCGTACACTCGATCGCAGCGAAACCATTCCGAATCCGTAGTGCAGCTTTGATAGATAGATGTGCAACGATATATAAATCGCTGGAGGTGTGAGAGCGTCATAGCAATGAAGTAGGTGGTGGTAGGTGGCGCCATCTGGAGGGATTGAACAAAATTTAAAAAAAGTTGACTGCCGCGACGTTTGTTGTTATTACCCACTATCACGGCTCCCTTGCGGATTGTTTACGCATCAACCCATTTAAGACCACTTACAGACACCGAAAGCCTATTATGTGCTGATGCAATCCATATAGCTAGACATGCACACATGGTCACATAGTACACAAATAGTACGCAACAAGTACACTAGCGTATACGCTAACAAGTACGCAACAAGAGCACAATCAACCATTCAAACCAACGGCTCACACCTTGACGTGTTTACTCACACTCTACTATAAAAGCGCGCCAGCTTATAAAGCGATGAATTTCAACTGACCTGAGTGGCACAGGTTACAAGTAGGTTTTCCTACACTTTTTTTACGTTTTTATCAATACCACAACATGCGCTCACGTAAATATATTGTATCTGATGCTTAGGCAAACCTTAGTTAATAAATGGTTGCACAATAATGAACGGAATAATTACTAGAGCTTATCAGGTTTTCACGAAGGCGGATGCCCCAAGCCGTGCCTAGAATGCCCACGGCCTTTCGAACGCTGCGCCATCTGTCGACCACTGCCACAGTTACTTTTTTTTTCTTGAAGCCTCTGAGAGTGCAAACACTTGCCACGCGTTAGCCATTTCGGAGGTCCCATTTTTTTTTCTTCTTGTTACTTGGAGAGGGCGCAGCATGCAGACCAAACTTTGTCTCTGTCGTGGTAGGTGTTCTGTGGTCACGTCGACCTCGTTTAGTTGTTTCGTCTTAACGTTTGCTTATATTCTTTTTACGTGCGTACCACAAGTGTGACCGTTAGCCATGGATATAGTACACCACTAGCCCTTCAATAACAATGTTTTTGATACGGTAACGACCGTCCTAGCAGTGTATACGTACGTTACAACGCGGGTCTTGCGAGATAAATAAGCGATGACCTCGCATCCGACGGTATTTTTTCGTGAGCCATGACATTGGCTGTTGGCGCCGCGGCAGCTCTCATACTTGAGTGGAGGAACTATCGCTGCAGTGCGCAAGTTTACTATAACTTTATAGAATGTTGTGCCTGCATACTTTTCTGCTTCAGATGCCTCTCGCGATTCGCCTCGCGTGTCAACTTGCAATCATAGTGCGTGGCACAATTTTGTTGTTAGCGCTGTGGCTGTGGTGGTTATTACTCTGGATTCGGAATACTCTTTTCACAAAGGTGAGTGAGCGTTAGTACTTACTTGTTGTGCACAGCTGCTACTAGAAGTGCATTTTGTGTTGAGTTTCTCACGACATAGGAGAATCATGGACGAGAAAGACATACTGCTCGCGTGCATAATTCCACAGTGCTGGCATGGGCAATTCAAAACGAATGCGATTGAGAATTTGGTTTAACCTACAGAAGTCATTGGTTCACTTTTCACAAAAGTTTGGTTATGATGATGTTTAAAAAGTTTCTGATGGTTGTAATCTAGTCTGGCGAATAAACGCTCGGTGAAACTTCGCAGCCTGTTTCCCTTTGTGCTTTCACCTGCCGTGGTAGCATAGCCTTATTGGGGGTCGTGTGACTATGCTGATGGACGCAGGTTTGACTTCCGGCCACGGCGGCCGTATTCGAATGGGGGTAAACTGCAAAGAACATTCATATGGTGGTAGTGACACGTATAACTCTATCAATTGTATATGATCGTACTTTCACGCATGGACTGTAGAGTGGTATCAGGTTTCCTACACTATTGAAAAAATAAGTGTGGTGCTTTTTTACGCGCCTCGTTGAATTCATGAGTGCTGTTGGTGCCGTTCGAAACTAAAAATGCGTGGGCTTACCAAATATGTCGACACCGAAAAAAATCATTATTTTTTTTACACTCTAAGGTAATCGATAAAGCAAGACTGCTTAGGAAGCAGAGCTCCTTGTATTCGTGACAAATTGGTAGTATGAAACAACACGAGACACACATGAAAGTGTGCGGAGCATCGTGCGAGTGCCTGACGATAAAAAAAAAGAGAGGCTTTTACTCTATACTAACAAAACAAAAGAAAACGTCATTCCTGCCTTGCTTACAACAATCTTAGGTAAAAGCAATCGCTCGCGACTGGCCGCGGCCGGCTATAAGCTTGGCGTGCGCATGCGCGCGAGCAAGACCCCCGTGATTGAGGATAAACTTGAACGCTGAAGGAGGAACGTTGCTCCTTTGGTCCTTGCCGCGAGAGGGCGCGACGGGTA
Organism: Rhipicephalus annulatus; assembly: GCA_013436015.1. Classification (NCBI taxonomy): domain Eukaryota; kingdom Metazoa; phylum Arthropoda; class Arachnida; order Ixodida; family Ixodidae; genus Rhipicephalus; species Rhipicephalus annulatus. Next base: position 364,922 of record WOVY01000226.1, on the reverse strand, counting down.
AAGCGCCCGAAAGGGAGGAAGTCGCTGCACCGAAGGAGGAACGGAGCCCGTTTCTCCATTCTCGCTCCCCTTTTTTTTAAGTGTAGGATGATTGTCACACAGTTTGATGTGTGAAACGTTGCGTACACTGTTCGCCAATCATTCCCAGTCCGAGCCCAGAATCAGGTAGATGCCACTGGGCAGTTTCATTACCACGACCTCTTGGAGTCGCACATTCATGGTGTCCTGTGTCACATTAAGCGTTGCAACGAGAGTAACGCGTATGGTGCAGTTTAGAACTTCAATGTCTTCCCGCGATACCCATGCGTGCGTGCGAATGTCGTCAGTCAAGGCTTTAGTACATGATAGATATGTTGGCGCCACTGTCAATGCGCACGCGGACGAGCCGGTTGTCGGCAGTACCGTACACGATTGGTAATGTGCCACCCGTTGTATGCTAAAAAAGTTCGCTTGCCTCGATGACGCAGTCCCTGTTTCGTGGCCGCTGTTGTCTCTCTTCGTTTGCTTCTCAATCGCCCTAATCGTTGCTGGTGTTTTCGGCTTGTTACAATCACCGGACAGGTGACCGTTGTCACCACCGTTGAAGCGCGAACGAGTACGGATGAGCCGCGGGCGCGGAGCTCCTGGAGAATCGCTGTGCGAGTTGACCGCCGCGGAGCTCCTGGCTGGTACCCGCTGGTTCGAACTCTGACCACGTTTCGTTGTAGAGGGTGGCGGCTTCTTATCGTTACCGGCACACACTGTCGTACAACGCCTCGCGTCGAGCAAATCCGCTCGGTCGATGAGTTCAGTAACTGTGCCGTACAGTTGTGCTGCCAGTGCGTTGGCCCTTGTGCCGTCCTCGATGCCGCTGAGAATGAGGGAGATTCATTCTTCCTCCGCTAGACGGTAGGGTATCTTGTTCAGAATGGCGTTCTTCGAGTACATGTACTCGACGACGGTCTTGTAGCTCTGATGGCGTCGCTTCACCTGCAATTCGAGAAACTCTTGCATTGTCAGCTTTCGTTTGAATCGAAGACTGAGCACTTCCTCCCATTGCTCCCAGTAGTAGTAGTAGTAGTAGTAGTAGTAGTAGTAGTAGTAGTAGTAGTAGTAGTAGTAGTAGTAGTAGCAGTAGTAGTAGTAGTAGTAGTAGTAGTAGTAGTTGTTGTAGTAGTAGAAAACTTTATTTTGTACATAATCCAGACAGGCTTGAACTCCTGTGCCCCGAGGAATATACAAAGTGAAGAGGTGTCATGCTGTGAGCCATGAACGCTGTGCCAATCCTTGGCAGATCCCGTCAAGCGGCTTGCTGCTGTCACCAACGTCAGCGATGGCGTCCAGTGGGCGAGCGCTGCGATTCTCTCCACTTGCGTAATCCATTCGTGAGCACTTTGTTGCGGCGTCCCATCGAACAAGGGGATTGAGGATGACTTGTCGCTTGTGGAATGAATCTGGATAGGGCTCGTCAACGGTAGACCACTCGGCAGCATGTTGGCGAGCAGGACCTGCGTGTTTACGAGCGCGGTGAGGATCTGGGCCATGGAAGGTACTTCCTCATGTGTTGAAACGGTCGGTGGGGCGTGCCGCGTCTCGGTTGGTGCCGTCGTTGAGTAACGGTGACAACGTTGAACGATGACATCCTTGTGTCAGCTGCGTCCAAATGACGCAGCCCATGGGTAAGAGTAGTCACACGTTCCGTTGGCAGTGAAGCATTCTGACGGGCATTGTGCAATGTCTCAGGTTCACTCCTGTTCACACGGTTGAGCTTGGCTCGCAGGCTGCTCACTTCAGCACAAAGCTTCGTGTTGTCGGCGGAGAGCTCTCCAGGTGCGCTTGCCTGAAGTCATCATAGACAACCTTGTTGTTAGTTGACGAGTTTGTCGGCTGTAGGGCTTGGCGAGTAATGTTGTCACGAATGAGTCATGTGATGAGCTCATTCTTTGGTCCGCAGCGTCGTAGTCCTCACACTCTCAGCTCGTTGATGAGTTGCTTTGTTCTAGCGTTGACCATCGTGCTGTTATTGAGGGTTATGAACAAGCTTTCGATGATGGTCGCATCTGAGTCCCGTGAGAATGTACGGGGTGGCGTTGCTCTTTCTCGTTGTGTCATTTTCCCTTCCGCATGCAGTTTGATTGATTCACATTTTGTCGTCGGCTGCGCCATATCAGCGATGTCTGAAATGATGGATTGAGTCAAGGTTCGATTTAAAAGTAAATTATATTATACTGATGTTACAAGTGAATTGACGGTCGCTACCTGTAGAAGAAACGTGGTTCAGTGCTGGAGCTCGCTCTTATGCTTCCGCCGACGCCACTCGTGTCTCGGCTCGCTTTCGCATCTCTGTGGCAATGCGTTGTCACGCGGTCTCGGCTCACGAGACCACTCTTGTTCTTTTTTTGTATGTGCGTCTTCGTTGAATGAAGGTCGCATGGCAACAACGCCAAGAGGACGCGTTCTGGCCTCATGTGGCATTGCTTGTGCGAACGCCGAGATGCTTCTGGTGAACTCGGCCGTGTGAATGCGATTGCAGCTAACAAGCCTATAGCTAGCAAAAAGTGTGTGGTTTGAATGGTGACGCCGGATAATTTCCAACTCTACATATATACTTTTAAAAAATTGGCCCCGTATCTGCATTTTGCACTGCAAATGTCTTCGAAACACGATAGTCTTCCGTCTGGAGAGAGTGAACAAATCATTTATTTGGTGTTCTGCGCAAGAAAATTGGTGAATGGTATTCTGGAGGCGCTGCGTTAGAGTGCCTCGAGCGTGCTGCTGAGGCGAACGAGCGCATCAAGTCGCGTCACACGTGAGACATGAGCGCTATCTGGCAGTTATCTTCCTAGATTTTCTCATAATCATACGTAGGGGGAAATCTGGCGCTAGTGAGCTGGTGGATGTAATGTCCCTAGATGAAACAAGTTTCCAGGGTAGCAACATGTTTCCCTTTCCTTTTCGCCTATATATCTGGAACGCCCCCTTGGAAAGTTCAGAGCATTAATCAAAAAGCGAATATTTGGATTCAGTTGCTACGATAAATACATCTAAAATGAAACAAAACAGAATAAAACTAGACGTAGAATAAACGGTTACCTTTATGAACATAAACGGTACAACACAAGAGCAAGCGGAACGTGTGTTACTCAACTGGCAACGTTGTAGAGTTCTATATAGCCATGGCGTCTCGCGTCATACATCTTATCTCGTCCAGTTTTCCATACGTGTTTTGTTGGTGCTGTGACACAGTGACCGTGCTTCTTACTGGAGACTGTCAGTGATCACAGGGTGTGACGTTGTGACGAATGATTACAGCCGGCTTGTGCACACAATAAGGAAAAACCACGGCCAAACAGGTACGAACGCCTGACTAGCAGCACTGCGATGATGGTTTTTTTAATGTGCCCATTTTGACAATCATGGTGCCGGATGATTCTGTTGTGGTGCGGGAATCTTCCTGAAAAGTGAGAGTGAGGTGTCCCGAAGCAGCGCGCTTCATCTCTTTTTGCCGCGTTCTGTTCCACTGGTCATGCGTGGAATGTTCCTGAAGGTGTGTTGATTACACGCTCCAGCTGCTCTGTATACGTGCATACGTGCAAGTTTTTGTAACAACATACATGCACTAGACGTCCATCAGACATACTCCTGGCGTTTCAATAAAAACCGACAAAAAAACTTGCTTCGCAGATCCACGTCCATGTACGTCGACAGAGTTGCACAAAAGCGTTCGCGCGAAATGTTTCATAGCTGCACTTCACTACGTGCTTCATTTAGTATAGCCCAAGGTAAATTGAAGAGTGCAAAACTTTTTTTTGTTGTTTCAACCTAGCATTGTTGAAATACTCTGATAATGCATTGAACAAGCACCGCAAAACAATCTTGGCGGACTCGGCGCCAACTGAAACGCTCCTCCTTTTCAGTTTACGTCCTGGCTACAATTTGATCTTTGGTCACGGCCAACGTTTATAGATACTTTTTCAGTTTCGGAACCACTCCTTTCGAGGCGGGCACCATATTCTTCTAGGGACTGCGGGGGCGCTGCAGGCCAACTTTGCGTACAGGGGCCTTAACTTCTCGCCAAGTGAACAGACGCTCCCCGCAGCCGCTGCGGTTGTTTTGTGCTGCAGTCGTGTGTGTTCTATGTTGGCGTGCGGAGTCGCCACTTGTTTTTATTCTCTGACTATGCCTCGTCGCCCTCTGTGCACGTGACTTGCTTCCATAGTCATCTGAAGGCAATTCGATGTCAACAGTCAACACTCACGCAGACACTCGGATTTCTACGAAGTATCCTGTGCGACTCTCCGACTGTTGACATCCTTGTAACAATTTGAGTTTTGGCCACGTGTGGACGCCTACCAGCGTCAATTTGATTGCTCCTGCTTTTCTATGCGCCATGCTCTAAACCTTCGGGCTGGCATGCCGACGTGTTTCGTAACCAGGTGCACTAGTGGGTACAGAAGAAACCGCGAAAACCGTCACCTTTTCTCTCCGCTGTTGGATCCTTCGTTACTTCAAAAGTGGCAAAGGAACATCCCACGAGCGGACAAAACTTTGGGAAAGACGAGCGAGGTATGCGATCTTCACCTTACAGAAGGCGACATTTTGAAGATGGATAAATACGTCATAATTGGAGAAGTAGTCGAAATGGACCGTGGTGTATGGGCACTGAGGAGCGAGGTGGTTCCTTGTGTTTTTTTTTTAACCTTCTAGCGTACTTATCCTGCTGCTGCAAAAGACGAAGCTCGCCGAAGAAAAGGGTACCTGTACCTCAAGAAACTACTCAGCAAGCTTTCGAGGTGCCAGAAGAATCACCGCAACAGGTACCCGCTCCTTCAGAGAGCTTCAGTTTTTCTCGGCTCCTGGAAAAAAGCGCTTCACTTCAGCTTCCACGCAACTGGAGTTTAGAAGCCCCTGAAAAGCCAGAGAAAACCTCCGGTAATCGTCATATATAATGCGGAATTCAAAGAAGACACCCACTGTATCCTCATGAATAAGGTCATTCGTGAAGATTTGCCCTACGTGGTTTTGGCGAACAGTATATTGCTGAATAAGTTGTCTTTCGACATAACACTCCAGGCGCTCAAGGACGTAGAGGCAGTCGTGATTATTGTGCACTCTTCGAAGCCTTGCCTTGGTTGTCCGACTGTTAGTGCACAGAAAGGAGAAGGTAAGTCGCAAAGAAATATTCATCGTAAGGACAGTGCAGTCTTGAGTGATGGTGATGGAGGTACATGTGCTGCTTGTGCCATTTTAGCAACCACGCTGAAAAGAATAATGGCAACAAAACCCAAGAAGAAGGCACAGATTGCAGCCAGCATACTGAAGAAACGCATGATTTGTGCCACCGCCGCTTGAGAACGGAAAAAACTTCAATTACGCCGGCTCAGTGAAAAGTTTAAGACTGCGTCCTCGGTGACTCTAGATGATCTACTTCAACATTTCCCTGAAATTCAGAAAGTTTCTATTCGTATATTCATGATGCAACAAGCAGCAAAATCGCCCAATAGGTACAAGAACACGAAAGATTGGCTTATGGTTTGTTTGCTACTGAGGCTCACAAGCCCGAAGTGTTACAGGAAGCTATTGGAAATAAAGGTCCATCCTCTACCTAGTCCAAGTCATCTTGTGTAGCTTTTAAGGGGCCTTTCATGTGACTATGGCCTAAATAAGTTTACTCTTGAGAGCATTAAGAATCACATGGCTGGGAAGCCGAACCACCGCAAATATGGTTGTTTGATAATTGATAAGAATAAGTTGCGTGAAGGAACTGATTATGATCGGGCTGCCTACAAGTTCGATGGATTTATTGATTATAATTATGTTAGTCAAACAGACAGTAACATGCTTGCAGACCATGCTTTAGTGGTCATGTTCAACCCCATGTTTGCATCGTGGGTGCAGCCCATTGCTACTTTAGCTGCTAAAGATGGAGTGCCCAAGTGAATTTTAGCCAAAATTGTGATAAATTCTGTGTTACAATTGCATGACCTAGATACTAGAGTTATGGCAGTGATCACTGACGGTGCCGGAAACAACAAGTCCTTGTGGACTAATCTGGGAATAAGCGGCAAGCTTTAGCAGCCAAAGTGCAAAATAGCACACCGTTGTCTTCCAGAAGGCACATTTCTTCACTTAATATGTGATGTACCTCGCATAATGAAGTGTATTAGGTACCACGCGATGAAACACAAACTTGGTAGGGTGAGTAAATCACACTTTTATTGATGAAGCAGCCATATCTTTAGGCTATGAATTAGAAGTGCAATAATTTTATGTATCAATATTCTATTACAGCCTGGAGGCCATCGAGCAAACTACTAACATTATGAACGGCTTTTCGAGGCTGAGAAAAAAAGCAGCCATTAAAGTTGTGCCAAAGCTAACTGAATATCACGTCAAGCCACAACAGCTTCAGACAATGCGTGTCCGCTTGGCCGCCCAGGTATCGTAACAGCACACTGCCTGCCTCTGTCACCCTTCAGTGATCTACAGTCGACGTTTTGCCACCTTGCTCAGTCTAGCAGTTATCTCGATGTTGCAGTATTATCACATTTGCAAAAACTGTTTCTTCCAAAGGACGAATCGCTCATGCATTTTACGGTATTGTACCTTTTTTGTGTTTAATCGTCTGTTAGTGTTATTTATTATTTTACAGCTTTTCAGCAGCGGTGTTTCAATCGTCTTGAAGGAGTACCGCCAATTGAAGATGCCAGGGTTCACCGACAGTGCTGGAACACAGGAGTTCACATTGCTTTTGAATATTCTCAATTCGAAAATTTCTGCAGCTGGAGTAATAAAGGGCTCTCAAAATATAGAGGTATGCAGTGGATGTAATTCTTCATTTTTAATGAATGAATGGAATGAAAAAAAAATTGGCTGATCCCACGTACAGTGGGAATCAATGATATGCGAAGCACCAATGACAAATGTTGATATGACACTTTAAAATCAGCAAAACGCTACGAAGTGGAGGTAAATGATGCCGTACATGAGTTCCGCGTCTTGATTATCTTGTTCGGATGTGTTATTTACATTCGTCATCTATTCACGTCAGGTGATACCAAATTTAGTATATGTGGAGCTAGCGAAACGGCCGCGAACACGCTATGAGCGTGGTATGCTGCCATGTTTTTAGCTGAAACGCGTGTCAGGATTATCATGTTTGCGCCAGTCATATATTTTCTCATCCATTGACATCACGTAACACCAAATTTGGTTTATGTGGAGCTAACAAAACGGCCGCGAGCGCATCATGAAGGGTCCAATATACTACAATGTAGCGTTGACGCGCACTGCGACGCCACGCTAGCAAAACGTGAGCACTCTGTAGTCTTACCCCAGGTGCGACCAGCGTCCGTCGGTGCGGCCCGACGGCAACCGGCGCGAAATGTGACATGCCGCATTTCACGCCGATGCGTTACCCAGACAACACCGCGTCTCCCTCTTTTGGTGACTGAGGGACGCCGGACGCGCTGAAGCGCGTATGCTTCAAAGCAAAGCAGCACGGCGGGTGCCTGCAAGTTTATGGCAGGACCGGCGCCTGGCGTAGCAACGCCGACCTGAAACGACGAAATGAACGCCGATGAGGACGCGCACCGCGTCACGTCGAAATGTATCGGCGCCTTGACTGTGGCATGTAGTCTTGTTCTCACATGATACGCATCTCATGATTATTATGTTTGCACCACTCAAATACCTTCGTCATCCATTGTCGTCACGTAATACCTAATTTGGCACTTGTGAAGCTAACATCATCTTAATACATAAGAAAGGAGCTGACAAAGACTTGAAAAATTACAGGCTGATCAAGCTGCTCTCTGTAGTATACAAGCTATTTACAAAGATAATGGTGAACAGAGAAAACAAAGCCTTAGAATTCAATCAACCAAAGGAACAAGCATGTTTTCGAACAGGTTACTCAAAAACCGACCATATTCATACTATCAATCAGGTAATAGAGAAATTCTCAAAATATAAACAACCCCTATAGCCTTCATAGATTACGAGAAGGCGTTTGATTCAGTAGAAATATCAGCAGTCATGCAGACATTGCGGAATCAGGGCGTCGATAAGGTATATGTAAACATCCTGGAGAAATCTACAGGGAATCAACTGCTACCATAGTGCTTCATAAAGAAAGTAACAGAATACCAATCCAGAAGGGTGTAAGGCAGAGGGACACAATCTCCTCAGTGCTGTTCACCGCGTGCTTACAGGAGGTTTCCAGAAGCCTTGAATGGGAACAGTTAGGGTAAGAGTTAACGAAGAGTACCTTAGTGTGCTGCGCTTCGCCGATGACATTGCATTCCTGAGTAACTCAGGGGACGAATTGCGACTCATGATTACAGAGTTACACAAGGAGAGCAGAAAGTGTGTGGAGCTCAACGCCCCAACACCACCATATTGTCACGTTTCTCATGACAAACTTAATATAATGGGCTCGTTGAGTCGACTAGCCAAGTGGCAGCTCAGATAGATCGTCTTTGTTCTCTTTCAATCAAGGATCTTACCCAAGCAGACCATGTGACAATACGTTTCGATGGCGGAGGTTGTAACACTCTGCGTCTGCATCTTGTTGGTGATTTGTGTTCATGCGAGCTAGCTGACGAGCTTCTTCTGTGTATTGAGTGTATTGCTCAGCGCCTGGAGCAAGTTCATTCCTTTGGTCACATGGAAGCATAGCATCGAGCATGGTTCGCGCGCTGCGTCCGTAAACACGTCGTAAAGGCGGAAATCGCGTTGTTTCTTGGGTTGCGGTATTGTATGCAAACGTGATGTATGGAATAATCTCGTCCCAGGTTTTGTGTTGTACGTCCACGTACATTGACAGTATGTCTGCTATGGTCTTGTTAAGCCTCTCTGTCAGTCCACTAGATTGGGGGTGATAAGCTGTCGTTTTTCGATGACTTGTGCAGCTTAATTTAAAGATGTCCTCCATCATTCGTGCTGTAAACGACGTCCCTCTGTCCGTAATCACACATGAAGAGGCACCATGCCGTAGGACGATTTGGTGCACGAAGAACTGTGTGACTTCAGAGGGCGTGCTACGTGGTAACGCTTTTGTTTCAGCATAAGAGTAAGATAATCTGTCGAAACTATCATTCATTTGTTCCCAGAGGACGACAATGTGAAGGATCCGAGAAGGTTCATTCCCACGAAATCAAACGGTGTCCGTGGTGGTGCAATTGGCTGGAGCAGGCCCGCGGGTCTCACAGGCGGGCTCTTGTGGCGCTGGCACTCACGGCAGCCTTTGACATAGCGATGTACGCTAGTTGATATTCGTGGCTAGTAATACTGTTGGCGTACTCTAACGAGAGTTCGCGAATAGCCCCAATATCCTGACTAGGGCTCGTCGTGACACGCAAAAAGGATCTCATCACACATGTCGGTTGGAAAAACGAGTAGGAAGACTTTGTTGCTACCACAGGTGTTTTTCTTGTAAATAATGCCTCTTCTTAAACAAAGAGAGGACTGCTCACGAGCAATGTGCTGAGGGACCTGAGAGTTCCCGCCTTCGAAGGAATCAATAGCTTGGCGTAATTATTCGTCTGCCCGCTGTTTTGACACGAATTCGTAATCGCTAACTGCTCCGAAAAAGCCATCTTCATCCTTGGAGTCCCTGACATCGTGTCCCACAGGCGCTCGAGAAAGTGCGTCGGCATTTTCATGTTCGTCCCCTGACCTGTACACAATCGTAATGTCGGGCTCCCGCGAACGCAAACTCCACCGAGCAAGATGGCTGGATGGATCTCTGAGATTGGTCAGCCAGCAAAGCGAGTGGTGGTCAGTCATCCCTTTGAAGGGACGACCATAGAGGTAAGGCCGAAGTTTGGTCGTCACCCACACGACTGCAAGGCATTCTTTTTTTGACGTAGAATAGGTGCTCTCGGCTCGAGAAAGAGTACGACTGGCGTAAGCTATTACATGCTCAACGCCGCCGTGTCGTTGTACAAGGACAGCGCCAAGTTCAACGTTGCTGGCATCTGTATGAATTTCTGTAGCAGCGTCCTCATCGAAATGGGCAAGAACAGGTGCGGTTTGCATTCCCTGTCGTAGCTCTGTGAACGCTATATTTTGTTCTGCACTCCAAGTAAACGGCACGTCATGTCGGGTGAGTCGTGTAAGAGGTTAAGCTATCTTTTTAAAGTAGGCAATAAATCGGCGATAACACGAGCACAAGCCAAGAACACGGCGTAGCGCTCTTTTATCTGATGAAACAGGGGAGGCGGTGACGGCAGCAGTTTTGTCTGGATGAGGTCGCACTCCATCCGCCCCAGAACTTTCAACTCTTCATAGTCGAAATGGCGTTTTAGGGGTTTCAGCGTGAGTTAAGCTGTGCGAATGGCTTCCAGAACCTTTCTCAGGTGCTCCAGATGTTCTTCGAAGCTCTCGGAAAAGATGACCACATCATCGAGGTAGACAAGGCAGCTTTGCCACTTCAAGCCAGCGAGAACAGCGTCCACCATCCTCTGGAAAGTGGCTGGGGCAGAACAGAGGCCAAAGGAAAGAACTCGAGATTCGTCACGTTCGTCTGGAGTCACAAACGTGTATTTTTCTCGGTCTCGTTCATCCACTTCGATTTGCCAATAGCCACTCTTTAGATCGATGGACGAAAAATACGTCGCGCGTCGCAACCTTTCGAGAGAGTCATCGACCCGTGGAAGCGGGTAGACGTCTTTTAAGGGGCGAAGCTCCTTATAGCGGCACCTGTTCGTCCCTCGTAGTCGTAGTAGTAGCCGTAGAGTGTAACCAGTCTTACATTTTGACCTCCAAGGTGGTGCCGGTGAGAGATCTTTCTGTGCGTTGTTGAACAATAAAAAAATTCGCAGCGTGCGCGTTAACTAAAAGCCGAATTCTCCTCCCTCTCATTCCCCCTTAGCAGCCACTGGCATGTACATTGAGCACTATCTGTCAAGAACAGGTTGCTACGTTATACTCACGGGGCATAACTTTCTTGGTTTTAGAAAGGTTTGGTGAGCGTTGGGCCGCAGTGCCATGAATACAGCGAACTAGTATACACCATAAACTCGAGGTGGTTAAAGGTGGGAAGTACACACGAAGTGCGAGCCGTAAGAAAGTGTGCGTGTGCCACCTCTCGTTAATTTCTTGGAATGTCTGCTGGATGGCGGTGCATATGCGGAATATATGATGAAAAGATGCGAGATGGTAGTACTTGGAGTGTTAAATAGATGGATTAACGGACACACAGACAGATGCAAGGGCGGACTCACGAATGGCTGCACCGACGGATGGACGCATGGACGGACGCATGGGGAAGTCCGTAACTTGTATCTGTGATTGTCCGTCATGTACACGCACAACACTTCAGTCGGCGCATATACCTTGGAGCAGCAGAAGTGATAAGGTTGCTTTCAGCCATCATGTCACTGTATCGGAGGTCTTCACAAGTGACTTCGATGGGAACAGTCACGCGAGGCGGCAGTGTCACACTGTCGTCAGCAACACGCAGCGCAGGTCTACGACAGTTATCAGGGTCTTGATCTGTTGCGCCTTGAGTCGAGAAGGCCACGATGCGCTCACGGAGATTTATGATGGCACCGTATCCCTGAAGTCTATGCCGATAATCAGCTGACTTGAACAGCCGTGAAGAACAAGGCAGTTGAGTACAAACGTTGACGCACGAATTTTCACTCTTGCCGTACATCGACGTATTGGTGTTACAACGTGTCCTCCAGCTGTTCTAAGTTGCATTCAATTCCACGGCGTAATCACTTTCCTGAGATATTTTGCTAGTCTGCCGCTGATAATCGAATTGTCTGCACCAACTGTCTACAAAGGCATTGACCTGAAAACTGACAATCAGCACAGGCATGTCGAGTGACAAGCGGTCACTGTGTTCAGATGTAGATGTCGGCCTTTCTTCGGTACTGCGATCAATCTCTGACGAAGTGCCTTCGGCGCTGCGTGCAAGCGTCGACGGAAGGTCTTCCGCACTTTGAGTCCCAGCGACCTTGCCCCCGAAGGCCGCTTCCTTCAGTTTTCCCGACGAGGGCTCGGGGAGCGTTCCCGTGCCGTCACCTCGAAGCGTGGCCCATTGGCTACGGGTCTCGTCGGAGATGGTGGCAGTGATTGCCGTCGTGTAAAGGGTGCACGCTGTTGCGCGAGATACTCTGCGATATCCCTCGGCCTTTGACCAATTTGGGGACGAGGTGAATTGACGGAAAATCCACGCAGGCCAAGTTGCCGGTATGGGCATTCGCGGTAAATGTGACCAGCCGCACCGCAATGATAGCAGAGGGGTCGTCTGTCCGGCGTACGCCAGAGATCAGACTTGCGCGTTGGTGCACGGCAACCATCGATGTTCAAACCAGCGTGCGCCGACTGAATCACGACTGACGGCATCATTGTCTGGATCGGGACGTATGGCACTGTCTGAAGCGGAACGTGCGGCACTGTCTGGATCAGGACGTGCGGCACTGGCTGGGTCGGGACTCCTTGACCAGAACGAGGCGTGGCAGATCGCAAGGCTTCCACGTACGTACGACGACGACTGTCAGTAGACACAGAAGCCGTTTCCGGATCAACCGACATCGGCGGAAAACGATGGGCGTGCAGCACCTGTTGGACCTCGTCATGGATGACACTGGTTATAGAACCAACATCGATTTGCCTTGTCCCGTACATTTTTTTCATTTCTTCCCGGACGACAGATCGGACAATCTTGCGAATCCATTCCGGGCTCTTGCTCCCTGGGGTGGCGAAAATTTCGGGAGTTGAGGCAGCATTCACTTGACAGTCAAACAGGGCAGACCGTTGATGCAGTACTTGCTTCATTGTTGCCGCTTCAGTAAGGACCTCAGCAACACTCTTGGGGGGACTACGCACCAAACCAGCAAAACGTTGTGCCTTCACACTACGCATGAGGTGGCGCAACTTTTTATCTTCTGCCATAGCAGGATCTGCTCGCTTGAGAAGCCTTGTCGACGTACATCGAGACGGTCTCCTTTGGCATCTGGTTGCGTGATTGAAGTGCACGCTCCGCCCATTTGCGGTGCTCGGGACTCCTGTAGGTCTCCAGAAGGCGACGCTGGAACTCGCGCCAATATGTCAGAACATCATCCCTGTTCGAAAACCACGTCTTGGCACCGTCATTTTGGCAAATGTACACGTTTCAGAGCTTCGCGGCATCATCCCAGTAATTGATCCCTGCGACAAGTTTGAACTCACTCAGCCAGTCGTCAACATCTTCAAGCTGCTCTCCATGAAAGGGGCTAGGCATGAGCGGGTTCTGGACGGTGCAGTAGATTGGCGTGGAAGGTGTCGGAGCTCGCACGGGATGTTGTGTCGAAGTCATAGTCGCTGCGTCAGTGGTTGGTGTCTCAGGCGGTAGGCCTCGTTGGCGGCGGCTTACTCAGTGAACAGGACTGTCCACAAGTGCAGGGCTTGTGTTCCGGCTGCTGGGCGGGGTCTTGGGCATCGGGTAGATTGTGAGACGTTGTACCCAGCACTCCCACCAGTCTTGTCACGTTTCTCACGATAAACTTAATATTGCCACCATTGATGAACGAGGCACTGTGGCTCATACGCGTTTTTGGGCGCGAAGAAGAAGAGAACATCTTCGTTGCTCTGGTTCAAGTGAACTCCTGGCTGCAGGTCTTGTTTTGTTCGTGACATCACTGGTGGAGGTGCTGGGTACGTGTACTTCGGCTGTGTCGGTCATCGTGGATACAGCTACATCTCCCAGAGCAAGAATCAGCCGCCGCCTGCGTGGGTTACCCCCTGAATTTGGTCCCTTGGCATCGACACCCAGAAAGATGGCAACTGCGATGACAAGCCAGGCGGTCCAGACCACCGATGCCCATGATTCTCTTCTCGCCCATGTTTTTCACGTGCCACAGACACCAAAGCCGTTCCATGGAGACATCTTCGAGGATGTTGATGACTGGCTAGACCACTTTGATCGGATGATGATGATATGTGGGGTTTAACGTCCCAAAACCACTATATGATTATGAGAGACGCCGTAGTGGAGGGCTCCGGAAATTTTGACCACCTGGGGTTCTTTAACCTCACCCAAATCTGAGCACACGGGCCTACAACATTTCCGCCTCCATCGGAAATGCAGCCGCCGCAGCCGGGATTTGAACCCACGACCTGCGGGTCAGCAGCCGAGTACCTTAGCCACTAGACCACCACGGCGGGGCCACTTTGATCGGGTTGCCAGTATCAACGAATGAGACGATGTTCGCAAGCTGCGCCGAGTTTACTTCTACTTGGAGGACTCTGCGAAGACGTGGTACGAGAACCACGAGGGCTCCTTTGCAACATGGCAAGAGTTTAGCCGACAGCTCCGTGACGCCTATCGCAACACCGAGAGGAAGGAGAGGGTTGAACAAGCCATATCCTGCAGAAACCAACGGCCGAACAAACGTGTATCTATGTTTGTCGAGGACATGCTTCGGCTCTTCAAACACGCGGACCCTGCCATGCCTGAGGAAAAGACGGTGCGGCATTTGATGCGCGGAGTAAAAGAACAGCTTTTCGCTGGGCTCGTACGCAATCCACCGACGACAGTCGCCCAGTTCATCAGTGAGGCAGCTACGATGGAACGTACGCCGCAGCAGCGGTCGTCACAATACGAACGCCTGATCCCGGCCACCACATGCTCTATCGGCTCTGACAGCGAGAGACAGACCCTAGCAGACTTCATTCGAAGTATCGTTCGGGACGAATTGCGACAGCTTCAGGCAGTAGGATCCCATCCACCTGTGTCAGCCCTCGCGGATGTAATCAGACAAGAAGTCCGGCAGGCCGTCACACCCCTGGCCCCAATCGCACCACCAATTCCCGAGGCCCCAGTCCTGACATACGCAGCTGCATTGCGATCCCCTGCACCACCGGCTACAGATACTGCTATGCGGCCAAGGTACCAGGCTATGCAGCCATTCCAAGACACTGCTTCGAGCCCACCTCTCGGCTCAAGATTTTCGAGCCCACCCACCTATCCGCCGTCTATCTCAAGACAAAGTGGTAGCAAGGCAAGCACGTGGCGCACCTCGGTTAATCGTCCGCTCTGCTATCACTGTGGCGAAGCGGGTCACGTATACCAGAACTGTCAATACCGGCAACTAGGTCTCCGCGGCTTCCACCGTGATGCTCGATGCCCGCGCTACGGTGAGCGCCCCCGCGAAATTGAAGCCTATCTCACGGGCCAACGTACTCCTTCGACTAATCGGCACCACCAGTCGAGATCACCATCACCTCGCCGGTCTACGTCGCCGAGTTTGCCCTCATCGTCTTCCGCTCCTTTCAAAAGCCGGTCACCAAGTCCCCGCAGGGAAAACTAGGAACGGCGACTTCTGGGGGTGAAATCGCGGCCCGGCGAGCTGTAAAAGACCCTCCTTCGACGCAACGACCGGACGAGGGCGATTCCGGTTTTGCAGTGTTCTCCGACAGCAAAAAGATTGTTTCTGCCGAAATTGCCGTCTTCGTTGACAATCATGCTGTTAACGCCCGTCGACACCGGTGCCGACTATTCCGTAATGAGCGCCACACTGGCATCTGAACTAAGGAAGGTTACCACGCCATGGCAAGGACCTCAGTTGCGCACGGCAGGTGGCCATCTGGTGACGCCTACTGGTATGTGCACGGCACGCATTCGAATACGTACGTCGACATTTGCGGGCTCTTTCCTCGTATTGCGCGTGTGCTCTCGGCCAGTCCTTCCAGAAATGAACTTCCTTCGTGAATACGGCGCCGTCATCGACCTCCGTGAATTACTTGTGTCGTTCGAGGATCCTTTTTGCGCTGCAACTGACAGTACGCAATTCCGGAAAAGAGCGCTCCGTGTTACCGACAATTCTCTGACTCTCCCACCTCGAAGCAGCCTCTTTGTCAAAGTAGAATTGGGACAGGACTTGTCTGACGCGGTAATTGCAGAGGCCAATTTGTCTCTCCTTATTTCACGACAAATCTGTGTTGCCCGAGGAATCATTCAGCCTAGCAACAGGCATGCTCGCCTGCTGGTCACGAAATTCAGCGACGAATATCGTGAAGAACTTGCCGATGCCGATCGTCCGTCTACGTTAGCTTCATTTTCATCGAATGGCCACCCTGACGAGGCCTTCGTGAGCACTCTCGACGTAAACGAGAGACTACCTTCGGCTCAACGAGAAAGCCTTCTGCGTATACTCGGCTCATTTCAAGACTGCTTTGCCACTACGTCAAAGGTTAAACAGACACCACTTGCTCAACATCGTATCATCACGGAACCCACTGAGAGACCCATCCGACAACATGCCTATAGGGTGTCGCAAAAAGAGCAAGATGCTATACGTGACCAAGTCCAGCAGATGCTTCAGGACGACGTCATTCAGCCATCGACCAGTCCCTGGGCTTCGCCAGTTGTGCTAGTAAAGAAGAAGGACGGTACGTTGCGTTTTTGCGTTGAATACCGTAAACTGAACAAGGGCACCAAAAAGGGCGTTTATCCTCTACCCCGGATAGATGACTTGTTGGACCGTATACGCAACGCTAAATATTTTTCCTCCATGGATTTGCGTAGCGGCTACTGGCAAATCGCAGTGGACGAGCGCGACCGCGAAAAGACGGCGTTTATTACTCCCGACGGACTGTACGAGTTTAAAGTGTTGCCTTTCGGTCTATTCTCAGCGCCCGCTACTTTTCGAAGAATGATGGATACAGTTCTCACGGGGCTCAAACGGCAGTCATGTCTTGTTTACTTTGATGACGTCGTGGTCTTTGCAAACACGTTTGAACAACACGTCCAACGCCTTCATGCAGTTCTTCAGGCAATTAGAACAGCGGAGTTGTCTCTCAAACCCGACAAATGTCATTTTGGATATGAAGAACTGAAGTTCCTTGGTCACGTTGTGAGCCATGCAGGCATCCGCCCAGATCCCGAGAAAACCCGCGCCGTTGCCGCCTTTCCGGTGCCCACAAATAAGCGCGACCTACGCCGATTTCTGGGGCTCTGTGCATATTACAGCCGCTTTGTCAAAAACTTCTCGAAGATTGCTGAACCCCTCAATAAGCTTACAAAAGACGGTGTCTCGTTTGTTTGGGGTCCCGATCAGTGCCCTGCGTTTGACACCCTCCGAAACCTCCTCCAGGCTCCCCCTGTACTACGTCATTTTGACGAAAGCGCTGACACGGAATTACACACTGACGCCAGCAACGTTGGACTAGGAGCGGTGTTAGTTCAGTGGCAGAATGGCGTAGAGCGCGTGATCGCTTATGTGAGCAGAACTTTATCCCCAGCCGAGAAAAACTATTCTGCAACCGAAAAGGAATGCCTCGCTGTTGTCTGGGCCATAAAAAAGTTCCGCCCATACTTGTATGGCCGCCCATTCATGGTAGTTAGCGACCACCATTCCCTTTGTTGGCTCGCGAATCTCAAAGATCCCTCAGGTCGTCTAGCGCGATGGAGCCTTCGGCTACAAGATTTCGATGTCACCATCGTCCACAAATCTGGACGGAAACACACCGACGCCGACTGTCTCTCACGTGCACCGGTCGAAAATGCCAACACTGACCTTGAAGACGACGACACTTTTCTTTCTGCCGTATCAGCAACCAGCTTAGCTGAGCAACAGCGTCACGACTCGGAGCTCATCCCGCTCATTGACTACCTGAAAGGACGCAATTTCCACCTTCCTCGAAGCTTTGCACGCTCACTATCTTCCTTTTGTTTCCGTGATAGAGTGCTTTATAAAAAGAACTTTCATCCTACACAAGCTATGTATCTGCTTGTTGTGCCAACTACGCTTCGTGGTGACATTTTACGTGCGTGTCATGATGAGCCATCATCCGGACACCTCGGCTATACGCGCACGCTGCAACGGATTCAACGCTCCTACTACTGGCCACGTCTCGCGAAGACTGTGAAGCACTACGTTCGCACATGTCGCGACTGTCAGCGACGTAAGATTCCACCTTTACAACCAGCGGGACTACTGCACCCAATTGGCCCACCAAAGGCGCCCTTTCATCAGATTGGCATGGACTTGCTGGGGTCATTCCCCACGTCTTCGTCTGGAAACCGGTGGATTGTCGTCGCTACAGACTACTTAACAAGCTACTGTGAAACCAAGGCACTTCCAAAAGCCACCGCAGCAGATGTCGCCCAATTTTTTGTTAACAGCATCGTCTTACGTCACGGTGCTCCAGCTGTCGTCATAACTGATTGTGGGACAGCTTTCACCGCAGAGATGCTGCAGGAAGTCTTGCGATTAAGTGGTACGGAACATCGTAAAACAACGGCTTACCACCCGCAAGCAGATGGGCTGACTGAACGACTCAATAATACAATTGCAGACATGCTGTCAATGTATGTGGACATCGACCACAAGAACTGGGACGCCATACTTCCCTACGTAACTTTTGCGTATAACACTGCTGTTCAAGAAAGTACCGGTTTCACACCTTTTCGCTTAGTCCACGGTCACGACGTCACGACGATGCTCGACGCCATGCTCCTGCACGACAACTTAGGAATATACCACACGAATGCCGCCAAATTCGCGCAGTGCGCAGAAGAGGCCCGTCAACTTGCTCGTCACCGTATTCAACGTCACTAAACCGCAGAGGCGCGCCGCTGCAATCTTCGACACCGTGAAGTTATTTTTAAGCCAGGTGATGAAGTCTGGGTGTGGACCCCTATCCGACAGCGTGGACGTTCAGAAAAGCTTCTTCACCGCTACTTCGGCCCTTACAAGGTTGTGCGACGTCTCAGCGACGTCACTTACGAGGTTCTCCCACAAGGCAATTCGAGACGTTCCCGTTTCACCCCACAAACTGATGTAATTCACGTTTCACGTCTCAAACCATACTTTTCGCGCTGTGAATCGCCAGTGAGTGACTGACTTTATTGCCAACTTCGCGTCTTTCTTTTTGTTTCATCTTTTCCTTACATTTTTCCTATATTTTTTATTTCTCATTTAGCTTTTGTCCCCACAACCAAGTACGTTATTCTGCCTTACGCCATTAATTTTGCTCGCATGCTAATTTTCATCTAATTTTCTTTTCTTTTTTTGCCTTCATGTACAGCATCGAGACGATGCTTCTTGGGAGAGGGGGTAATGCCACCATTGATGAACGAGACACTGTGGCTCATACGCGTTTTTGGGCGCGAAGAAGAAGAGAACATCTTCGTTGCTCTGGTTCAAGTGAACTCCTGGCTGCAGGTCTTGTTTTGTTCGTGACAATATAATGGGCTCGTTGAGTCGACTAGCCAAGCGCCAGCTTAGATAGATCGCCTTTGTCCTCTTTAACTCATGGATCTCACCCAAGCAGACCATGGGAAAATATGATTATGAGAGACGCCGTAATGGAGGGATACGGAAATTTCGACCACCTGGGGCTTATCAGTGACAAGTTCAACGATGATTGCATCTGCTATCTCAGCGTGGAAGCATCGCTTTTTGCTTTCGACCCGTCAGCGCGTGAAGCATCTAAGATGCTTCAAATCGATTTCCTCGTTGCTCAATATTGTAAAACCCGACGCCAACGACGAGTAACACGCTGTATTGGAATTGGATAAACTTTTATTGGGTCCTCAAAAACATAGATATTTGTGTTGCGGGCGGCTCCCACGTGGAGGCTGATATGCTGAGCTCCTCAGCCACCTCGCGGGCTTGGTGGACAGCTCTGAGCTTATCTGCCAAGGACGAGCTGCAGAAAGCCTCCTTTCATCTGGCAGAGGTGATGTTCGATAAAGGAGCGAATTCGGTAAACTGCTAGAGCATATGTTCTAACGAAGATATTTCTCCACAACGTGGGCAAAGATTACTTGGGTATAGGTCAGAGTACATGATATGTAACAGTTTCAAAGTAGGGTACATCTGCGTTTGCAAAAGCTTTTATATAAATGCTTGGGGCCAAGTTAATTTTTTGTGAGGTGGAGGAAAAAACCCTTCTAGACATGTGGAAATGTTAAGTGAGCTCGTTGTATGTAGTAAGAATTTCCTGGTGATCCCCTTCACCGGTAAAACGCATGCACGGGGAGGTGTGGTTGGAGAGATTTCACGCCACCTCGTGTGCTGCTTCATTGAGATTGGGAGGGGAGTCGTTGATTTGTCCCAGATGAGCTGGGAACTAACTCAGAAGATGACGCGTTATGTCTTTGCCATGTAGTATTCTCGGCATTTGCTCTGAGACCATCCTCTTTGAGAGGGACCGTAGTGCTGCCAGGTAAAACTGTAAATGACTACAATGTTATCCATATTAAGTGCGAAGGCGATGACCGCCTGTTCAGCAATGATTGGGTCTTTGGTCCTGACCGTCGCTGAGTTGGCGACACGGCCAGCCCTATCGACCATCACTGCCACAAAAGCTTTCCCATTGGCGTAGAAAGCCGCGTCAACGTTCCTCGTTTTATACTTGACGAAGTATAGTCCTGGCCCTCGCTACTCTTCTTCCGATGTTGTGTTCTGGATACATGTTTCGTGGTATAGGAGATACCGTGATATTCTTCGATGTTGTCGGGGATATAATTGTACTTGAGTGTAATGGTCTTGGGATGTTTGCCCAGCTCCTGCATGATCATCCTCCCCGACCTTGTTGTAGATAACCTTGCCAAATCTTGGGCTTCTGCTATTTCTTCGAGCGCGTTGTGAATGCCAAGTTCAAGTAGACGCTCGGTGCTGGTGTGTATGGGTAGGCCCAGGACCTTCTTGATACATTTCCTCAAGAGCACATTCAGTTTCTCGGACTCTGCTCTAGACCAGTTGTGCATTGCTACCTCTTACGTGCAGTGGCTTAGAACAAGCGCATGCATCAACCAGCTGAGGTTGTCTTCCTTGATCCCATTTCTCTTGTTCGCTCTGCGTATGAGATGCACCGCACTGTTCGTTTTCCAAGTTAACTTGGCTATAGATCTGCTGTTAGCTCCAGTAGACTCAATATTGCAAGACCCGACCCCAACGACGAGTAACACGCTGTATGCAGCTGAGAAAACTCAGCTGTTCTCGCGTTGTCGTCTCCTCGTAGAAGAGAGCGCGCGCGGCATCCATCTGCTGGAAAAAACGGGGTTTCTAGCGCGGTGTAGCCGTGTGGGTGTAGCATATTTCGTGTCGTAATCGGCGACGGGTTTTGTGACGTCATCCGGCACCCACCATAGACGACGGAGCAGCTCCCGGTTTCCGTTTCCGTTTTGACTCATTGAAGTTTTTAACGAGTGCCTGGGTAAAACGAATCACCCCATATTTTAGAGGACTGTCAATATTATTCGAAAGAAGCATTATCTCAGTATGGTCGAAAATGCATCGGAGTTCTTCTTTACGAACTAGCACTAAGCACTAAAGAATAGCTGCTGAAATCTATCGAAAAGTGCTTACAGGAAATACCAAGACACATGGCGGAAAGGTAGAATGAACCTAATATATAAAGGCAAGAGAGAAAAGGTTAACACCACTAACCATTACATCTGTGTTATACAGGTTGCCGATGCAGGCAGTAAAATTAAAAATAAAAATGTGGACAGAGCAAAATAATATTTTGGGAAAACATCAGAATGGATTTCGAATCGACAGGAGGTTAGACGACGACCTGTTTGCTCTTACTAAGTGTACAAAAATATCTAAAATAGTAAATAGGCCCTAACACGTAGCTTATCTGGACATCACTGGGGTGTATGACAACCTCAATCAAGAATTTTTTGTGGGACATATTGAAGAAAGTAGGCATACGTGACAACTGCATACAGTTTTGGGGAGAATTACACAGAGAAATTATAGTTTGCATAGAATGGGATGGAATAAGTAGCAATGGCTGCATTGAAACCAATAAGGGGTGAGTTAGAGATGTCCTTTGTCCCTGCTGGTATTGATAATGGACATGGGAAGGATAGAGAAAGCGCTAGAAGGTAGCAACACTTCGTTTAATTTGTCACACAAACAGGCTGGCAAGATGGTTGAGCAGAAGCGTCACGGTCTATTTTATGCTGACGATAGTGTCCTATTTGCGGACAGTCAAGACGATATACAGCGGCTTGTAGATATAAGGGGAAGAGAAGGCGAGGCTCTACTACTAGGATTTAGTGAAGCAAAATGTGTTTGGTGGTATTCAATGATCACAACAACCAGGCGGTTTCAATACAGGGCCAAGAAATACCGAAGGTAAACGAGTAGAAGTACCTCGGAGTATGAGTAAACATGGGAGATAGATATATGGAGGCACAGTAAAAACATTGACAGCAAAGGGAAAGAGGATTGCTCCAATAATGAAGCACAGAGAGCGTTATTGCGATACTATGGATACGAAGTGCTTCGAGTTCTGTGGAAAGGCGTAATAATTCCAGGGCTTACATTTGGAAACTCAGTGGTGTGCATGAAGTCAGAGTGCAAAATCAGGAATGGGTGTAAATCGAAGAACCGTAGGACGTCTCACGTTGGGCGCTCACGGGAAGACGATGAATGAGGGTGTAAAGAAAGATATGAGATGGACAGTCTTTGAAGTAAGGGAAGCTCAGAGCAAAATGGGATCTGAAAAGAGGCTAGTGAAAATGAAGGAGAGTAGATGGGCAGGGAAGGTGTTCAGGTATTTGTGTAGGAAGAGCGGGGACACAGAAAAAGAACTAGAAAGCTCACCAGTAAATATACGACTGGAAGTGTGGGCAACACAACTACAAAAAGCATTAAGCGAAAAGTCAGAGAGGTGGAGACGTTTTATTGGATGACAGCCATGGAAAACAAGCTGGCTCTTAGTAACTACAGAAAGGGCAAAAACGAAATAATGCGGATTGAAAGATTTTATGAGAATTCAAGAGGAATCGCGTTACTGTTCGATGAGAGGTCGGGTTGCCTTAGAATGCGTAGTCATAAAGCAACATTTAGTAAGGAAGAACAATGAACATGCTGTTGGGGAATTAAAGTACATGGAACGAGTTTTGATTGAATGTGGCAATATCCACCCAAGTATATGTGTCTGCACTAGCCCACATGAGGCTTTGGGCTTCAGGGACAAACATTGGAAGCTGAACAACGTCCGCGATAGAAGCAAGAGAGAGACGGTTACAGTACTCGTGGCAGAAAAGTAGCGGTAAAGGACAGAAATGATGAAAAAATGAGGTCATTATGCCGAAAGAATCAGACAGATAAAACACAAATTTTAACTTTTTTTGATATAATAAGATCGATTTAATCGCAATAGAGAAGGCATTAGGCAAACAAAACATAGCAGATCAAACGTACAGTGGGAATCGATGATATGCGAAGCAGGAATGAAAGATGTTGATAGTTCACTTTAAATTCAGCACAGCGTTACGAGGTGGCGGTAAATGATGCCATGCATGACTTCTGCGTTATGATTATTATGTTTTGATGTGCCGTTTACCTTCGTCATCTATTCACTTCGCGTGATGCCAAATTTAGTATATGTGAAGCTAGCGAAACGGCCGCGAGCGCGCTATGAGCGTGGTATGTTGTCATGTTCTTGCACGACACCCGTGTCAGGGTTGACATGACATGTGGAGTTTAACGTCCCAAAACCACCATATGATTATGACAGACGCCGTAGTGGAGGGCTGCAGAAATTTCGACCACCTGGGGTTCTTTAACGAGCACCCAAATCTGAGCCCATGGGCCTACAACATTTCCGCCTCCATCGGAAATGCAGCCGCCACAGCCGGAATTTGAGCCCACGACCTGCGGGTCAGCAGCCGAGTACCTTAGCCACTAAACCACCGCGGCGGGGCACGCGTGTCACGGTTATCATGTTTGCACCAGTCATATATTTTGCCATACATTGACGTCACGTAACACCAAATTTGGTATATGTGGAGCTAGCAAAACGGCCGCGATATCTTCATGAAAGGCCCAATATACTCCAATGTAGCGTTGACGCGCATGCATGCTGGACACCCCGACGCTACGTTAGCAAAATGCGAGAACTCTATAGTATGACGCCAGGCGCGACCAGCGCCCTTCGGCGCGGCTTGACGGCAACCGGTGCGAAATGTGACATGCTGCATTTCGCGCCGATGCGTTACCCAGACAACACTGCGTCTCCCTCTTTTCGTGATGGAGGGACGGCGCACACGCTGAAACGCGCATGCGCCAATGCAACGCAGTGCTGCGTGCGCCTTTGAATATGTGAGAGCTAAGACGAGAAAGATCCAGCCCTGACAGCGTTCAGTTTTCCAACTGATTTTTTATTATCGCGCTGCACACACCACGCAGCCCATTGCCAACTTCTTCTTCCTTGACGTGCGCCGCAATCTGAAGCGCTACAAGACTCCTCCCGTAGAGCGAGAGCTGTAGGGGTCACCAGAGGAGTCGTCCAGTGAACATGCTTGGATGTGTGCATCCAGACTGAAGATTGAAACCCCGCGGCCGTGAGAGCGGCGACATACGCAGGTTTCAGTCGATCAACAGCCACGACGTCTTCACGGCCATTTATGTCCAGCGTGAACATCTTAGCTGTACGGTGGAGTGCACGGAATGGGCCATCATAGGCTGGTGTGAGTGGTGGCCGTATTGGTCACGCTGCTGGCTGCAGTCATGCAGATCCTGGCTGACAAAGACAGACTGGGGTTGTCGATCGGCAGGAATTGCAGGAGCAAGGTCCTGAAACGTAGTGCGCAGCACTCGAATGTACGTGGAGGCATCGTGAGTGGAAAGTAGCGATGATGGCTCGAAGAATTATCCTGGAAGACGCAGGGAAATGTCATAGACTAGTTCGGCTGATGAACAGCCGAGATCCACTTTCAATGGTGATCGGATGCCCAGAAGTACGAAGGAAAGATGGTCAAGCCAACGTTCCTTTGGCTAGTGAGCAGTGAGGGCAGCTTTCAGTTATCGGTGAAGCCGTTCGACCATGCCATTGGCGGAAGGATGGTAGGCAGTTGTGTGGATGTGTCGAATGCTCAGGATATTGGGAAGCGCGGTGAAAAGCGCCCATGCAAATTGACGACCGCGATCAGTGGTGACGACACAAGGGCATCCAAAGCGCGACACCCAGCCGTTTATGAAACTCTTCGCAACTGTTGGTGCTGTAATGTCGGAAACGGGAAACGCTTCCGGCGATCTGGTGATGCGATCCACACATGTCAGCAGGTAACAGGCTCCTTGCGATATTAGAAGAGGGCCGACGATGTCGAGATGGACGTGAGAAAACCTTGCGTCTGGAGGCCGAAAGGGGAACGTTCCCGTGACTGTGTGATGGTGAATTTTAACTCGCTGGCACTCAAGGCAGGTTCGCGCCCAGCGTCGGACATCAGCCTTTATGCTAGGTCAAAGGAAACGAGATGTGACTAGCTTCTGGGTCGCACGAATACCAGAATGGCTCATGTTGTGCAATTGATCAAAAATTGCACGACGAAAAGCTGAAGGCTAGAAGAGCCGAGGGACACCAGTAGACATTTCGCACGTTATTAATTAGGTAGAAAATGGAAGCGGGCACTCAGTGAACGATCGAGACGTGGATGAGAACGAAGACGATGCAGCTCAGGATCGTTGCTTTGGGCAGCTGCTAGCTCTTCTATGTCTAGTGCTGGCTGTGTCGACAAGGCATCAGGATAGTGCATCAGCTGCAGCATTTTCCGGCCTATGTACGTGCCTAAGATCCACAGTGAACTCAAAAATAAAGCATAGTTTGCGGACCTCGCGTGTAGTATAATTGCTGTGATTACGATAGAAGGCAAGCATCAGGGGCTTGTGGTCTGTAACAACGTTAAAGTCCCGGCCCTCCAATAAATTACACAAATTTTTTTTATGGCGAGGTATACCGCGAAGAGTTCTTGGGCAAATGTACTGTATTTAGCCTCCGGTGGTTTCAGTTTTTGCGAGAAAAAAACCAAAAGGCTGCCAATCGGATACATTCTGCTTGAAAACGACGCCAACTGCCACGCTTGATACATCGGTGATGAGACAAATTGGGGCATCAAGGATGGGATGTATGAGCGTGGTGGCGTCTACCAGAGCCTTCTTGGCAGTGTTGAAACCAGATGCAGCGTCCTCTGTCTTCTCCAGTGGCGCATCCGGGTCTTTCTTTTTAGCCAATAGGTCGGTAAAGGGCTTTAAAGAAAGGTCATTAAAGAAAATGGCGATGGAAGTTAAGTAGGCCCAGAAATTCTCGTAGTCTCTTTAGTGAAGTTGGGGGTGGAAAGTCTTCAATAGTTTTCACTTTGCTGGCGAGTGGTTGGATACCCTTTGAAGTGACAAGGTGGCCTAGAGACTCTATTGTAGCGATGCCGAAGAGGCACTTATTAGGATTATTTACGAGGCCGTAATCATCCAGGTGGTGGAACAAGGTGCGCAGGTGGCCTTCATGCTCAGGGCCGGATGAGCTTGCTACAAGGAGGTCATTAGGATAGGCAAATTCGAAATCGAGACCTTGCGTGACCTCGTTGATAGTGCGCTGAAAGGTCTGCAGAGTTGCCAATCTAAAAGGCATCCTCACATATTCAAAAAGACCAAATGGGGTGGTGATGGCCGTCTTCGGAATATAGGCGGGTTCTTCAGGAATCTACACTTGGCAGCAAGAACAGCATACGATAGGGACGCTCATTGTTGTTGTTTTCCCAGGTGTTCGAGGCGTACCGTGGCCGAGTATCAACATTGATAGCGGAGCGAGCTGCATCCAGCGCCTTCAAGAGTGCTGCACTGACCGGCCGGCTACGTTTTTGCGCCTGGCCCCCTACCACATGACATAAACCACCCCTGACCCTTCAAAAAGACAGTGGCGACGCCTCCCTCGATCACTTGGCAGCAGGGACAGCATATGACGGGGACGCTCATTGCTGTTGTTTTCCCAGGTTAGGTATTTGCCCTCCTGTTTTGTATAGTTCATTCGCTATCCTAGTGCTGTCTCTGTTGCCTATTTTCAAAGCTCGTACTTGTTTTGCCCACTCTTGAATCTGTAAACTGGCCTTTAATCATGGGTACTGAGTTCGCGGACTTCAAATGCGACATTCGGAAAGAGATCGAAGAGTTAAGTAAAAGCCCCTGACTACATAAACACAGACTGTGAAAATATCAAACAAGAGTGTGCTGAAATTAGGAAGGTAAACGCTGCTCTCGGGGCGTCCCAAGAGGCAATGCATTGTGAGATAGACCGTTTGAGAAAGTTGGTGCACGAAAATTCCACGCGCCGAACTGCTCAGGATAAATACTCTCGAAACGAAAATATAAAAATTAAAGGGACCCCACGTGCCCCTAATGAAAACCTTGTGCAATTGCTTGCCAAAGTTGGTGACGCCTTGGGGGAGCCAATAAGTGAACAGGACATAGTAATATGTCACCGTTTGCCAGCGAGGAGTGCCGCTTCGCAAAGTAACATGGCACCCGACACAGGTGCTGCAAAGAACAATCAGGTACGCCCTCGTGCAAGCGCTGTTCCCGATTGGGATAGCAGAGCAGGCAGTGACGCCCCCCTGAACGAAAACATCGTGGTTGTTTTCAATCGCTGAGCTAAGAGGGATGTCATCGTTAAGAAAACACGGAGAACTCGATTCACAGCTGAGGAACTGGGATTCACAACTGAACAGTCTGTTTTCGTAAATGAGCACCTTTGTCCGCGACTGAAAAAACTGCTGGGCATGACGATTGCTCGGAAACGGGAAATGAACTAGCGCTTCGCGTGGGCAAGTGGTGGCAAAGTATTTGCGCTTGAAACGGACACACTTCGTGCAGTTCAAATCACATGTGAAGCCGACTTGCATAAGATGCGCGCGGCCGCTTCAGGCAGCCACGGGGCATCTAGCATTTCGTAGGCTTATCTGATTGGCGCTTTCGTTTTTGCGGCGCGACCTTCTTTTTTTCTTCTTTTTTCCTTTTTGTGAAGATGGAGATGTTACCACGTGATATCCATATACCTAACACTAGTGTATATTGCAGTATCATGCACTTAAATTCTCGATAAGCTCGCATCAAGCACGATGATATAACTACGTTTCTCGACGAATTCTCGGTTAAATTCAACATCATCATGATTCCTGAAACTTGGCACACGTTCAAAGACAAGGTACTACGCTTGCCAACGTATAAATATTTCTTTCTAAACAGGCCCTCTCGTCGAGGGGGAGGTGTGTTGCAACTAATTGCTGACCATTTAGTTTGCAGCCTTCTCTCTGACTTTTCAGTGATTACACCAGACTATGAAGCATTATCGCTAGCATGTCACAAGTATGTATATGTGGTAGTTTATCGCCCACCTGACGGAAAAACAGAAGCGTTTTTTTCGATTTCTTGAAAATCTGCTTACGTATGCGTGCTCTAACAAGTTGCACATTATCATAGAGAGCGACTGCAACATTAACCTTCTACAGCAAACTGAAACATCTGGTAACTTCAAACTACTTCGTTATTTTGCGTGTGCTAATATTATTACTGAACCTACATGTCACTTCAGATACTGAAAGCCTTATCGACTTACTTATTCCAAATAACATAAGTGATTCAACCGTATCTGGAACTGGTATTGCCGATATTAGTGATCACTACCCTACATACATGTTTCAAAATCACAACGAGTATCTTAATCGTGCAAAAGTATCAACCCCAGAATCATACAAAATACAGGAAATCAGTACCAAAAGATTAGACACTTTTTGAGTGAAAATACCCAGATTAGTTGGGATCCTGTCTATAAATCAGTTAATGCCAATGAGGCGTGTGAAATATTCATGTGCCTGTTTACAAAAACTTACCATAAATATAAAACGGCTTTAAATATAAAACGGTCCAAACCCTCAAGAAAGGTCGGAAACAATGGATGACGCGAGAATGTTTGGAAATTATTAAGAAGAAAAATATACTGTATGCGAAATTCGCAACAACAAGACACCCTAACGATTATTCGGAATTCAAGCGGTATAGAAATTTTGGGACAAAGTACTTATGAAAGACTAAGGATGCATACTATGAAGCTTTCTTCAAGAGGGTTAGCACTCATGGCGACGTGCTTTGGCAGGAAATAAATAAGCTTCTAAATAGTCGTTGCTCTCACGACAACACACTTGAGTTAAACATAGATAACAAGATAGTAAAAGGTGAAGAACTTGTTAATAAATTTAACGTGTAACGCTGGTGTCTTCCGATTTATGAAGCCCTTCTCGTGCCGGTAATAGCGATTGCAGGGACTTTCTAGATGTGCCAAACATGAGCACTGCATATTGTTTAAACACAACTCCTGAAGAAGTATTGTCCGTATTTATGTCACTAAAAACACTACTGCTCGGGACATAGATGACCTACCAATTAAGCCCATCAAAGCAGCCCTTGATCTTTTGTTACTGGTTCTTACCCATGTGTTTATTACCTGCTTATCTACGGGAGTTTTCCCAGAAAGAATGAAGCATGCGACAGTTAGTGTCTTATACAAATCTGGTGACCGAAATATCTTTTCTAATTATCGTCCAATCTCCATACTTCCTGGTATATCTAAAGGGCTAGAGAAAATCATATATCAACGTGTCATGTCTTTTTGTGGAAAGTACTTTATATTGCCACAGGCATGGAACGAGGTTTAGCCATGCCAATGCGAGTATGTGCCGTGGTGTGAAAAAAAGAAGAGGACTGTTGGTGTGCTCGTGCTCTAACGTTCGGTTCGGCTCGACGTCCAGCGCTGCTCCTGTGAACAGACGTTGTGGTCGTTCTGTAATCACGTGACATTTTCTGGTGGAGGTGCTGGGTAGTGTTGTATGCACTGCAATCAGCAGCAAGGTCCCGACACTAGTCTCGACTTGGAAGAACCAGCTGACCTACGGCGTAGCGGGCGACAACTAGGCCTACCTCCTGAATTTGGACCATTTCTACAACTCGGCAGTACTATGGCTAGTACGGGAACGCAAACCCAAGAAACATCAATGCTGCCTCCTTCATGGTTCTTCAATTTCCCGCGAACCCCGAAGCTGTTCCACGGTGACCCTTACGAGGACGTCGACGAGTGGCTTGACAAAAACAACCGTTGCGGCAGCGTCAGCGAGTGAAACGCGCAGCGAAAGCTTCGGTATGCCTACTTTTACCTCGAGAACTCTGCGCGCACTTGGTTAGAAAACCATGAAGCCACTATGACAACCTGGCCAGAGTTTTGCAACTAGTTTCGGAATACTTTCCGAAGCTCTCACCGAAAGGAGCAAGCGGAACGGCTCCTCAATTCCCGAAACCAGCGTCCGAACGAGAGTGTTGCCATGTTTCGTTGAGGACATGTCGCGGCTGTTCAGGCGAGCTGCCTCCTCAATGACGGAAGATAAGAAGGTGCGCCTGCTAATGCGGGGAGTGAAAGAGCAGCTGTTCGCGGGACTAGTGCGGAACCCTCCCAACACTGTAGAGGATTTCCTCCGCGAAGCCACGACAATGGAGAGAGTGCTAAGGCAGCGTTCGTACCATTATGAGCGTCCTGGCAGTCTTTCGTCAGTGTCGTCGGCCCTACCAACACCTGACGTCACGACTGTAAGAGACCTGACGGAGCTCGTGCACAGTATTGTGCGCGAGGAGCTGCAAAAGCTGAACGTGGTGTCTTCTCCGCCCCATGCTGCTCTCTAACGGATGTCGTCCGCGAAGAGGTCCGGCAGCTGGTGCACCCCATGACGACTCTGCGTGCAGCCGAAGTCCAACCCATGACGGCCCCGCGTCCAGACTAAGCTCCGCATTAACGTACACCGAAGCAGTACGTACTCTTGCACCAGCTGTTGGCTATCCGTTCCGTCCGTCCACCCTCCAGACAGCGCCGTCATTCTACTCAGGACCACTGCAGTACGGCAACCCACCCCTTACACAGAAATCAAGTGTATGGAGTGCTCCCGACAACCGGCCTCTATTGTATCACTGTAGTGAACCAGGTCACATCTACCGTGAGTGCGCATACAGGCGCATGGGTCTTCCTGACTTTCGTCCGGATGCTCGTCGACCCAGAGCTGGTGAGCGGCCCTGTGCTATCGCCGAATACTTGGCAAGCCAACGATCCTCAACCCTTCCACGTCGCCAATCCCGCTCATTGTCTCGACGGCGTTCCACGTCACCCGGTCAACAATCGACCTTTGCGGACGTCCTTACAGGAAGATCGCCTAGATCCACAAGCCCGCGTCGGGGAAACTAAGAACAGCGACCTCTGGAGATGAGGCTGCTGTTGATCGACCGTTACAAGACACTCCCCCGATCTGCCTGCCGACATCCGACGATATCCTTTCCCCGACGTGTGCCATCGACGACAAGCGTGTATCTGCTCACATCTCTGTCCTTGTCGACAACAACCCGATGACCGCTCTGGTAGATATGCGTGCCCATTATTCCGTTATAAGCGCTTACCTCGCTGCACAGTTAAGAAAGGTAGCGACACCTTGAGGACATGGAACCAACCTCCGGACTGCGGGAGGTCATTTATTGACACCGCTGGGAATGTGCACTGCTCGCCTCCGAATTCGTGGGTCGACGTACATTGTTTCCTTCGTTGTATTGCGCGAATGCTCCCAAAACCTGATTCTCGGAATGGATTTTCTCCGCGAGCATGGAGCCATTATTAACCTTCGCGACCTGCTCATAACGTTATCTAACGACCATACAGCCCCACAAAAGAATGCAGTTGCGCAGACCACAACACTTCGAATTTCTGACGACACCATCGCACTTCCGCTGCGAGCCAGTATGCTGGTAACTGTGGAGAGCGAGTGTGACAACAAGAGTAGTGGCATCGCGGAAACTAACCTCTCGGTGCTTTTGGCTCGGCAGATTTGTGTCGCGCGCGCCATCGTCCAGCTTAAACATCGGAGGACTCAGCTTCTGATCACGAATTTCGGCGGCCAGTACCAACATTTGGCAAAGCGAGCAGTGATCGCAAGCTTTGAAGCCATCGATGACGAAGAATGTTCCACTATCACTCCGATTGCCACTGCTGCCGAAGGTAACACTGCATTAGCCAGTACAGTGGACGTGAAATACCAGCTATCCTCTGCGCAGCAGCAGCAGATATGCATGATTTTACGTACGTATAGTGACTGCTTTGCGTCCACCTCCAAAATCAAGCAGACCCCAACCGTGAAGCACCACATTAAAACGCACCCTACCGAACGGCCTATACGACAGCACGCCTACCGCGTGTCACAAAAAGAACAAGAGGCAATACGTTTTCAAATGAAACAGATGCTCAACGACGACGTCATCCAACCTTCGAACAGTCCATGGGCGTCACCCGTCGTACTTGTTAAAAAAAAGACGGCACTCTTCGATTTTGCGTCGATTACTGGAAGCTCAACAATGTTACGAAGAGAGACGTCTACCCTCTCCCACGCATAGATGATTCACTGGATCGACTTCGACATGCCCGATATTTTTAATCAATGAATTTACGCAGCGGCTACTGGCAGATCGAGGTCAATTAACGTGGCAGGAAAAAAAGCGTTCATATCTCCCGATGGCCTCTACGGATTCAAAGTGTTACCATTTGGATTGTGCTCTGCACCGGCAGAGTTCCAAAGGATGATGTACACCGTCCTGTTCGGTCTGAAGTAGGAATCCTGCCTCGTGTATTTAGACGACGTAGTTGTTTTTTTCCAAAACATTTGAGCAACATTTCTAACGACTTCAGTCCGTCTTCGTCGCTATTCGATCCGCAGGCCTATCGCTAAAACCGGAGAAGTGTCATTTCGGCTACGAAGAACTGAAGTTCCTCGACCACCTTATCAGTTACGATGGCATTCGACCAGACCCAGAAAAGACCATGGCCGTTGCTGCATTTCCTCTACCTTAGAACAAACGGAATTTGCACCAGTTTTTGTGTCTCTGCGCCTACTCCAGGCGCTTTGTCCAGAGTTTTGCCAACATCGCTGAACCCCTTACCCGTTTAACGAAGGAGGATGCTCCTATTGTGTGGGGTCCAGAGCAGAGAGCCGCTTTTACCAAGCTTCAACAGCGCCTTCAGAGTGAACCCTTATGATGAAGATGCCACCACCGAACTTCACACTGACGCAAGCAACATCAGTCTTGGTGCAGTGCTCGTCCAGTGGCAAGACGGCGCTGAACGTCCCATCGCTTATGCTAGTCGCATTCTGTCATCTGCGAAAACTAACTTCTCGACCATGGAAAAGGAATGTCTTGCTGTTATTTGGGCGATAACAAAGTTCTGACCGTATCTGTATAGCCGTTCATTCAGAATAGTTACGGACCATCATGTCCTCTGTTTGCTGGCCAATCTCAAGGACCCTTCAGGGCGCCTCGCGATGTGGAGCCTGCGCCTTCAAGAATTTGAAGTTACAGTCGTCTACAAGTCGGGCCGCAGGCATACTGATACTGATTGCCTTTCGCGCGCTCCCCTCACGACGACA
Source organism: Rhipicephalus annulatus (assembly GCA_013436015.1). Classification (NCBI taxonomy): domain Eukaryota; kingdom Metazoa; phylum Arthropoda; class Arachnida; order Ixodida; family Ixodidae; genus Rhipicephalus; species Rhipicephalus annulatus. The sequence goes on along the minus strand of WOVY01000226.1, from coordinate 331,708 downwards.
TCAAGTGACGATGATACGGATGGCCATTTTCTTTTTGCAGTCAGTGAATCTGACTTGGCCCAACAACAGTGGAGTGATTCAGAGATCCGACAGCTTATCAAATGCGTTAAAGGTCACAGCTCAAGTCCACCATCGGCATTCGCACGTTCAGGGTCATTTTGTCTCCGCAACGACATCGTCTACAAAAAGAACTTCGAAACTTATGCGACTGAATACCTCCTTGTCGTTCCACCAGGGCTACGTGCTGACATTTTATCTGCCTGCCACGACGAGCCTTCCTCCGGCACCTAGGATTCGCACGTACCCTTGCCCAGATTCGGACTCGCTACTAGTGGCCAAAGCTCACCCAGAATGTCAAGCATTACGTTAAAACGTGCAATCATTTCCAGCGCCGCAAAGCCCCACCTGTGCGCCCTGCTGGTTTATTGCAGCCTGTTGCACCCCCGTCACAACCGTTTGAACGAATCGGCATGGATTTGCTTGGGCCCTTCCTGAAGTCACTTGATGGCAACCGCTAGATCGTAGTCACTACTTACTATTTAACAAGGTACTGCGAAACGAAAGCCTTACAACGAGGCACCGTCAATTAGATTGCGTATTTTTTCATCAACAACATCGTCATCCACCATGGAGCGCCAACAGTTCTTATCACTGACCGTGGAACAGCCTTTACAGCCCAATTGATGCAAGACGTCATGAGACTTAGTGGAACAGCTCATCGTAAAACGACCACATACCATCCACAAACCAATGGTCTGACGGAGAAAGTAAACAAGACGCTCGCTGACATGCTATCTATGTACGTCGACCACGATCACAAAAACTGGGATAAAATTTTGCCAAACGTAACGTTCGCTTACAACACTGCGGTTCAAGAGACTACGGGTTTCACTCTCTTCCGGTTGCTTCACAGTCGAGAAGCAATTACGATGCTGGATGCCATGCTCTTGCCTGACATGACCGATATTCCTACTGATGCGAACGACTTTATCTGGCTTGCCGACGTGGCCCGCCAGCTTGCACTCGAGCGGATCCGAAAACAACAACGAATTGACTCGCAGAGGTACAACCCCCGTCATCGCCATGTCATTTACCAACCCGGTGATCTGGAGTGGCTGTGGATCCCCGTTCGCCAAAGGGGCCGCTCGGAAAAGTTACTTCATCGCTACTTCAGTCCTTATAGAGTACTACGGCACCTCACCGATGTCAACTACGAAATACTGCTTGAAAATACAGCTCGATGATCTCGATGTTCCCAGCAGACCGACATTGTTCATGTGTCACGGATGAAGCCACACTACCCCCGAGCCACCTGACACTGCTTCATCATGCGTCTTTGTGCGTGTATGCCATTACTTCAACTTTTAATCAGCATTGATCATCGGGGTGGTACTTTTTTTTCGAAGGGGGGGAGGGGTAATGCCACAGGCATGGAACGAGGTTTAGCCATGCTAATGCGAGTATGTGCCATGGTGTGAAAAAAAGTAGAGGACTGTTGGTGTGCTCGTGCTCTAACGTTCGGTTCGGCTCGACGTCCAGCGCTGCTCCTGTGAACAGACGTTGTGGTCGTTCTGTAATCACGTGACAATAATATCACCGCATCAATTCGGCTTCCGACGGGGCATACCCATGGAACTGGCTCTCCTCACACAAAGAGAATTCATACTTAACTCATTTGAAAAGAAACTGTTAACACTGGGTGTTCTTATTGACCATTCCAAAGCATTCGACAGAATCATCCACGAAATACTCTGCAAAATTGCATCATTTTGGTTTTCGCGGAACCCCACTTGACTTTCTGAAATCGTATTTATCACAAAAAAAGCAATCTGTAGTTATAAATGACAGCCTATCCTCCCTACTAACCATAACGTCAGGTGTACCTCAGGGCAGCATATTAGGGCCCCTACTCTTTAATATTTATATAAACGACATAACAAGTGTCAGCAAATATGTGGGCTTTATAATTTATGCAGATGACACTAGTATAATTTTCATAGTAATGGTTTAGGTAAGCTTGAAGACACAGCCAACAACATTCTTAACGACATCTTCATATGAAGTACTGCAAATTATTTAATGATCAACACAAAAAATCCAAAGCTGTGGTATTCGCACCGGTTCAGATGGCTGTCTGTCGTGGTTTGGATATACACCTAGGGCTAGAAAAATTGAGGTTGTCAAAGTAGTTTCATTATAAGGAGTACCTTTTAATGAAAATCCTAATTGGGACGAACACGTTAATAATGTAACTAAAAATATAGCTAGGACGTGTGGTACACTCTCTAAACTTCGACAGATACTTCCAGCAAACATTAAACTTTTACTCTATAATGCGTTGTTTTCATCTCCCATAAACTGTTGTAGTCTAGTGTGGGCAGCTACATCTAAAGAAAATCGGAACAAAATAATTTACTGCTGGAAAAAGCGATTCGTCATATTGCAAATGTACCATATGACGCACATACAAGTGATTTATTCAGAAAATGTAACAATTTACCGATCGATCACATACCTAGATTTAACCTTATTATGAAATACAAACAAAGCTTGCTATCAAACAAAGCTTGTTTTCTTAAACTCTGTTTTTCAGGAAAACTACCCAATCCCATTAGGACATTCGGAAAAGGCCTTCCTGGTTCGTTCCTTATTTGCGAACTAATCATGGTATGAGAAGACTTGAACACTGTATTCCTGCTTGTTTAAACATGTTTGAAAATAAAAACATCGCCATCTTTATTATACATAAAAAACAACTTAAGAAGCTTCTCATACAGATTTAGCTTCTTCTAATTTTCCGGCTAAAATACTGTATGTAAAAGAAACACCCTATAATAGTGCTTGTGTGCAACATGGCATCCTATGATGTTTGCTTTCTTAGCCATATTTGGTTGCTGTTTTTGTACGAGTAAAACATGTAACAATTCACTCGTCAGTGTTTCTCTTGTACATCAAAACTTGTGCTTTTCGCATACCCAGTGTTGTAAACGTTTTATAATCATTTTGTAATACTTTGTTAGTCGTTTAGCAACGTGTGCATTGTTTCATGATTGACCGTACGCTGTTTTCTTGTTTTATTTGTTGTTTTTCTCTCTTTGTGGTTTGCTTATTATATGTAAACCTGAAACTGATGTTTTTTTATGCCTTTTCTTTCTATTTCCTGATTTCTTGATGTTTTGGAAATCGACATCAAATTGTTTTTTGTGTTTGTGCTCTGCGGAGTTGTAATGCCAAGTGAAAAGGGGTAGGAGCCTCGTCAAGCTGCTAACGTAGCAGCGTTTTGCTCTTATCCTTGCGTTCTCTTTCCACAACTCTGTGAAGAAAATGCTCAATAAAACTGAATTGAAATGGAATGAAATGAATCTGATGGTAAGCCTTCATTAAGTCAATCTTGGAGAAGATTGTGCACCCAGCCAAATTCGACGTGAAATCCTGTGTGTGAGGAAGTGGATAGCGGTCTGGTAAGGTGTGGGCATTGAGAGCGCAGTAATCCCCACATGGTCTCCAGTCGCCAGCATCTTTCTTTGGCACCATGTGGAGTGGCGACGCCCACTTGCTGGAGGAAGGCTGCACTATGCCGAATTCAAATGTGCTCAAACTCACGGCGGACGATGGCGAGGCGTTCTCCAGATAGTCGACGTAGTCGTGTAAAAATTGGAGGTCCAGTGGTTGCAATGTGGTGAGTGATAGAATGCTTCACCGGTGACTCTCTGGTGTGCGACTTCGGGATGCTGGGAAAGTCGGCGGGTGTTTTTGCATACGGCGAAGCAGGTGTGAGAGCTCGCAGTTTCGTTGGCGAGGAAGTACAGAGTACACCGTTGGTGGAGAGGTGGGTGTCAAGATCAATGAGGCGATGAGCATGCATGACCACAGCAAGGTTGAAAAACTGAGAAATTCAGCTCTAAGAACAGCTTGCGAGACGTCAGTGAGGATGAAAATCTAGCGGAACGTAAGATGTTGTCCAAGGTCAAGTGTAATAGAGCGTTGGTCGTATGCGCGAATGGCGGAATTGTTGATCGCTTGGAGTGGGCAGGTCTGTTCGTTGCGATGGCGATCTGCACACGTGGCCGGAATGACACTAGCCTGGCCTCCTGTGTCAATTAGGAAGCAAGCGCCCGTGATCTTATCCGAAGCATAGAACAGGCGGCATGATATTAGATGCGGAGCATCTTATACTCGCGCCTTGTAGTGCGCCGTCCGCGCCGTCCGCGCCGTCCACACCGCTTCTCGAACATTCGACAGCTGACGCGCGCGCATGCGCCGTCGCCCACTCTTCCACCATCTGTGCATCCCTTCCTCCTCTACACACCGCGCGCGCTTCACTCCTCCACCATCTGTGCACCCTTCCTCCTCTACACACCGCGTTCAACATCTACAATTCTCCTGATTCTCCAGTGGACGCGCATGTGGCGTCGCGCTTCGAGAACATTCAACAGCTGACAGTGCATGCGCCGTCGTGCTGTATATATACTCAAGGTCGGCGCTCGCTCGCTCAGTTGCCGCTCGTCGGTTGGTTTGTACGGCGCGTCGACGTCCAAGGTCGCGGTGAAATGAATTCCAACGAATCCACAAACACAATGATCGACGTCCCTTCGACCAGCGCCGCCTTTTCGCATACGTGTGTACGTGTTCACTCATTTAACACCCCCTCCTACAACCACGTTAACCAATTTAGCCATCGACCCAAGTAAGTCGCAATTTAACACCCCATTTCACAACCACGTTAACCAATTTAGCCATCGACCCAAGTAAGTCGCACTTTAACACCCCGTTAACCAATTATATGCTCCGCATCCTCCTCAGTGTTCCCCCGAGGGAAGCTGCGGGCAATTTTTTTTGACCAGTACCATTTGCCGCCGTCAGTTGCCGGTCGTCACATTTCCCGACCAGAAGCGCGGGCGAGTGTACTTGTGAGCAGAGGCACCGAATCGGCTGTTGTACCAGCACACGGTTGAGGATGACATTTCCAGCGGCGCGTCGGTTGGCTGAAGTTCCGAAGAACGTGGCGGCGTCGAGGAGCGACTGTTTATTTCGAACCTGGATGACGGTGGACGATGTGCAGGTACAAAGTCATCGAGGCGCCTGACAAGGGCATCCAAACAGTTCTCGATGCTCGCGAGTGCCGGGTCTGCAGCGGTGGCTGGTGGCAGTGTGGTAACGGCGTTGAGGCTATGTGCCCGTGAGTAGCCCGCCACTGGGTTTTCAGCGAGTGTGTATACTGGGACATCTCCTGCCGCTACGAGGACCGGTACCAAGCTCTGCGGTAAGCGCTGGAGGAACAATTCATGTAACAGCTTCTCCTCTCGGAGGGGGGGCGGAGAGGCGGAGGGGTCGCCAAGGAGCTGGCGCATGCGTCGCAGGAGCTGTGATGGGCGACGGTCACCGAGCTCTGTAGCTATGATGAGCTGTTGGAGTCTGCTGTGTTTGGACTCAGACTTGCGGGAAATGATAGCTGCCTTCAACGTGTCGTAAGGATGGCTCGGGTGTGGCGACGCTAAAATATCAGCTGAGTCGTTGGCTACGTCCGGAGGTAAGCAGGACACCAAATACCAGCACCTGGTCTGTTGGCTGGCAATTTGCCGTAGACGGAAGTGCGCCTCGACCTGCAGAAACAATATGCTGGGGCTGTTGGGCAGAAATGGTGACAGGTTGCCATGGTGAATCGCAGCGACTGTGGCACCGCTAGGTCTGGCATCTTCTTGGGCGTCAGGACCGGTAGTATTGGTGGCAGAGCCGGTGGAATCCATGCGGGATGATCGGGATTGTGTGTTCTTTATCGGGTCACCATTAACTGTCAGAGCTAACACGAGAAAGATTCAGCCCTGACAGCGCTAAGTTTTCCAACTGATTTTTTTATTATCGTGCTGCACCCGCCGCGCGGCCCAATGCCAACCTCTTCTTCCTTGATGAACGCCGCATTCTGAGGCGTTACACGTATATGTCAGGACCGGTGCCTGGCGTGGCAACGCTGGCGTAACGCGACGAAATGAACGCCGGTGAGCACGGGCCACGCGTCACGTCAAAATGTATTGGTTCTTGACTGTGGCATGTAGTCATGCTCTCACATGACACGCATCTCAAGATTATCATATGTTTGCACCAGTCACATACCTTCGTCATCCATTGGTGTCACGTAATATCAAATTTGGCATATGTGAAGCTAGCGAGACGGTCGCGAGCACATCATTAGTGTAGCATGTAGTTATGTTGTTACATGACACGCATGCCGTGATTATCCTGTTTGGATGTCTCATAGGTAATATGTTGGCCATGGCAGTTTGGTACATGTGAAGCTAGTGAAACGGCCGCGAGTGCAATATGAGCGTAGCATAAGGTCATTTTGTTACATAACACGCATCTTATGTTTATCATGTTTGCACCAGAATCGTACTTTTGCCACCATTCACGTCCCGTAATACCAAATTTGGTATAAGTGACGCTATAGCGAAACGGCCGCCAGCGCATCAAGAGCGTGGCATGTAGTCTTGTTGTTACTTGACAGGCATGTCGTGATTTTTGTGTTAGGGTCTATCGCTTGTCTTCGCCATGAAATCATGCCATACTATACTAGTTTTGCAAGATGCCATGTGAACGAAACCACCGCAAGAGCTGAAGGACCATGACATTCTTGACATTCTTGAAATCATGACATTCTTGAATACATGTCATGATTTTCATGTTATGACTAGTCAAGTTTGTTTTTCACACAGTTATGTTATGCCATACAAATTTCGAGCTCGATACCAATATCGAAACAGCCAGGAGAGCTAAATGTCATAGATGGACAGACAGACAGACAGACAGACAGACAGACAGACAGACAGACAGACAGACAGACAGACAGACAGACAGACAGACAGACAGACAGACGGACGGACGGACGGACGGACGGACGGACGGACGGACGGACGGACGGACGGACAGACAGACAGACAGACAGACAGACAGACAGACAGACAGACAGACAGACAGACAGACAGACAGACGGACGGAGACGGACGGACGAACGGACGGACGGAAGGACAGATAGACGGACGAACGGATAGACGGACAGACGGATAGATATACGGATAGATGAATATACAGAAGGATAGATGGATAGACGGATAGGTAGACGGATTGATAAAAGGATTGATAGACGGATACGCTCAAAATCGCCAATGTTCGCTAAGAAATGATTCGCATATAAAGGAAAGCTTTCTTTGCATTTTTTGAATAGGTGGTATTCACCTCCGAGCCACCCTCTGCTTCCGCAGCCAACGCTGAGACCCCTTGCAAAACCAAAGACAACACTGGGTGGCGGCGTCTGTGGTAAAGGAAGAAACGACCAGAAAAATCGTGCGTCTGCCGGGCTCCGTTCTTGTCTATTCCGTCTAATTTTGGCAGCGGCGTTCCACGCGATTCTACGCTGAAGTTGAGGCTGCGGTCGTAGGAGCGCACTGTCGTCAACTTGCTTTCGTAAAACTCTACTACCCTGTCTTCGTTTAGAGTCGCAAGGCAAGAATAAATCACTTTCCTACCCAATCGTGGGCAAAATAATTGCGAGGGACGCCGCTGCCATAACGAAGACAGAATAGACAAGAACGGAGCCTAGCGGACGCACGCTTTTTGTGGTCGTTCCTTCCTTTACCATGAATGCCACCGCTCAGTGTTGCCATCGTTTTTGCAGGGGACAGCACGTGGGCAATGCAGGGAAGGCACAACTTCCGGCCACCATGACTACGGCCATGTACACAAGTGTGTACCTCTGCATGACACTAAAGCGGAGCCATTTTTTGCGCCCACCATCCGTTACCAAGTTTGTTTGTGCCGTATTTGTGTGCACCCATCGCACAAAATGAAAGGGTGACGTGCCTGAAAACGCAAAACCGGTTAAAGTTTATTCCTTGCCGAACGTTATTCGCGGTCATGTAGCCATACAGTACAGGTTGCGGCGAAGCGTCGTGGCGAGTGATTAAGCCGTCTTTTACAGGCTGATTTGAACAAGGCCGTGGGATGAGTGCTTGAGAGTGGTTCACCTGCGAATCGGAAACTAAGTTGGGTTCGTATTCTGACAGCTTTGAGTAATTCAGACCTTTATGAAGCACGAAAATAAAGAAATCACAATAACACAGTGAATGCAGTCAGTTTCAATGCTCTGGCAGAGACGTCTGCGAAAAGCACAACACAGCGGAGTACTCAACGTTGAACTATTGATATTATTACATGCGCGGTAGTACACTGCGAGCTTAGATGAGAGGCACACGCTTTTGTTTTTCTCGCTAAAGTGACGTGGCTCAGTACACTTTCGTTAAAGCACAGGTTGCTTGTTACCTTAGTCTTGTGGATAATTTAATGTTCCTGGTACTTTCTACTCGAATGATCAAAGCTGTGGGTGAGCCAACCACGTCGAAAATTCAGTCTCGTGTGCACTTTACCACAATCCAATCTGCTCCAAGTAATGGTGTCTTCGCGTGCAAGTTCCTAAGCGCTGTTAAGCCCTCCGCTTCAACCAGACTCGTAAAACATCGCACTAGTATCAAATTCATGGGTAAACTCGACCTTAGCGGTTACAGAAATATTATAACTTCAGATTACTTACCTTTGCGCTCACAGTGACGCAGTCACTATGACTTTTCAGCGAAGGTTCGTGGACAAACCCACTAGTCAAGCATCCAACAATTTCTTGGCTTTGAGTCATTTGTGCACCAGCACTCGTATACGCACCAAGCAGTCCACCAAGAGTTCCACCTTCGAAATAAGTCTGGTGACAAATGCGGCCTCCTCGCTCATCAAAATGAGTGGGTCAACGCACACTGCAGAGAGCCACTTCGTCCGTGTATCGCTGTTTAGCCTCGGCGTCCGATTTCTCGGCGTGAACACTCAAGCGAGCCGAGCACGCATCGTCCATGGCTGCAGCATCTTCACAAATGGTAAATCCCGTGCCTTCTAAATCCAAATAAAATAAATCAAGAGCAACGTGCCCACAGTAACTTGTCTGCACCTGTTGTAACCGCTGGTCTCAGCTGCCGGTATGCCGCTGGCCACTGGTATGGTGGCCTTCAAAATGATGGCCACGCGGTTGCCAGCACAGCTGGTGCACTTTTCGCTGCTGTGCCCGCCAAGCTGACGTCACATGAAACAACCTATTGTGAGCCTGGTGGCACACATATCAACGCCTTGTTATAAAGGGGATGCTCCTAGTATCCGTCCTTTCGAGTTACTGTATATGCTACCTGTGATAAGACCACTGGGTGTTTGAAGGGGAACTATTTATTAAGTAGAAGTGGTTACGTTATCATTGTAAAATTGCAAAGGGATTCTAGGCCTTCTGGCCAACCATGGGTGATGCTGCTGTCGATGGTGCTCTTTCCAACCGAGTGAGTCTGGTGATGCCTCCGTTTACACTACCTAAAGCAAAAGTAGCATATACAGTAGTAATAATATATCCTTGGAAATAACATCGCTAGATGGCATTACTGGTTTTCGTATAGTCGATGACTGTTATGATAAGAAATTCACAGCACTTCCAAATAGTGAATGATCCACGGAGAAAATTGTGCGAATCCGTCCGTCCCATGCTTGCTCTAGTGTAATAGGAGTGGACGGACAGACAAAACACATAATGTTACGCATCTACTTTCAAGTACGAATCTGTTAATGCCGTTTCTACGTGCGGCTGCTTGGTGGCGAGCGCTCAGTTGGAGTTGCAAGTTAAACTGAAAAAAATGTGTATTGTCTAAAGGTACAGCGTACACTATTACTTGATCGCGCTAGAACACCTGTAACCGTAATTACTAGTGAGTACTGTTTTGCTAATAGATTCGTAATTGCCAGAATAAATTGTAACACTTGCTCTCTATTGATGCATTCATTCCACTCCAGCAATCACTGGTTATTGAGTTGACAACCAATCAATAAAAACAAAAGAAATATTTTTTGTAGCTTTTTATGTTTCGACCATACATGCTTGGGTAATTTGAGACAAGGTGATGGCCAAGAGATGCGAGTGTTTTCACAGCCCGCCATCTTGCGGTTTTTGACCACACTTGAAAATTCACTTATATAGCTTCTTCGTATATGATTTTGTACCATTAAACTTGACACATTACAAAAAAAGCATTCTTACGGTGGAGGCTCCGGGACATCTTTATCTCGGCCTGCAATCAATCAATCAATCAGTCAATCACTCAGTCAATGAATTGTTCTCTTAGAATGCGTGCAAAAACGCTACTGTCTTTCCGCAGCCTTCCATGCAAATAATCGGTGATACTGCAATACATCTGGAGGGGTGAACGCTGAAAGTTGCATATTCACCTGCTTCAGGTGCTGCACCACCGCCTTCAGCCATTCTCCCGTAAACACTTCAGCTACGACAGCGTCGACCAGTGATGATCATGACGATGATGGCTCAACCCACTCTGGAGCGTGCTATGGAGCATTAAAGGGAACTCCGGCGTGTTTTCGATAACCACGAATATTAATAAAACTTTGAACATGTGTTCTCGTTGGTAGCGTGGGGATATGTGCCAAGTTATACAAGCTTAACTCATTAGGTTTTTTTTAGAAAACAAATTTTGTAATATGGTAGACGATTCTGGAATCACACTTGTAAACGCGGGCCACCTTGTGTATGTGACGTGGGCACAGATATAGGTGTGTGCCGAAGTAGAGTGTACTTGAAGGGTTGAGTGGCGTGACTGCGCCTCGCCGCCTGATACCTTCTGCGTTGCCCGTAGCGGCGGCGCTGCAGTCGAATAGTACTGCAGTCGGCGGCGCTGCAGTCGAATAGGACGATACAAAATGGAGGAAGCGTACCAGGAAGTTGACTGGTAAATACTTAGAAAACAGCAGGTGGCCAAACCAAAAAGAACTATCGGTTAAGAAGAATGTGAAGAAAACGGAGACTGACATGTGGAGAATGGGCATGATTAAGAAGTCCGCACTAGAGATCTATCGAACTTTTAAGCAGGAAATTGCCAAGGAAAGGATCTATGATAATACTCGGGGTAGTTCTCTACTGTTTGAGGCCAGGACGGGAGTACTGCGAACCAAGACATATTGGGCCAAATACGAAGAGGTAGACACAGTATGCAGTGCGTGAGGAGAGGAAGAAGAAACTGCCGAACACTTGATAATGTTCTATAAAGGGCTTCACCCTATAGTTCAGGATGATGGCGCAGAGTTTTTCAAAGCACTGGGGTTTAGGGACCGGGAGGGCAAAATAAACTTTAAGCGGGTAGACTTAACTAGAAGGAGGTTATCTGATTGGTGGCTAAAGTCAAGGAACGAGTAAAAACTAAACTCTTCACTGCAAAGTACGAATCCTCAAACTCACTTTTTAAAGAAAAAAATAAATATAGTTTTTGGTTCATTAGGTATTACGGCTTGGTGGCGCTAGCCACCGCACGATCTAAAAGGTACAGCCATATCCATCCATCCATCCATCCAACTGAAAGAGCCGCGCGCCGCGTGTAGGGTGCGGTTTTTTGATGGAGTCTTCTTCGTACCTGCCCATCATTCATGTCTAGCACATGATGTCGTAACCCTTGAAGTATGACACGCTAATCTGCTGAATTTGAGCTCCATGAAAGTCCTTGTGAGAGATCGAAAATTATCTGGAAAGGGCGTGTTTTATTATGATTTCTTCTGTCTTGACTCTATCTTCGTTTGGCAGGTGTCTACAATATTAAAAATAACTGAGCCAATTTACTATAAGTTCGCTGTGCTCAGAAAGCTGTGAAATAAAAAAAGATATGCAATGTCAAACGCACGGCGAACCAGGAGGCCGTAAGTAAAGATGGAAGAGGAAGGGAATCTGAACCCCCTACACAACAATTTTTTTTTTCATAATCTAATTTTCTGGGTATACTAAAATATTTACGCTTATTCCCAGCAACCACCAATTGCCAAAGTTAATCGTTCTGCTGCAGACCCTCCCCCCTCAAAAAAAGTCCTGGGTAGCCCTGCACCGAACGTTTACAGTTGGTTAAGCTGAATATAGCGTGCCTCTGTACGAATTCACACTGTATATTTCACTTTTTCGACAGAATCAGGGCTCAAAACTAGTTCCAGTATAAGGTAGTCAGACGAGAAATGCACGGCGTAAAAATAAAAATAGCGGCTGTTTATATATAACTTAAATTTCTCCATACAAAATGCACCACTGCCTGCCTACACTTTTGACACTTAATAACAACTACTACTCTAATATAATTCTAAACATCGTCATAAATTTGCTGGCTTGCAATGGCGTTACGCCAATAGAATATTTGCAAAGCAGCACAATTTAAGCTGCCTAAAGAAAATGAGAACTGCTTTCAGTGAAATTACGCAATTTAACAAATGGGCTATATATACACAACTGGCACTTTTTATTATAATTAGTATAACCCCTTTCGCATAGAGTTCTTGACAAGGTGGTACAGGCGTTCCTTCAGCTCGGCTCCCTGGCTCAGCCTCCTAGAGCTTGCATAAAAGAAGCAAAGTGAGCGAGAAAGCATGCGGTGAAAACGAGAAAGCCTTTCAGAAAGCATCAATTATAATCTTCCGCTATACTGACACGATATAACTGAGTCGTCACCGATATAAATGTTGTGACAACGCTACTTATACTCGGGTTTCTCATGAAACAATCAAGCGCATGTGAACTTATATGACGAACAGTCTTGATCACGGTGTAAGAGTAGTTTAGGTGAGAGAACGGCGCATTGCGGCGGCTTCGCAAGGAGAGGCACATGCTGTTCTGGTTAGGAAGCTCCTCCAGAGAGGGCGCGCCAAACTAGCCACCTACCTGTTGGTTGCTCCCCCACCGCGCGCCCCTTGCTGTCCCGTCACTCAACGCTGCTTCACGTCGAAAATGTGACTTGCGTTTGTGAACGTGGTCGCGTGATTTAGTGTGCTTCACGATGGGTAAGTGCTTTGTACCTTACTGCAATACCGGCTATAAGTCGTGTAAAGAAAAGTTTTCACTTTTTACGCCACCGCACGACCAAGCCCGGCTTGAAGCATGGAGGCGGGCAATCCCTCGCAAAGACCGCGTGCTTCAACGGACAGACCGTGTGTGCGAAAAACATTTCGCTCCACATTTTATTTTGAAAACGGGGTCTGCAAAACTGAATGACCACGTTCTGATGTCTGGCAACAGAAGAGCAGGACTTTCAAAGGACGCCCTGCCAACTATTTTTGTAGGAGCGCCTAGTTATTTGTCAAAGAAGATGAAGACTCCTCGAAAACAGTCAAGGCGGCATGCTTGCCGTACAGTTTGCTCTACGTGCACAGGCGGGACCAGCAGCGGTACCAGCATCGGGTTTCAAACCCAGCAACAAGCAGCAACAGCCCAAAATTCAGATGAAGTCAACAAAAACAGCGATGTCGTCGCGGCAAGTGACCCCGGCACTTCAGCTTTTGATGAAATGTTCTGCGCAGCGTCAACTTTGTGCCTTCCGACGCCATCGTGGGGTGTACATCGCATTGACTTGGAAGGGTATCGTGACCTCGTGTTCCACGACGCCTCTCTGCTGCGCGCAAGTGATGGGGCATGTGTGCTTTTTAACAGAAAAACTGTGCATGTAAATAGTGACATAGCTGTGCAAGTGTATATATTTGGCAAGCCGGTTGATTGTAGTGCAGTGGGTGTAAATAATGTTGCTGAATCGACATCACAAGTTGAACATCTCTTGAAAACTGTTGACAGTGTACGTGTCTGTGGTGGGGGACCCAGTTTGAAGGACTTTCCTTCTGTGGAGCCTGAGTCTGCTTTCGTTGACTGCCAAAGCAAATGGAGGCATAAAAGGTGCCAAATGTTGTTACTGGAGGGAAGTATATGTCGTGCATGCAGCAGTCTGTTTGATACCCTCAGAATCCATGCACAGCGGCAAGCTGCTCGAGTGAAACAGAGGCAACCACTGAAGCGCATCAGGCCGTCTGCCTCACCTACCAAGAAACACAAAGTTGATTCTTTGCGTTATGCAAGGTCTCTTTTGCAGAAGGCCCAAGCACGGCTGCTGAAGCGCAACCATCTAATCACTAAAGAATTGAAGGAGAGTAGAGCTGAAATAATTAAATTGCAAGAGGAGGATATCACAAAGAAACTCCAATCTCTCGATATCCCACCAATGCAGCTTCTTCTTGTGCAAGAGTGTATATCTGCAGCTAAGTGCACTACAAAAAATAATAGGCGCTATACAGATGACCGGCTGCTGCTATGCCTCTTGCTGAACATCAGGAGCCCCTCTACTTACGCATTTTACGAAGCAATAACATATTGCCAATGCCATGCACATCCACCATTAGAAGATATATAAGCATGGTGGGGCTCAAATGTGGTTTTGATGAGCACTTTTTTAAAGCTCTCAAAATTAAATTGGCAAAGAAGACTCCCTTTCAACGCAGAGGTATGTTCATTCTAGATGAGATACAAGTCAGGAAAGAGATGACTGTAAACTCGAAGAACATGACATATGCTGGACTTGTTGACTATGGAGACCGAGGTGGACAAAGCAATGAGCTGGCCGACCATGGTCTAGTGTTTGCTTTTGCTCCTTTTGCTGACAGCTATTTACAACCGGTGGCAGTATTCGCATCAAAAGGAGCAACTAAGGGTACACTCCTTGCCAAGCTGTTGCTTCAGTGCATTGTGCATTTAGAGCAGGCAGGAGTTTATGTTGATGGTGTGGTCTGGGACGGTGCATCTACTAATAGGGCCATGTGGAAGCAGCTTGGCGTAAGTGGTGCTCTAGGACATGTCGTGAATGCTTTCGAGCATCCACTAGATCCATCCAGAAAAGTGTATGCCGTGGCAGATACCCCACACTTGTTCAAGTGTATTAGAAATCGTCTTTATGACAAGAAAATTTTGAGAATAAAGGGGAAAATTATTAAGTGGTCGTGCTATGATGCACTTTTTGTTGCTGACACAAAAAGTGCAGCAGAGCTTAGGGTGTGCCCAAAATTGAGTTTCTGTCATGTCAATCCATCACATATGCTGAAAATGCGAGTGAAGCTGGCCACGCAAATTTTTAGCAACTCAGTTGCTAAGGGCATTTCCTTCTATGCACGAAGAGGCGCACCACGGCTTGAGAATGTCGAAGCAACTGTAGAGTTTACGCTCCTAATGAATGATCTTTTTGATGCCCTCAATCGTCGCTTTGCTGCAGAAGGCCTCACCCTTGAAAGCAAAGACTTTCATGTTCTACAGTCAGCATCTAAGTGGCTTGATAGCTGGGAGCAGGAAGTTGTGAGGGGTGAAATTCACAAAGATCTTTTTTTAACGCAGTCTACTGCTGAAGGCCTGCGTATTACACTTAAGTCTGTTCAGGAAGTGTCAGCATTTCTTTTGAAAGAGTGCGAGTTCAAGTATGTCCTGACAGCCAAAATGAACCAGGATCCGTTGGAATGCTTTTTTGGTATCATAAGACAAGCAGGGGGCCAAAATTAGCATCCAACATTTCCGACATTTTTGCAACTGTACCGTATGCTTTCCTTGTATTCTTTGCTTAAGCCACCACAGTTTGGTAACTGTGTAGTTTCTGAAAAAAACCAGTCTGCTTTTCTCACCCTGAGCGATTTCAGAGAAGTTTTCCAATCTGCACCTTTCCAGCACACTGATAAAATGCATGAACTGAAGGAAAAACTAGATGGCCTCATCAGTGAGGAAACGTGGGAATGCGATGAGGTGTTTGAGCATGATTATTCAGATGCTGCCGTCGTAGACTGCATTGTATATTATGTCACTGGATTTGTGTCACGAAAGCTTGCCACTCAAACTTCCTGTACAATTTGTAAGGATGCTTTGGTTGGGCAGAAAGCTATTTCAAAGCTACCAGAAGCCGACTTGGTAAATTGCAAAACGAGAGGGGGGCTCACACATCCGAATGTGCATCTGTTCCTTCTTTTCAAAGAGGCTGAGGAGCACTTTGCAAAACACGCTGGTGAGAGAGATGTATATGATCGCACGACAGATGCAGTGCTTGAAAATTTCACCTTCACGTTTCCATGTGCTGCTCATAAAGATGTTCTTGCCAAGCTGTTGCAATATTATGTGTGCCTACGCATGCGGCAGTATTGCAGACAGCTAAAGAATAAGCATGTAAAAAAGAATCAAGACTTGCGTAAGTTGTCGAAACTTGTATAATTCTTTGCTTCAGGAGAAGAGAGATGTGTATGTGTAATATGTTATGTGTGCAATAATGCTTATGTATACTGTGATAAGGGTGTGCTGTGATGTAACTTTTTTGTGTGTATGTAAAGTGTTTCATTTATAAATGTACTACTGCTCCATTCCAAATAAATGAAATTCAGGATTGCCCCCCACACAAATATGTGCATCCGTGTCGTGAAGTATAGGAGTCATAAAGAATATTAAAATGTATATACATGGGAAAGCGTCGAATTTTGATTGTCGAAGACATGCATGTTACACAGAACAAGAAAATGTTGAATGGGATGTGACAATTCATAAGCCGCTTTTTGGCCAAGATGTAGTTAGCGTTTTATGTCTATTCCTCTAACTCATTAAATTTCTCTCGCGCTTATCGCCAACGCTCATGTTATCACATAATAAAACCCTCGTGAGAGGCGGAAAATAAAATCTGAATGTAACTTCACGTACTCTTGACTGCCTACAACCGTGAACAGGGCAAGCGTAAATATTGCGAACGTTCTTTGACGTGATATTTGGTGTTGCGGAAACCTCTGGCCACCTCCGCAATTATTAATATCGGTCAGACGATTGGAACATTGCCAAAGACGCGCTGCTTGGACCGGCTACATAAACCTGAATGCTGCATGCTTGATGAATTCAATCATATGATGTTACAAGGCAGAAAGGTCAAAGAACATATTTAATTGAATGATCTACTTTATAAAAGCCGCGTTCGGTGCCATAGCCAAGCAAAACTGCTTCTTACATACCGATCCTCAGCTAAAGTGGCCCCGAGCTGTGCCTGCTTTTCTGCGCCGAAAGGGCATTAGTTGCTAGCGCCATCTGTTGAGGGAGCTGAGAAGCAGAGCGTTGTCGCGAAGCGAAGAGCGGGGGCGTTCTCTCACCTAAACTATTCTTACACCGTGGTCTTGATATATAAACTGCCGAGAAAACGAGCGCATGATTTAATCGTGGTTTTGATACTTATCTCTTTGTAGTTCGCCAGTAGCCACCTATGATGTAGCGCAGCTCATCGCGCTACTTGAGTGAGAAGCTAGGTGGATTCGTGCAAATTCCTATTGTAAGTTTTTTTTGTCGGTAGGCTCTTGAAACACTGAATGTCTGGACGCAATTTCGGCGTGCCTGCATATTCACTCGTGCATCATGGCGCTTGGCAGGTGTGCATACTCCGAGAAAGGCTCATAAACACATTAAAAGCGCTAAAAACGAGCAAATACACGAGGTATGTTCATTCTAGATGAGATACAAGTCAGGAAAGAGATGACTGTAAACTCGAAGAACATGACATATGCTGGACTTGTTGACTATGGAGACCAAGGTGGACAAAGCAATGAGCTGGCCGACCATGGTCTAGTGTTTGCTTTTGCTCCTTTTGCTGACAGCTATTTACAACCGGTGGCAGTATTCGCATCAAAAGGAGCAACTAAGGGTACACTCCTTGCCAAGCTGTTGCTTCAGTGCATTGTGCATTTAGAGCAGGCAGGAGTTTATGTTGATGGTGTGGTCTGGGACGGTGCATCTACTAATAGGGCCATGTGGAAGCAGCTTGGCGTAAGTGGTGCTCTAGGACATGTCGTGAATGCTTTCGAGCATCCACTAGATCCATCCAGAAAAGTGTATGCCGTGGCAGATACCCCACACTTGTTCAAGTGTATTAGAAATCGTCTTTATGACAAGAAAATTTTGAAAATAAAGGGGAAAATTATTAAGTGGTCGTGCTATGATGCACTTTTTGTTGCTGACACCAAAAGTGCAGCAGAGCTTAGGGTGTGCCCAAAATTGAGTTTCTGTCATGTCAATCCATCACATATGCTGAAAATGCGAGTGAAGCTGGCCACGCAAATTTTTAGCAACTCAGTTGCTAAGGGCATTTCCTTCTATGCACGAAGAGGCGCACCACGGCTTGAGAATGTCGAAGCAACTGTAGAGTTTACGCTCCTAATGAATGATCTTTTTGATGCCCTCAATCGTCGCTTTGCTGCAGAAGGCCTCACCCTTGAAAGCAAAGACTTTCATGTTCTACAGTCAGCATCTAAGTGGCTTGATAGCTGGGAGCAGGAAGTTGTGAGGGGTGAAATTCACAAAGATCTTTTTTTAACGCAGTCTACTGCTGAAGGTCTGCGTGTTACACTTAAGTCTGTTCAGGAAGTGTCAGCATTTCTTTTGAAAGAGTGCGAGTTCAAGTATGTCCTGACAGCCAAAATGAACCAGGATCCGTTGGAATGCTTTTTTGGTATCATAAGACAAGCAGGGGGCCAAAATGAGCATCCAACATTTCCGACATTTTTGCAACTGTACCGTATGCTTTCCTTGTATTCTTTGCTTAAGCCACCACAGTTTGGTAACTGTGTAGTTTCTGAAAAAAACCAGTCTGCTTTTCTCACCCTGAGCGATTTCAGAGAAGTTTTCCAATCTGCACCTTTCCAGCACACTGATAAAATGCATGAACTGAAGGAAAAACTAGATGGCCTCATCAGTGAGGAAACGTGGGAATGCGATGAGGTGTTTGAGCATGATTATTCAGATGCTGCCGTCGTAGACTGCATTGTATATTATGTCACTGGATTTGTGTCACGAAAGCTTGCCACTCAAACTTCCTGTACAATTTGTAAGGATGCTTTGGTTGGGCAGAAAGCTATTTCAAAGCTACCAGAAGCCGACTTGGTAAATTGCAAAACGAGAGGGGGGCTCACACATCCGAATGTGCATCTGTTCCTTCTTTTCAAAGAGGCTGAGGAGCACTTTGCAAAACACGCTGGTGAGAGAGATGTATATGATCGCACGACAGATGCAGTGCTTGAAAATTTCACCTTCACGTTTCCATGTGCTGCTCATAAAGAAGATGTTCTTGCCAAGCTGTTGCAATATTATGTGTGCCTACGCATGCGGCAGTATTGCAGACAGCTAAAGAATAAGCATGTAAAAAAGAATCAAGACTTGCGTAAGTTGTCGAAACTTGTATAATTCTTTGCTTCAGGAGAAGAGAGATGTGTATGTGTAATATGTTATGTGTGCAATAATGCTTATGTATACTGTGATAAGGGTGTGCTGTGATGTAACTTTTTTGTGTGTATGTAAAGTGTTTCATTTATAAATGTACTACTGCTCCATTCCAAATAAATGAAATTCAGGATTGCCCCCCACACAAATATGTGCATCCGTGTCGTGAAGTATAGGAGTCATAAAGAATATTAAAATGTATATACATGGGAAAGCGTCGAATTTTGATTGTCGAAGACATGCATGTTACACAGAACAAGAAAATGTTGAATGGGATGTGACAATTCATAAGCCGCTTTTTGGCCAAGATGTAGTTAGCGTTTTATGTCTATTCCTCTAACTCATTAAATTTCTCTCGCGCTTATCGCCAACGCTCATGTTATCACATAATAAAACCCTCGTGAGAGGCGGAAAATAAAATCTGAATGTAACTTCACGTACTCTTGACTGCCTACAACCGTGAACAGGGCAAGCGTAAATATTGCGAACGTTCTTTGACGTGATATTTGGTGTTGCGGAAACCTCTGGCCACCTCCGCAATTATTAATATCGGTCAGACGATTGGAACATTGCCAAAGACGCGCTGCTTGGACCGGCTACA
Source organism: Rhipicephalus annulatus (assembly GCA_013436015.1). Classification (NCBI taxonomy): domain Eukaryota; kingdom Metazoa; phylum Arthropoda; class Arachnida; order Ixodida; family Ixodidae; genus Rhipicephalus; species Rhipicephalus annulatus. Next base: position 311,963 of record WOVY01000226.1, on the reverse strand, counting down.
TAAACCTGAATGCTGCATGCTTGATGAATTCAATCATATGATGTTACAAGGCAGAAAGGTCAAAGAACATATTTAATTGAATGATCTACTTTATAAAAGCCGCGTTCGGTGCCATAGCCAAGCAAAACTGCTTCTTACATACCGATCCTCAGCTAAAGTGGCCCCGAGCTGTGCCTGCTTTTCTGCGCCGAAAGGGCATTAGTTGCTAGCGCCATCTGTTGAGGGAGCTGAGAAGCAGAGCGTTGTCGCGAAGCGAAGAGCGGGGGCGTTCTCTCACCTAAACTATTCTTACACCGTGGTCTTGATATATAAACTGCCGAGAAAACGAGCGCATGATTTAATCGTGGTTTTGATACTTATCTCTTTGTAGTTCGCCAGTAGCCACCTATGATGTAGCGCAGCTCATCGCGCTACTTGAGTGAGAAGCTAGGTGGATTCGTGCAAATTCCTATTGTAAGTTTTTTTTGTCGGTAGGCTCTTGAAACACTGAATGTCTGGACGCAATTTCGGCGTGCCTGCATATTCACTCGTGCATCATGGCGCTTGGCAGGTGTGCATACTCCGAGAAAGGCTCATAAACACATTAAAAGCGCTAAAAACGAGCAAATACACGCTTTCGCAGGCTACGGCACGCGCGCTACCAATGCAGATGCTGTTGAGATCTTCAGTACCACGAAACTACAGCGCCGCCGCTACTGTCACCTGCCGGAGAATCAGCCGAGTTACCGCGCAGCCGCCTCGTTCAGTCCACTGCCCCCTTCTAGTACACTGTAGCCGAAGGGTCGGTGCGCCACCGGCGACAGTTTTTGCTACGCCATCACTGCCGACGCCAACCAATCGGCACGCCGTCACCACCGATGTGTTCTCTCGATTTAGACTGTTTTCACAACAAATCTGTTCAGGGTGGGGCCTCGCCTAGATGACGTAGAGCACCAACGGGCAGGGCTCACCTCCATGATATAGGCACCATTTTATTCGTTTTTTTTTCTTCTTTGCGGCGTGGTGGCGGTGGTCCGCTTTTTCGCTTCTTTCTTTCACTGCCTCTATCTATGGCGGCGCGAGTTCCGTTTATTCGCGTCGTGCATTGTGCTTTTTCCCTGCTGGGCGGAGTTGCGATACGACGATGCACGAGCCTTTTAACCGGCAGAATGTGATCGAGAAGTGGGTATGCACCACGGACAATAGGTGAACAAGAAGTACCTCTAAGGGTTACATCATCATGAAGACTGCTACTGCCACGGCTACCTAAAATCAGACGATGAGCTTAAGCTTTTCAAAAGGCCATCAGCTGCCGCCAACAAGAGGTATGCTATACGGACCTCGAGATGCCATGCAAATATAAGGATATATCGATTGCTTTTGAATGTGTCCCTAGGCGCTTTGATTCAGCATTCCAAAGCGCAGTAGTAATCTCAACCTGGCAGAACAAGTGTATTGTTGAGGTTAGTGCAGCATTATATAAATAGTTTGGCGCTCTTAATGATCGGATTATCGTTGTTCTGGTTACCCATTCAGAGGTTTTCTAGCAACCATTTATATCGGTTTTGGTGGAGCGTGGTTCGGGTTACCAGGCCGTGACCCGAAGTTCAAAAATTATAATAAACGTATTTGGAACTTGACTGTTATTTTTCGGTTTCAGTAATCACTAAATGGGCGCGTACACGCTAATGGGCACTTAAAAAAACTAAAGAGTCTATCGTTGTGATGTTTACATAAATGCTTTGAATTCTGCAAATAGCCACGCGTGGTCGTTTGTTTTGTATATGCACTTGCGCATTTTTTTTCTTTGCACATTGAAAAAGCAATCGTGCGCAACACGACACACTATGTGCACTTGGGCTCAACTCCATGTCAGGACATGGCGGTGTGTCCCATCCGTCGTCCTGCTAGGAGTGTGAATTAGACATCGAGAGCGAGGCATAGGCCTGATGACTCTGTATATGAGATGCTGATGTACATGTCATCGGCAAGCTTTTTGTCGTATTATTAGAAAGTTCCAAGGCCCGGCCAAACAGTAGCATGTTGAAGCTGCTTTCAATATGTTCTGTCATAAAACCACACAAACAAGTCTGCATGATTTGTAAATATAATCATAATTATTTTCTTTGAGGAGAGCCATAATTTCTTGGCGGAGGCAGTGCATCTTCAAGTTTTTTTTGGCATAGCACAACAACTTAATTTGACATTGCCCGTTGCCATGCATTAAACAAGGCACAGTCATTAGGATCGTATGTATTGTTTTTGCCATTGTCTTCTGCATGATTCATTCCGGCTGTAAAACCCCTCTGGACGATGTGCCGTTTCGAGTTGCGAAGGAGGAAGTCAAAGTCTGCATATTTGGAACGGAATACCATAGCATGACTCTAGAGAAAAAAAAGGATCCAGTATGTCTTATGCTTATGCGCTTGCAAACGTTGCAGTCTCATGCAGATATCCAGCATCCTTACAATTCAAAGATAGAAGTATGAGACTTCTTTTTTGTACTTTCCAAAGTCGCATTGTGTTGCAGACGACCTTTGTGTTTTTGGAATCTGTGTAAAAGGAGCAGTACTAAATGTTTTTTATTCAGTTTACAGGACTCAACCACCACTGACTGGCTGAAGGAGGCATACGAGAGTTCAAGATTCAAGTGCCACTGACTAGTCGAAGAATGACCACAAGAAAAAAAAGTGAATGAGCCTACAAGGCACAAAGAAGAGAGTTCACAAGACTTTGGTTTTTACTGTGCAACAACTCTGTAGTGTGCAGCATACTCACGACTGATACCACCATTACCACCATACATTGGATATTTCGACAACACGACGGGCAAAAACTAGACAGCTCAGCATTGCTGTGCTACGATACGGAAAGAACAAGTTGGAGACCTTAATTGGAAAATATTAGCTAATGGATGATATGGTGAGACAATCGCCTTTTCACTTGTACAGGCCTGTTCACTATGCAACCTCGTTTTATATTCTACTGCCCATAGGGTGTTATTAAAAAAGAAAAGGCTTTCAGTGTGGATATATAAACAGCTCCCTCTAAGTTGGTAGTATCGGTGTGTATACCCAAAGCATTTCATTGAATAAGGTTTTTCTGTTTTCGAAAATGGCCAGTTTGCTCAGCCTCTAATACCAGTCACAGCTGTTGAACTAGTCTTGACAAAATTGTTGCACAGTATAAATAACCATACCTCACATTTTCAAAATAAGCTCTTAGTGCACACTACATAGTCTCTCAAATGTGATGTATATATAGACAATGCATATTACAAGCACCCTATACTAATACTATCCACTAGACAAATATGTAACAGCATCTTTTCAAGGGCTGCTTGCTGTACTGAAATGCTAAAAATAAAGTACAAAAGCAAGCACTTCCACAAAAGTACTGAAAATATGGAACTTTTCATAGTGTTTTACACGCATACCCTGAAATCTAAACCATAAAAACATGTTTTTATACAATCTATGAATTGAAAATGCAACCAACATACATTAGGATAGAATTCCTACACACACAGCTGTTTACAATGTTGAAAATACATGACCGTAATGACGACTAGTAAAAAAGTAACATTGATTTTGGAGCAGAAAAGTGGTGCTTTTTGGAGAAATTGATAAAACATTCTGAACTTCTTGAACTTTAAGCATCATTTAAAGCCATAGATAATATTATCTATTAAACATATTGTTTAGGCAACCACTACTTCAAATCACGAAAGAAAAATAATTAAGCAGATTAATGGCAATTCAGCACAAATATGAGTAACATATATTTAAAATATCATAACTTATGACAGTCGTGGTATAAAAGCAATTAAGCTGAGTAAATTACAAAAGTAGTTGTAGTCCCAAGTACCTATTGCCAAAGCAGCAGTTTATATTTGGCACATATTCAATATGTTCTCATATTCGGTCAAAACAGCCAACATTGAGATTTTCAACTCAAATAAGCTTTTCCACTATTTGTGTAAATATTCCAATATTTCCACTATTTGTGGCGTGAATGAAGTCAAAGCTGATAAGCGCTAAATGTAATCAGTCGGACATCAATGTCGCCACAACAGTAAGCACTATGATATTGAAATATACTGGTACATATTTCATCAAATTAGCTGGTCAGGTACATATACGCAGCTATATCACGTATATAAACAATGGCAGTACTATGGCTGTGTTCCAATACTCACCGTAGACGGCTAAATAGACAGCCAAATGGACGGCGGTCATCCTAAGTCCTATTCCGATTCCCACGTGGCCGGCAAAATAGACAGCTCCGAGAAGACCGCATCATAGACAAATACGATGCAGGCTACTTTTCTGTCTAAACAATACGGAAGCTCAGCGAATCACACAGATATGCTCAGATAGATCAAATCTCGCCGGAATGGTCGTCTGCACACAAACTGACGCTTCTCTAGACGCTCAATGTGAGTAACGTTCATTCATTTTTTTTTATTTTAACACGAAATAAGCCAGAAAATACAACTGTTCAGTCTTCGTAGACTGTCTACGGGCTGTCTAAGAATTGGAACACAACCTCTATGTAGAATCGTCACTGCGGTAGTACAGTGAACTAAATAGGAGTAGTGGGACGAGGGCGATTCCCCCAGTGAGGCCGTTTTCACGGAAACCACTAGGCGGCGCTGTGGCACCTTTCTCTATTGTTTTCAGCTTGTCTTTATAAATATAAGGCAGCAGTTAAAATCCCTGCAACACTTATTTTATTGTAGGGCTTTTTCGGGGGTCAATCACCAGGTATTTATTAATTTGTGCGTGTGTGTGTGTTTGATTTTTTTGTTTTTTTTTTGTTTTTTTGCCACCCCGCGGGAGAGGTGCACGTGCATTGAACACGCAAATTTTTAAGGGAGAGCTTAGACTTTCTCTTCGAGTGAGACAAGTCATAGGGGCAATTGGTGTCGGAAAGACATAGTTGAAAAGACTGTGAAGTGTTCAGGATGTGGGGTGGCTTTCAAAGTGGACCCAAGTGTAGAAGCGGAAGGAGAAGAGGCTACGCAAAGTGTAGGCAATGCGAGGTCGAGAAAAAATAGAGAAAATGATGGTTGCCCACAGTGACCTGCTGATGAGAATCACCGAGCTCGAGATTGCGTTGGCGACTGAGCAAGAGAAAACCAGTGCTATGGGAGAAAAGCTGAAGTCGGCCGAGGAAGCACTAGCCAAGGGGAACAGAGGAGCAGCCAACGGAGAGAACAGTAGGGAACCGGCAACCAGAACAGTGGGGAAGAAAGAGCAAGCAGGTTCGGAAAAAAACAGGTTCAGCCGGTTCAATTGTCGCAAAGCTAAGCTTCAGCGAAGTAGTGGTGGGGCTGGGAGGGGACAAAGCAGCCGGCGTCACAGTTGGAAGTAACCCCAGGTGCAGGACGCTCCAGCTGAAAAGTCACAGCATGTGATAATCGCCGGGGACTCGAATATAAATCGATGCACAGAAGCCATAAAAGAGAGGGTAAGAGGTGACAAGAGTGTTGCAGTAGGGGCGTTCCCAGGACGCAGGCTGGAAGCATGCAGTCATGAGGCAAGCGAGCGTAAAACTCAAAAGTACAGCTTGTAGACGAAACCTCGTGATAATTTCAGGTGCTTTAAATGATGTCTTAAATGAAGATACAGCAGGACCAGCAACCACATTGAATAAGGCGTCGATGACATGCGCGCCACTTCTCCTCAGGTACAGGTAGTGATAAGCATGATACCGGTGGTACCGATGCATGATGGCAACCGGCAAAGAGCGGTTGTAAACGCAAACCAAGAGATATGGCGGATGAGTCAAGAGAAAGGCTTGGAGCCCTGCCGCAGTGGTCTAGTGGCTAAGGTACTCGGCTGCTGACCCGCAGGTCGCGGGATCGAATCCCGGCTGCGGCGGCTTCATTTCCGATGGAGGCGGAAATGTTGTAGGCCCGTGTGCACAGACTTAGACGCACGTTAAAACACCCCAGGTGGTCGAAATTTCCGGAGCCCTCCACTCCGGCGTCTCTCATAATCATATGGTGGTTTTGGGACGTTAAACCCCACAAATCAATCAGAAAGGCTTTGAGGTGGTGGAAATAAATAGAGAGGTGCATAGGTTGTGTGGTTTTCAACGAGACAGAATTCACTTCGAAAGGCGGTTGGTCATGAGGTGGGTTGGCGACTTGCAGGACGCGCAATAGCTTTTTGGGGGGCAAGAGGGCCCTTCTGGGTGCAAGATAGCTAGTAACGAGGAAAACAATCAGGGAGACTCTTTGACAGGTAGTATGGACAGATACGATTCCAAAGTGGCACCAGTATCTCAGATAGGTAGAGTCCGGGGCAGAAATAGACTTAGCCACGAACGCCGAGCCAATTCAGACGTGGAATATATTAAGATGCAGGGTGGTAGGAAAAGGCTGAAGTGGGAAGAGATAGAAGAACAGCTAAGGGAGGAAAGGCCGATGGTATACGTTTTTGTAGAAACACATCTCAGTGACATGGAACAACCTCCTAACAACCCGGACTACAAGTGGGAATATTGTAATAAAACAGAAGGCAGCAGAAAGGGGGGTGGTATTGGGGCATTCATTCATTAAAGGACAGACTGGCAAAGGGTCAAGCAGGATTGCAAGAAACATTTATGGCTGAAAGGGAAAATGGCAGGGCAAATGACACTCCTCGGTTTCGTGTACTTGTGGACGGGAGCAAAGGCCAGAGAGGAAAACCAGGAAATGGTAGAGTGTATATCAAATGACATTCAAGAGTTAGGGGGAGAGCGCGAGATAATCATACTAGGAGATATGAATGCGCACATAGAAGATATAGATGGGTATACCGACCCGACAGGCAAATTGATTATGGATATGTGTGAAAGGCTTGGTTTGATCATTAGCAACACTACCGAGAAGTGTGAAGGAAAAATAACATGGGAGGTAGGAAGGCTGCAGTCGACGATAGATTACGCACTTATGTCACGTAGGATGTATGATAAGCTCAGGGGAATGCACATACATGAAGGTGGCTGCAGAAGTATGGGTAGTGATCACAAATGTATCAAGCTAAGTTTTGTAAGAGCAGTGAAAGTGGGAAGGAGACAAGATAAGCAACTACAGAAAAAATTTTATTCAGAACGGCAAATTGAAATAGCCACTAAACAAATTGAGAAAGTAATCACTGAGGATAATAAAACAGTGTGGACATACACGAATCTAATTCGATGGTTTGAGCTAGAGCTTGCTAAGACACGTGGCAAGTCACCCCGGAAAAGAAGACACAAACCCAAAAGTTGGTGGGATGAAGAAGTTAAGAGAGCCATAGCAAAACGTCAGGAAGCCTCTAGGGAACACAGACATGTTAAGAAGCGGGGTGAACCGACAGATGATCTTGAAAGAAAATGGGAAATCTTTCTAAGCTGTAGAAGGGATGCATCCCTTCTGATCAATGAAAAGATTAGAAGAAAGGGAGCTCAGTGGCTGGCAGAAGTACAAAAAAAGAGAGAAAGACAGCTGCGAAATTTTGGAACCATCTAAACTCCCTAAGAAATGAGACGAGCCTAGAACAGAGGTTTATAACTACAGCTCAAGGTGCTAGACTATAAGGGGACGAAGCTATTGAATATATAAGAACAAGGGTGACAGAAAAATTTCAACAAAGAAGTGCTTTATGCACCACAATTGACAAGTATGATTCAAGTGGCGCAATTGATCCATTTTCACAACGAGAGTGGGAAAGGGCTGAGAAAAGGGTTCCTAGTAGTACATCAACAGGCCCAGAAGGCATTCCAATTATGCTGATAAAGACATCAGGTCCGAAGTCTAAGCAGGCTTTGAGAGAGGTAGTGAACAAAATATTAATCGATGGAGAAGTTCCCGATGGATGGAAACTTAGCAGGATGAGCATGATCTATAAAGGAAAAAGGAAAAAAGCTGACATAAACAACTACCGTCCTATAACAGTGAAATCAGTGGTCTACAGGCTGGCGATGCAGATTATAAAGCAAAGGCCTGCAGGCATGGATAGAGGATAAGGGGGTGCTAGGGGAACTGCAGGATCGATTTCGGAAACACTGGAGGTTGGAAAGACAATCTGTTCTCACTGACGCAGTGCATCTAAATAGCAGAAAAGGAACGGAGGCCCCTGTGGCTGGACTTTTTGAATATCAAGGGAGCGTACAATAGCGTGGTTCAAGAGAAATTGTGGAGAATACAGGACACACTAGGCGGGGAAGTTGTATTCATTAATCTTTTAAAGGATATCTATAAAGGTAAGAAGGTAAGTATAAGGCGGGAAAACAGGTATCCAAGCCTACAGAGGTAAAACGGGGGCTTAGGCTGGAGTGTCCACTGTCACCTTTATTATTCATGATGTACCTACAAGGATTAGACGCCAAATTAGAGGGAAGTGGACTGTGCTTCAACCTCTCTCGTCAAACAAGGAAAACTCATTGAACTGGCACTACCAGCAATAATGTACGCAGAAGATATAGTGCTAACGGCCGACAACAAGGAAGATTTGCAGAGATTGGTGCACATCTGCGTAATGAGGGAGATAGGTTCGATTTCAGAGTCAGTAAGGAAAAATCTGCATTCGTCATTTTTAATTACAATAAAGGTAGTGAGCTTACAATACAGGAGGTCATGCTAGAGATGACGAATACAAATATCTGGACGTATGGATAAGCAATGGGGCCGAGTACCCAAGTGAACACGAAACATACGTGACGACTAAAGGTAACAGGAATGCAGTGGTGATGAAAAACAGGGCACTGTGAATTTACATTAGGTATATAGTTGTGAGAGGAATATGGAAAGGGGTAATGATTCCTGGTCTGACGTTCGGCAATGCGGTCTTGTGCATGAAATCGGAAGTTCAAGCAAGATTAGAAATTAAGCAACGTGAAATAGGTAGGCTTGCTTAGGAGCTCACGGGAATATACCAAATCAGGGAGTGCAAGGTGATATGGGATGTACATCATTTGAGTGTAGGGAAGCTAGCAGCAAGATAAAATTTGAGAAGTAATTGAGAGAAGTGGGGGAGGAGCGTTGGGCTGGGAAGGTATTCCGCTACTTGTACATGAAGCATGTCGATACAAAATGGAGGAAGCGAACCAGAAAATTGACTGGTAAATACTTCGAAAACAGCAGGGGGCCAAACCAAAACGAATTATCGGTTAAGAAGAAGGTGACGGAAGCTGAGACCGATATGTGGAGAATTGGCATGATTAAGAAGTCCGCACTAGACATCTATCGAACTTTTAAGCAGGAAATCGCCAAGGAAAGGATCTATGATAATACTCGGGATAGTTCTCTACTGTTCGAGGCCAGGACGGGAGTACTGCGAAGCAAGACATATAGGGCCAAATACGAAGGGGTAGACACGGTATGCAGTGCGTGTGGAGAGGAAGAAGAAACTGCCGAACACTTGATAATGTTTTGTAAAGGGCTTCACCCTGTAGTTCAGGATGATGGCGCAGAGTTTTTCAAAGCACTGGGGTTTAGGGACAGGGAGGGCAAAATAGACTTTAAGCGGGTAGAATTAACTAGAAGGAGGTTATCTGATTGGTGGCTAAAGTCAAGGCATGAGTGAAAATTAAACCTTTTACTGCAACGCGTGATAGCACAGACAAAATAATTCTCGTGTTTGTTTTTTCCTTGTGAGTGTCGCATTGAATATCATTAGAACCGAGGATTTTTTTTTCTTCACGAGAGCCACAATGTTACAAAATAATGCTGTTTTTGTGTAGCTCCGAGACTATGGAGCGCGTCTGTGTGCATAAATCATGGCGGGGCAGAGACACTCATAAAAGTATTCTGAAAATACAAATATCGAAATACAGGTGCTTCAAGCCTTAAACTTCAAGTACTGAGAAATATTCATAGAAGACCTAACGAGATATTCTGAAGAATATTTTGTAAAAAAAATGCGCTGCAGTTAATCAAAATGGAAGTAAGCCGTATCGCTCGGCTCACTAACAAACATCACTGATGAGAGGTTTTATTTATTTTATTTATGAATACTGCAATCCCTACTAGGGATTTTCGCAGAGTGAGTTACATGAATACATGAATGCTCAGTATGAAGACGAACAAGTTTTCAAAACAGGAAAATAAAAACACACAGAAACAATAAGTACGCACAAAGCAACCCAAGTATGCAAAAATTCGAACGTTTATGGGGACAGAGCTTAATCGGCATGTTATATTAAACACTGTTCTTGAGGCTAGAAGAAAACAATGTTAAGGATGGCTGTAAAACTTCGGTGTTGGTTAGTTTGTTCCAGTCGTTTATAGTTCGTTGAAAGAATGAATATTTAAAGCAGTTGTTACGGGTTGCATATTGTGTTATTGTGCGCTCATGCCTTTGTCGAGTTGCATATCCGTACGAAAATGAAAGAACTTCAGAAATGTCTTTCTTGTAATGTCCCTTTACTAGTTGATATAGAAATTTTAGTCTAGATAAGCGGTTTCTTCCTGTTAGTGTTGGTAGATTAGCTCGAGTTAAAAGTTCCGTAATTGAAGTGCGCCCGAAGCTGTTATAAAGAAAACGAATGGCCTTTTTTGTACTCTTTCTAGCTTGTTGATAATATTTTTGGTAAAAGGGTCCCATATAATCGAAGCATAATCCAGAGTCGGTATAACTATTGTTTTATAAGCCAGAAGGCGGACGCAGGGGGTTGAGAGTTTCAATTCTCTTCTGAGGAAGAACAATTTACGCATTGCAGTGTTAGTTACTGTATTAATGTGTTTCGTCCAATTCAGGTCATCTGTGATCCATAAGCCAGGATACTTGTAATGTGAGACTTGGGAAAGTTTAGTATGGGTAGTAGAGTACTCGTATTCTAAAGGATTCATTTTATTAGTTATTTGCGCAAACACTGTTTTTTCGAAGTTAAAGCCATTTGCCATTCATCACCCCAGGAGGACACTTTTTGTAGAGCATCATTTAACACGTGTTGGTCTGCGGGACAGCATATTTCGTTATAAAGTGTACAGTCATCAGCATAGAGTTTGATTTTAACAGGGATGCCATCAACAGTATCATTATTAAACAGGAGAAAAAGAAGTGGTCCTAGCACTGAGCCCTGCGGAACGCCAGAGTCAGCAAACTGTCTATGTGAGCAGGAATCAGCAAAGACAACAAATTGTTCGCGTTTTGTGAGATATGCAGAAATCCAGTTAACTACTTGGGAATTATTGATTATTTCACCTATCTTATATATCAGTTTAGTGTGGGATACTTTATTAAAGGCTTTCGAAAAGTCCATAAAAATAACGTCAGTCTGTGTTTTACTATTTATTGATTTTGCAAAGTCATGTATTGTTTTAACTAACTGAGGGTTTGACGAATAACCTTACCTAAAACCATGCTGGAATTTGGTAAGAACGTTATAGTTGTCTAGAAATTCGCAGACGTGATTGTAAATGATATGTTCCAGAATCTTGCATACCGTACATGTTAATGAAATTGGACGAGAGTTTCTAACGGAGTTCTTTTTTCCGGTCTTGTGAACTGGTTTAATTCTAACGGTTCCCCAGTCTCTTGGTATTTCTCCATTTTGTAAAGACTTGCAAAAAATGACATGAAGATATTTTGACACCCACTCAGCGTACCTTTTCAAGAAGCTATTAGGAATATCATCAGGCCCTGGTGATTTTTTGGCATCAAGCCTTAGCAGAAGAATAATATACCACTTTCAGTAAAAATGGCATCAGACATCGGTGGTAGGGATGCATGAAACACAGGTGATATACCCTTTTCTTGCGTGAACACCGATTTAAAATGGTTGTTAAAGGCATGGGAAATTTTTCCACTATCGTGAGTTAGGCAGCCATTAACTTCAAATGTATCACATTCAGTGGAGTGTGGAGAAATCGAACGCCAAAATTTCTCGGGAGACGTGGTTATAAAGCTTGGTAATGATTCACCGTAATAGCGCTTTTTATCAGCAGCTACTTGATCTTTAATTCCTGAAGAAAGTTTTGATATTTCTTGCATTAAAAATGATGTTCTGTTGTTTGTTAACCTTTTTTTAAGTGCTTCAATCACCTTTAAGATTGCGTGTCTCCCTCGAAATCCATGGGTTCTTAACCTTACAATTTTTTTGTAATCTCGCGTACAAAACAATCAATGCATTCATTCACAATCTGTTTAAATCTGTCCCAAAGGTGGTGTACATCACAAGTGGTATTGCAGAAATCATCAAAATTACAGGAAAGCAGGTCAATTATTGACACATCATCAGCAAGAGAGAAATTCGAAAACGACAAAAGTGTACCGTTATTGTTTATATAAGTATTTGCTAGGGTAAGTAACACGACATTGTGGTCTGAAATTCCCGGAACTACTTCGCAGTAACTTTTGGGACTAATGGATTCACTTACTAGAAAGCGATCTAGTACTGATTTGCAATTTTCTTGGATTCTAGTGAACTCTGTTACAAATTGAAATAGGTCAAAAGTGAACGCAATGTTTAGCATTGCTTGTCCCAAGTGTTCATTGTGATTATTGAGCGAGAAATTCGGCCAATATATATTCGGCAAGTTGAAATCTCCAGCCAGAATAACTTTGTCACCAGGTTTTATTTTCGAATACAGATACCCCTTTAACGATTCCAACATGTCAATAGACGAGTTAGGGGGTCAAAACATGACTGCTATTACATATTTAACCTTATTGTGGTACGCTTTACAGAATATGCACTCAACGTCAGTTAAGTCAGACATTCTCACTATACGCAAACGTTTTTCAAGAAGAATGCAAACACCTCCTCCTTTGCTGCCTCGGTCTTTTCGAATTATAATATATCCGGCAGGAACAAATTCGCTGTCTTATATTGATTCATGTAGCCAAGTCTCAGTGAGAACTGCGATATCGGCATCGTGTACTAGTAATATACTTTCGAGTTCGGTAGCTTTATTGATTACACTTCTGCAGTTTATGTTTAATATTTTAATGACTGATTTTAGTGCTATGTTGTCATGTTGTTTTCTTATTCAGCCTAAATCGTGTCGCCTTTTCCTCGTTCCAACCAAAAAGCACACCGTCTACGTTTAACTTGTCGAAGAGTAATTTGACCTTAGCGCCTTGTTTTTTTTTTTTCTTGAGCTGCACTCCTCCATGACTGCTTGCGTATTTCCCGCATTCTTTTCGAAAAGTCATCAGAAAGTGAAAAATTGGTGTCCTTTAGTTGAGGAGAAGCTTTTAGTACCGCCATTTTTTCACGGTAGTTGACGAACTTTAGGATAACAGGTCGAGGTTTCTCAGACGTTTTTTCGGCCAAGCCTGTGACACCTCTCAATACCGTTCACGGTTATACCCAGTATTTCACGGAAAATCTTATTTTTGACTGCAGCCTCCAGTTCCTCGTACGTCTCTTTGTTAGGCTCCTTTAAACCATGAATGATGAGGTTGTTCCGACGTCCCCTATTTTTCAAATCATCAACCTTAAGCATCAGCTGTGAAATCTGTTCATCAAACTTAGACACTGAGGTTTCCAGAACTTTCACTTCATTAGTAACAGCATTTAGGTCAGTCAACTGTTTTTCAAATCTATCCAGACGTTCTGTAAAGGTTGAGAGCTTATCTTCGATTTTATTTTGCGCGGTGAGTACGGCTTCAATTGTTGCAGTCATTTTACTCTGTCCCTCTAGCAGTTCTAACAGTATATCTCTATCTGTTTTAGAAGGCCCTGGATTAGCTTCTATGTCGCCAGTTATCACGGAGACCCAGAACGCCGCGAAAAATGCACTTAACACAAAGTGGGCATGGCAGCAGAATAAAAAAAAACGGTCATCACTCCGGTAACATTCCGTATACCGATAATAACTAACCTGCTGCACGAAGCAAAAGGGTTGGCCGGTCTCGCTGGTATAGCAAGCTCCTATTTATTTATTACACGCGTAATCGATGTGTTTTCGTAGGAATGTTTACGCTAATTAAATCAAAGTAACATCAGCTTATAAAATAGACTGTCAGTAAACAGAGCGCAGGTTCAGTTTCAATTTAAAGCAATATAGAAAAGGCTTTCTATTCTTGTAGGTGAACACAACCTCGTGTTATGTCCACTAAATACCAAAATTCTCCCCGAAAATAAAATCGACCATGTATCACCGGCCTTGAGTAGGATCCAAGATCGTCAGCACTGCTTCCTCGATTCTGCCGTCTGTTGCGTCAGACCTTAACCACATAGAACATTCTGTGCGTGTGAGGGATTCTTCGCTGATCTCTATGTATCGCCGATGGGCGGGGCGCTTTTGACTAGCTAAGCGTATACAAGCTTTTCTTTCGATATTCGATACACATCGGCTCAGTTCCGACAAAAGGGTTGGGAGATAACCCTGTCCTTGCAGTGTCGATACAATCGATACAAAAGAAAAGTATATATATATATATATATATATATATATATATATATATATATATATATATATATATATATATATATATATATATATATATATATATATATAAGGGAAAGAAGTGTATACCTAAGGGCTCGTTTTTCCGTGTTTTAACACATTAATAATGAGATCTAACAGACAGTAATGCCAAGGAATGTACAGGGGAAGTTATTAAAACCAATAGAATGTAAATAAGAAGAAAGAAAAGTGGATGAAAAAATTACCAACTGTGAGCAGGAATCGAGGCAAGGGAAGAAAAAAAGGAAAAAAAGAGAAAAAAGAAAAAAGCATTGTGAGACTATCTTATCTTGAGACTATATATATATATATATATATATATATAGATATATATATATATATATATATATATATATATATATATATATATATATATATATATATTATATGTATAGTCATAAGATAAGATAGTCTCACAATGCTTTTTTTCTTTTTTCTCTTTTTTCCTTTTTTTCTTCCCTTGCCTACGGTTTATTATGCGAGCCTGTTTTCTTTATTATTGTGCCACTAATCGCTCATAAGTTGCACTTTTTTTATAATTAGTTCATGTTTCCATTGTATCACAATTTGTGTTATGTTGTATTCAACTATTGTATATGCCCTCCTGCTATGATCCCTTTGAGAATGGCAGTATTTACAAATATATATATATATATATATATATATATATATATATATATATATATATATATATATATATATATATATATATATATATATATATATATAATGTCATGACCAAGCAAGACGCTGGCGCTTCAGCGCGCGGGTGGCTAGAGCGAAGAAGAGAAGAACGAAGTCAGAATAAGAACATGGTTTGACCACTTGCACAGCAAACATTTTTGTTTTTTGGTAGTGTTATTTTTAAACTACTTTTTCAAATTGGCTTCATTTTCATTTTAGCTTCATTTAAGCATCCTGCCGCCCGGTTCTTGGCCCATCCCCCTCTATGGGAAAGCGCCATCCATCAGAGGTCATCAGCATCAGCATCAGCATCGGGTGTTGTCTCTTGTTCTCTGTCTCGCTCATCACAATAGCGCAGTCGACGAAGAAGAAGTCTTACGTCCCGGCTTCGTCATCCAGGATGCCCACGTTGACTTAGAAAGTAGGCTTCAATTAGCTCGGCTACATAAACAATATGCTGCTCTAGTTGCCTTAGACATCGCTAAAGCATATGATGCCGTGGAGCACTGTATTTTGATAGATCGATTAGAATACCTCAATCTTCCATCATACATAGTAGCGTGGGTTCACAATTTTCTCGCAGACAGGAAATTTTATTGTTTTAAAGATGGGTTTTCATCATCTACTCATACCCAAACGAGGGGAGTACCGCAAGGTTCGGTGCTTTCCCCGGTTCTATTTAATTTACTAATGAGCACCATCCCACGTAAACAGGATATAACAACTTATGTTTATGCAGACGATATCGCATTTTTCGCAATGGCAGATAACATTCAGACCTTATAAGAACGGCTGCAGACTTACCTTAATATATTGGAGAGCTGGCTCGATGGCAACAGCTTTTTACTTAATCCGAGTAAATGTGCCCTCCTTGTTTTTCCCGCTGCAATACCCTGTGAACATCTCTCTGTCTTACCATCATGAGGATATACCACAGGTGGAATCTGTTAAATACCTTGGAGTAATTTATTACACATCGCTTAACTGGCAATCTCATATCGAATATATCGCCGGAAAAGGTGTGCGGGCCATTGGCATATTACGTAGGCTAAGCAGCTACCGCACAGGTATGAGAAGAGACACATTATTAATGATATATCGCATGTATGTTCGTCCCATTTTGGAATTTGGTTATGTGCTTTTCTCTGGAGTTCCAGCTTACAAGTTGCGGCCTCTAATTCTTCTGGAAAGGGAAGCTTTGCGCTTATGCCTTGGCCTTCCCAAAACAGTCGCCAACAATGTGTTGTATCTCGAATCGAGGGTCCCTCCGCTTTCTTGTAGAATTCGCCTTCTCGCTGTTCAGACATTTTTAAGAATTTATGAATCACCATTACGACATTCAGAAACAGCCTTTATTTCCACCCCGGAATCATTTTTTGCTGCTATATGGCCGCGATTTCACACGCCACAAATTATATTTGTGCAAAATTTACTGGAGCCTCTAAACTTACGTATATGCGACGTCATGCCGAGTCGTTATAATTCAGCCCCGGTGGAAATTCAATTCGACGACATTTTTCCTAATAATGCCAAATTACTTCCCCATAATATTTTGGATGGTTTTACTACAAGATCACCTGCGCCGTATTACAACGAACATTATTATTGCTACAGACGCATCGCAATACGACGAAAAGTCAGGGGTTGGTATTTTCAGCCCGATTTTAAATTTGATTTATTCCCTTCGACTACCCGATTTCATACCCGTTTTTGTGGCTGAGTTTCTGGCAGTAGTGCTCGCCTTACGCAAGCTAGATACAGCAATTACATCAGCTGTCATAATAACAGATTCCCTATCTCTCTGTGCAGCACTTTCCGTTGGTGCTGATAATCACGTAACAAGGGCGTTCCGTGTACTAGTACCTGTGCATTTGAGAAAAGTGCGATTAGTTTGGGTGCCTGGACATAAAGGTTTGTTTTTGAATGAAATAGCCGATTCCTTAGCTAAGTCGTCAATCAGCGAACCAATTCTACCGCTCTGTCCATCATCCGCTTATGTGACCGCTGCTCGATTCCGCAGACGTACGCTTATGCAAGTCTTTAAAGGTTCAGCACTAACAAACTCTACAGAATATCGCCATTTATTATATCCCTGGCGAAGAGACATTTGCCACACTCGAAAACAAGAAGTAGCTATCACAAGGCTGCGTTGCCGGGTACCAAATCTAAATTTCTATAAACACAGGTCTGCTCAGGCACCTTCGCCACTGTGCGCATTCTGTGATGAACTGGAAACAATAGACCATTTCTTTTTGACCTGCAGGCGGTTTAACACATTAAGAAAAACCCTTTTAGAAATACCTTTGCGTGGCATTGGTATGGACTTATCTCTGCCTGTGATTTTGTCTTTTGGAGCTTCCATTTCTGGTTTCTCTAATGGCACAGTATTCGCGGCCGTCCGGGACTATATTGATGAAACTAATAGGTTGACTAATTAACCAGTTTCATTATCTTAACATGTCCACATAATTATATAAGTATAAAATCAGATTATTGGTCTATTCTAAGAACAAATTTGTTTATGTAAATATTTTTATGCATTACATTAAGCACCACACTTGCCTATAGGCTATCGGTAATATTTCTGTTATACCTCCATCATTCTAAATCTGAACAGTAAATTTTAAAGCCACTCGATTCTTGGCCAATCCCCCACAGTGGGTATGCGCCACTAACAATAGGAGAACAACAACAACAACAACAACAACGACAGCCGCAATAGGCGCCACTTGAGGACGGCGTCAAGGCCTCCTCGGCAGCTGTTCACCTGCCGCCACTGCCACCATCGTTCGGGGACGGCGTTAAGGCCTCCTCGGCGGCTGCAGTACACGTTACCGGTAAGATTTCACAAGGACACCATCCACGCGTCCTTGGCTATGGATTCTGCTGTCAGCGCAAGCCGACAAGTGAACCCTCTGCGGGAAGCCACCGGTACGTGTCTTCGTGGTTCGTCGGCAGTGCGGGCTTCTCCATCCAGGAACGCCGTTCACGCAACTTTGGCGATGGATCCAACAACCCGGCCGCTGCTTCAGCTGTCCATCGGACAATCAGTGGACGGTGTCCATGCCTCCTTTGTGGTACCAGGAGATCACCCAATGGACACTATGCTACCACTTCGCGGCCGTAATACGCATGGGCTTCTGTCCTTTGGGAATGCTGTTCAAGCTTCCCAAGGCCTGCATTCCTTGTCCGGAACGCTTCCAACGCATGAGCCGCCAAGAAACGCTGTTCATGCTTCCTTGGACGTGCGTGTCACCACCGTGAGTACTACTAGAACCGAGCACTTCACGGACGCGAACCAAAGCGGTCAGAAGTCTCGTGCGACAGTGCCGTGGAGCTGCGGCGTACCATCGCACTGCTCCGCGCCGGGACTAACAAACTGACAGCGTTGATCGCCGAGCGAGCTCCTACAATGTTGCCTGCATTGTGTGACATTAACGCAGTATTGGATGTAGCTGCCTCATACGACCTTGAGGCAAGCACACCGGAGCAACGCAGGGAGCTTCGGTCATCTCTGATCGAGCTTTCACACCAGCTCGACTGCTTCGCGTTGGTGATCTCTGCGTTGCCACCTGCCACTTCACAATCACCAGCTGTCTGCAAACTACCGGAATTCCACGGGGTCTGGAACGACGCCGACAGCTGGGTGGCAACCGTCATCATCATCATCATCAGCCTGACTACGTCCACTGCAGGACAAAGGCCTCTCCCATGTTCCGCCAGTTAACCCGGTCCTGTGCTTGGTGCTGCCAATTTATACCCGCAAACTTCTTAATCTCATCTGCCCACCTAACCTTCTGTCTCCCCCTAACCCGCTTCCCTTCTCTGGGAATCCAGTCAGTTACCCTTAATGACCAGCGGTTATCCTGTCTACGCGCTACATGCCCTGCCCATGTCCATTTCTTCTTCTTGATTTCAGCTATGATATCCTTAACCCCCGTTTGTTCCCTAATCCACTCTGCTCTCTTCTTGTCTCTTAAGGTTACACCTACCATTTTTCTTTCCATTGCTCGCTGCGTCGTCCTCAATTTAAGCTGAACTCTCTTTGTAAGTCTCCAGGTTTCTGCTCCGTAGCTAAGTACCGGCAAGATACAGCTGTTATATACCTTCCTCTTGAGGGATAGTGGCAGTCTACCTGTCATAATTTGAGAGTGCTTGCCGAATGTGCTCCACCCCATTCTTATTCTTCTAGTTACTTCTATCTCGTGCTTCGGTTCTGCGGTTATTACCTGCCCTAAGTAGACATAGTCTTTTACAACTTCAAGTGCACTGTTACCTATCTCGAAGCGCTGCTCCTTGCCGAGGTTGTTGTACATTACTTTCGTTTTCTGCAGATTAATTTTAAGACCCACCTTTCTGCTCCCCTTGTCTAACTCCGTAATCATGAGTTGCAATTCGTCCCCCGAGTTACTCAGCAATGCAATGTCATCGGCGAAGCGCAGGTTACTAAGGTATTCTCCATTGACTCTTATCCCTAACTGTTCCCATTCTAGGCTTCTGAAAACCTCCTGTAAGCACGCGGTAAATAGCATTGGGGAAATTGTGTCCCCCTGCCTTACACCCTTCTTGATTGGTATTCTGTTGCTTTCTTTATGAAGCACTATGGTAGCAGTTGATCCCCTGTAGATTTCTTCCAGAATGTTTATATATACTTCATCTACGCCCTGATTCCGCAGTGTTTGCATGACGGCTGATATTTCTACTGAATCAAACGCCTTCTCGTAATCTATGAAGGCTATGTATAGTGGTTGGTTATACTCTGAGCATTTCTCTATTACCTGATTGATAGTATGAATGTGGTCAATTGTTGAGTAGCCTGTTCGAAATCCTGCTTGTTCCTTTGGTTGATTGAATTCTAATGTTTTCTTTACTCTGTTAGCAATTACCTTTGTAAATAGCTTGTATACTACAGAGAGCAAGCTGATCGGCCTGTAATTCTTCAAGTCCTTGTCATCTCCTTTCTTATGTATTAAGATGATGTTAGCGTTCTTCCAAGACTCTGGTACTCTTCCCGTCAAGAGACACCTCGTAAACAGGGTGGCTAGTTTTTCTAACACAATCTGTCCTCCATCTTTCAGCAGATCTGATGTTACCTGATCCTCACCAGCAGCTTTGCCCCTTTTCATGCTCTCCAAAGCTTTTCTGACTTCTTCTATCATTACTGGTGGGGTGTAATCTGGGTTACTGCAAGTTCTTATAGTATTAAGGTCGTGGTTGTCTCGACTACTGTACAGATCTCTGTAAAACTCCTCTGCTATTTTAACTATCCTATCCATATTGGTAGTTATTTTGCCTTCTTTGTCCCTTAGTGCATACATCCGACTTTTGCCTATCCCAAGTTTCCTCTTCAATGCTTTGACACTTCCTCCGTTTTTCAGAGCGTGTTCAATTCTCTCTATGTTATACCTTCTTACATCGCATATCTTACGTCTATTGATCAACTTCGAAAGCTCTGCCAGTTCTATTTTGTCTGTTGCACTTGACACTTTCATGATTTGACGCTTCTTAATTAGGTTCTTCGTTTCCTGGGAAAGCTTGCCAGTGTCCTGTCTAACTACCCTGCCTCCAACTTCCACTGCACACTCCGTAATTATACTCGTCAGATTATCATTCATTGTATCTACGCTAAGGTTCGTTTCCTCACTAAGAGCCGAGTACCTGTTCTGCAGCGACACTCTGAATTCCTGTACTTTCCCTCTCAGTGCTAGCTGATTGATTGGCTTCTTGCGTATCAGTTTCTGTCGTTCCTTCTGCAAGTCTAGGCGAATTCGAGACCGTACCATTCTATGGTCACTGCATCGTACCTTGCCAATCACTTCCACATCCTGCACGATTCCAGGGTGTGCACTCATTATAAAGTCTATTTCGTTCTTATTTTCGCCATTAGGGCTCCTCCATGTCCACTTGCGGTTTTCTCGTTTTCGGTAGAAGGTATTCAAAATCCGTAAATTATTGCGTTCTGCGAATTCTACTAGTAGCTCTCCTCTGGCATTTCTAGTACCGATGCCATAATCTCCTACCGCCTGGTCTCCAGCCTGCTTCTTCCCTACCTTTGCATTAAAGTCGCCCATCACTATAGTATACTGTGTTTTTACCTTACTCATTGCCGATTCCACATCTTCATAGAAGCTTTCAACTGAAGCGTCATCATGGCTGGATGTAGGCGCGTAAGCCTGTACTACCTTCATCTTGTATCTTTTATTCAGTTTAATTACGATACCTACCACCCTTTCATTAATGCTATAGTATTCCTCTATGTTGCCAGCTATGTTTTTGTGAATTAGGAACCCCACTCCCAGTTCTTTTCTGTCTGCCAAGCCCCTGTAGCAAAGGACGTGCCCATTCTGTAGCATCGTATAGGCCTCATCTGTCCTCCTAACCTCACTGAGCCCTATTATATCCCATTTTACACCCTCTAGCTCCTCTAATAGTACAGCTATACTTCCCTCACTAGATAAGGTTCTAGCGTTAAACGTTGCCAAGTTCAGGTTCCAATGGCGGCCTGTCCGGATCCAGAGATTCTTAGCACCCTCTGCTGCGTTGCAGATCTGACCGCCGCCGTGGTCAGTTGCTTCGCAGCTGCTGGCAACCGTCAACGCGATAGCAATGCGCGAGGCGTGGACGGAATCTAAGAAATGGACCGTGGCTGTAGACCCTCTTCGGGAAGGTGCAGCGGCATGGCACCGGTATGAAGGCTTCAAGCAGCAGTCCTGGGTGGAGTGGAGCTCCAAGCTCAAAGCTGCTTTTGGTCGTAATCCTTACCACCTCTCCACCACCACCCCTCCTACCTGGCCGGTATCGAGGAGCAAGCTCCAGAGGCTTTCCACCTCGAGGCTGCAGCTGTGCGCTGCAGCTTACCACACGAGACGTTAGACACTTAGTCGATAGCCGAAGCAAGTTCACTGTGGCCAGAGGCCGCTACCGAAGTCGGACCTCTTGAAGGGCGTTGCTCCAACGAAACAGCCACACAGAATCATCTCGACTGTGCTGCGTTGCCCTTCACCGGCGCACCCCCATTCGCACACCAAGCTGAAGTAGAGCAACACCTCGAAGGTTCCTCGGAGCCCTCCAGCCGCACGGCAGAAAGCTCCCTCTGTCCTACGAATGACGTCAGACGCAGGTGCGACACGCCACTGCTGCTCTCAGTACCCGCGTCGGTACGCGACGCCATCATGTCAGTGGAAGAGGCTAATACCAGTCCTCATACAGCTCAGTTAGAGAAGCCAGCCCCAATATCCCCTTTACTGAGGCAAGTGGAGACACCAGCATCACCTATGCTTGAACCGCCTACGGTCATGGCGCCGGTAGAGCCCATGGTAACCACTGCTGGTCTCACTGACCAAGATCATGAGGAGAAAGTTGGCGCTCAAGATGCAGACAGCAGCCAATACGATGACAGCTTCACAAAATGTCCTGCTGCAGATGCCAAAACCGGCCGTAAACTATGTTCTCTGCCGCACATCTCAGAAGTTGCATACTCATTCTCGATACAAGCCAAGGTACCTGTTGTGTTCTGGGTTTTCGGTTTCGGTATCGGAATGACATGTGAGGATGCCAGGGGGCGCCGCTCTGGCATCCAGGATTTCAAGGCGACTGTAAAATAAAACCAGTGTGCGTTGGGTAACCGTGGAGTGCGGTTGTTCTTCTCTTCGGCACTTCGCGGCAACCCGCGTGTTCGGGCTGGTCGGCGTCCCCGACGGCCGCGTACGTCTCCGTCAGCCGTCTTCTTCTTCTGCTTCATCGGGACCAGCCAGCCCCCAACACAGCAATGGCGACGAGGACGTGTAAGAACCCATTTCGTTCTCCGTGTTCATCTTTTTCTTGCTTCTAACGGACCTACCTTGCTAACCTTAGACGCCCTTTGTTCCCAGCGAGGTGGCTGCTGCGTACTGCATCACTTCATTTCTTCTTCATTCAGCTACGCCGCCTCTGCCTTTGTCTTTAAACAGTATACTGGCATCATTTTCTTCTCGTCTGCACCTCTCCATTTTTCTTGCTTGAAATGGCGTCTCCTATTCCACCTCCCCTATTTCTTCATTCGCCTGGAGACCCGCCACTTCCGTGGGCGGACTGGAAATTGGTGTTTCTGGCCTACGCAGACGCAGCCGGGGAGGACGCAAGCAAGCCCGAGCGTCGCAAGGCCCTGCTGCTCAACGCGTCATGTCTTGCCGGGTTAAAGCTCTTCTATACTTTGGACGCCACCAACGCGTCGCCGACGCCAGCGTCGGGCGATGCCTTCAAGAATGCTGTTGCTCTTTTCGATGAGCATTTTAAAGATGTCTCGTGCGATTATCTCGCACGCGTAAAATTCCAAGAAAGGCGACAATTGCCTGGCGAGCCAGTCGCCGAGTTCATTACTTCTCTTCGAACGCTCGCCGCGTCGTTCGGCTTCGGCGCGCTCGAGGACGATATGATCCGCCATCAGCTTTTCACCGGGGTAGCCTCGCAAAACGTCCGCGTCCGCGGCCGCATGCTTCAAAAGGGCTCCTCGATTTCATTATCCGAAGCCCTCTCGATTGCGCGAGAGGACGAACTTATTCGCTCCCAGTTGGAGCAATTCGCTCCGCATTCAGTGCAGCAACTTTCTGCTACGGTGGGCCAAGGCGGCGGCTCTTTGTTTCACGGGACGCGTCAACATGGCGGCCCTTCATCTTCGTCTCTGCGCGGTGGCCAACATGGACGCCCACCTGCACAGTCCTTCCGTGGCGGCCAACATGGCAGCGTCTCTGCGTTGCGGGGGCGAGGAAGCCGGCAATATGGCGACCCCATTCCGCCAAATTCCCGTTTTCAGGAACAGCACCGAGCTCCTAACTCGCGTTCGCAATTTTATTCTCCAAGCGCAACCGCGCATTGCTTTCGTTGTGGATCGGCTCGCAATTTAGCCCATTTTTCGCAGTGTCCCGCGAGAAACCGCACTTGTCTTGCGTGCGGAAAAAACGGAAATTTTCAGTCCGTATGCAATTCCCGTCCAGCAAATCTTCCTGAACCAGTTTCTTCGTCCGCTCCTCCAAGCACTGAACAAACCAATACGGTCACTGTTTTAAATGTGGATGGCCTCCACACTACGTCCGAGCCCAGCATCGTAGTTTCAGTGGGCCATGTGCCCTTGTCATTTCTCGTGGACACTGGTGCCTCAGTCTGTTTAATCAGTGCCGCTGACTTTCATAGTCATTTTTCCAACATTCGGCTTTTGCCTTCACACGTCGTTCTACAAACATATTCCAAGGAAACGATTGATAATTTAGGTCATCTTACAGCTCAGGTCTCCTATCGCAGTCGCATTGCTTCCATTACTTTTTATGTCTCTGCCAATGGCAGCTCGCTTTTGGGACGTGATGCCATCAGGGCTTTGTCCATGAACATCGTCGGTGCGTCTATGACGCGTGCTCAAGTCGACGTTTAAGATGATCTTCCGGCCAACGCGCCTTCTGAATTCCACCACCTGTTCACCCGTGAACTGGGTTGTGTGCGTGGTTTTGTGCATAAAGTGATGCGTCAACCAGGTGTGTGCCCTGTGCGTGCCAAGCTGCGCCGCATTCCTCGTCTTCTCCATGAGCAAGTCTCTGCGGAACTGTCTCGCCTTCAAGCCAGCGGAATCATCGAGCCTGTCTCTGCTTCCGACTGGGTTTCTCCACTGGTCGTCGTCAAGAAAAAAAGGTATCCCTTCGACTATGCGTCGACTTACGAGAACCGAACAAGGTGATTGTCGTAGACGGGTTTCCACTTCCTCACATTGAAGAACTGCTTCATCAGCTCTCCGGAGCGGTATGTTTCTCCAAGCTGGACCTCGCGTCCGCTTATCACCAAGTTGAACTTTCTGAGTGCAATAGAGACTTAACCACATTTGTATCGCACGAAGACTTGTTTCGGTTTCGCCGCATGTGTTTCGGGCTTGCATCTGCCCCTGCAGTGCTTCAGAAAATGATGTCAATTATTCTTAAGGGTTGTAATGGCACCCTTTGTTACTTGGATGACATTTTGGTGTGAGGACGTACTCCCGAAGAGCACGATGCTAACTTGTATACTGTTCTCAACCGCATCAGTGAATGTGGTATGAAACTTAACAACAAGTGCATTTTCCTGTGAATGAGTTACAATTTCTAGGACATAATGTCAGTTCCCGTGGCTTGACACCTGTTGAATCTAAAGTTCAGGCCATTGTCAATGCCCCACGGCCTACTGATGCCAAAACCTTGCAATATTTTTTAGGTCTTGTTGGTTATTATGCCAAGTTTGTTACTCACTATGCTGATGTTGTTGAACCACTGCGTACTCTACTTCGTCAAGCACAGCCTTTTAACTCGCCAGCTGAAGCTGAGCAGAGCTTCATTCGAGTTAAGTCAATACTGGCCTCAAAGCCAGCTGTTAGTATTTTCAATGAGAAGCTTCCCATCGTCATCACGACGGATGCGTTCGATGCTGGACTGGGAGCAGTGTTTCAACAACTCAGAGGTGATCAGCTGATCACTATCGCTTTTGCATATCGTACATTAACCTCTGCTGAACGCAGATATTCAGTAGGAGAGCGTGGAGCTCTCGCGTGTCTTTTTGCCTGTGAGAAATGGCATGTTTACTTGTGGGGGCCGGCACTTCACATTACGTACAGATCACCAAGCACTAGTTGCTCTTCTTTCTGCAGGATCCAATGACCGCCACCCCATTCGCATTTCCCGTTGGTGTGCCAAACTCATGTATTATAATTTCAGTGTTCAATATTGTAAAGGTTCTAATAAAGTGGTTGCTGATGCACTGTCGCGCCTTACTCTTCAGATACCGGTTACTGAAGATCGGGATGGGGAAGTTGTTTCATTAGTTACTTCCTGCATTACTAAAGCTGAGCTTCAGGCAGCTACAGCTGCAGATTCCACTTGGTCTCAAGTTCTCAAATATTTACGTGGAGGATGGCCTTCCCAATGTGCTCTTGCTTCTGAATTCTCGCCTTATTTCGCAGTCCGACAGGAACTGTCTTGTGTCGAGGACTTGCTTTTCCGCGATGAACGCGTTATTCCTCCTACTTCTTTTCGTAACAAGCTAATACAGCTTGCCCATGAGGCCCATCTAGGCATTGTCCACACCAAACAGAATCTCCGAGACAGGTGGCCAGCCTTAGACAGGTACGGGTGGTCAGCCTTAGACAAGCAGGTCAAGCATGTAGTTTACAACTGTCATATATGTCAGGCAGCTGACAAGTCTGCCAAACCTACAATTTCTCCGTTGCAGCCAGCCCAGTGGCCTGATCGGCCTTGGCAGAAACTCGGCATGGACATCATCGGTCCTTTGCATAATGTTCCGCAAAATGCCCAGTTCATTGTTCCTCTCATCGACTGCCATTCCAAATGGCTAGAGCTTTGTTTCACACATACGGTTACTTCTGAGGTCATCATTGAGTTTCTGTCTTCAATCTTCAGCCGGGAAGGTTTTCCTGATGCCATAGTTACGGACAATGGTCCACAGTTTCAGTCCCAACATTTCGAGGCTTTTCTTTCACAACAAGGAATTCAGCACTTGAGGTCTTCAGTTTTCTCTTCCCTATCAAATGGACAAATCGAGCGCTTTAATCGCGTTCTGAAGGAACATATCCAGATCGCCCAATTAGAGCACCGTCCCCTCAAGCAAGTCTTGACTGAATGCTTGGCTTCGTACAAGTTCACACCACAAGGCACCACTGGAGTGTCTCCTGCTCAACTTCTCCACGGTAGGCAACCGCGAGTTGCTCTCGACATAGTCATCTTTGCCTCGTAACATAGCAGTGTCTTCTCCTGATCAAATCCGTACCAGGGTTTTTTCTCATCAACAAGCAATGAAAAAGTATGTCGACACCCGTCGAGGTGCAAAGCAGTCCAAGGTTCGCACAGGCAATCTAGTCAAAGCTCGTGTGCCAGGCAAGCGCCCCAAGTATCGGGGTCCTTACAAAGTCTTGGGCCAGGTTAGCCCCACTTCTTTTCGCTTAAGTGATGGTAACATCTGGAATGCTTCGCGCCTTGTTATTTTTTATACGGATTCACCTTCAACACCTAAAAGTCTTCCCCATAATGTTCCGTCCACGCCTTTCAACTATGCGTCAGACTGTTACATGTGGCCTCCATGTACAGGCATTTCTTCTTCAAGGGGGGAGGAGTTACCAGTTGGTGTCACTGGTTCAAGTACACCAAGTCATACGGTTCACTTCGAACCTTCAAATACGGCTGCGACCCTTGAACCGGACTCCGGTCCACAAAGCTCTTTCGGAGCTCATGCTGCGAGCTCTGATGAGACCGCGAAATTTAACGCTCATTCAGAGCCTTCACAATCTTCTACTGCTCTTGATGTGTCACATCAGACCACAAGTGACCAAGGTGCAGAGACACCTGATTCTGAACCCAAAAGGGCCCGCTCTAAGCGGAAGCGGCAGAAGCCGCGTCGGTTCGAAGACTACATGATGTAGAACTCTTGTTCACTACTGTTGTGAACATTATTGTTCTGTGAAAAGGTCCAATGCATTCAAATCAATATTGTACTGAGTTGTGTACATTTTTTTCAGTGCATTTTCAGAAATTCCATTGTACATTTTCTCAGTGCATTTTCCGGACTCATAGTGTGTGAGTTCGGTGTGTCGTGCTCTGAATTGTCATGTGTTCTAATGTACATCGATCATGTATAATTATAAACAGTGTATAGGTGAACTTCTTTCGAGGAGGGGATGATTGTTGTGTTCTGGATTTTCGGTTTTGGTTTCAGAATGACATGTGAGGATGCCAGGGGGCACCACTCTGGCATCCAGGATTTCAAGGCGACTGTAAAATAAAACCAGTGTGCGTTGGGTAACCGTGGAGTGCGGTTGTTGTTCTTCTCTTCAGCGCTTCGCGCCAACCCGCGTGTTCGGGCTGGTCGGCGTCCCCGCCGGCCGCGTACGTCTCCGTCGGCCGTCTTCTTCTTCTGCTTCGTCGGGACCAGCCAGCCCCCAACACAGCAGTACCCAGCGCGTCATTTGGGATACTCTTTCGGCTATCCTCAACCGGAGTTACACGTCTGCCGCTGATTTTGCGGCCCCTCCGAAGCGCGCTGTCAGTTGCATGTTTAGCTGCTTCGCACAGAGAGTCTCTGCATGGCCGAGACCGACCACAATGATGCAGCCAAGCCCACCCACCAGAAACTTTGCCGCCAGCTCCGCGCGCGCAGTCATGGCCGAGTGTCATGACCAAGAAAGACGCTGGCGCTTCGGCGCGCGGGTGGCTACAGCAAAGAAGAGAAGAAAGAAGTCAGAATAAGAACAGCTGGCCCAGGATCGGGTGTTGTCTCTTGTTCTCTGTCTCGCTCATCACAATACATACATATATATATATATATATATATATATATATATATATATATATATATATATATATATATAACCGCAGTGAAGAAGACGCACGTACGAAGTGATTTTATTGACGTTTCGGCCGCAGGTCCGGCCTTCATCAGAATACAGTGTATGGCATGAGTGCTATTTATATACATGTGCATATCAATAAGATAAAGGTATTAAAACTGACATGAAAGGCGATATATGGGCATATATAAACGAAAGTCACACGCTTTCACAGGCACGTGGTGAGCACGTTGTTTACAAATAAAGGATGAAACGCATAAAACAAAGTGAGAGAAGATAAAGCGATATAAGGTAGAGAACAGATGGACAGGGTGATACGTGTTATATAGATAGACAATTGAGTTTTCCTACGTTTTCATTTAGACCAGACGCGAGGGTGTCGAACTTATAGATGAGCAATGATTCACGGGCTTCTCTATCATAATTTATGCGGAAACCATATTCGAGTAATGTGACCTGTAGATTTTCAGGAAAGTGGTCAGGGAGGTGCACGTGTCTTGAAATGGGCAAGTGGGGCAAAGTGTTAGCATGAGATTTATGGTTGTTAAACGCAGTCTAAAAGGCTCTTCTGTTTGACCAATGTATTGTATTTCGCATAGCACACATTCTATCAAGTATATCACGTTCTTGGAGTCGCAGTCAAGATTGCCTTTGATTTTCAAGGAAAAGTTGGAACCAGTGCTGGTGACTTGTTGGCATTTGCGCGTGTACGGGCATACTTTGCATCGCAGTTTTCGGCAAGGGTGGCAACCGATCGCGTCAAGACAGTCTGTTTTTGACGATGATGATGATGAATGTATGTCTCGAATATTTTTAGCTTTGCGATACACTTTTTTAGGTGGTTCGGTGAAAATGGTTCTTAAGCGTTCACTTTGCATCAGAATATTGTGGTGCTTTCTCAGCGCATTTAAAACACGCGGAACTGAGGCCGAATGGGTAAAAACTAAGTTTGTCTGTGGTGAGGGAGTCGAGTTATAAGCAGCGCACAACAGCGTTCTACGATTATGCATGCCGGCACGTTTTATTACGTCATCAACTAATTGTGGCGGATATTTTTGTTTGAATAGAGCATCCTTTAGTGTTCTGCAATTTTTTTGAAACTCTGATTGCTCTGAGCAGATTCTTTTAAAGTGTAAGGCATAGCTGTAAGAGATGCTAGTTTTGCAATGTTTCACGTGGCTACTGTCAAAGTGCAAATACTGTTGCCGGTCTGTAGGCTTCCTGTAGAGAGCAGTGGATAGTTTATCTTTCACAACCGAAATGCTGACATCAAGAAAACTAAGCGTAGATGTGGAATAGGTGTGAGAAAAAGATAATGATGGATGGGCATCAATAAAGTCAGATAGGAAGGAAAGCAATTCCTGCTCACCATGTGGCCAAATAAGAAAAATATTATCGATATAACGTTTATAATAAAAAGGTTTCAGCGAATTCTCTTTCGAGCTGGCCCATAAATATATTGGCGTTGTTGGGGCCGATACGCGTACCCATTGACATGCGCTAACCTGGACATCGTGTTGCCCTTTAAATTGAAACTTATTTAGCTCTAAAATGAGCCTGATCAATACTGCTAATGTGTTGCTGTCGATAAGTTTATCTGGTGATGCTACTTCATAGGACCTGGCGACTGCTGCTATTCCATCTGCATGCGGAATGTTGGCGTATAAAGACGCTACGTTTAGTGTGACCAAAAAAGAACCTTGAGGAATAATCAGACCAGTTATACCAGAAACAAAGTCAGTAGTGTCCCTTACGTAAGACGGAAGTGATGCTGGGATACTAGCGATCAGAGAATCGACATAGCTGGACAATGTTTCTGTGACAGTACCTATACCTGAAATAATGGGACGGCCGGGGTCATTTATCTTGTGTGTTTTAGGCAAAGGTAAAAACGACCGGGAACAGGACTTAGGGGAATAAGATAATGAATCGCATTGTCAGGCATCTTTTTGTTTTCTAAAAGACCTAGCAAACTGCTTTGTACAAGAGATTTAAATTGATCCGTGGGGTCGTGATCCAGGCGCTTGTAAAAACTCGTGTCTCCTAGCTGTCTTTTGGCCTTTGCTTCGTAATCAGACTTGTTCATTACGACAACAGCCCCACCCTTGTCCGCAGGCTTGATGACGATGTCGTTGCGAGAGGACAAGACATTTAGTGCTTTCATTTCACTGGTGGATAGGTTACGGCGAAACGGCGTTTGCTTTGTATACAACTGTAGTACATCTCGTTGTACAGCTTTGATACACATATCTAAGCATCTGTCTTGTTGTGAAGGAGGTACCCAACGTTTTCCAGAAGGTAATGCGCTTGTGGAATCATTTGTATTTTGCCGGTCATGAAAAAACTCGCGTAAGCGTAAGTTGCGCGTAAAATTATCCAAGTCTTTCAGTAATTGAAATTCACTGTGTCCGCCTGTGGCAGGACAGAAATTGAGACCGCGGCACAGAACACTGCGCTCCTCAGCTGTTAGTACAATGTCCGAAATATTTACTATATTTTTCTGCTCCTTGACTGATTGTTTGTCAATAGAAGGTGGCAAAGAAATATCGGGGTAAGCTTGTACCAGATTCATTTGCAAAGGGATGGAATTGCATGCATTGTTCTGGCTAGGGCACCAGACAACGTCACGTGACATTATCTTGATTTACAACGCATAGATTTCACGACGCTTTTTAGAAGCGAATGCCCCTAGTACGGCGGATTCATTAGACGACAGGCATAAATTTGCTGAAATTTGATTTTGTTGGTTCAATATTTTTTTTTGCTTGAAGAACGATAATGATCAAGGGTAACTAGGGTGAGTTGTAGTGAAGCATCTCTTAATATTGTCGCGGTTCAACGTAAGCAGTGCACTGAGACGTTGAGTCCGAGAACAGACGGCGTGTGATTTTATGCAGGAGCCAAGAGCAGGCGAGCCAAAAACGAAAGTACGTCGTCTTCTTCAGTCCTCCTTTTCACGAGGCTGTTGGCGCGCACATCGTCTTCGTTCTCTGTTTCGGGCGCGGCATTTGCCTCCCCTTAAAAGAGCATCGCCCCGATGCTATAGCTGAGACAGTAATTTGCGCAAGAAGTCACTTTGTAGAAGCGACGGTGCCTCGCAGAGTCACTCGCTGACGTATGGCTTAATGCGCACTACGTGCACAAGCTCAGGTCGGTGCTGGCGACGCCTTGAACAGTTTGGGCTATCCGGGACGACTTCATAGGTAACGTCACTTAGTCGTCGCAGGACTCGGTAAGGTCCGAAGTACCTTCTGAGCAATTTTTCGGATAGTCCCCGTCTTCGTACAGGTGTCCACACCCATACCCTGTCCCCGGTTTTGTACGTTACAGGTGTATGACGTTGGTTATAGCGGCCCGCGTCGTACTCTTGCTGTTTGTATATTCGCAGACGTGCGAGCTGCCTGGCTTCCTCTGCGCGTTGAGTAAACGCGTCAGCACTCGTTTCGTTGTCATCGCATTCGTGTGGCAGCATCGCGTCTAACATCGTTCTTACTTCTCGTCCGTAAACAAGGCTGAATGGGGTCATCCGTGTGGTTTCTTGTTTCGCAGTATTGTATGCGAACGTTATGTAAGGGAGAATCTCGTCCCAGTTTTTGTGTTCGAAGTCCACATACATCGAAAGCATGTCTTCTAGAGTTTTGTTAAGTCGCTCGGTCAACCCGTTGGTTTGTGGATGGTAAGCTGTCGACTTGCGATGAATAGTACCGCTGAGCACCAACACATGATCTAAAAGTGCGGCCGTGAATGCGGTTCCGCGATCTGTTATAACGATCGATGGCGCACCGTGTCTCAGCACAATGTTCTCTATGAAGAACCGGGCTACCTCCTCTGCTGTGCCTCTCTGGATGGCTTTTGTCTCGGCGTAGCGAGTAAGGTAGTCGGTCGCCACTATAACCCAACGGTTACCAACACTAGAGGTGGGAAGTGGGCCCAAAAGGTCCATTCCGATCTGGTCAAACGGCGTTGTCGGGATCTGGACAGGGTGTAGCAAACCGGCTCGTTTCGTTGGAGGTGACTTGCGCCGCTGGCAATCGAGGCAGGTCCGAACATGATGCTTCACGGTAGCGGTGAGTCTAGGCCAGTAATATCTCCCTCGAACTCTGCTCAGTGTGCGCGTGTAGCCTAAATGTCCAGATGTTACCTCGTTGTGGCACGCTTGCAACACCTCAGATCGAAGAGTGGTAGGGACGACAAGCAGGTAGGTGGACCCGTCTGACGAGAAGTTCATTTTGTAAACGACATTGTTTCGCAGACAGAACGACGATAGTCCTCTTGTAAAGGCTTTGGGTGCATTCTGGCTTCGTCCTTCTAAATAATTAATTAAGCCAAGTAGCTCAGGATCGTCATGCTGGTGATCTGCGATGGTTGACGTGTCGAGGATTCCGAGGAATGCTGTTTCTTCATCAAAAGCAGCAGCCGACTCTATTGGTGATCGAGATAGGCAGTCGGCGTCCGTGTGTCGTTTTCCCGACTTATACACCATCGTTATATCAAATTCCTGTAGTCTAAGGCTCCAGCGTGCCAATCGCCCGGAAGGATCTTTCAGACTTGTTAACCAACACAACGAATGGTGGTCACTGATAACCTTGAATGGGCGGCCGTACAGGTATGGGCGAAATTTCATAACTGCCCACACCACGGCCAGGCATTCCTTTTCAGTGGTCGAGTAATTTGCTTCTGTGCGTGAGAGAGTTCTGCTTGCGTAAGCAATCACTCTTTCCTCGTCATCCTGGTGCTGTAGAAGCACAGCTCCGAGGCCAACATTGCTGGCGTCAGTATGGAGCACTGTAGGGGCTGTGTCATCAAAATGGGCAAGTACGGGGGTCGTCTGTAGACGTTGCCGCAAGTCATTGAAAGCATCTTCCTGTTCGTCGCCCCAAACAAATGCAACGTCATCCCTCGTGAGACGAGTTAAAGGTGACGCAATGCGTGCAAAATCTGGAATAAATCGCCGATAATATGCACAGAGACCCAGAAAACGCCTCACTGCCTTTTTATCTGATGGTGTTGGAAACTGTGCGACGGCGGCAACTTTTTCGGGGTCTGGACGAACTCCTGCATAACTGACGACATGGCCGAGAAACTGCAGTTCCTCAAAGCAGAAGTGACATTTTTCCGGCTTGAGTGTCAGGCCTGCGGCCCGTATGGCCTGCAAGACCATTTGCAATCGTTCAAGGTGTTCGTCAAACGTTGTAGAAAACACAATGACGTCGTCAAGGTATACTAGGCAGGTTCTCCATTTAAGGCCAGAGAGAACGCTATCCATGAGACGCTGGAAAGTAGCAGGAGCGGAGCACAAGCCAAATGGTAAAACCTTAAATTCGTAGAGTCCGTCTGGCGTCACGAAAGCGGTTTTTTCACGATCCCTGGCGTCTACTTCAATTTGCCAATATCCGCTCTTTAAGTCCATGGAAGAGAAGTAACGTGCGTTTCGAAGCCTGTCAATCGAATCATCTATGCGGGGAAGCGGGTACACGTCCTTTTTTGTAACCTGATTTAGCTTTCGATAGTCCACACAGAAACGCAGGCTGCCGTCCTTCTTTTTCACTAGAACAACAGGTGATGCCCAGGGGCTTTTCGACGGTTGAATTACGTCGTCTTCAAGCATTTTTGTTACCTGCTGTTCTATCGCTTCTCGCTCTTTTGAAGCCACACGGTACGGATTTTGATGAATTGGTCTAGCCGTGTCCTCTGTGATGATTCGGTGCTTGGTCAAAGACGTCCGGCCAACTTTCGAGGTCGACGCAAAACAGTCGTGGAACTCGTCTAGCAGCACAAGCAGGCGTTCCCGCTGTTGCTGAGTTAAAGTAGGGCTGACGTCAAGGTTAGGTGCTAGGTCACGTGGGTCTTGTGCAGGTGTTGCTTCGAGTGCTGAAAAGCAGTCATGAACATCTGCGATCTCGTCGAAATGTGCCAACGTTGTGCCTTTTGGAAGGTGCCGTCGCTCGGAGGTGAAATTGGTCAACAGCAAGTTCGTTCGGCCATCGGTGACATTGACTATTCCTCGTGCTACGGAAATCCCGTGAGTGAAAAGCAGCGAGGTTATTTGGTCGGCGACTCCTTCACCGTCGAACGGTACGTCACATGCTACTGAAACGAGGATACATGATCGAGGCGGCACGACTATATTGTGGTCTTTGAGGCGAAAGGATTTGTGCTCTGGTAATGTAGGATCAGTCACATGAGCACTCTCGTAAAATGAAACCACGCGGTCCGGGATGTTGATGATTGCGCCATGCTCCCTGAGAAAGTCCATTCCTATAATTAAATCTTTGCAGCACTCTGGGAGAACAATGAAAGTCGCGACGAAAGAAGAGTCCCCTATGCTGATTCTTGCTGTGCATCTTTCAGTAGGGAGCAGCAATTGACCACCCGCTGTTCTTATATGTGGTCCTGTCCATGGCGTTCTTACTTTTCTAAGATGATCAGCCAGCTTGCGACTTATTATGGAAAAATCAGCACCCGTATCGACTAAGGCCGTCACTTGCTCTCCGTCAATATTTACATGGAGGTCGGCGCTCACCATTTCGTCGTTGTTAATATTCGTCGGCGTCAAGTCGCTCTGTCGCGGCAGTACTGGGGACTTTTTATCGTCTTGTGGTCGGGCTGCGACCTTACCCCGAGAGGTCGCCGCCTTTAGTTTCCCCGGTAAGGGCTGGGCGACCTTGTTCCCCGAAGGTCAGCAAAAGTACGTCGATTCGGTGATGTTGTCTGAGCAGGGGATGGAGAGCGTGACCTGTGGGCGGAATTGGGCTGGCGATGAGGAGGCGACTCGTGATAGGGAGACCACGTTGTTGAAGGTCCTCGAAAACCAGGGTCGTCATGGCGAACAATGTAGTCGTCATTGGCACGGCGACCGTCGTACCCTGGCCGAGACGGGCGAAGCGATGTGTCGCGGTACCAACAATAGCGAGCTATATGGCCGGCACCACCACAGTTGAAGCAGAGAGGGCGCCGATCGACGGTGCGCCAAGCGTCCGTTCTGCGAAATTGTGGGCGTCTTATGTCCTCTCGTGGTGGTGAGTAAGGCGCGGCAAGTGGTGGCTGGTGGCATGGACACATCGGAGACATGGGCTGACGTCTGAAAGCCTCCTGCAATGGTTGCGACGAAGGTGCGGCTGTAGGTGGCTGGTAGTATGATGTAATGGGCGGGACGGGTGGTGGTCGGCGGACAGCGTCGGCGTAACTCAGTTGACGCTGATCGCGATCGAGATCACCTGCTGAAAAAGCGTGCCTAAGTTCGTCACGAACGACCGCGGCAACGGCGGTCACTGGTGTATCCACTGGAGGAGTCCAAAGCTTCTGTATTTCTTCGCGGACAATGTCTCTGATAAGGTCACGTAGGGAGCCCTGATTGTCCAGAGTCACTGAAGCGGCGTTGATTGGGGTGGTAGTGGACGAGCGATCATATTGTCTCGATCTTTGGTGCAGAGCACGCTCAATGGCAGTGGCTTCTCTTATAAAATCGGCCACGGTAGTTGGGGCATTGCGCACAAGTCCAGCGAACAGTTGTTCTTTCACTCCGCGCATAAGGTAGCGCAACTTCTTCTCCTCGGACATGTTGGGATCAGCCCGACGACAGAGGCGCGTAACGTCTTCAGCAAACATTGCCACAGTTTCGTTAGGTTTTTGAAGCCTTAACTCGAGCAGCTGCTGAGCCCGCTCTCGACGGTCGACGCTAGCAAAGGTGTCAATCAGCTGCTGACGAAAGTCATCCCATGTGGATATACGGCCTTCTCGATTCTCAAGCCACGTGTGAGCGCCGTCATCGAGAGTGAAATACGTGCGGGCGAGCTTCTGTTGAGCATTCCACTGGTTGATGTCGGCAACGCGTTCGTAATGCTCAAGCCAATCTTCAACATCTTCGTGTGGGGCACCACTGAAGCGATTAGGCACAAGTGGCTGAAGAAGTGTTACCTGGGCTGGATTGGAAACGGGGCTGCCTTGTATCCCTTGGACCAACTGTGGCTGGCTAGCGGAGGCCATTGGTAGAGGTACGTAATGCCTGGTAGAATGTTCGTCGAAGGAGGTCAGCTCTGGAGATAGGCCTAGCAACCGGCGGCTGAAGCGGTGCACTGGTGTCGTAACAGATGGCTGCGTGTCGGGACTTAACGAACGGCTCCCAGATGGGGTGTTGAGCATCAGCAGGCTTGCAACCCAGCGCCTCCACCAGTGTCGCGGTTCAACGTAAGCAGTGCACTGAGACGTTGAGTCCGAGAACAGACGGCGTGTGATTTTATGCAGGAGCCAAGAGCAGGCGAGCCAAAAACGAAAGTACGTCGTCTTCTTCAGTCCTCCTTTTCACGAGGCTGTTGGCGCGCACATCGTCTTCGTTCTCTGTTTCGGGCGCGGCAATATGTTGTCCCACCTATCTATATTTCGCTGAGACATGTTAGGTAGCGCTGGTTTCACAATGATACGTAGACCCTTAGGTGCAACAGACGCGGTTAAGTAGGTGTTCAATGTATCTACATGTAGGTCGTTGCGAACACGTTTTTCTACAACCTTGCTTAACCTTAAAAATTCCTTTGAACAGAGGTAAGAAGTGCTTTTACCGGAAGACAAAGTCTTTAGTCAATCGGCAGCTCCCTGTTTCACGGCTTGGGTATGGCTGCGAAGCTTGTAGCGCTGACCACTGGCTGAGGGACCTGTAGGGTCCTTTGCTGAATGCGAAGGTCCAATTGACGAACCTCTCGAAGCATTGTCTGTCGGGCAACTTTTTGAAGCAACCTTATTGCGATAGTCCTGTGTCACTCGCTCGGGGGGTGATGGTGGCTTCTGAGGGAAAGCACAACTTCTTGCTTGGCCAGTCACTAGTGTTTGGTCAGATGACTCGCACAACGGAAGGCCTTTTACGTGACGCTGAGGTAGATCATTCGGCACACTGTCTAACCAGGAGTGAGACAATGTGCTGGATGGCTTTTAACAAATGTGCCGAATATGGCTCACCATGAGCAAGACCCTTTCAAAGTTAGGATGCAAGCCATCAGCGGCCAGTACGCGGTGCGATTGCAACCATTCGAAGCCATGATCCAGGAAAGATACCAGTCGAGAGCGGCGACACAAATTCTTTAGCAGAGCTTTAAAATAACACGCTTCACGGTTGAAGCAATGCATGAATGTTTCACTAGGGTGCCATCGTCGACGGTTTCTGGTCATCGGTAGGATGAGGGCGGCGTAGATCATGGTGACTTCGGGTCGTTCTTTGGCAATATGGTTGATAACTTTACAGTAGCTGTCGAAAGCTTTCCGTGCCAAAGTTCGAAGTAGGTCGTTGGTACCTACGTATAGGACGATTCTAGTTGTGTTCCGAGGCACGAAATCTAATAGAGCTGGCACGTCAGCGATTAATGAACTGCACTGGAACACAAATGCTGGAGTTTCGGTCAGCGCTGGATCGAAGTACTGATGAATGTGCTTGGTCTGCGAGTCTCCTATGACAGTCATAGATGGTACATTCTTTGGGTGCCTCCAGTAAATGTGCTTCGACTTGGTCTTCTCCGGAGCCATTGTTTCAGTATACCAAAAAACAAAAAAAAAGTGATGATGGGTTTGGGTAAGAATATCCGCGGTAAAGAAGACGCACGTACGAAGTGATTTTATTGACGTTTCAGCCGCGGGTCCGGCCTTCATCAGAATACAGTGTATGGCATGAGTGCTGCTTATATACATGTGCATATCATTAAGATAAAAGTATG
This sequence comes from Rhipicephalus annulatus, assembly GCA_013436015.1. Lineage (NCBI taxonomy): Eukaryota > Metazoa > Arthropoda > Arachnida > Ixodida > Ixodidae > Rhipicephalus > Rhipicephalus annulatus. The sequence goes on along the minus strand of WOVY01000226.1, from coordinate 273,865 downwards.
AAAACTGACATGAAAGGCGATATATGGGCATATATAAATGCAAGTCACGCGATTTGACAGGCACCTGATACACGTGTAAAAAGATCATTTCCATGCATGAGCACGTGGCGTGCACGTTGTTTACAAATAAAAGATGAAACACATAAAAGATAACGCGCATAACATGAAGGGTCCGACCAGTAATCCGGTATCCGGTAACCAGGACGATGCGCACAAGCTTACTGTCGTCCAATTTTATTTGACCGACGTCGCCAGTCTGTGGTTCCGTAATCACGAGGGAGACCTCCCCACCTGGTCGGCCTTCCTGACGGCGTTTGCGGATTTGTTTGGCCGTCCAGCGCTTCGCAAACTACGGGCCAAACAGCGCTTGCGTACTAGGGCTCAGCAGAATAATGAGAATAACACCAGTTATATCGAAGATGTGGTCGACCTTTGCCGGCGTGTAAACTCGGCCATGACAGAAGCCGAGAAGATCAAACACATCTTGAAAGGCGTGACTGACCACGCATTTCAGATGTTTGTCGCCAAGAGCCCGCAAACGGTAGCGGAAGTGATCCAACTTTGTCAGAGCTATGACGAGCTCTCGAAACAGCGTGACACCACTCGTCGTGCCAGCACGCCATGTGTAACCATCTCAGCGTTAACGTCGGCTGACACTGCCATAGACCACACCGCTTTGCTTCTCGAGATCAAGCAGTTTGTACGAGAGGAGGTCGCACGCCAGTTGCCCTTCGTGCCTGATACTTGCGAAGGTGCCCCATCTACTTTAGCGTCATTAATACAGCGAGTAGTTCAGAAGCAAGTGCCCGAGGCACTACCAACAGCTCACGCACCCTTTGTGGCTGCTCCACTTACCTATGCCGAAGCACTGAACGGAACCCGACTTCCGCTTGTCGCAAACGCCCGCGTTTCTTTGTCGCGAACGCCAACGTTCACGCGCCCCTTTGTCGTACCGGCTGATTCTATGTACCATGCTGCCCATCCTTTCTCCCGACTACCACCACCACGCTTTCAGAACCCTTGGCGCACTCAGGACAACCGCCCCATATGCTTCACCTGTGGAATTGCGGGTCACGTAGCGCGATTTTGTCGATGGCGTGAGTTTTTCCTGTGGGACGACGTCCGGCCCAACAATTATGATTTGCCACCATGACCTGAGCCTGCTGTATCTAGCGAGCCTGCCACCATGGACACATTTTCACCTCGCCGGAACTTCAACAGACACCGGTCGCCTTCAACTCAACGCCATTCCCTTTCCCCTATGCTACGTCGACCTCACCCTGTCCGTGAAGAAAACTAGGAGCCGCAGTTCCGGCGGCAAGAACTGCGAATCTTTCCAACCCCACAAAACCTTGTTTTTCGCCGTCCAACGTCGTTGCTGTCTCCGTTGAAGGTATAGCTGTTTTTGCATTGGTCGATACAGGCACCGCAGTGTCTGTAATGACTGAAAAACTTTGCCGTCGACTAAAAAAGTCACAATGCCTATTCACGTTTTCGTTTTGAGCACTGCGAGCGAGCAATCCATTCGCCCTTTTGATGCATGCACAGCACGTGTTGTTATTGCTGACAATATTTATGTCGTCGAGTTTGTAGTGCTCCCGCACTGTTCACATGACATTATATTAGGTTGGGACTTTCTCTGCACTCATCGTGCCGTCATCGACTGTGCTCGTGCCGAAGTAGAGTTGGCGCCGTTATGCGACGCTGCTTCACTCGACTCGCCCCTTTCACGTGCGAAAGTTTTCGTTGCCGCCGACACTTCGATACCCCCGTTCTCATCCGCTCTAGTTCCGCTTTGCTGTGACGTCTCTAGTGACTCAATAGTTCTTTTTACTCCTTCTGAAACAGCTGTTCGCCGCAAGTACTTCCTGATCCCTTTCGCCGTTCTGAACATTCACGATGGATCAGTGCAATTTATGTTTCAAATCCGTTTCCCTCGCCTTCCAAGTTACTGTGCGGAGAGTGCCTGGGCTTTGCCGATGACATTAATCCCTCGAGTGCACGTGTAGATTCTGACCACTCGACTACGCTACCTATTGACGCTGTTGATCGCTGAGCGTCACCCTCTTCCCCATCATTCACCGACGCAATTTCGCGCTGCGTCGACACCAACCTTACGGCCCAGCAGCGCGCCGACATCGTCGCCCTCCTCGAGCCCTTCCGCGCCAGCTTCGATCACCAGCAACTGACTTTGGGCAATGCTTCCACAGTATCTCCCAAATCGACACTGGCCTTCACGCTCCTTTACGTCAGCGTCCGTATCGGGTATCGGCATTTGAGCGTCTTATAATCGTGGAACAAGTTGACATGTTGAAGCCCGGCGTTATTGAGCCCTCTAACAGCCCGTGGGCCTCCCCAGTTGTTCTAGTCAAGAAAAAGGATGGTTTAATAAGATTCTGCGTCGACTACCACCGGTTGAATAACATCACGCTTGTAAAGATGTTTACCCGCTACCTTGCATAGACGATGCCCTTGACTGCTTACAAGGCGCGGAGTTCTTCTCGTCACTAGATCTGCGCTCAGGTAGGTTCCAATGGCTGAGGCTGATCGCCCCAAGACGGCTTTCTTTACCCCCTATGGCTTATACGAACTTAACGTCATGCCATACGGGCTCTGCAATGTGCCTGCCACTTTCGAGCGCATGATCGACAATATTCTCTGTGGCCTGAAATGGCAGACATGTCTGTGTTATTTAAACGATGTCGTGATATCTTCAAGCGACTTTTCAACGCATTTTCAGCGCCTCGAGGCAGTGCTTACTTGCCTCACCTTTAACGGTCTACAGCTCAACTTGAACAAGTGCTGCTTCGGCGCTCGAAAACTCCTAATTTTGGCCCATGTTGTATCTAGAGATGGCATTCTTCCGGATTCTACGATATTCCGTGCCGTTGCCGAATTTCCTAAGCCGAACACCTTAACCCTTTGTAGGGCAGGATATGTTTTTTTAAACCAGAAAAAGGTTGTCTTATTTTCCTGACCAAGCCAACAGAAATAGTTTGAAAAAAATTCAAGGGTGTACAACGAGTACTTTATTTTAAAAAACAGGACACATTTGTCCCACTGGCGCTAAATTAAAATTTAAAAAATGGGACGCATTTGTCCTAATGCTCCTTGAGGGCTCCGGGGTTACAATCGACTGGAATAAAAAGGTCCAAAACACGTTGAACAAAGGGGCACGTTGCCCACAGAACACAGAAGGTTGGTGCGCGCTTCTTTCTTGTCAGTCGAGCACTAACGACACCGCCTCATTTTTGCAGTCTTCTCAGGGTGATGTCCAGCTTCCAGAAATCGGACTTCATCAGCAACGGCTACCATTTTCTGGCAATGTTCGGCACCTTTTTTGTTGACCCGATACGGGTGGTTGCTGGACCCTTTGAATATTTGCCCGTATATCAGCTGGCGACATAGGACGAGCCGGAACCAAAAGTAGCTAATTTCACTGAGTGCTTTCATTTGAAGAAAAGCATTTGCCATTGCTGCGTCAAGCAGAAAGTAAAAAATTCGGTACCACGACTTCTTAGATCGTCGATACACCGGGTATGCGTTCCTTCTTTGGTCAAACTTGTCGACTCCGCCCATCCAGGTACTGTAGTCGAAGACTGCTTTTGGGCACTGGACGGATATGGATGAGTTATTAGAAAGCGTTCGAACAACGTCCTCGGCGTCGCTTGGGTGATGAAAGTTGGACAGCACGTGTACGTTTTTCGTGTCCCGCCACTGATATGCTGTGATGCTCCCTTTCGTCCACCAGATATGCTGTCCCTTCTGTAGTTTGTTATCCCGTTTGATTTATAATCAGGTAAGTCCTAGCGGTTTGGGTGAACCGTTCCTGCGGCCAAAATGTTCTTTTCTTTCAAGGCCTCCTTAGGCCTGTGGACGTGAAAAAGTTATCAAAATATAGCTGCATGCCAGCCTCTACTCCATCAATGAGGGAGAGCACAACATGCTCACCGAGATCTACGTCCGCAGGTCGGTCTGCGCTTTTACCTTCGTAGACCTGAAATTCAATCAGGCAACCTGCCTGGAAGTCGGCTCTGCACCACACTTTGTATCCCCGCTTGATAGGTTTTATTGAGAGGTACTGCTTCAGTGAGGACAGACCTTTGAATCGTATCATACTCTCATCAATTGCTTGGTGCACTGATGGAGTGTATTCTCTCTTGAAACTTTCATTCAGGACAAGGATGAGAGGACGCACTCTTGCCAATCTGTCGTACCCTTCTTTTTCTTTCTTTTTTTTTCCTTGGTTAGGTCAGTGAGGTGCAAACAGTTCATAATGGCTTGAAAACGATGGAACGACATCACCTTTGATATTTCAGGACAATTGAAAAAAACTGTCACTGCTCCAGTACAGGTACATTTGATGTCTAGGGTTTGTGCTCATCAGCAGAAGTATGCCAAAGTATGCACGGAGTTCATAAATTGTAAGCTCTTTCCAAAGCTGTCAGCCTTCCTGTTTGGCAAAGCGGTTTGTCTCAGTCACCAGTGTGTTCATGATACCTTCATCAAAATAAAGAGCAAAAGCTTCACAAGGCGTCGTCGGGAGATTCGCACTGTATTGTGGGTCCCAAAGTTTTGGAACACAAATGACGGCATCCGGTTCACTGCTATTCCATGCCCCAACCTCCTTCTCTTCGACTTCTGCTTCGTCGCAAATTCTAGGCACATTATTTTGCTTCCTCTTCTTTCTTGAATAGGTATCCTTTCGCTTTTGTGGTTCCTTGTTGATTCCGCCGCTTCGGCTTCACTGCTTTGCTCATCTGAATCAGGCGGAGCGAGCTCGGGTGCGAAGTCTTCATCCGTATCTCCGTCGGAATCACTCGACGTAGGGTCGTCAGGAAGGCTAAAATATAATTACAGCGCTTCCTCTCGCGTCAGCAATCGTTTACCTGCGTTTTCACAAGCAAACAGAAAACAAAAGAGTCGGTGAAATGTTTCACTACATATCGAATGCAGGCAGCGGTGGCAGTAGGCTTATCCCATCGTCATGCAGTTTTTGCCTTGGCGCCATTTGAAAAAGCTTTTAGGAGTAAGTATTGCTTCTATTGTTGAAAACATCCAATTATTACAAGCTGGCACTATTTCTTTCGAAGCACAGAAAAGGGTACACTCACTTGTCATCTTGAATTATTCTTTTCCGGAGCCTCACAATGCGGAAATTTGTGCTGCCGGCGGTAAAACCGAAAACACAATTTTGAAACTATTGTACACCTAACGCCATCCATTGTACAGCTTTCAAACAAGATTCAACGGAAGTGTAAAAATCTCAATGTAGATGATAGCACAAAAAAATGGACTTGATGCGTGCCATTGTCTTTCACGAGCAATTCTGTGGGGAACAAAAAATTGGACAGATAATTCACGTTGCCCTACAATGGGTTAGAAGAACTTCGCAGCTTCCTCGGTTTATGTTCATATTTTCGTCGTTTTATTCGCAACTTCACCTCTATCATATCGCCCTTGACTGACCTTCATGCCGGCAACAGCGACCTTTCTAGTTCGTCGTCAGCTTGTGATGATGCATTCGCCACACTCCGCAACCTTCTTACGTCACCTCCTATACTGCGACATTTTGATCCTCTTGCCCCGACGGAAATACACACGGATGCTAGCGGAGTTGGTCTCGGTGCTGTGCTCGCCCAGCGTAAACCCGGATTTGATGAGTACGTCGTCTCTTACGCCAGCCGTGCACTCACAAAAGCAGAAGCCAACTATTCAATCACCAAAAAAGAGTGTCTAGCCATGATACGGGCCATGGGCAAGTTTCGACCTTATCTTTACGGGTGCCCATTCAGCGTGGTTACAGATCATTATGCATTATGTTGGCTCTCTTCGTTAAAATATCTCTCCTCGTTAAAAGATCCCGCCGGCAGGCTCGCCCGTTGGACGCTTCGGCTACAGGAGTACGACATTCACGTCGTTTACCGATCTGGCCGAAAACATTCCGACGCAGACGCTCTCCCGATCACCTCTATGATGTAGTGACAACCTAGACAACACTCGATGTTTTGAGGTCGTCCTCATATGGTACAATCGTCCTCGCAAAGTTCTAATTGACCTAAGTACTTTCTGAGGACGACACAAGCTGGTTTGACCCGGAATCGTCTTTTCGAGTGCTTTCTGAGGACAACAATTGGTCCGGAAATGTTCCTGTCAAAAAATATTTGGGCGATGACAAAAGCATTGCACTGAGCACTTAGATATAATTCCTCAAAACCTTTGTGCACCAAGTAGATGCATTTCATATGTGAAAACTTTCTCCACACGTTCGTTTAATACAGTGATAAAGTTATTGTATATTTTCGCCTCGTTTGTTTCTTTTTTGGCAGAAAATTTTCAAATTACACTTTTCGCTTAATGAGACATGCGTAATTAATTGGCTTGGGTATCAAACCTGGTATTGCAAAGTGTCCATTTGAAACAGTGTGTTCTTAAATGTCACAGCCTTAAATTAGTCATTACACGCCGCTGTAGCACGTGATAACAAACTAGCAGCTGGCAACGACTGACCATTCTGAAAAGTCACGTAGCCAAGTCAATTCAAGCCAACTGACTGTCAAAATGGGGTTTGTCAGGAAAGGTGCTGTGTACTAGTGAAGGCTTGTGTCCTTTGTTGTTCGTGTGCATGGTCAAAAGCGAGATATGTGTGAGAGTTTAAGTCGTAAGTGACGACAGGAGGTAAATTGCCATGTTGATGGGTGCACTGGGCTGCTCAACGTTCAGACTGATCATGAATGTTTTGTCACCAGCCGACCGCGGTGAGATGCGGTACGAAGCAGCCTGGAACACCAGCGAATCGTGATAAATTCGTGCTTCGAAGCAGCCTGGTCCCAACGTGAAAGGATCGGCTTCTGCATCTGACACATAGCCCGACCTCGGGCAAGTCAAGTCAAAGCCCATGTATAGTGTACTGGTAGGCTGTCATATCGGAGCCTCTTACACTAGTGAGTGCATTGGGCATGATACACGTGGTGATGAGGACACTGTGTCAAATTTCTGAGGGAGGTTACAAACGTGATTGATTGAGCTGTGTTGAATGCCTTCATACTGCTTTCTTTTTTCAGACCATACGCGAACTCGAATGCCTGACAAAGCTGTCAGTTGTGTTTAATTACTGGTAAATAAATTTCAGTCAACAAGCTTTGTTTGTTTTGTCATCTCTCTGTTGATTGATACAGTATATATACACGAGACCTCGCAGGTGTTTTTCTTTTGATGTATGGGAATATCATGAAAACGAGTAAATCCTAAGTGGTATCACTGCCCACAGTACCTAACTGGCCACGTAATCGTTGTTCTGAAAAGATACTAAAAAGTCCTGAAGTGTTGTTTTGAGAATGTGTTGAGGTTGATATGTGTATGGGCAAGGGGACGGATTAGTACCATTCTAGTACCATAAGAGGACATTCTGAGGGCGTGATATTATCCTCACGGAGGCATACTGAGGATGTCCTGAGGTTGTGTTTGTGTTGTCTGGGAAGTCGCCGTCTTCGCCTGCCTCCGACATATCTGCACTTAGTGTCAGCGACATGCTACAGAAGCAACAAAAAGACCCTTGGATCGCTTCGCTTATCAATTTGTTGAGTCGAACTCCCTCGCAAAATATCCCTACAGGTACGTGACATCAACCCCGCAGGGGCGCCTGCGCAAGCAGGCGTTTGGTGTGTAGCGACACCACGGACCCGAGCTAACGGGGGAGTTTTGACTCCCTCCCACGCCTAGCCGTGCGTGGCCTTGCCGTGTCCGGGGAAAAGGGGATCCTGGGGGTTGAGTCGACGCTGGGTGATAGGACCTTTAAGGCCCCCCCGGCAGAGGCAACACACCCCTTTGGCCCCGGCTTCACGTAGACGGCACCCCTGGGCTGACCCACCCAGGGGAAATCGGCAGTCGCCTTTTCCTATCTCTCTCTTCCTACATCTTAGTCTTTTCTCGTCTTTAAATCTATCCTGTCTTCTTCTCTCTTCCATTTACTTCCGATTTTTCCTGGCGGCAAGGGTTAACCTTGTGTAATTACTCAACCTTGAGTAGTTATATTTGGTTATAGTGGCAATGTACGGCTGGCGTCTGCAGCCTTATGCTATTAAGTGCTTCAGCGTCCCCTGGTTGGACTCCATGGTGGGTGGTCGCCATTGCTGCCGAAAAAAAGTACACTACTATGGGAACACCTGCATTTCCCCATCTCCTAGATCGTCTTCCGCTTAAGAGGGGACGCACCGATGAAATATCAATTTTCAGCCAACCCAGACAATGTTTTCCAAAATTCCATGTAGTGCACAGCGAAAAGCCAGCAAAACAAGCCAGAGCCATATCTTCATTTCTTGTTGCTAAATCTCTGACTGAGCTCTTTGGCCCAGGATACAAGTTTACAAAGATGACTAGCGGAGACCTTCTCCTTGAGCTGCCTGAAAAACACCACTATGAAAACATGGCAGTCTCGTAGCATTTGGTAATATCCCAGTATCTGTTTCACCTCATAGATCAATGAACACCTCACGCGGAGTTGTTTCAGAAGCAGACCTTCTTGAAATGTCTGAACAGGAACTGCTTGAAGGGTGGAAAGAGCGAAAAGTCACGGATGTGAAACGAATTGTCATCAGACGCGACCACAAAGAAATACCTACCAAACATTTAATACTCACTTTTGCATCTAGCACACTGCCTTCATCTATAGACACAGGCTACATCGAACTCTCTGTCCGCCCCTACATTTCCAATCTAAGACGGTATTATAAATGTCAACGATTTGGTCATGGCTCGCAGAACTGCCGCGGTCAGGAAGTTTGTGCAAGATGTGGTAGCCACGGCCACACATCTAATAACTGTGTTACTACGCCTCACTGCGTGAATTGTGATGGGGAACACGCTGCGTATTCGCGTTCGTGTCCTAACTGGAAGAAAGAAAAAGAAATAATTACTCTTAAAGTCAAAGAAAACATCACATTCAAAGAAGCAAGACGAAGAGTGTCACCATTTTACGTCGCAACATATGCTGATGCGGCGCGTCAGGGGGCAACGCCGCACCAGCCCTCGCCACCCCTTCGGCCAGCGCAGAGCGAGCCATCGGCTGTGGCGCCTGCCCCCAAGGCGGCAGTAGCTCAGTCTACTCCGCCTTCAAGCAAATTGAGGCCGGAGACTCCAGGGTCCTCTGGTCTCAAGGCCTCACCTCAGCAGGCGAGGCCTAAAATCCGAACCACCAGCTCGCATGTGCGGGCATCCAGTGCCTCTGACGAGGCAATGGATACAACGGTACCCTTGGTGCCGAAAGAGCGGCGCGCCTCCTTGGAGCGCGCCAAGAAAAATAAAAAACCAATAACGGGGCCGGACGACCGTCCTGCCACCTAAAATAACAAGCTCACTCTAACACAGGACACTCTCTGTACTCACAGCAGCATCTCTTCTTTTAGTATGCAGACAGAAATATTACAGTGGAACATCCGAGGCCTTCTTCGAAACCTTGATGACTTACAACAACTCCTCCATGAATACAATCCAAGAGTGCTGTGTGTACAAGAGACACACTTAAAACGAACAAACACGAACTTTTTACGTAAGTACGTAATCTTCCGAAAGCATAGAGATGATGCCATGCCACCATCCGGTGGTGTAGCGGTTATAGTTAGTCAAGGGATACCATGCACACAATTACCCCTTAAAACTTCCCTCGAGGCGGTGGCTGTTCGAGCAGTTATTTTAAACAAACTTGTCACTGTCTGCTGTTTGTACATACCTCCGCACCACCGTCTTGAAAAACTCCAATTCCAGTCTTTAATAGACGAACTACCTGAACCTTATCTGGTCCTTGGGGACCTGAACGCACATAATGGTCTGTGGGGTGACTCTCGCTGTGATGCACGGGGTCGTCTCATTGAACAATTCCTCATTTCATCAGGTGCTTGTCTGTTGAATAGGAAAAAAGGCAACATACTATAACCTTGCCAACAAAACTTACTCTTCCATAGACCTGAGTATCGCGTCTCCTTCACTTGTACCATTGCTTCAGTGGAAAGTCATAAAAAATCCATACGGAAGTGACCATTTTCCTTTAGTTTTGAGTACACCAATAATATATGAATGTCCTCCACATGTTCCCAAATGGCTAGTAAACAAAGCCGACTGGGAACAATTTCAAAAGCTTACTCACTTAAATTGGACTGACATATGCGGATTAGGCATAGATGAAGCTGTTCAGTACTTCACGGCCTTTCTTACTGACGCAGCAGCCAAGTGCATTCCACGAACGTCTGGACTGCCCGGCAAACGACATGTCCCGTGGTGGAACACTGAGTGTCAGAATGCGCGAAAGGAACAGAACAGGGCATGGAGGTTGCTGCGGAACTCGCCGATGGCGGAAAACCTTGAGAGCTTTAAGAAAATAAAATCTCGAGGCAGGAGAACGCGTCGGCAGGCCAGAAGAGAAAGTTGGCACAAGTTTTTATCAGGGAAAAATTCATATACACAAGAGGCCAAAGTCTCGAACATGGTTCGTAGGGTAGCAGGAAGAAAAGTACACTCACTCCCGCTCGTAAACACTCAGGGTGATACCTTGGAAGATCAAGCAAACTTCCTCGGTGCACACTTTGAACGGGTATCCAGCTCGTTCCACTATACTGACACTATCCAAAAATACAGAACAAGAATAGAAAAGCAGAAACTCGAACACAAAACCACTAGATACGAGGCATATAACCAAGCTTTCAGTCTAGCTGAGCTCCGAACATCTCTAAACTCCTGCAGTACTTCTGCCCCAGGTTCTGACCGTGTGGTGTTTGAAATGTTAAAAAACCTACCAGCAGAAACACGAAAAACCCTACTCTGTTTGTACAATGCTATCCGGTTTTCTGGCACTATCCCTATCTCCTGGAAAGAGGCTATTATTATTCCCATTTTGAAAGAGGGCAAGGACCCTTCTTTAGCTTCAAGTTATAGGCCTATTGCACTTACAAGCTGCTTGTGCAAAGTCTTCGAAAAAATGATAAACTGCCGACTTGTACATATCCTTGAAACAAACAATTTGCTCGACCCATTTCAGTGCGGGTTTCGGGAAAGTAGATCTACCACAGACCACCTTGCTCGTATCGAGGCACAGATCAGAGACGCCTTCGTCCATAAACAATATTTTCTCTCTGTGTTCCTCGATATCGAAAAGGTTTATGATATAACATGGCGTTTCGGAATTCTAAGAGACCTGTCTCACATTGGTGTGCGCGGAAGAATGTTTCACATAATCGAAAGTTACCTGTCAAACCGGATATTCCGTGTCCGTGTGGGCAGTGTTCTCTCCCAAAAATTTGTCCAGGAAACAGGCGTGCCACAAGGTGGTGTACTTAGTTGCACACTTTTTATTATCAAAATGAATTCCTTGCACTTGTCCATTCCCAGCAATATGTTCTATTGTATATATGTCGACGACGTTCAGCTTGGCTTCAAGTCATGCAACTTGGCAATGTGTGAGCGGCAGGTTCAGCTGAGTTTAAACAAGGTCTCCAAATGGGCAGATGAAAACGGATTTAGACTTAACCCACAAAAAAGCACGTGTGTCTTGTTCTCTCGAAAGAGAGGCATGCACTCAAAACCCGACATTGAACTGAACGGTCAACGTCTGTCTGTTAATACGGAGCATAAATTCTTAGGATTAATCTTGGACAAGAAGTTGACCTTCGTACCGCACATCAAGCATTTAAAAACAAAATGTTTAAAAGCCATGAATGTTATAAAAGTATTGTCACGTACTACTTGGGGTAGTGATAGGCAATGCCTCATGAATCTGTATCGAAGCCTCATTCGCACCCGCTTAGATTATGGGGCCGTTGTTTATCAGTCTGCAACTCAAAGTGCTTTGATGATGCTGGACCCTGTGCACCATTTGGGCATCCGCCTTTCTACGGGTGCTTTTCGCACCAGCCCCGTAGAAAGCCTTTACGTTGAGTCAAATGAGTGGTCGCTTCATCTGCAGAGAACTTACATGTCCTTTGTTTATTTCCTTAAGGTGAAAGCAGACAAGAAGCGCCCCTCATACTCTACTATTAATGATTTGTCGAGCTCAATTCTGTTTCAAAACAGGCCTTCGATGAGGCAGCCCTTCTCAGTTCGCCTGAAGGGTCTAGCTGAGGAAACTGGAGTCTCACTTGAACACAGTTTAATGGCTCCTGTAGCATACCCGCCACCGCGGCAATGGCAGACTATAGACTGTGATGTGTCTTTTCTAGAAGTTACAAAGCATGCGCCTATTGCCCATATTCGAACATACTTCCTCGAACTTCAACACAAATACACACGTCCTGAGTTCTTTACAGATGCCTCTAAGTCCAACTCCTCTGTGTCCTACGCTGTTGTTGGCCCTTCCTTTTCGGATGCTGGCCCTTTACATCCAGGCACAAGTATCTTCACAGCGGAAGCTTACGCGATACTTGTGGCAGCTAAACACATCAAACATTTACAAATACAAAAAGCAGTAATTTATACAGACTCCCTCAGTGTGGTAACGGCTCTGCACAGTCTTAACAAACAAAAAAACCCGGTCCTCGTCTCACTTTACTCCATTTTATGCACACTCAACACACTCAACCAACATGTTATAGTGTGCTGGGTGCCAGGGCACCGAGAGATTCAAAGCAACGTGAGGGCGGATCAGCTCACTGCATCCGTCCACAAAAGCACTGCCCCTACACACATATCAATCCCGGCCCTTGATCTTAAGCCGTCTCTCAAACGAAACCTCAGGGTATACTGGCAGAGCAAGTGGGATACACACACACAAAACAAGCTACACGTTATCAAGCCACACCTTGGCCATTGGCCACCAGTATCAAAATCGCGTCTAACAGAGGTAACACTAACAAGACTCAGGATAGGACACACATACACGACACACACTTATCTTTTGTCCGTTGTCGACCCTCCATTGTGTGACAGATGTGGTGAAGCATTGACAGTCCTTCACATGTTAATCCAATGCAAACACTTAGAAACTCTAAGAAAACAAAATTTTCCATTACCCTACCGACAACATATACCTTCACACCCTGCAATGTTCGTCCATAGGGAACCGCTTTTTAGTCATAAATCAGTGTTAGCGTTTTTAAAAGAAATTCGTAGTTTTCATATCATATACCCGGGCATTCCGTAGCACAACCTCTCCAGAGAGGTTTTTGCTGCGGTGGCTACACAAGAAAGCACTTGCCTCACGGCCCTTGGACGCAAGGGTATGAACCAGTGAGGCACTTGTGCTAATGCCATACATATACACGATCGTTTTTTATTATCACCAACTTTTGTCATCTATTCACACCACACACACCTTTCACGGCATGGTCATGATTTTATTACTTGTATGTTTTTACCCGCCTTAACGCGAGGAATTTTATGGCCCTTATACAGCCGCCAATCACACTCATTGTCCACATTCCTTGTCGCATGAACTGGCGCTCTTTGGCCATCAAATGGCCCTTGCGCCAAAAAACACCATATATCATCAGGTACGTGACATCAAATACAGCACTTCGTTATCGGAGATTATTTGCTATACAGACGGAATTATCTCTCTGCAGGACGCCAATGGCTCTTAGTTATTCCTAGACGTCTCCGCTAAGACATATGCACCTCCATTTACACCGACCCACAATGCGCCCATGCAGGAGTGTTAAAAACCTACACCCGCCTGTCCCACCGCTACTACTGGCGTGGAATGCATCGCTTCGTTCGTCGCTACGTACGTTCGTGTCTCACTTTGGGTGTCTTTGGGTGCAGCGAAAAGCGACGGCTGCTCACTTTTTTTCCAATGGTACATCCTGTTTCGCACCTAGGTGCAAAGCAGTGTCGTTGCCGCCAATGACTCGACATTGTCTCAGTGTAATATGTGGCCAGCAGAAACATTGCCAGAAAAACTTTCGTTAAGCGGGCGCGAACACGAGCAACAGGTCACTGAACAGCGCGCGAGTAGGCCGAGCGGCGCACAGCTGACAATCCTGCCATCCCATGCTACTGCAGCGCCACCTTGAGAACCGGTTTTTTTTTGTCCACGTGTGACGCTTCATGCGATGCATGGCGAGAGAGGGTGTCTGAACACACTAACCCACAGGGTGCCTGAACACGCTACCATGCAATCCGGACTACGTATGGGAATATTGCAATAGAACATAAGGTAGCAAAAAGGGGGTGGTATTGGTGCATTCATACATAAGAGCATGGGTTGGCAAAGAGTCAAGCAAGGATGCATGAAACATAATGGTTAAGAGGGAAAGTAGCTGGGCAGATGACACTCCTTGGTTTGGTGTACTTGTGGACGGGAGCAAAGGCCAGAGAGGAAAACCAAGCAATGGTAGAGCGTATGTCAAAGGACATGGAGGAGTTAGGAGGAGAGTACGAGATAATTATGCTAGGAGATCTGAATGCGCATATATAAGATATAGATGGGTATACCGACCCAACAGGCAAAATGATCATGGATATGTGTGAAAAACATTATTGGATCATTTGCAACAGTACCGAGAAGTGTGAAGGGCAAATAAAATGGGAGGTAGGAAGGCGCAGTTGACTATAGATTACGCACTGATGTCCCATAGGATGCATGATAAGCTCAGGAAAATGCACATAGATGAAGGTGGCTCCAGAAGTCTGGGTAGTGATCACAAACGTATCAAGCTAAGTTTTGGAAGAGCAGCGAAAGTGGGAAGGAGACAAGATGAGTAACTACAGGAAAATTTTCATTTAAAAAATAGAAATTTCTACTAAACAAATTGAGAAAGTAATCACTCAGGGTAATAAAACAGTGTGGACGTACACAAAGACTGTTTGGCCTAGAGCTTGCTAAGGCACGTGACCAGCCACCCCGGAAAAGAAGACACAAGCCCAAGATGGGATGAGGAAGTTAAGAGAGCCATAGCAAAACGTCAAGAAGCCTCTAGAGAACACAGACATGCTAAGCAGCGTGTTGAACCGACAGATGATGTTGAAAGAAAATGGGACATCTTTCTACACTCTAAGGCAAAGTTACCCGAAAAGGAGTAACGGAGCCCAAGAGGCGCGCTCGAGGAACGGGTAGACCATCGAGGAGCAACCACGGAGTGAAGCGTGCGGCGCGAAACCACTTATTCGCCACTGGGATGAACCGCCCGGGCATTACAGGCAGCGCGAAAAGCGTTGCCAAGGTGACCAGCCCTCCTTCTTCACAAAACACATGTCCTTCTCCTCCTCTGCTGGCTCAGTTCTTCCCCGTATTTAACTGGCGGCGGTGGCGTAGCGTCGC
The DNA here is from genome assembly GCA_013436015.1 of Rhipicephalus annulatus. Lineage (NCBI taxonomy): Eukaryota > Metazoa > Arthropoda > Arachnida > Ixodida > Ixodidae > Rhipicephalus > Rhipicephalus annulatus. Next base: position 258,621 of record WOVY01000226.1, on the reverse strand, counting down.
GCTCGAAGTGCTTGACCACGGCCGCTTGGATTCGACTATCTAAGAATTACGACGTGGTGCTTGTGTGTACGGCCGGATGAGCGTGGGCTACAGCTTTAGCGTTTCGCTGCACCAATGAAGTCTGGAGCAAGCCTCGACAGGTCACCACGCCGCACTGTATATCTCTGGCTTCAAGATAGTCATGACTAACACACGACAGCAACAGTTGGGAAGGCCAATGTGGCGGCCGAGAAAAACAGGCCTATCAGATATATACTTCAGTCTGACTCAGGGCAGAAAACAGCGCTGGATTCTAAGGCAAGTAGGTTAGCATTCTTTATTCTACTCTACTTTTCGCGTGTGAGATACGAATCGCGCTTGCCGGCAACGGGCTCGGTCGTGTTGTATATCGCACGCACGAAATGCATCGCGAAGGTCAGCTTCGGCGTCTTCAGTTCGCCTATGCTTTCCAACCGCCTGGAAATTGGCCGCCATTGACGTCGACCTCCCGTACGCTGGCTCCTCGAGTGCTCGCCTGTCTTCGCCGCCGTGATGAGCTCCGTGCTGACGATAGTGGGCGGCGACCTCGTCGCTGTGTTGGGAGTCGTCGAAAACACGTTGCGGGTTCTCGTAAAGAGCTTGGTTGTAGTGTGTCGCGCGCTGTAAGTGCACCAGCACGGGCTGACGGGGCTTTCGCTAGCGTCGGAACTCACTGAACATTGGTCGCCATTACAGTTGGCTTTCCCGCCAGTCGGTTGCAAGCAGCTCGGAGCCGTCCACTGGCCGCGGTGGCGGACTCGCGTTTGCGCGCGGCACTCGCTCGAGTTTGTGGAAAAGGGCCGCATTACCGTCGATTTCTTCGGCGCTAGCTCCAAACTAGCTCGGCGCTATTCGTGGCGGCGGCCAAGCGTACGCTCGCTCTCCTGTTCTAAGTTCACTGGCGGCAGACACTCCGCGTTCAGTGCCGTGTTTGGTCTCACGTTCGCTTGCACGAGCTGAACGAAGTCGCTCGCTTAGGACTCGCCAACTTGTTAGCGGCACGGTGGTTCGCGGAGTTGTGACTGCGGCCGCCGCTCCTAAGCTGTTGCGCTACGGGGATCGAAATGAGTTTTGATGATGTGTGACATCACGGTGAAATTATTAGCATGGCATTTCTCACAAATGTTTTCATTTCATCTAGCACGTATTTCTCATATGCATTTGTATTCATCCTCCGTCACGTGTGGCTCACTATTTTACATACTGACTGTGCAGCCGTGAGCACAAAACATGCCGAAGACTGTGCGCTGGCATCTGCGATGCCCGTCAACCATCTCTTTCGTCAGAGCAGCTTCAGAAGGACTGTGCGAGATGTGAAAGTTAAGTTATTTCTGTGTCATATATTAACGCTTGTTTTTATATTAACGTGCACGTACTTGTCATATGCGTGCATCTTCGTCTTCTGTGACGCGTGCCTAACTATTTTTACTATATCATTCTACGTGCATCCGTGGGAACATAACAGGCAGGAGGCTGCGTGCGCTGGCGTCTGCAATTCCTGTCATCTATCGCTTCCGTCGGAGGAGCTCCCCACAGAGTGAACAAGATTTGACAACGAGACTAGACTTGTACACTTCAGCATGAATTCACTTAAAAGAATGGGGAAACTTCAAGCGTATGTAGAAAAATAAAAGATTTCGATGTCTCACTTTTGTCTTTCGCTGTTTCCGTGACTGGGAAAACAGTTACACGTAGGTGGCTAACTACTTTTTTGCGTGTTCTTTTCTGCGAAATTTGTTGCTCACTGCACAGAAAAACAGGCGAAAAAGTATTAGGCCTGGCGGAAAATAAACAAAAACGATGTTTAAACTGGGGACAAAAAGTTCATCTGATTAGAGTACTTCAGTAGATCAACCGTTTGTCCGGCAAGGTGCAACTGTGAGGACAAACGGTTGCCCGATAAGGTGTAAATGTGGGGATTAACAGTTGCTGTATAAGATGCAAATGTGAGGACTATATGCTAGTCCTAAGGGGTGAACTGTGGGACTAACGGTTACTCACTAAGGTGTAAATGTGTGGATTAAATGTTAGTCCCTTGAGGGGACTAACTGTCAGACCCGGTTCCGTCAGTTCTTAAAGGGATTAATGGTTGTGGCAGTCCCAATAGTCCCCAAAAGGACAAACCACACACCCTTTTAACACCCTTTGCCTTAGAGTGTAAGTTCTAAAAGGGAAGTATCCCTCCTGATCAATGAAAAGATTAGAAGAAAGGGTGTTCAGTTGCTGGCAGAAGTACATAAAAAGGACAGAAAGGCAGCTGCGAAATTTTGGAACCATCTAAACTCCCTAAGAAATGAAACAAGCCTAGAGCAGAGGTTTATACAGCTCAAGGAGCTAGGCTAGATGCAGGACGAAGCTATTGAATATATAAGAACCAGGGTGACCAAAAAATTTCAACAAAGAAGTGCCTTATGCTCCACAATAGAAAAGGATGGATCAAGTGGCGCAATGGCTCCATTTTCACAACGAGAGTGAGAAAGGGCTGAGAAGAGGGTTCCAAGTAGTACATCAAGAGGCCCAGATAGCATTCCAATTATGCTGGTAAAGACATTGGGTCCGAAGTCTAAACATACCTTGAGAGAGGCAGAAAGCAGAACAATAATCGATGGTGAAGTCCCCGATGGATGAAAGCTTAGCAGGATGATCATAATCTATAAAGAAAAGGGAGACAAAGCTAACATTAGCAACACCGTTTTATAACAGTGACTTCAATGGTCTACAGGCTGGCGACGCAGATTATAAAGGAAAGACGGCAGGCATCGATAAAGGATTAGGGGGTGCTAGGGGAACTGCAGGATGGGTTTCGGAAACACAGGAGGTTGGAAGACAATCTGTTCTCACAGACGCAGTGCATCGAAATAGCAGAAAAGGAAGTCAGGCCCCTGCAGCTAGCATTTTTGGATATCAAGAGAGCGTACGATAGCGTGGTTCAAGAGGCCTTGGGAGGAATACTGGACACACTAGGTGTGGAAGATGGAGTCATGGATCTTTTAAAGGAAATCTATAAAAGTAGCAAGGTAGTTATAAAGTGGGAATAACATGTATACAAGACCACAGAAGTAAAACGGGAACTTAGACAGGGGTGTCCTCTGTCACCCTTGTTATTCATGACGTACCTCCAAGGATTATAGGCCAAATTAGAGGGAAGTGGACTTGGCTTCAACCTCTCTTTCGTCAAACAAGGAAAACTCATTGATCAGGCACTACCAGCAATAATGTACGCAGATGATATAGTGCTAATGGCCGACAACAAGGAAGACTTGCAGAAATTGGTGGACATATGCGGTAATGAGGGAGATAGGTTAGATTTCAGATTCAGTGAGGAAAGTCACCAGTCTTGATTTTTAAATATAATGAAGGTTGTGAGCTTAGGATACAAGAAGTAATGCTAGCGATAACAGATAAATACAGATATCTAGGCGTATGGATAATCAATGGGACCGAGTACCTAAGGGAACACAAAATATATGTGACGACTAAAAGTAACAGGAATGCAGAAGTGATGAAAAATAGGGCACTATGGAATTACAATAGGTATGATGTTGTGAGAGGCATATGGCAAGGGGTCATGGTTCCTTGGCTGGCGCTCGGCAATGCGTTCTTGTGCATGGGATCAGAAGTTCAAGCAAGATTATAAATTAAGCAACGTTGAATAGGTAGGCTTGCTTTAGGAGCTCACGGGAATACATCAAATCAGAGAGTACAAGGTGATATGGGATAGACATCATTTGAGGGCAGGGAAGCTAGCAGCAAGATAAAATTTGAGAAGCGATTGAGAGAAATGGGGGAGGAGCGTTGGGCTCGGAAGGTTTTTAGCTATTTGTACATGATGAATGTCTATACAATATGAAGGAAGAAGTCCACACTAGAGATCCACACTGATGAATGTCTATACTTAAAAAACAGCAGGTGGCCAAACCATAACGAACTATCGGTTAAGAAGAAAGCGAAGGAAACGGAGACTAACATGTGGAGAATTGGCATGATCAAGAAGTCCACACTAGAGATCTATCGAACTCTTAAGCAGGAAATTGCCAAGCAAAGGATCTATGATAATACTCGGGGTAGTTCTCTACTGTTTGAGGCCAGGACGGGAGTATTGTGAACCAAGACATATCGGGCCAAATACGAAGGGGTAGACACGGTATGCAGTGCATGTGGAGAGGAGGAGGAAACTGCCGAACACCTGATGATGTTCTGTAAAGGGCTTCACCCTATAATTCAGGATGATGGCGCAGAGTTTTTCAAAGCAATGGGGTTTAGGGACAGCGAGGGCAAAATAGACTTCAAGCGGGTAGACTTAACTAGAAGGAGGTTATCTGATTGGTGGCTAATGTCAAGGCACGAGTGAAAATTAAACCCTTCACTGCGAAGTACGAATCCTCAGCTTCATTATTTAAAGGGAAAAAAACGATAAACCTAGTGGTTAGTTCACTAGGTATTACGGCTAGGTGGTGTTATCCACCGTCCGATCTAAAAGCTACAGCCACATCCATTCGTCCATTCATCCATGATCGGTCGAGAGTGCTCGCCAGCCGCTAGCGTGGCACTTTTCGTCACTTGCTCGTGTGCTCGCAAGTCGCAATGTCGGCGCTTTGCCTATTTGGGCTTGTTCGGGATCAATACGTGTCAATATGACCATGCCACAGTGATGGATAAACATAAAACACACTGCTTGGAACCTGGATGCAATGCGGGATATGTTTTGGCTCGCAACAAGGAAAGAAAGCGTCTCTCTTCTCTGCTCCCGCCAACGATGAACGGTGCAAGGCCGAGCGAATCGGCGTGTGATTCCTCGCGCTGACAAACCACTGGAAAAGAACTACGTTGTGTGTGAAGCTCATTTCGACGAAAGATTCATTGTCCGTAGCTACAAGCATGTTATCAACGGGTTTTTAGCAACTTGGGAAACATCTGTACCTAAGAAGAGTGGGTTTCTGAGTCAATCAACTACCGAGGGACTCCGCGTCACTCTAACTAGCACGCTTACCATCTGGTACTAGGTCACAAAACCTTGGGCTATAAATACACGTCTCACCTCTGCCAAGACGCCCTAAAAGCTTTTTGGAATTCTGAAGCGAATGTCTAGATCGAATGATCGCCTTTCACCGATACAATTTTCGATATCTGTGAATTGCCTCAGTTTTTACAGTTTGGCACAGTCACCCTCCAGTGGAAACATACCTTCTGGAGTTCTGAGCTGCCTTCTATGTCTGAGCATCCACAATACTTTAATAAAATTGCAGAATAAGCTTGAAGAGCTGCTATATATGTGGGTCGCCTCAATAAGGTTCATGAAATGACTGATGCTTTGGAAGCCCTCCCTGACCACACTGATCTCATTAGACACAAAAGTGACTCCCAGGTCACTTATTACGTCAGTGGCTATGTGGCCCGGAATATTGTAAAGAAGACGAAGTGCAACTCATGTAGCAGGTTGTTGCTTCACTCTGAGAATTCCAGCTTGTTTCCAACAGAACCATGCCTTCTGTACCCGCCGGAGTCCTTAACAGACCTGCTCAAAGCTGTGGAAGATGCATTCACCTTTTGCTTTAGCTTCAACAAGTTGAAAAGTGACAGCATAACAGACGTTATTTCTTGCTTAGCATGCTGTCTGTAGAGGCTAAATCTAATCGGCTTTGAACACTGAACACCAGAAACACCAAGTGACAAATCTGATATCTAGATTTTTCGCGCTGACCAGAATGCAATTTGTTGTTGCTAGAAATAATGCGTCCAATCAAAAAAGAGAAAAAATGAAGTTCTTGAGGTTGAGACGTATGACTTAACTGCCATATAGTTATCACCGTGATCAAGGCTTTATTTTATGTTATTGTGCATTCTTCACCCAGTGTTGTTTCTTATGATTTTCCTATTGTATTGTTCACATTGTTACGAATTTCCCATTAACTGTGATGTCATTGTCTGGCTGTGTTTGTGGTTTGTGGCTGTGTGTATGCTTGCCAATCAAATCTCAATGTCATGTCTGCATGTATGCCCTTTGTATCATCGTAAATATACTGTTCTTTTTAGTAGCCCCATTCACTTGCTTTATAGCTGAGTTTCGTATACCTTGCTGTTCTCTCCAACCTTAATGCATATGCTGTGTTCATTTTTCATGTTGTTTTTCGCTTTCGTGAAAATAAATGTCTTAATTGCTTGTAAAAGTAGACATTGATTGCGCAAGTCATAAAATTAATGGTTGCCGATACATTTACCTGCATTGGAAGGTCACGGAGAACACTGTGACAACAAAGTGAAAACTGCACGGTTTTTGTTTGGTGCCAAACTCATGGCAAGTCACTTGATTCTCTATCTTCTAAGCTTCGTAGCTGTGTACTATGAAGTGAATTGAAAACACTAGTTTTCATTGTCAATGCGCGCTTTGCAGCGCGCCACCAGAATCGTGACAGGTAGACTTTGCTATAATCCGCAGGGTAGCGTGAAATATTTCGAACAAAAAACGACTGATATGCGCGCGGGCGTGAGGAGAGGCATCTCGAAAGCGACTGCAGCGCTTCCGCATCCGGATGAATTGTCGCTCGCTTCTCGGCGCGCCGATGCTGACACCTCGGTTTCTAGCCACCATAGCCAGGTGTGGAACACTTGTTTATACGCAACTTTCGATCGCGCAGCTGTATGAGGCTTGAGTAGTGCCGTACAGGCTCTTTCAATTTTATTCGTGTTTCTCAACCATGAACGACTCGCTTCTGCATTTATGCACGATCGTGTAAATCACATAGAGTAACACTTGCATGGCTTAACCAACAGAGAAAATCCGGCTTCATCGTGGCTTAACAACGACTGACGTCAGGGCCTCTCCTATCTTTCCTTTCTCCATGCACCCAACTCTGAAAAATGGGTAACCAAAACCATAACTTGAGTGTACTAGAAGTGTTGAGTGGCATGACCGCGCCTCGCCGCTAGAGGTGTGCGCCGACTGGTCGGCGCGCCGCCGCAGAGAGTTTTCACCGTGCCGCTGCTGTCGCCGCCGATGTTTTCCATCGGCACAATCGGCTCGCCATTTGTGCGCCAGTACTGACTTTTCACAGATTTGTCTTCTTTTTCATCTTTATTTATACCTTGGTTTCACATTTTATGTAGCCAGTAAAAACCAGGCTTCTTAGTTATTTTCATCCCGCTTCAAAGACCGAGAGTACCACTATGAACAGCGGCACAAGTTCGGCGACCGCTGCATGAAATGACATATTGAACAAATTGACAAAATATAAATGTAACAGTTACAGTAAAGCATAGACACTGTTGAGGAAAGGACGAGCCGCCGTGCCCATGGCGAAGCCTACCCATCGACCTCTTCTTTATTCTCACAGTGATCTAATTCCCCGATGACGATAATGTCGCTCCTCGTCTTCTACACAATTTGTAACATCCTCCACGCCTCCCAGAGTGGCCTCATGATTAACAATATTGCAGTTGCTGTAAACACTAAACACACAATGTTCTTCACTTATAGTTTGAGGTCCAAGTCAATTCACGTGGAACAATCCGGGTTTGCTCTTGCACCTGGTTTTCCAACGGTGCTTCCGACGCTTGTTCCATATACGTGCCTTCGAACGCGTCACCTTCCGTGAACTCGCGCTCTCGATGATCAGGTTTTGTTGGCAGAAACATGGTTTCTTCTGCGAGCTTCTGGTGTAGCTTGTTTTGAGAAGTTTTGCCTTTGAATTTCTTGCCTTGGCTGTGTTCACCTTGGAAGCATCATCATTCTTCCTCCATCCCGCACGTGATTGCTTCATTCACCGTTTTGGCCCTGTCTCTATATACTTGATCAGTAGTGAGGTAGCATGTACGGTTCACATTCTTCTCCCCCTTGATGTTTGTAGCTTACTCGTAGAGCCCTTAAGACTAATACATGCAGCAGGCTCCTCTACCTTCGCAGTTTTTCTCTTGCTTCTTTCCGCTTGAATGCGTCTTGATTTGCTTCTGTCAGACATTTCTACGCGTGGCTGTGAGGACTGTGCAACATCTGAATCTGTTGGCCTTGGCTTGCACACATTCTTGATATCCCTTGAATGCCCGTTTCGATCTTTAAAGGCTTCCCGCTTTTCACTAATATAAGTTTTCCCTCCATCATATGCACTCTAGTTGTAACTGTCATGTCCTTTGCTTCATTCATAGTGTACGCTGACGGGAGTTCTAACGGCGTGGGCCAGTTCTTTGAAAGTAGCGGTTCTTGTGTACGTGCTTGGATGCTCGTCACGGTAGTGAAATCGGTGACTTTCCGGCTTCCAGCACATTCAGCGATTCTTCGCGAGTCTGGCTTCTATAGAACAAGATTACTACTGAAGAAGCAAAGGCTAGATGGCGGCGCCACTGACGAAAAGTGCACGTTAGCTTGTACTTCTGTCGAAATCCATTGCCCCATGGCCTCCAAGCGAGCTTGTCGAGCATTTAATACGTCCGCGATCTTATATTCCACTCTGACCTTGGCTAGAATGATATGGTGTTCATAAAGCTCTGCTTCGCCCGTTTCAGTTTCCAAGCGATCGATATGAACTGCGTCTACTACTTCCTTGTTGATTTCTTTAAGAAGCTTGTAATGTTCAATCAAAATTCGATGAATATATCGTAACTCACTTACTGATGGACGCTCCGAGTGTATTAGGCATTCAATGTTGGCAATGACTTCTGTGACGGCTTTGCGTACGACATTCCGTCTTCCGAACAGGGCTTCCATTATCCAGTCCAGTGTCGAAAACGTGAGAGATCACTGGCCGGTCACGTCACTAGGTGAAGTCGCAGTCAACGTGATGTCCGTCACAAACGCTTCGCAGCACGAAGTCTCAAGCAATGTCGAGGTGTCATGCTTCTTGATCTGGTTCTCGGGAATGGCTTGGCTTCGCACATCAACTTCAACCAACGGCGGCTTCACAAAACTCCTCGAGGCTGTGACTGTGGTCGAAATTCGTGAAGGCCGCTCCCTCTCGCCTCTGAAGGTCCTTCCTCCTGGGTTTCACGGCACCAAAATGTTGAGGAAAGGACGAGCCGCCATTCCCATGGCGAAGCCGACCCGTCGACCTCTTCTTTATTCTCACAGTGATCTAATTCCCCGATGGCGATAATGTCGCTCCTCGTCTTCTACACAATTTTTAACACTCTACCATCTTGGGCTTAAAAGCAATTTTCACTGGTTCTCTATGTCGTAATTAGCAATGATTATGGTCATACGACGTTGATTGTACTGGCCCAGCGTTTTGAAGCGTGTAAGGTCACCATAGCACTATTCGAATATTGATATGGATGCAAAACGGCATCATTATCAGTCCAAGATGGCAGCCTATATTCGTGCTCGAAACAGGGCGTATATACAGAAGTAATGAAGTGGTAGCAGTGCAGTACAAATGCAGCGCGTTAGATGAAGAACTACACAAAGCTCCAAATGATGAAATCGAGAGGAAGAAGTTTAATGAAGATTAAAAGCGTCGAGACATAATACATGCTCGAACCTACTCAGGGTATATCATCACCAGTGTGCGGTGTTAAAGTTGATAATTTTCGAGGATGACCACTTACATGCAGCGTCTGAACATGCTGCAGAAAATATTCACCATCTGTTTTATTCTTTAACTTATCTGTTTTTACTGGCCTATTAAGACATCGGATATCCGGGATGAAGATGCCAAGACAGTAAGATGGCAAGAGAGAGAAAGGAAGGCTGGGGATTAACCATATCTTGGCGTCCGGTTTGCTGCCCAGCCCTGGGGGTGGGGAAATAGGGGCAAGAAAGGGGGTGTAGAGAGACAGAAAAGAAAATGCATGTGCACTCAGGAGTGGGATGGCAAACTTAACAGAGGATTTATTACATTCTGTACAGACAGGGCGAGAGATCTCGTGCGAATGAGCTGGGTGGCTCATTATAAAGTGTGCGTTTTGACTAAATCAGGTAATGGGTCCAGAATGCACTGTTGAATCACGGGACACACACCATTTCTGACGGTGCCGCTCACACTCGCTCAAGTCAAGGTCTTTGATTGGGGCGTGGCCACCACACTGCACCTGTGACACCAAGAAACCATTGTGGTCGTCTCGTCAAATGTCTTGTGGTGTCGGAATATCACCTCACTTACCGACTAAGATGGACAATGCACGGCGGACAGCAGGCTGGCAGCCCTTCGGTGACTTGTTTGGTGAACAAAGAACGCGACTCTCCCACGTCGGCACAGGCGCCGTGCGTAACAACGGCTATCCATTGGTGAGAAGCGGCGTAATAAGCTTGTCTGAGGCCACCAGTTTTAAAAAGAACAAAAAAGAATTTTAAAAACTTGCCAGTAGAAAGTTCACAAAAGATGGTTGGATTCTTCATTAATGCGGAGACAGACATTTGAGCGACATGTCATATATGACATACTCCAGCAAACAGGTTTTCATCACGTAACTTGAACCGACTGGCACTGGTAGAGGTGAAGAATGATTGTCGCTGACAGATGTACCTCTGTTGCGAAGGTAATGTTCAGAATCAACCAAACAAATCTTACCATTATATTCAGGTCTTGATAAAAAAGTAAGTCAAGTTAGAAAGCTCCTCAGGTGGCCAAGTAATAAATTACTTCACCATATTTTATGGAGAAGTAATTTGCAAATGAATAATGCAACCGCTGTTTAATTAGCATTCAATGACGTGACCGCAATCAACGGTGTGTCTTCGCTATAAAAACTGGATCGTTATATGCGGACACAAGCGGGCGAATTCGAATTCAGCGGAGAACGAATATATCACGTAATAAAAGTGATGTAATGTTGCACATTTTCGCTCGTACAACTTTGTGCCCTTTTGCTTGCTCCTGATGTATTCGAAGGAGCTAGCCAAGTCTCAGGTAAAAGTCGAGCAGAGTAACCGGGGCTGATAAGAGCAACGTTTTTATGCACTATTTACACACTAAAGGTAGCATCGTGGAAGCTCGATGGGAGCTTCTGAGAGCTGGTTCAGAGCGTCTCGGTGCTCTTGTTTTAAGCCCTGGTCTTCCTAAAATTCTCTGCAGGAGAAAACAATCGACAGTTTGCAATAATCTGCAAGGCAGCTTTCCTATAAGGTAAGTTTTACAACCAAAAACTCTCGTTCACAGACTGCTTTTCTCGCTCATTTTGTTTTTGCCATTCCCCTTTTTGAGATCTTATTGTGCTCGCGTGCCTTCGCTGGAATTTGGAGAGGTGACATTTTGTTGTACTCGCGTGCATTCGCTGGAATTCGAAAAGGCAAAGGCACAATGAAGGAGAAAAGCAGTTTGTGAACGAAAGTTCTTGGTTGAAAAATAAACCGTACAGAAAAGCCACCTTGCAGATCACTGTAAACGAACAGACTGCATGTTCATTCAGTTCAGGGCAGTCCAAAGAAATTGTCTTCTTCATCTCCGTCCCCTGAAGCGGGGGGGGGGAGTAGTGGTTAGAAGAAGGCGCCTGATTTCTGCAGCCCGCCAGGGAGCACAGCGCAGCGAATAAGGATTTTAAAAACTAGCGAGGGAGAAAGAGAGACAAAGTCGAACACTGCCTTCTTTTCTACCCAGAAAAGAAAGAAGGTGCACTTTCAGTTCGTCACAAGGCGAGAGAGAAACACAACGTGGACCGTCCCACGAGGGACGACTGACGTGGAGGCGACTGACGTGGACCGTCCCACGACCAAGGCGGCGCTTGACCGTGGACGGCTCGAGCGGTTCAATCACATAGGTGACAGAAGAAGGGTGCTGTATGACGTGGTAAGGGCCCGTATACTTCGGTGCAAACTTGGGAGTCAGTCCAGGAGAGTGGAAAGGCAGTCGGGGCCACACGAGAGAACCGACGGGGGAGGTATTCTGAACAAGATCATGGTCGTGGCGATCTTTTTGGAGGGCTTGGTTATCGGCTGTGAAGGACCGTGCAAGCTGACGACACTCTTCGGCATGTTCGGCCATTTCAGAAACTGGGCTGAACTCGGAGGCACAGGATTGTATGGCAGAATTGTGTCGAGTGTGTTGCATGGGTCACGACCATATAAAAGAAAAAATGGAGAAAATCCTGTTGTTGATTGAATCGCCGTATTGTAGGCGTACGTCACTAAAGGAAGAACAACGTCCCAGTTGGAGTTGTCGCAATCAATATGCATAGCGAGCATGTCTCCAAGGGTTCTGTTGAAACGTTCCGTTAGGCCGTTCGTCTGAGGGTGGTAGGCTGTTAATGTGCGGTTTACCGTACGGCATGAATGTAGGAGCTGCTGCAGAGCTTCGGACAAAAATACACAACCTCTGTCACACTGGAGCTCCCGTGGTGCACCATGACGAAGAACAAACCGGTGCAAGATGAAGGTTGCAACGTCAAGAGCGCCAGCCGAAGGTAGCGCTGCCGTTTCAACGTACCTTGTCAGATGGTCGGCAGCCACAATCACCCATCGATTACCACCAACAGAGCACGGTAGCGAGTCGTATAGGTCAATCCCAACACGGTCAAATGGGCGTGCAGGACATGGCAAAGGCTTCAGTTGACCGGGTGAATGAGGGAATGCCTTGCGCTGCTGACACTGTGAACATGAGCTAATCTGTTTGCGTACAAACGTGTACATGCCCCGCCAGTAGTAACGTTGGCGGATCCGCTCATACGTCTTTAGCGCACCGGCGTGTGCGTGTAGCGGTTCAGCATGAAAATATTTGCAGATATCAGACCACATATGGCTGGGTATGACTAGCAGCCATTTACGACCCGCCACTTGATAGTTGCGACGGTATAACAGGTCAACCCGTATGGCGAAATGCGTTGCTTGGCGGCAAAGAGCACGCGGGTAACCGGAAGTCGATGCGTCAGAAAGCATGTTCAAGAGCGAGGCACTCCAAGGGTCCTTCCGCTGTTCGGATGGCATGTCTGTGACGCTGACGGCAGAGAGGGGAAGGTCCAGGGCTGATATATCCGTATTATCAGATTTCACGGGTGATCGTGAAAGCGCATCTGCGTCAGAGTGCTTTCGCCCTGATCGGTAGACGACGCGTATGTCGAATTCCTGGAGGCGTAGTGCCCAACGTCTGAGGAGGCCGGAAGGATCTTTCAGTGAAGCCAACCAACAGAGTGCGTGATGGTCAGTTACCACATCAAAAGTTTGGCCGTACAAATAGGCGCGAAACTTGTTTAACGCCCCCACAATCGCGAGGCACTCTTTTTCTGTAACAAAATAGTTGGCTTCTGCCTTAGTGAGGGCGCGGCTGGCTTAGGCGACCACATACTCCGTAAAACCTGGTTTGCGTTGCGTGAGTACTGCACCAAGGCCGACGCCACTTGCATCCGTGTGTACTTCGGTTGGCGCAGTAGGGTCGTAATGGCGCAGTACGGGTGGTGAGGTAAGGAGTTGGCGCAGTGTTGCGAAGGATTCGTCACAGGCTGCTGTTCAATTCGAAAGATCTGCAGGGCAGCAAGGAGTTTGGTGAGTGGAGCGATGATGGAGGCAAAGTTCCGGACAAACCGACGAAAATAGGAGTACAGGCCCACAAAGCTCCGTAGTTCTTTAACTGTAGTCAGCTTAAGAAATTCGGCAACAGCACGAAGCTTGTCAGGGTCGGGAAGGATGCCGGCTTTCGAGACGACATGACCAAGTATGGTGAGTTGTTTAGCCCCGAAGTGACACTTCTTCAGGTTAAGCTGAAGCCTGGCGTTTAGAAGGTACTGTGGAATCTTACGCAGACGAGTGCGATGCGAAGTGAAATCGGGTGAAAAAACCACGTCATCAAGATAGCACAAGCATATATTCCATTTGAGACAGCGTAAAATGCTGTCCATCATTCGCTCGAATGTGGCAGGCGCATTGCAGAGTCCGAATAACATTACGGTAAATTCATAGAGGCCATCCGGTGTGACAAACGCCGTTTATGGACGATCAGACTCAGCCATTGGGACCTGCCAATAACCCGAGCGAAGGTAAAGCGAGGAAAATAATTCTGCACCTTGGAGACAATCGAGAGCGTTGTCTATGCGGCGAAGAGGGTAAACATCTTTCCTCGTAATGTTGTTTAGGCGCCTGTAGTCTACGCAGAACCGGATTGAACCATCCTTTTTTTTGACGAGTACAACTAGGGAAGACCAAGGACTGCAAGAAGGCTTGATGACTCCACGCTGTAGCATGTCGTCTACTTGTTCTGCAATTACCCCACGCTCCGCCGTTGACACACGATGAGGGCGCTGGCGCAAAGTAGTACTCTTTCCTGTGTCAATTGTGTGCACAACGGTGTTCGTTCTTCCTAGCACCGCTTGGGGAAAGTCAAACGAACGCTTGAATTCGTGCAACAGGGTAACAAGCTGCTCTCGTTGAGCCGGGGCGAGATGGCTGTCGATAGAACGGTGAAATGCATCGGTAGACACGTTGTTCGAGGCAAAGTGAGGAACCAACGTGTTTAGCTCCATATTCGGCTTGGTGTCGAAGAAATGGGCAGGCACGATAGTACCTTCATCGATAAGCTGAATGTGGCCGAGCGTCTCGTTGCGGCGCAAACTGAGGGGGCACGAGTTGGGATTGGAAATAAATATCTCGGTAGTGTCTTGACAAAGCTCAAGAACGGCGAATGGCAGTGATGTGGCGGCTACCGAAGATGTCAGATGGCGTGAATAGGACGGTAGCGTTAGAAAGTGAAGCACAGCAGGCTGGGACAAACTGGGCGCTGAAAGGAGGAAGCTCTATGTCCGTCGCGACGACAAGGTTAGCCACACTAGATACGGCCGCATCAACAGAAGGCGCATCACGAAACGGTAACAGCTCCACTTCGGCCCGAGCGCAGTCCACGACGGCGTGATGACGTGATAAGAAATCCCATCCTAGGATGACATCGTGGGAACATGAAGCCAACACGTGAAATTCAATGGTGTACAACACGTCTCGAATAACCACTTTTGCTGTACATGCCGCGACGAGCTCAATTTGTTGGGCGCTCGCAGTGCTAAGAGAAACCACGGGAAAAAGCATCGTCACTTTACGAAGAGAGCGGCAGAGTCTTTGACTAATCACAGATATCGCGGCACTGGTATCGATGAGTGCGAGTGTTCGTACACCTTCGACGATTACATCGATAAGATTGGCGGGAGACAGGCGAGGACTTAAACGATTAGACGATGACGCAGCTTGTGCCTCCGGAGCTGCGGCAGTTAGTTTTCCGTCTCAATGGAGGTGGTTCGTCAACGCATAGGCGATACAGAACGACGACTTGTTGAAGGTGAAGGCGAGTGGGAAGTAGAACGTCTAGAAGCAAATGTTCGGGCGCCGGAAGCAGTTTGCGCATCGCGTTCGTGAACTTCAGGTGGTACGTGAGGCGCGTGGTATGGAAGCCGAAACGAATAGTCAGGATATCATGGTGCGTTAACTGTGAAGCGCCGACGACATACACATGCAACGTGACCTGGAATTCCGCAAAGTAACATATGGGCCGGTTGTCAGCAGTGCGCCAAGGATTTCCGGCGTGCTGCTGTGTAGCTGGAAACGGCGTGGTGGACGGTCACACAGGTTGTGGCATATAAATTGGCAGACGAGATGGAGGCATTGCCGCGACGGCCGCATAAGTCAGTGGCGCGGCAACAGGCGTCGGTGGAGAGGCAGGCGTAGGTAATGGCAACGCCTCGGAGACCTGCTCCTGAATAGCCTGTCTGATTGTCGGCGTTAGGCGGTTCGTTGGTGCTTCGGTGGTCGGCAGATACGAGAGTCACGAAAGCTGTCGTGCGACCTCTTCGCGTACATATTCTTTTATCTGCTCCAGCAGAGAGCTGTCACCACCGACGGCCAGGGCAGCGAGAGAGTCGTCTGCTGTCGTCGACCTCCGAACTGCTGCACGTTGTTTCCGAATCTCTTCCAAGCTCTGGCACAAGGTCACAAGTTCAGATACGGTACTTGGGCCCTTTGCCAGCAACATCTGAAAGGCATCATCGTCTACGCCTTTCAAGATATGCCTGATATTGTCATGCTCAGTCATCGCAGGGTTAAAGCGTAGGCATAAATCGATTACATCTTCAATATAGCTTGTGAAGTTTTCGCCTTGCCTTTGTGCACGTCCACGTAGGTGCTGCTCAGCACGCAGCTTGCGCACTGCGGGGCGATCGAACACAGCTGCGAGGTTGGTCTTGAAACCGGCCCAAGTGATAAATTCAGTATGGTGGTTTGTGAACCACAGGCTAGCGACGTCTTTGAGATAAAATGGGACATACAATTTCGAGGGGTCGTCCCACTTGTTGGCGGCGCTCACCTTTTCAAACAGCTGCAACCAGTCCTCCACATCTTGGTACTCGGTGCCGCTGAACAAGGGGGGATCTCGTTGGCACAGGGTGGTAGACACGATGAGCAGTGGAGATTGGGCCGTGCTTTGCTGGGTGGTGCCTTGCTCGGTCGTCTGATCAGGCATTGCTGATGCAGTGGGCAGCTTCCAGCTCCGAAGTTCCAGGTTTGCGTACCCAGCACCTCCACCACTTTGCAAGGGGGTTTAATAGCGACGCCAGGTAATAGGCAGACAGCCGGTAGGGAAACAAATGCTCGGGCACTCCAGCGTCTACAGCTCGTGCACCCGCTCGCGCTTCGCACTCAGCGATGGTCCCACTAGTCATTGCCTTGCGAATTCCCCACTACAATATATATTGCCACTAGTACAAGTTCTACAAGTATTATTTACACAGATGCTGGCATGCTTGTATGTGCCGCTCCTCAGAAGAGGACAAAGATGCGCGTGCAGAGAAAAACAATAGTCATACAGCCGTTGTTCGAATCAGTTTGACGTCCTTGTGTGCCATTATCTACAGCTTACAGTTACGTTGTAACGTGACACTGGTGGAGGTCCCGGGGTAATAGTCTATGCACTGTTCCCACGAGGAAGATCTCGGTCCCAACATCAACGCCTTACTAGAAACAGCCAACCTTCGACGCAGTCGGCGGCAACTAGGCCTACCACCCCAATTCAGCCCTCTTCCGGAACGCTCCAGAACCGTGGCATATGCGACAACTGCAAGCCAGACTGAACCGACCACGACTCCGCCAGCACCATGGCTACCAGCCTCTCGAACGCCAAAGCCCTTCCATGGGGAGCCCTACAAAGACGTTGAAGACTGGCTGGACCAATACGATCGAGTCGCCGTCGCCAACGAGTGGGACGAGCACCGGAAACTGCGGTATGTCTATTTTTACCTAGAGGATTCGGCACGTATTTGGTTCGAGAATCACGAGGCCGCCCTGACAACCTGGCCGGTGTTTTGCACTCAGTTGCGGAACACGTATGGTAGCGCCGACCGGAAAGAACAAGCCGAACGTCTCCTCAATTCTCGCAATCAAAGACCCAATGAAAGTGTGGCCATGTTCGTTGAGGAAATGTCTCGTCTGTTCCGTCGAGCGGATTCTGCAATGACGGAAGACAAGAAGGTACGCATTCTGATGTGGGGTGTCAAAGAGCAGCTGTTTGCCGGACTTGTGCGAAACCCACCAGCTACCGTGGCGGAATTCCTCCGTGAAGCTACGACCATGGAGCGAATGCTAAGACAGCGGTCTTCGCAGTATTAACGGTCCGACAACCTTGCATGTCTGTCAGCACCCTTGGTAACACCCGATGTCACGAGCGTGAGAGACCTTGCTGAGCTAGTCCGTAGCATTGTACGTGACGAGCTGCAAAAGCTTCACGCAGTGCCTTCACAGCCTCAAGTGGCTGCTCTGACAGACGTTGTCCGTGAAGAGGTGCGGCAGCTGGTACGACCATTAGCGCCACCTTCAACCGAAGCTCCTCTGCTAACGTATGCGGAAGCTGTACGTACTCCTGCACTGGCAGCCAGCTATTTCCCCCGACCGACTAGCCTGCAGACACCACAGCATTTCTCGGGCGGGCCACGCTATGAAAACCAATGACCGACTTGCCTGCAGATGCCGCAGTACTTCTCGGGCCCACCACACTATGAGAATCCGCGGCCTAATTTGCGGAAATCTAGCGTGTGGCGCGCTTCCGACAATCGGCCACTATGCTACCACTGTGGTGAGCCAAGTCACTTGTACCGGGAGTGCTCGTACAGACAGATGGGCCTACCTGGATTTCGGCCAGACGCTCGTCGGCCCAGGGACGGTGAACGACCCCGCGCCATCGCAGAATACTTGGCAAGTCTACCGTCTCCGAATCTTCAGCGACGCCAATCACGCTCTCCGTCTCCTCGACGCTCTACGGCCGCGAATCAATACTCCACTTTCGCCGATGCTGTTGCGGGACGATCCGCTAGGTCCCCAAATCCACGCCGGGGAAACTAGAATCAGCGGCCTCCGGGGGAGGGACCGCTGTTAAGCTATCATCAAAACAGCCTCCTCCGACCCATCCACCGACCTTCGACGATTCCTTCCAGCCGACACCTCGCATCGCTGACGAACCCGCTTCTGCTGACATTGCCGTTCGTGTCGACAACCATCCAGTGACTGCTCTGGTCGACACCGGCGCCAACTACTCAGTTATCAGCGCTGAACTTGTGGCTGAACTCAGGAAAGTCACGACTCCTTGGGGGCATGGACCAAACCTTCGGACAGCCGGTGGTCATCTCTTGACACCACTCGGGAGATGCACCGCAAGGCTGCAAATCTGTGAGTCGACGTTCATTGTTTCTTTCGTTGTGCTTCCCGAATGCTGCCGGAAATTTATCCTTGGCATGGATTTCCTTCGTGAGCACGGCGCTGTTATAAATCTTCGAGACTGCCTCGTAACGTTTGCTGACGACTATGGCCTGAAGCCTAGAGATACCAATCCGCAGAAGACTGCGCTTCGCATTGTCGACGACACCGTCACACTTCCGCCACGCACCAGTATGTTCGTTACAGTACAGGGCGACATAGACCATGACAGTAGTGGTATCGCTGAAGCCAACCTTTCGGTGCTCTTGTCTCAGCAAATCTGCGTTGCCCGCGGAATAATTCAAATTAAACGTGGGATGACTGAGTTGTTGGTAACCAATTTTAGTGGAGCATACCAACATTTGGCCAAGCGAACAACTATTGCTCATTTCGAATCCATTGACGATGAAGCGTGTGCGACGATAGCCCCAATTTCTACAGCCGTTGAAAGTGACACCGCGGTAGCCGATGCAGTCGATGTCAATCCGAACCTGTCATATGCACAGAAAGAGCAAATCCGCTGTATCCTCCGCATGTTTAGCGACTGTTTCGCGTCTACATCCAAGATAAAACAAACGCCAACCGTAAAGCACCGCATTGTCACTGACCATGCTGAGCGACCCATACGTCAGCACGCCTACCGAGTATCACAAAAGGAACAAGAGGCTATACGTTCTCAAGTGAAGCAGATGCTCGAAGATGGCGTAATCCAACCCTCGAACAGTCCATGGTCGTCCCCTGTCGTACTAGTAAAAAAGAAGGACGGCACTCTCCTATTTTGCGTCGATTACCGCAAACTCAACAAAGTCACAAAGAAAGACGTTTATCCGCTTCCGCGCATCGACGACTCACTAGACCGCCTCCGACGCGCCAGATACTTCTCCTCTATGGATTTACGCAGTGGCTACTGGCAGATCGAAGTTGATGAACGCGACCGAGAGAAAACAGCATTCATAACGCCTGATGGTTTGTACGAATTCAAGGTGCTGCCCTTCGGTCTGTGTTCTGCCCCTGCGACATTCCAGAGGATGATGGATACAGTACTCTCCGGTCTCAAGTGGGAAGCATGCCTTGTTTACTTAGACAACGTCGTTGTCTTCTCCCAAACGTTTGAGCAGCATTTGCAGCGACTTAGATCTGTGTTTGCTGCAATTCGCACGGCAGGCCTATCACTGAAACCAGAAAAATGTCATTTTGGTTACAACGAATTAAAGTTCCTCGGTCACCTTGTTAGCCCTGATGGTATTCGGCCTGACCCAGACAAAACATTGGATGTCACAGATTTTCCACCACCTACCAACAAACGTGATGTGCGTCGATTTTTACGCCTCTGCGCATACTACAGACGCTTTGTGCAAAATTTCGCAAACATTGCCGAACCCCTCACTCGTCTGACAAAAGACGACGTTCCCTTCGTGTGGGGCCTTGAGCAAACACGCGCTTTCTCCGAGCTCCAGCAGCGTCTCCAGTCTGAGCCCTTACTCGGACACTGCGACGAATATGCCGACACTGAACTACACACAGACGCCAGTAGCATCGGCCTTGGTGCAGTTCTCGTCCAGTGGCAAGGCGGCGTCGAACGCCCTATTGCTTATGCGAGTCGGATTTTATCATCTGCGGAGGCGAATTACACAACAACTGAAAAGGAGTGCCTAGCTGTTGTCTGGGCAATAGCTAAATTCATACCGTACCTGTACGGTCGCCCGTTCAGAGTTGTTACCGATCATCATGCGCTCTGCTGGTTGGCGAACCTTAAAGACCCTTCCGGACGTCTGGCCAGGTGGAGCTTACGCCTTCAGGAGTTCGATTTGACAATCGTGTACAAGTCTGGCCGGAAGCATACTGACGCGGACTGCCTTTCCCGAGCTCCTCTTAAGACAGCGTCAGGTGATCACGATCTCGACGGCCGTTTTCTCTGCGCCGTTAGTGTATCCGACTTGGCTGAACAGCAGAAGAACGATTCCGAGCTTCGACAATTCATCGAATATCTCGAAGGCCGTACGCCGCATCCACCACCAGCATTCGCCCGCTCGTAATCATCGTTCTGCGTCCGCAGAAATATCCTCTATAAAAGAAACTTCGACCCTTACGCGACTGAGTACCTGCTCGTTGTCCCGCCAGCGTTACGAGCCGATGTCTTGTCCGCCTGTCACGATGAGCCTTCCTCAGGCCACTTGGGATTCACACGTACCTTGGCCCGGATTCGCCAACACTACTACTGGCCTAAGCTCAGGCGAGACGTGAAGCATTACGTGAAGACGTGTCACGAGTGCCAGCGCCGTAAAGCTCCACATCAGCGCCCAGCCGGCTTTTTGAAGCCCGTCGCTCCTCCGACACAACCGTTCCAACAAATTGGCATGGATCTACTCGGACCTTTTCCCAAGTCTCGTGACGGCAACCGCTGGATTGTAGTCGCTACTGATTACATGACGCGCTACTGCGAAACGAAGGCATTACAACGTGGCAACGCCATTGAGACTGCCCACTTTTTTTATGAAAAACATCGTCCTCCGACATGGAGCACCAGCAGTTGTCATAACTGATCGTGGCACAGCTTTTACCGCCCGGATGATACAAGACGTCATGCAACTTAGCGGCACAGTACATCGAAAAACTACTGCATACCACCCACAATGCAATGGCCTTACAGAGCGACTAAACAAGACGATCGCCGACATGCTATCCATGTACGTTGATCAAGACCACAAAAACTGGGATGACATCCTCCCTTACGTCACGCTCGCTTACAACACCGCTGTGCAAGAAACAACTGGATTCACACCATTCCGGTTGCTTCACGGCAGGGAGGTCACTACAATGCTGGATGCCATGCTTCTACCAGACAGACACCAGATTAGTGTCAAGACGAACGAATTTATCAGACTGGCAGACGCGGCTCGTAAGCTTGCAGTCGAACGAATCCATAAGCAACAATGCATCGACTCACTGCGGTGCAACGCTCGTCGTCGCGACGTCTCTTACCAACCCGGAGAACGAGTATGGTTGTGGACTCCTATTCGACAACGGGGCCGGTTGGAAAAGTTGTTACGCCGCTATTTTGGTCCAGAGTTCTCCGTCGTCTCAGCGAAGTGAACTACGAGGTTCTTGACGAGAACATGGCTCGTCAATCCCGCCGTTCACAACAGCGACACGTCGTCCATGTTTCGAGGATGAAACCATTTTACCAACGCTGACTATTCGTCACACTCCCTTGAGTAGACTTACAGTGATTGTGAACACCCCCTTGTGTACTGCTTATCGTACGTCTTTTCATCTGGCAATTATGTTATGACATCGGGACGATGTCCTTTGGGAAGGGGGGTAATGCCACTAGTACAAGTTCTACAAGTATTATTTACACAGATGCTGGCATGCTTGTATGTGCCGCTCTTCAGAAGAGGACAAAGATGCGCGTGCAGAGAAAAACAATAGTCATACAGCCGTTGTTCGAATCAGTTTGACGTCCTTGTGTGCCATTATCTGCAGCTTACAGTTACGTTGTAACGTGACAATATATATATATATATATATATATATATATATATATATATATATATATATATATATATATATATATATATATATATATATATATTGTTACGGATGTGATGGGTTTATTTACAATGAAAAATGTCAGCGCTCTACTGTCACTGCCGAATCACCATCGCTCGAGCGCGTCCAATCTCTTCTTCTTCCTCGCTCTTTCAGTCCGCGTTACATTTCTCTCCGGGCCAGACGAAGCTCACCGAGCGAGTAGAAGCGATCGGTTGTTGTAGGGCTTCAATCGGGCAATGTGCACAATTTGCGTCTTGCGCCAACGCCGGTTCTGAGCTGTCACTTTCGCAACAGCGTAAGTGATGTCACTTAAGCAGTGAGTAATGACGAATGGTCCTGAGTACTTAGAAAGAAACTTCTGGCAAAGTCCCTTCTTTCGAACAGGCGTCCACAGTCAGACCAAATCACCTGTAGCGAAAGTCATGGGCGGGTGTTTTGCGTCGTAACGGTCTTTCGCGCGAGCGTGGGCGGGAAGAGTTCGGAGCCGAGCAAGTCGACGAGCTTCTTCCGCGCGACACTGGCGTTTTTTTTCGTCGAAAATGGAAGTATGGTGTCAAGAAAACTTTGGGGATGACGAGCATAGAGAAGAAAAAAAGGCGTATAACCTGTGACTTCGTGTTTCGCGGTACTAAAGGCATATGTAACAAAAGGTAATACGGCATCCCAGTTCTTGTGATCCGCTGCGACGTACATTGAAAGCATGTTGATGATGGTACGATTGGTGCGCTCAGTGAGACCATTGGTCTGAGGGTGGTATGGCGTGGAATGGCGATACTGACACCCACAAAGCCGTAGCAACTCTTCGACAACGTCAGCGGTAAACTGTCGGCCGCGATCACTTATCACCACATGAGGGGCCCCTTGACGAAGTATGATCGAGTGTAGAAGAAACCATGACACATCAGATGATTTGGCTGAAGCAACCACCATCGTTTCAGTATACCGCGTCAGGTAATCTACGCACACAATAATCCAGCGGCGGCCGGTGGTAGACTTTGGGAAAGGGCCCAGTAACTCTATGCCGACTTTTTTGAATGGTGATGTCGGTGGCTTAACCAGCTGCAGTGGGCCGGCCGATGGTGTGGTAGGTTGTTTGTGGCGTTGGCAGACATCACAACTTGCGACGTAGTGCTTGGTGGTCTTCCAGAGTCGAGGCCAGTAAAAACGTTGTCGGATACGGTGAAGCGTTCGGGCAAATCCAAAATGCCCAGACGTGATGCCATCGTGCATGGCTTGGAATACCGCAAGACGCAGGCATTCTGGCACGACGAGGAGTAGTGTGGAACCATGGCTGGAGTAATTCTTGCGATATAGTAGGGCGTCATGAATCACGAATGGCGTGGCGCGTTTAGAGCTACGAGCCACATCAATCATTGGTTTCAGCGAAGGGTCACGCTGTTGCTCGTGACGGAAGACATCCAAATTTGGGAAGTTGGATGAGATTGCGGCCAGGTAGTTGTAGAAATCATCATCATCAGCATCCACAGTCAGAGATGGAAGACGAGATAAGCAGTCGGCATCTGCGTGACATCGACCGTTCTTGTAGGTCACAGAATAATTATATTCTTGAAGCCGTAAGGCCCAGCGAGCCAACCGACCAGCTGGGTCACGTAGTCCGACAAGCCAACAAAGCGAATGATGATCTGTGACGATCTTGAACTGCCGGACGTACAAATGAGGTCTGAACTTCTGGACGGCGAAAACAACTGCAAGACATTCCAGTTCGGTGACCGTATAATTCCTAGGACTCCGCCTTAGTCAAAGTACGACTTGCATACGCCACGACGTGCTGCCGGCGGTCGTGATATCGAACTAGCACGGCACCAACACCAATACCACTAGCATTGTATGCAGTTCCGTGAGTGCCTCAGGGTCGAAATGGCGCAAGAGGGGCCCGGAAGTGAGCAAATACTTCAGCTGCTCGAAAGCAGCCTCACACACAATGGTCCATCGGAATGGGGTGTTTTAGATGCGGAGCATCTTATACTCGCGCCTTGTAGTGCGCCGTCCGCGTCGTCCGCGCCGTCCACACCGCTTCTCGAACATTCGACAGCTGACGCGCGCGCATGCGCCGTCGCGCCGTCGCCCACTCTTCCACCATCTGTGCGTCCCTTCCTCCTCTACACACCGCGCGCGCTTCACTCCTCCACCATCTGTGCACCCTTCCTCCTCTACACACCGCGTTCGACATCTACAATTCTCCTGATTCTCCAGTGGACGCGCATGTGGCGTCGCGCTTCGAGAACATTCAACAGCTGACAGTGCATGCGCCGTCGTGCTGTATATATACTCAAGGTCGGCACTCGCTCGCTCAGTTGCCGCTCGTCGGTTGGTTTGTACGGCGCGTCGACGTCCAAGGTCGCGGTGAAATGAATTCCAACGAATCCACAAACACAATGATCGACGTCCCTTCGACCAGTGCCGCCCTTTCGCATACGTGTGTACGTGTTCACTCATTTAACACCCCCTCCTACAACCACGTTAACCAATTTAGCCATCGACCCAAGTAAGTCGCAATTTAACACCCCATTTCACAACCACGTTAACCAATTTAGCCATCGACCCAAGTAAGTCGCACTTTAACACCCCGTTAACCAATTATATTGTCCGCATCCTCCTCAGTGTTCCCCCGAGGGAAGCTGCGGGCAATTTTTTTTTTGCGGAGCAACTCTGTCAGGGGATGAGCAAGCTGGGCGAAGTCTTTGATAAACCGACGAAAATAAGAACACAGGCCCACGAAGCTACGGAGATCCTTCAAAGACGTCGGTTGCTTGAAGTCTCGGGCAGCACTGATTTTGTGCGGGTCTGGTCGTATACCGTCCCTGTCGACTAGATATCCAAGCACAAGGGCTTGACGCTCACCAAAATGACACTTCTTTGCGTTTAAAACGAGACCGGCTTGTTTGACGCAATCTAGAACAACGCTAAGCCGATGGTTGTGCTCGTGGAATGTCTTGCCAAAAATAATTACATCATCAAGATAACACATACATATCTCCCATTTGAGACCGCGAAGGATGGAGTCCATGAATCGCTCGAAGGTAGCTGGGGCATTGCATAAGCCAAACGGCATAACGTTGAGTTCAAATAATCCATCAGGCGTGACAAAAGCAGTTTTCTCTTTGTCAGACGGATGCATTGGTATTTGCCAGTATCCAGACCTTAGGTCGACGGACGAAGAGTATGCGGCCGAGTGCCGACAATCAACATCATCGTCGATACGTGGTAGCGGATACACGTCTTTCTTTGTGATGGCATTGAGACGGCGGTAGTCTACACAAAATCGCCAAGAGTTGTCTTTCTTTTTACCAATATAACAGGAGCTGCCCAAGGACTGCTTGACTCTTGAATAACGCCTTTCTGCAGCATGTCGTTGACCTGATCGGCGATCACTTGCCTCTCTGACGGGGATACGCGATAGGGTTTCTGGCGTATCGGTGTAGCATCTCCCGTGTTGATGCGGTGGTGCATACGGGATTCGGGCAACATTGAACAACGCTTGTTTTGAGCGAAATCAAAGACTCCCGCGTAGCGTGCAAGTACCTCCTCAAGGACATTCTGCTCGAAAGAAGGCAACGACTTATTGATCATACGTTTAATCTCGGCTGAGTAGTTGGGCGCTTTCTGACTGATGGCTGGAGACTCTGAGACCATTCTGACGTCAATTGTGGCCTGCTCCTCGAACGTTCCCAGTTTGAATCCGGCTGGTAGAACAACAGGCTCTGAGGCTGCGTTGAGCGCCCACAAGCAAGCATGTCCGTCGATGGCTGTAAGGACAGACCGTGGGACCAGCACATTCTTCTTGATGGCGTTTGCATGATCAGGCTCCAAAAGTCCAGTGCAGGGTCCTGAGCGGACATGAGAAGAGCATACGGGTACAAACACTGCAGTCCGACCAGGGATCGTCACATCTTCAGACAACGAAAGAGCATCGATGGGCAGAGTCGGAAAATCGTCAACTATTGCAGCGGGCAACGCACTTTGTAGAAGAATCTCTCCAGTTCCACAGTCAAGCGTGGCGCCGCATTCATGAAGGAGGTCTATCCCTAAAATGATGTCATGAGTTGCACGAGCCAGTACAGTGAATTCAACTCGGAAATTTTGTCCACCAATCGTGAGTACAACTGAACAAATACCAACAGGGCATAACGCTTCGCCTCCAACTCCACGAAAAGAGTCTTTACGATTCCACGCGAACATAACTTTATGACCCAAGAAACGATGTTTGAAACGAAGGCTCATAACCGAAACAGCAGCACCAGTGTCTACAAGAGCAAGAGTATCTACACCGTCTATACACACACGCACTTTGTTCATCAACATCACAGCAGAAGGAGGAATTGGCAAAACTGACCGTCCCGCGACCGCACCTCCATCGGTCGCACCAGTTAGTTTCCCAGCTGATGCGGGGAAGGTGACCGACGACGCGGAGACGGCGACCGGCGGGACCGTGTCGGAGGCGGCGTTAGGCTTCTCTCGGAGGCGGGGGACTCGCTGCGAAATTCGTTAGGCCATTGCTGTCGGGGACGGTGGTCGGCCGAGTGAGAGGTCCAGGTTTCGTGCATACGAGGCGGGTGCGTCCAAAAACGTGGCGGCACAGGCGTTTCGTACATACGAGCCGGATACGTCGAAAAACGTGGCGGTGCAGGCGACCGTCTGGAACAGAAGCGCGAAATATGCCCTGGGAGACCACATGTGTAGCAAATGGGGACTTGTCGACTTACATTAGCAGGAGCAGAGGTTGCAGAAGTACGCGGAGACGGGCCGTGCTCCGCAGGAATATTTTGTGATGACGTATAGTAATCTTCTGGTAGAGGCCTGGTTGACGACGGTCGGAGGTCCGCAGCGGCACGTCGAGATGATGACATCCGGTAG
Source organism: Rhipicephalus annulatus (assembly GCA_013436015.1). Classification (NCBI taxonomy): domain Eukaryota; kingdom Metazoa; phylum Arthropoda; class Arachnida; order Ixodida; family Ixodidae; genus Rhipicephalus; species Rhipicephalus annulatus. The sequence goes on along the minus strand of WOVY01000226.1, from coordinate 231,599 downwards.
TGGCCACGACCCGTCTGGGAAAATGGAAGCCGCGGGGTAAAATCTGCAGTTTCTGTGCGTGGTCGGTTTTCGACGTGACGCTCTCGCATCCAGTATGGAGGTGGTTTGGGGCACGCGGCGAACGAGCATTGGTGGTGAATGCCACCTGCTTGATGTCGTACGAGCACTTCTCGAACTACCCGACGTACGAGGAAGGAAATGTGTTCGCAGGTGGCGACGTCCATACTTGCGACAGTGGGAACATTGTCCAAGCGCCCGAACTTGGGTAAAATTCTTCGGGTCTTCAGCGCCTCGAATGCGCGACACTGCTGCCTGAAAATCGAAGGGGCGTTCAAGTTTTCTTTTGTTATCAAAAAATTGTACACGTCCTAGGCGATGCCTTTTAACAAATGACCGACTTTGTCTTCGTCAGACATATTTGCGTTGACAATCCTGCAAAGCTTCAACACTTCTTGAATGGGTTGTGCACGTCTCGCCGGGCAACTGAGCCCTACGTGACAGCGTTTGCTCAGCTTTCTTTTTCATTGAACTCGTGTCCCCAAAGTAGGCCTTCAGTTTCTTAACAAATATATCCCAAGTGGGGAGGGCATGTTCATGGTTCTCAAACCAAAGCAAGGATGTCCCGGCAAGGAAGAATACTACGTTTACGAGCTTCGCCGGTACGCCCCATTCGTAGTAGCGGCTCACTCTGTCGAAGTGTTTTAGCCAAGCGTCCACGTCTTCGTCAGTTTTACCTGAGAAAATTCGTGGCTCAGGTGCCCAGTAGTCTGGTTGTTGAGGTCGACGGCCACCTTGTGCCGTGTCGGTGGCACTGGTGGATGCAGCAGCGTAGGACGTCGATGGGATTGCTGTGTCGTCGTTCATGCTGATGTTGTCCGGGGGTAGGCCAGCTAAGCGTCTGCTTCTTCGAAGAACTTCTGCTGCGGGGTCCAGGATGGCAAGTCACCCAGCACCGCTCCACCAAAGATGTTACGGTTGTGATGGGTTTATTTACACTGAAAAATGTCAGCGCTCTACCGTCACTGCCGAATCACCATCGCTCGAGCGCGTCCGATCTCTTCTTTTTCCTCGGTCTTTCAGTCCGCGTTACAATATATATATATATATATATATATATATATATATATATATATATATATATATATATATATATATATATATATATATATATATATATATATATATATATATATATACGCGTAATTCGAAGGTCGTAGGTTCGATTCCTGCCCACAGTTGGTAATTTTTTCATCCACTTTTCTTTCTTCTTATTTACATTCTATTGGTTTTAATAACTTCCCCTGTACATTCCTTGGCATTAGTGTCTGTTAGATCTCATTAATATTGTGTTAAAACACGGAAAAACGAGCCCTTAGGTATACGCTTCTTTCCCTTATTTCATTGAACGAGGGTCTCGTACTGGCAGACTTGGTGTGTTTAGGTTGTATAAGAGGGACAATTAATCAGCTGCCCGCTCATAATAAGTTCACGTGCTACGTGACGCCAAACATGCGCATAGAGTGTTCTCACACTCGTCGTTTGGCCTATAGATGGCGCTGACTGTCACTCCTACTTCTAAATTCACAGATAAACCCAAAAAAGTGGATGGAGGGAGGGCCGCTGTGATAGCTCAGTGGTTAGAGCATCGAACGCGTAATTCGAAGGTCGTAGGTTCGAGTCCTGCTCACAGTTGGTAATTTTTTCATCCACTTTTCTTTCTTCTTATTTACATTCTATTGGTTTTAATAACTTCCCCTGTACATTCCTTGGCATTAGTGTCTGTTAGATCTCATTAATATTGTGTTAAAACACGGAAAAACGGCCCTTAGGTATACGCTTCTTTCCCATATATATATATATATATATATATATATATATATATATATATATATATATATATGGTGGCAGTAATAATTCAATGGGCCAGTAGTTAGTCTTCTTGAAGGTATGAGATATGGCACAACGGGATGATTGATTGATTGATATGTGGGGTTTAACGTCCCAAAACCACTCTATGATTATGAGAGACGCCGTAGTGGAGGGCTTCGGAAATTTAGACCACCTGGGGTTCTTTAACGTGCACCCAAATCTGAGCACACGGGCCTACAACAATGGCACAACGGGAGCGTTGTCAACAAGAATAAATATATTTATTTCCCAACAGTTTCGGGAGGGGTCCTTCCTTCATCAGGGGATAAGTTATACTGACATGAACTTCCAAACTTCGTTTGCTGCCGCGTCCCTCTCGCCTTGGAAGATGTTTGCGAGAGTGAGAGAGAACTAAAAAAAGAAAGAAAGAAATAAAAAAAGAGAAGAAAAAAGACGAAAAGATTAAAAGGAAAAAAAAGAAAGTAAAAAAAAACGAAGAACCACTGTCAACACTGAGAACAGAACCAAATATGTACGTCCACATCGCCCCGCCGCGGTGGTCTAGTGGCTAAGGTACTCGGCTGCTGACCCGCAGGTCGCGGGTTCGATTCCCGGCTGCGGCGGCTGCATTTCCGATGGAAGCGGAAATGTTGGAGGCCCGTGTACTCAGATTTGGGTGCACGTTAAAGAACCCCAGGTGGTCAAAATTTCCGGAGCCCTCCACTACGGCGTCTCTCATAATCAAATGGTGGTTTTGGGACGTTAACCCCCACAAATCAATCAATCATCGTGTACGTCCACATCCGGTTCTTGTCCCGTGCGGGTCAGTTCTCGGCGTGTGTCGGGCCACCCAAGATTGTCGCCGCGGTGGCGGGACACAGATTTGAAAACATCAGCGTAACTCTTTTGCAGTCCGGTTTCTCAAACAGACGCGAGCGCGAACAGCGGGAGGCATATTTTATTTTCAAATTTCGAACATTAGTAGCCGGCATCAACGAGGACCACGGAAGACTCTCCTGCCTCCGAGAAGTAAGCCAGGAGGAAATTGGTGGCAAAGATTGATAGCTGGAGATCATGCTTGTTTTTTCTGACTGACTCGTACGTGTACACTGTCCTTTCTTGGTTTTTTCTTTCTCTTTTTTTCCACATGCACATACAAAGTGGTTCTCTTCGCCTACCACTTGATGACCATTGAAGGGAAACGGACGAATATGAAAGAGAGCCGACCGACCAATTAAGGGGAAACCCTTTCCTTACGCACGCAGTCACGGACCCTCCCGCCACCGCGGCGACAATCTTGGGTGGCCCGACACACGCCGATAACTGACCCGCACGGGACAAGAACCGGATGTGGACGTACACGGATATTTGGTTTTGTTCTCAGTGTTGACAGTGGTTCTTCGTCTTTTTTACTTTCTTTTTTTTTCCTTTTATTCTTTTCGTCTTTTTTTTCTCTTTTTTTCTTTCTTTAGTTCTCTCTCACTCTCGCAAACATCTTCCAAGGCGAGAGGGACGCGGCAGCAAACGAAGTTTGGAAGTTCATGTCAGTATAACTTATCCCCTGATGAAGGAAGGACCCCTCCCGAAACTGTTGGGAAATAGATATATTTATCCTTGTTGACAACGCTCCCGTTGTGCCATTTCTAATATATATATATATATATATATATATATATATATATATATATATATATATATATATATATATATATATATATATATATATATATATGAGAAATGGCACAACGGGAGCGTTGTCAACAAGGATAAATATATTTATTTCCCGACAGTTTCGAGAGGGGTCCTTCCTTCTTCAGGGGATGAGTTATACTAACATGAACTTTCAAACTTCGTTGCTGCCGCGTCCCTCTCGCCTTGGAAGATGTTTGCGAGAGTGAGAGAGAACTAACAAAAGAAAGAAAGAAACAAAAAAGAGAAAAAGAGAAAAAAAGACGAAAAGAATAAAAGGAGAAAAAAGAAAAAAAGAAAGTAAAAAAAGAGGAAGAACCACTGTCAACCTTCTTGACAACGCTCCCGTTGTGCCATATTCCATACCTTCATATATATATATATATATATATATATATATATATATATCAAGCGAGTGTCTTCTGTGGATCCAGTGATGATTAGAAATTGGCTTGAGCGGACAAACGTACGAAAACATTTATTAAGCCTACGTTTCGGCCGGGGTCCGGCCTTATCATCAGGGAATACGTTGCAAACGTCAACGTGCTGCTTATATACATTGGGGGCCCCCAACACGTGTCTATTTAATAATGTCACATATATGACAGTGGCACACAAATCAACGTGCGAAACAGCACGATGTGTAATGACAGGACTATATCACGAAATGATAATATACCGCGAAGTCTGCGCAGCACTAAAGGACGTTTTTCACAGTCGCGGATAGGATCAACATGATAACATGGGTGATTATGTACAGCGAATGCATCTAACAACATTTCGTTAAAACAGCTCTACGAATTAACAAGAAATATAGGTAAACAATCAGCAACAATGCGCTAAAGGAACTAACAAAAAATAGGTGTAAAGCAACGAGAACAGCAATATAAAGAAAACATAGGTGAATTATGTGGCAATGGTGATGTAAATAAAAAACCACTTAGATAAATGTGAGATACATGGCATTCATGAGAATGAAATATGACAGAATTGTAGGTAACAGGCTGAAAATTGATGAAAGCGGCAGACATGTGACATGGAATTTAGCCTTGTCCGTGATATAGTGATACCGTTGCTGAACGTGCGCCCAGAAACGTGAGCTTTCCTTTGCTTTCATTAATGCCGAATGACAGTGCTTTAAATTTGTAGATGAGAAATGATTCGCATGCTTCCCATTCGTGGTGAGATTTAAAACCAGATTCGAGTATGGTTCCTGTTAGGTTATCGAGTGAATGTACTGTTGCATTCAGGTGCTTAGATAGGGGTAGGTTAGGAAAAGTTGTGACCTGCGCCTTGTGGTTATTAAACCGCACTGTGAATGGTGTCGCTGTCTGGCCTAAGTACTGAAGCTTACAGATTGAGCACTCAAGTAGGTACACACATTACTCGTATCGCAATCGTAATCACCTTTAATTTTCATTCTGAAATTTTACGCCGAACTGTGGACTGAAATAGATGTGGTCATGTGTACGCAAACCTTGCAACGTGATTTGCCACAAGGGTGGAAACCTGAATAGGCAGGATGAGTTAGTATACAGATGAAGTCAGCATATTGTGCAAGTTTCTCGACCAGCGATAGACTACACGTGGCGATTCCGGAAATATGTTTTTGAGACGGTCGCTCTGCATAAGTATATTGTGGTGCCTTCGTAGGATGTGGTTAACGTTTGGTGCTGATGCGGAATGCGTTAATATGAGGTTTGTAGATGGTCGCTGTTGAGCAGGCTTGTTGGAGTGGAGGAGCTCGCTCCTGTCCATTCCATTAGCACGTTTAATGGCATCGTCAATTATCTGAGGCGGGTACTTTTGTCTTCTTAGCGCATCACTGAGCTTGTCACAATTATCACTGAAGTCAGATTGCGCGGAGCACAACCTTTTAAAACGGAGCGCCTGGCTGCACGGTATGCTTGTCTTGTTGTGTCTTACGTGGCTACTTTCAAAGTGAAGGTAGCGGTGTCTATCAGTCGACTTTCTGTAAAGCTTCGTAGTTAGTTTATCACCTGATATGCATACCGTGACGTCCAGAAAGTTTATGTTTGATGCTGAGTAGACGAGCGAGAAGGAGATTCATGGATGAAAATTGTTAAAGCTTGCCACAAAAAAACAAAAGTTCAGTTTCCCTGTGATGCCATTTCAAAAAGGTATCGTCAATAAAGCGCCTATAGTCACCGATATAAATTTTGTGACAACATTACTTAAAATCGGGCTCCTCATGAAACATTCGAGCGCATGTGGACTTATATGTGGACTTATACGAGCGCGGTTTGGATACTTCCCTCTTTGTAGCACGCCAGTAGTCACTTATGATGTAGCGCCGCTCAGCACTGCTTGAGTGAAAAGCTAGGCGGATCCTTGCAAAGTCTGACTGTACATGTCTTATTTTTTTTTTGTTGGCAGGCTCTTGAAACAGTGAATGTCCTGACGCAATTTGACGCAATGTCGGCGTTCGCGCATAATCACTCGTGCACCATGGCACGTCGCAGGTGCGTCGACTGATGAAGGCTCAAAAACACATTAAACGCGCTAAAAACGAGCAAATACACGCTTTCGCAGGCTACGGCACGCGCCCTCGCAATGCAGAAGTTGTTGAGATCTTCAGTACCATGCGACTCCAGCGCCGTTGCTACTGTCACCCACTGGAGAATCAGCCGAGTTACGGCGCGGCCGCCTCGTTTACTCCACTGTCCCCTCTAGTACACTGTACTATAACTCAGAAAGTGACGCTTCGCAAACAATAACGCTTTTTCTCACTTTTGTACGTAAAACATTAATTACAAATTTTAATTATGTGTAAATTGTACCTATTTGAGACTTGAACCAAAATAACTCTAACTTGAACAACGGCCGCGTTTGCTGCCACCGGGTGGCACGAACCTTTTCGAGGCAAAACTAGAGTGTACTAGAATGGGGGAGTGGGTCCACTGAAGGCTCCACGCTGAGGCGTTTTTTTCGGAAAATCCAGGTGGCGCTACCATCGCCTTCACCTGAAGACTTAGCCGTGGTTGCCATGGTTACAAGTCCCCTTTGCCACGCGGTTCGCGACGGGTGGGTAGTCTGATAGTTCGCGCGGTTCGCGTGCTGCTCGCGCGTCTGGCGCAGTCTCGCAGCGTTGTTGCTTCGTTCGTGCGTGCGTGGCCGTGAACGGCGTCGCACCGTGCTTCCGCGCCAGTTCAACAAAATCTAAATGTTTATATTGCGAAACGCCCTGCTCGTATAGGTAGTCACGCACGCAAGTACCGTGATTTCCACGGTAATTGTTTACAATCAAGAGCGTAAGTTGAATTTGGCTTTTGCGAAAACGTACGCATCGAAAGTGTAATATGAGCATTAACTGCGATGCTTTTAAAAATGTCAATATAACTGGGATATATAAGTAAGTTTGCGTTTGGTGCAAATTTAGACTCACGGCAGCAAATTGAATATGATGCAAGACTAAAGTTACCAGCTGTTATCACGAGAATTAAAGCTAAAGTATGCGAACCCTTCTGCAAATTTGCAGCTATTCGTTAGGGACGCGTGATATTATTGAAAAACTGAACCAGTCCTGTTGCGATTACGTGAGGGTGTTGGCAAAGGAAGTTTAGTCACATCGGACGGCAACTGTGCTATTCGTAGGAAATGACTTATAGGGCGGACGCACGTCCGTCGCGGTGGTTTTATGATGAGTTTTTGTTCGGCATCTAGTGCTGGTATACGTTGTAGGTATTAATGAAATATGTTATATTTTACCTTTTCTCTTCGTGCCTGCGGTACGTGTCCATGCAAACATTTGTTCGAAACATGAACGTGTTTTCACCTATAGATAGGAAGTCTGAAAGACACCAATAAAGAAGTGATATGCGCAAAATATTTTATTTTAAATTGACTGCGCAAGCTTTTCGCATAAATATAAAAAACAAAATAAATATCATCGAAAGACTTCGACACCGTCGCTCAAGGAACGTCAGGCTCTATGTTGTCCTGCTAAGCTTTAAGTGTTTTGCTCTCGCTCGTTTCGAAGCGTTTTCCCTGTTCATTCCCTTCACTAAGAAGTGAAGGCGAGTGAGCACGTAGAACGAAACGAGCTTTGTGCTCACTGCATCTTTGTGGTCTGGACAGCCGACCGCTTTCGAGTTCAGAAAATTAGTTTTCACCAATGAAAGGATGTCAGAGATGCTATCTGTGTGCAACATGGAAACACTGAAACATTCAGTAAACAAGTTTTCAAGTGAGGCAATGAAATCATACAGCTGTCGTGAGGGGTACAGAAGTCCACCCCAGTCGCATTGCTCCGTGAATTGCGAAGGGAGCTGTTCAGCAACCGCGACAGCTTTCTCAAACAGAAGCACTTCTTTGCATTGTACGCATGCCAACTTCAATACACACTTTCTGGCCACGTACCCTGCTGTGTAGTAAATGAGTCTCGAGTCACTCTTCTCCAAAGTCACATCGATGTGGTCAGCAAACTTTTCTGGCATCGTGGCAATCGTGCTTTCGACCTCGCCAAGTTTTCCCTGTGATATAAGATCATCAATTTTTTTGTGCGTGACCTTTAGACCCTGTCTGTCATGCACAGTGACAAGAGCGTTTATCATGTCAGGGTTTGCGTTTGCGCTGTCCACACTGTGCGCCAAGTTATAAAAGGACAAGCAGTTGACGGTTATTAGAAACTCATCCGGAGAGGGGTGCGCGTTGCAGCCACTTGACTGGCGAACGATGCCGAAGAAATGTTCCACGGGATCGGTGCTAAGTCGAGATGTCATGAGATATTTGAATCCAACGCTCTCTGTCAGGTACTTCAGCAATGAAAGGGTATTTGCTATAGTGACCCTAAAACCTATGGCAGTGGACTCGCTGAGAAAGTGCCGCTTGTTGTCACTGAATGATTCCCAGTCATTCAGGAAGTCCAGAAAATTGGACAGGAATGCCGCGTCTGTAGAAGCTGGTCTCAGCGCTTCGGCCCGAAACCTGGAAGTCATCACGGTGATCAGTCGTTGGATCTTCCTGCAAAATAAACAAAAAGAATGTATGTCAGAAGAGCGCTCATCATGCGTTTGAGATGTTTACGATTACACTTAATTCATTTGGAACGTAGGCGCAACTCACGAGAAGAACAGCTGAGTTGCCTCGATGCTGCCACACCTTCTCTCGATGTCCTCCTTGTAGAAGGCCAGGCCCCGTAGGACATATGGACCGAATAGTTGGAAGGCGAAAGGGGTTCTCATCTTCTCAAATGAGTTTGGTTCCAGATGCGTCTCGGTCAAATTGGGCATAACTTTCAGTGTCCTAACACTTCTGTCTAGAAGGTACGCCTCCCGAACCGGATGCACAGACACCTAGAAATATAGGTTGAGGTAATGCAATGTATGCAAAAAACACAATCTTTGTAAAATGTCAACCATGAATCTATACGTACCAATCCGTCTGGTGTTGCAAAGCCTTTCTGGAGAAGACCATTCCTGAGGCATTTTAGCAGATGCGGGAAATCGGAGATAAAGTGCAATTTCCTCATCTCGTCGACAGGATGCTGTATGGCGCCATTTATTTTCTTCGATGACGCCGACACCCCCGCTAGCTTCCACATTTTTCGATTCCAGGGGGCTCCGTCACAAGTGATGTGGTCGACGAACAAGCCCGCCTGTTCCACGAGGATGATAGCTTCCATGAGAATTTTCAATAAAATGTCTCCTCTCACATTTCCTTTTGTCGCAAAAACGCCCACAATTTGGCTCCATTTTCCAGCGAAAGGCACAAACATGATGACCATGCCGTGATCACATTGCTGGTACTTGTCTTCGGGCTTCGTAAATTCTCCAAGGTCCACGAAGCCTTGAATCTGGCCAGACGCCGTCACATTGAAATGTTCTGACAATTTCATTTCGTCCACCAATAGTCCGCCGTGTCTTTCGAGGTCTGACATGCTCGCGGTTTTTTTCTTTAGAGTGTTCATTACTGCTTGATTAAAACCGAAGGCCGACTCGTATGACCTCAAGTATCTTTTCAAAGTAGTGTTGCTGGGCATCATGAGAATTTCGTTCTTTCTGATGTGCTGATAAAGCCGGGGACTCTTTAGTTTCATGAGTAAACACTCGAGGATCCACTCCTGATTGTAGCGCATGCCCTGCTTGCTGGTTTGTTTGGCAGCTTGAAAGCAAGCGCGAACACTTGCCTGCTGCTTTCGCGGTAGTGACGATATTTTATCCTCTAGTATTTTATCCGCGACATTCGCATTGTTTGCCCTCATCTCTTCGAGACGACCAGCAATGTCCAACAGCCTTGTCGCCATCCGCTTGTTTCTCTGACTCAGGACCCGCAGTTTGGTGGAGACTGAGTTTCTTCGCTCTTTTCGTTTTAGGTAGCTTTTTCTGGTGAGTATTACTTTCCTCACGTACTTGCATGAAATGCATGAAGAACCTGGAAGTATACGAGAAAAAAATTATGAAGAGCTTCCAGTTTTTTACCATGCATGTTTGAAACGCAATTTATGCACTTTCACTTTCTGTAGGCAAACTATTCTTTCGTAAATGTTAATGAGTACTACAAAAATTAGGGGCCACACAAATGTTCTAGCATTAAACAGGTTACTGATTGATTAATTGTACAATTACAAGTGACGTCTCAATAAACGTTTGCCGCACTCACCTTGTTGTTTAACCGCTCCTTTGCACGTGACACTGAAGACAAGGCCGTCGGAATGAGAGATTTGCTGCTCCAGTTTCTTCGTAAGAACGTCATAGGTGAAGTCCTTCGCCCTACCTGCTCCTCTGCAAGGGTGAAGAGATTCTGCGCAGTCCAGGACTTGTTTGGCATCTTCAAGGTTATAGGCGACCTTTTCGGAGATCAGCGTCTTCCGAACATATGTCCGACAAATCACTTCACTCCGGTCGGTACCGTAATTCATGAGCACAGTCTTTTCGATGCTTACGAGTTCACGACTTAGGGAGGCCGAAACATAAGCAATTCCGTCATAATGACGAAACTTGTGCATTGCCCAGTGGTCGTTTGGCCGGACAACGTCTTCAAGTTCAAATGCGTTGTCGCTTTGCCTCGCACTTTCGCAATCTTCAAATCTCAGTTGCGGCTCAACTGATTGCAGCGCAGTTCTTTTTGACGGCTGGTCTTCACAGGTTGGTGGTGAAGCCGCTCTCTTCTTCGTTGACTGCTCCGGTGTGGGCTGCTCGTCAGGACACTTCAGGAGATGAGGTATAATTATGGGTACAGCATCACTGCGAAGTTCCGGCTTTCCCCGCTCTATATATACTTCTCGGCCTTCGATAATATGTACATATTGCCTTAGTATGTATTTTTGCTCGAAGTGCAGCTCGCAAATGGCATCGGTGACTTGCAAGGGCCGATCAGCGCGGTTGAGATTCTGGTCCCATAGCCGGCGTCTTTCTTCGTCTTGAGGTACTCCAAAGAGTGAGAGCTTGGGCTGGTTTTTAACTCTGCTGTATCCGGTTTGGCAGCCTACGACACAACAGTAATTTCTACGCCTAGACGTGCTCATCCTCTAATCTTTTGAAGCAGCTTGGAACGCTCCGTTATGCAACCAGCAGACACATATCTGCGCACGCAAACGTGCCGTCTGCCGCGTATTCTTTGTCCAGACGGCTTTGCTCAAAGGGAAATACAAACCTACGCGTTCACGAAAAAAAGCATACATTTTATTTCATGTCACTTGTTTTTGTCTCTAATAATGTGTAAAAAAAGAACCAGGAGACAAATTGTGAAAACAGCGCACGAACGACGGTGCATCGAACAGACGACGGCGCGTCGAGCAGACGACAACATCGAGCGCTCAGCGTCCCCGCCAGCGCGTCGTGCGGCCCGAACCGCCGCACGACTCGCACGCTCCCGCCGAAACTGACGTCACTTCAGGAGAAGGCTACTGCAGCGCCACCAAATTTTCCGCCGTTTTTGCTTCACCCGCACCGCTTGCCGCCGGCCACAGTGGACCCACTCCCCCATTCTAGTACACTCTAGCCAAAACGTTCGGTTCACCCAATAGCCGCTTAAAACTGGCTTGACTTGGCTGAAAATGTCTGAATAAACGGCGACAGAGTCGCCGTGTTGGACATTTTTTGGGGACGTTTAGGTGGTGGGAACGAAAGGTCCAAAATTCCTCACTAACTTGTGAGGATCTTTACCGTGCGGTAGTTATTTATCCGTGGTCTTTGCTTGAGCAGGAGTTGTACGCATTCGCGAGAACCGCCTTTGCGCATGGATACGTGGTCTCGTTCTGTAATACTGTCTATAAGCAATGTGGTAACGACTTGCCCGATCATGACAACCGTGTGTTATGCTATTTGTGGATGTATGCCGTACGTGTATGTCTGGTAAGTGCGTGTGTAGCGTAAGGATCGATGTGTCGCTTGGGTGAAGTGTATGCTTGCGCCAAAACTTTCATTGAAGCTTCTTCTTGCGTAACTGCGTGAGACAGATACGAAATGCACAAGTTGGAAGCGATGGAATATTACCAGGCGTTCACACGACGTTATTTTCCAAGTGGCTTAAATATGCTGTCGCCGATTACGATAATCGGTTTTCTAAGCTATGTCTGTTCTTGTGGGCGTATACAAAGAAAAAAATTAAATTGAAGATATGCTGGGAGCACTATAAATATTCGGTCAAAATTGCCACCTTAAGCGTCTTCTTAAAATAAACAGTGCCGCAAGGCAGTCGTGTCTTGCAGTGAAGGGCACGCTGTGTATTGCGGTAAAGCATACATATTGCGCGTGCTCGTGTGTAAATTGGAAATGTATCACTGACATTGGGCCTCGTGTGTGCACCTAAATAGTACACGCGCTATCCTCTGCCTCATCAGTGACGATGCGGCAGTCAGTATCGTCATCATCTTCAGCTTGTGTAACAAGCCCAGAACAATTTACCTAGTAAAATACATTTTGTGGCAGACAATTCGCAAGGCATTCAGATTTTAGTTCATTGCAGGATTAATTCAAGATTGTTAAATGGCACCTTCAAATAAACGAAACATGCGTATGTGAGGCTCCAGTCTTACTTCAATATTTGTGCCATGCCTCAAATTTAAAATGATTATAAAGGAAATATATACTAAGGCTGGGTGTAGATTACCATTCACAATTCAATTACCATTCATATTTTAGAAACTTAGAAAATCTGTAGCTCATGTTATCCTATCGGGTAAGCACGAAAATAACTGTTGAAGAATGGTCTACAATTACACACACAGTTTGCAAGAAATAAATCTTTGAAACCTATGTCGTGCCAGAACTAAGTGCAAGGTGGTTAGAAGAAACTGGTTATGACCCCACATAATAGCGCATGTTCGAACGTCTTACATGGGCTGCTTGTTGGCAAAATGGGGTGGTAATTAGGTAAGTGCCTGCAGGGATCTGCACCAAGAGACGAAACCTGCTACATCTTTTTCAAAAATTTCATTATTTGTGTCAAGCATGCGTGCACTCTTCGTTGTTGTGTTCTCTCAGGGAGCAAGTATATGGCATACGCTTGAAATCCATACATTACCCCTGCGATTTGGAGATGTAATCTCAGTGGACATGAACGTGCAATGTAGTTGAAAACGTTGCTGGGCACCAACTTTCTTAACAATTTGAACCCGCTTATACTACAAAAGTTACCACGTGACTTCAGCCAAATAGTTTCTAACTGTTGTGGTTACTGTCACATAAAAGTAATAATGAGCTAGTTGTGCTTGGACAACAGTCTTGCTTTACTGTATTAAAATACAGTAATTTAGTACCTGCATATAGAACCGACCACTTAGTTATTTTTTTTATTTGTAGTCCTATTTGTTACAGTTTACTTTCAAAGTATTTCATACAAGGTGGTCAAGTTTTAAGTCCATACAGTGGGCATATTTTATCAGCAGTACCGCATGCTGTACAATCACTGTTACTTCTCCTAGAAAGCATGGTGTTTCACTATTCCGGTATGTCTCGGCTGGGCTTCCCGACGACTGTACATGTCAAACAGTTTGCCAAGTGTAACTACTTACTCCCCCATAACTCTAAATTTTGTTGAGCCATAATAAATAATTGGCAGTAAGGACCAGTTACAAAACCCTTTTTTTATGAAGCGCTCATTAATCAGGAACCTAAAAATTCTGTACATAAATGATGACAGCAACCACTTCTCCACACATTGAATGATTAGGTTGTACTAATAAAAGCATTAATATAATCAGACTCTTTTTTTTTTGGAAAGTAAACACAATGCATAAATAGTCTTACCTGTGCTTTAATATTGTAGCTAAACTATCACTGAAAGCCAGAGTCATTTACAAATGCCATGTGAATTCCCGGAAAGTGCTAGGTAGCTTGATATAAATTGGGGATGTCTGCAAAAAAGCAAAAAGCCTACGTTTATGTTGAGCAGAAGTCCAAGTGAACATGCATGCATATGTTCATGAACTAGTTTCCTGTAACATGTGGTGCAACAGCTCGAGCTTAAAAGCTTCAGGCGGCTTTTATGCTGCTCCAAAAAGATTTTAGTTGCACCACAAGCTCTGGATATGCCTTTCATGAGTCACTTCACTGTGCCTGTTGAGTTTTTAAAAAAACATGTTTGAAGGGGATGCTAAAAATTTTTTTTGAAGGGGTGAGTAGCAGAGAGCATTAATTTATTAAAGTCTTCAATTTTATTATGTTAGCTTCGAGGCTTGCAGGTATCTTAAATGAGCATGGTCACATGAGTAACACCTCATAGGTCAATAATTATTGGGTTCATATATTCCCCCCATTCCCCCCCAAGAGTCCATATATTCCCCCCATAATTATTTTTTTTAATTGTGGCAAGTGATTCACACTGCAGTAAACTTCTAGTATATCGTATGAATAATTTAAAATTGTTGCATGGCCCCCAATAAAGAAGTGAAAAATACCTGTGACAGACTCCTTGGTACTCCAGATTTTGTGCCATCAGATATGTGCTCTAAAATGAAGATGATCATTATTATTGAAAGACATACTCAGGCTAGGTATTGGCAATGATTGTGCATGTTTTGCAGATTTCCTTTTAAAAGCTCATCCTTCACTTTATCGGGTTTTCTTTAGTTATTAAGAAAAATAGCTCCCCAAGAATGGTCTAAAATTAAACACACAGTTTGTCATGGGGCAAGTTGAGCTTAGCAAGAAAATGATTTACGAAAACCATTCTGTCGCATAACTAAGAGCAAGGTGGTTTCAGAAAACATGTTGACCTGAGATGATGGCACGTGTTCAAGCATCTTACAAAGGCTGCTTGTTGTTATAATGTGGCTGTAATTGGACAAACGTCTGTCATCAGGTGTGGAGATACATCGCATCTCTGATGATCAAGTTTTTAAAGAATGGGTTTTCAGGGGATGCTAAAAACTTTTTTGAAGGAGTGAGCATTAGAGAGCATTACTTTATTAGTCTCCAATTTCATTAGGTATGCACTGAGGCTTGCAGGTATGTTAAATGAGCATGGTCACATGAGTAACACCTCATAGGTCAATAATTATTGGGTTCATATATTCCCCCCATTCCCCCCCAAGAGTCCATATATTCCCCCCATAATTATTTTTTTTAATTGTGGCAAGTGATTCACACTGCAGTAAACTTCTAGTATATCGTATGAATAATTTAAAATTGTTGCATGGCCCCCAATAAAGAAGTGAAATATACCTGTGACAGACTCCTTGGTACTCCAGATTTTGTGCCATCAGATATGTGCTCTAAAATGAAGATGATCATTATTATTGAAAGACATACTCAGGCTAGGTATTGGCAATGATTGTGCATGTTTTGCAGATTTCCTTTTAAAAGCTCATGCTTCACTTTATCGGGTTTTCTTTAGTTATTAAGAAAAATAGCTCCCCAAGAATGGTCTAAAATTAAACACACAGTTTGTCATGGGGCAAGTTGAGCTTAGCAAGAAAATGATTTACGAAAACCATTCTGTCGCATAACTAAGAGCAAGGTGGTTTCAGAAAACATGTTGACCTGAGATGATGGCACGTGTTCAAGCATCTTACAAAGGCTGCTTGTTGTTATAATGTGGCTGTAATTGGACAAACGTCTGTCATCAGGTGTGGAGATACATCGCATCTCTGATGATCAAGTTTTTAAAGAATGGGTTTTCAGGGGATGCTAAAAACTTTTTTGAAGGGGTGAGCATTAGAGAGCATTACTTTATTAGTCTCCAATTTCATTAGGTATGCACTGAGGCTTGCAGGTATGTTAAATGAGCATGGTCACTTGAGTAACACTCAGAGGTCAATAATTATAGGGTGAACAGCAAGGTATGTATGAAACAGGATTATGCAAATTACAGAATTAGAAGTAATTATGTTGTCGAGAAGACTTTGTTAGCAGTACATTTACAGGCTTCACGCAGAATTTGCTTTCTAGCAGGGTGAATTTACTTTTGCTGATGCTTCCGACGGTTTCATTGCACTTCATAAGCACTGGTTTTATGCACTGCACGTGACGATCTTGTTTTTTCAAGGTTCATGTACTGATTAAAAAGTATAGGATCAAGAAACTTACATGCTGTCTTAAGGAATAATCAGGCTCATCATAGAGGTAAGTGGTGACATTTTAGTGAGTTATATGTGGGAGGTCTGTGTACATAACATCATAGTAATCTTGCAATGCTATAGCTTTATTTGTGCAACGAGTGAAGCTTCTTTTCCTGTTAAAAACTTCTGCCAAGCAAACAAGTTCCAACAGTAGGATTTGCCCTTGGGTAAAGCAGGTGGTAAGAGTGAGCTTATTCAGAAGCCCTTCAAGAGTACCCACTGAAGGCATTAGTACCTATAGGGCAAAAATTCCAGTGCACCAAAAAGGGCAAGGGAGGAGGGTGCAGGTTAACATTTCAGGAGGGTATCTTCTGGACATCATCCTTCTCTAGCCACAAGCTTGTATGGCCAATGTTTAGCAGACTCCTACTAACATAAACTAGGTATAAATGTTGCTTCTCTATTGCAAGGTGACACACCATATACCTTTTGAGAGTCTCCTCACCACAAGCCCTTACATTAGCCTAAAAATATTTTTTCTGCGGTGCCCCTTTTTTGTCCTAAACAGTTGTCTCAAGCAACAATATGCACATAGTGACAGTCTAGCTGGTGACCACAGGCATGGCTCCCGCCATCACGATGTGTACTCCACTCAAAATGTAAGACACTGCAAAATCATAGTCCGGTGTGCGTGCATACTACCTTGAACATGTAAGCAGTGACCACTTCTCTTGTGTTATCTGCGCTGCTGCATGCTTGTCGCACACCTGTTCAAGATTGTGACAGTGAAATTAGTTCTGGCAATGCTGTCTCAGAGGTAAGACTGTGTACACCCTTAGGAACACCATGGTGGAGCGAGCAGAGGTTCATATCAAATGTAGTAACAAACTGGCAACACCATGGTGATATAAGCACACTTGCATTAATTTATTACATTTTTATTGAGGCGGACAACACAGCTAAGCCTAGTTGTGATCTCTTTTCGTTATTGTCTACATAGTTTTCCCGTTGGTCACAGCACAAGAAGAAAAATTTCTCTGTGGGAGCACCATATTTTAAGCTTGCATGACTTCAATGAAGCACTGTGCGAACAGATATATTGAAAATGTCAATACTGTCAAGCTCGTCAGAGTGATCGACAGACGCTCGTTACATCGTGACCAAGAAAAAAAAGCCCTCTTTAATGTTTCGTCGTGAAATATATACAGTCAGAATGATCACATGACTCCCGTGATAACCGGATAAAGGAAACCAAGATAGCGCGTGTCTTGGCGCTTGTCTCTGGAGCAGGCGGCCACGGAATGCAGGAGGATGACGTCACATCTTCCCCGTTTCATAAGCATCGTGGGCCTGCCAAAAAAAGGAAAGCATTTCAGAAATTAATCATCAATACCAAGTCTTTTCCGAGCTCGTATGACGCGCCCATATCGCGTCGTTCTTTGCTCAGGACTTGAAGTTTTGTTCGATGAACGAGGCTCTTGGATGTCAGACGACTTGGTAGCTACGATGTCTTTGTCCGACGCGTCCGTTGGCTCGCTGTTTTGTGGATGCTGCTCCATCCTTACATGGCTTGTTTCTCCTCTGTGTGGGAGAAGGAAGAGATGACGCCTGTTTCTGCGTACGGTTTTTCCTTCAGTTCGGACCCAGTAAGATCTCGGTGTTTTAGAAGGACGAAGGACCGTGCCCTCGGCGCCTCTGTCTTTGAGCCATACTTGAGTGCCTGCGGATAGACAGGGAAGAGGTCTCGCAGCATGACGTTTGTCAAAATACATCTTTTGTTTTTGTCTGTATTTTTCTTCTTGCTCTTTCCAAGAAGCCTTTACTACTTCTGGCTTTAGCGCAGATGGCATGCACGGTATTTTTTAGCGTAAACAGCGGCTCATTAGCAGCTGCGCTGAACTATAGTCGTTTGGACTCGGCGTATTTCTATAGTTCAGCAATGTGATGTAGGGGTCCTCTGCCTTCTTCAAAAGTCTTTTAAGAGTCCCTGCCATGCGCTCAGCTTCTCCGTTAGCTTGAGCGTAACGAGGACTTGTTGTAACATGCCTAAAGGCGTAGGTTCTTGCAAAATCAGCAAACGTGAATGAGATGAATTGTGGTCCATTGTCTGATATTACCGTTTGCGGTATCCCATGTCTGGCAAAGCAGCTTTTCAGGTTCTGGATGACCGCCTTCGACGGCGTTCCTCGATCCAGCAGGGCCAGCTCAGGATACCTGGAGTGATAATCAACAACGGCAAGATAGACAGCTTCTTTCATCTCAAATAAATCAATTCCGATTTTCTGCCATGGCAGCTCCGTTGCTTCTGATGGAATCATTGGTTCGGAAAATTGGGTACGCTCTGTGGCGCATGCTTGGCAGTTGGCCACGATTTGTGCAATGTCTTTGCTAATTCCTGGCCACCAGAGAGATTCTTTAGCGCTCGCGCGGCAGCGTGCAATTCACTGGTGTCCCTCTTGAACCCTCCGAAGCATTTCTTTCCGCAGCGCTTGTGGAATCACCAGCCTTGAGTCCTTCAAAAGCAGCTGCTTGCACACCGTGATGTTACCACGATGCGTCCAGAATGGCTTGAGAAGTTGTGGTGTGTAGTGCTTCGCGGGCCAACCTTGCATACAAGCTTCGAGCAACGACGCACATTCGGGGTCGTTTGCTTGCTCTGAGCGTATGCGTTCGAGCATGTCGTCAGAGAACGCATACTGAACGACTCCCTCCACGTGAGCCGAAACGTCTGCTTCAGACAACTCTCTGACCGAAAGCGCAGTGTTCATCACTCTCGCGCGAGAAAGTGTGTCCGCCGTAGCAATGCTTTTCCCCGGGACCTGTGTTAGTGTGAACGAGTATCGCATAAGACGCATTCTGAACCTTTGAATTCTTGGTGGTAGAGAATCAAGAGGATCTCGACCCAGTAGCGGGAGGAGAGGTTTGTGATCTGTCTCAAATAGGAATGTGAGGCCTCTTAGGAATTCGTCGAAGCGTTCCACAGCCCAAGTTAAAGGTAATGCTTCTTTTTCGATCTGTGAATACCTCTGGTCTGTTTTTGTGAGCGATCTGGAGGCATATGCAACAAGACGTCTCTCACCAGGTGGCTGATCCTGGAGGAGTACTGCGCCAACCTTTAGTGAAGACGCGTCCGCCGATACAATTGTCGAGTACCAGGGGTTGTACCTCGCCAGGCATCTGTCTGAGCTGAGAGTGGTCTTGATCTTCTCAAAAGCTGTTTCTTGTTGACGTCCCCAAAACCAGTCGCTGTCCTTGTTGAGGAGGCTGTGTAAAGGAGCAGACATTGAAGCTGCATCAGGTAAAAACCTTGCGAGATGGTTCATCATACCTAACAAGGATCGAACCTCAGCAACATTTTGGGGTCTGGGCAATTGCTTGATAGCTCTAACTTTCTCGGGGTCTGGACGCACGCCGTTGGCATCGAAGATCATCCCCAAGAATGCGACCTGTTTAACTGAGAAACAACACTTTTCCCTGTTGAGAGTTACGTCTGCTTGTTGAAGTCGTTCGAGGACGTTACAAAGCCGCTTTTTGTGTTCCTCTTGGTTCTTGCCGTACACCAGAATGTCATCCATGTAGTTCAGTACGCCGTCTAGGCCTTCTAGGACTTGCGAGAACTTTCTTTGAAAAATTTCAGGTGCGGTTGTAATCTTGAACGGCAACCTGCGGTAGCAGTACCGCCTGTATGGCGTAATGAACGTCGTGAGCTTTTGACATTTCTTGGAAAGCCTAATCTGCTAGAAACCAGAATGCGCGTCTAGTTTAGAGAATACTTTGGCTTCCTGGAAGCTTCCCATAACTTGCTCAATTGTTGGCAGTTGATGGCGCTCTCATGTGACGAACTGGTTCAATTGTGTCAAGTCAATGCAGATCCTTACTGCTCCAGACGGCTTCATTACAGGAACGATAGGCGCACACCATTCTGTCGGTTCTTCGACCTTCTGTATCATTCCTTCTCGTTCTAGCCTGTCCAATTCTTCTTTGACTTTTTCTTTCACGGGAATAGGAACCCGTCGCAGTGTACACAGACTGTACGGGATTGTATGTGGCACAAGGCGTATGGAGTATTCTGTCGATATGATACCCGTGCCTTGGAATATCTTGGGATACTTGCTTCTGATATTGTCAGCAGTGTCTAATTTATCTAGGAAGCGAACAATTCCCAGAGCTTTTATCACTGGTAGTCCCAACAAGGGCGTGCACAAGTTCTGCACGACGTAAATGGTTTGTTGTGAACAGCTCTCTTTCCAAGATATTTTAGCGTCAAACTTTCCGATCGTACGGATGCTAGCATTGCTAGGTCCTTCAAGATCGGCTGCGTTTTCCAGAGAAGGCAAAAGAAAAGGATAATTTTCGTCGACGACTGTCACTTCGGCTCCCATATCTACTTTCATGCGGAGCGTCTGGTCGTTTATCTTTACTGTCACGAAATGCTCAGATTGTGTGTTCGCACACTGCTCGACTGTGCCTATAAACTTGCCATCAGCTTCGGCGATGCTATCGAGATTTGTGTCTCTTTGCTTCTTTTTTCGGTATGCCTTTTCATAGTGGCCCAACTTCCGGCAAAATCTGCACGTTTCTTTTTGCGCTGGACACTTGTTTCGACAGGTGAAATGGTCCGGCACAATAACTGCAGTTATTTTGATGATAAGCGGGTTTCTGACAGCGGGTAAACGTGCTCTTTGCAGTGGCTTTCTTGGGCTTTACTGCGGCGACGCAAGCTTCTGGGACTGTGCCCTCATGCTCTTTTAGTTCTGCTTGTTGTTGCTTTACAATTTCGCTCGTACGCGCTCTTGCCAAAGCAGTGGCCATCGTTAGCCTGGGGTCCATCTGCAGTTCTTCCGAAAGAACCTGGTCCCGTAGTCCTACTACGAAGCGGTCTCTTATTAGGCGTTCCTTCATGCCTGCGAAGTCGCATCTGTCGGCTAACTTGCTAAGCTCGGTTGCGAACTGGTCTACTGTTTCTCCCAGTTGTTGGCGGCGTAAATTAAAGCGAGCACTTTCGTAGACTATGTTCTTGGTGTGGACAAAGTAGTCGTTAAATTTAGACTTTATGAGCTTGAAGTCCTCTATTTCTTCGTCTTTTACGTTTAGCGACCGAAGAATCTCCCTCGACTTTCTGCCCATAGTATAGAGAAGAGTCCTTACTTAACTTCGTCTTTTTTCTCATGTAGCCCAGATGCGAATCTGTAGTCGTCAAATTCGTTCATCCAGGCGGGCCAGTCCGCTGCATTCCGGAAGTCGTAGGGCTTAGGAGGTTTGATTACCGTCATTCTGAAGCGTTGTCGCCGATACGGCTTGTTCTCGTAGACGCAGCTGCCAGTCGCTCGCTTGTTGGCAGGGCCGTTGAAGCACTAGTTGGCTACATCGGAACCACGTCTGACACCATGTCAAGCTCGTCAGAGTGATCGACAGACGCTCGTTACATCGTGACCAAGAAAAAAAAGCCCTCTTTAATGTTTCGTCATGAAATGTCAGAATGATCACATGACTCCCGTGATAACCGGGTAAAGTAAACCAAGATAGCGCCTGTCTTGGCGCTTGTCTCTGGAGCAGGCGGCCACGGAATGCAGCAGGATGACGTCACAAATACTTCAGGTCCTATAAATGGTGAACTGGTTGTCACATTCAGCCGGTGATCCTGCAGGAGTTTTATCATATACTCTAAGGTCATTTTGCATCAACAATGCCACATACAATAGTTTAACAATGGTTGTTAATGGGCAAGATGATACATAGCTTCAGGGAGGTAATTATGCTAAGGGGGAAAATTATAGATGCCTAAGCACCACTGAAAAAATGAAAAAGCACAGAAAAAGAGCGTCAGTCGCAGCTGAACTACAGAAAATATTTACACTGCACCACACATTCGCGTCGTCTAGAATTTGCCTAATAATGTTATACCAACCTGCCCAGCAACAAGTACTTCTAAGGTAATAAAGTGCAGAATGACACTTGCATAAGACAGGAAACACAGGGCGCGAGTTAACTGCCATCTATCTTTGTTTGTGCAGGGTGTCTGTCTACCAACCTGAGAAAGTCGGGGAATCGGGGCCTTGCTGGAAAACTGGAGGAACTTTGGTAAAACCTGGCTAATTCATGGAAACTGGCGGCAGTCTGTGCCACCATCACAAAAATAAGCATTACCCTTGATCAATACTCAAAAAGTCACTCCTTCGACTGCAACTACAGTGAACAGCTAGAAGAGGCCTAAAAAAAAGGCAATGCATAACTGTTTCTTCTTAGTGTACAAACAAAAGAATACACCGACCAAAATAACACAAAGTTTATTGATGTTTGGGCACCTGATATTGTTCTGAATGACAGCCATAAGAAAGGTACATCGTATTTAAGTATGACTAGGTGCGTGATGTAAGCACCAAAAGTATATGGTCAGCATTCCATAAATCTTATTGAAAATATGTGCAGCTGTGTGAATGTGTAGGGACTCCAGGTGCTGGCATGATGCAAGCTTGTTTTCTTCGACCAGAACACGGTTGCTTGACCAGTCAATTTGAAAGCCTGTATATTCCACATGTTCAGCGAGGGCATTCAAGGCCACCCATGATTTGGTGACTTCATTTTGAACTGTTGTGTTGTTTAACTCTTTCATTGAAATCACAGGTCTCATAGACTTCATTGAAATCACAGGTCTCATAGACTGACATGTTGTCACACTCGTGGCAGACTACAGTGTAAAGAAGACTACAGAAAGTTCCGCTCGGCAGCTTATTCTTCCCATTGACTAAAGCATTCCTTAGCTTCCATGTTGGTACATCCACTATTTTGATGTATGTTCCTTCTACATATCGCATATCATATCTGACTTTCCAAGCACAGCATTTCTCACATCGGTAAATTTGTGCATATTTGTTGTGGCCACAAATTCGGCTTGCCTTGAAGGCCTTTTAGTTTGGTGCTTATGTTAGAACTGCCATCACAAGAGGTTTGCTGGGCTATGTCTTGCCTTGTATAATATTATTACTATTATTATTATTATTATTATTGGCGATGCAGCTGCAAATGTCCTCCGCTATGCACTTATTGCAGATATTTCAAGAGTAGCACACTCTCTTCTCATTTCATTTCCTTGAGATGGTGTTATTAAATCCATGAGTATTTTTTACCATTATGTTTATAGAAGAGTACGTAAATGAAGGTAGCATGAAGGTAACCAAAACACATACCTTAGCTTCACAAAAAAAAGCCTACTGGCTTTTTCAGCTTGCCTCTGTTGTACATAGCCTGGTCACTCCTCACAACGGTGTTCATGCTGTCTGAGACGCATCTGGAAGCTAAGTTGCATGTTTTGGTTGCTGACAAGGAAGGCTTCTTTTCAACTCTTGATGGCTCTATGTATAATGATAAGGTAGCCACTGGTTTGGAAAAAAGCTGAATAAGTCATTTTCTGAGCAACTGCAGCTGCAACTGCAATTTATGTGAAAGGACATGCATCTTCACTTTCACATGCAGAGTCTGGTCTTCCCCAGGGATCAATCATGGGACCAGTTTTGTTTCTCATTTACATCAACGACATTGGACATGGTTTGTCATCTGCCCCGCCGCGGTGGTCTAGTGGCTAAGGTACTCGGCTGCTGACCCGCAGGGCGCGGGTTCGAATCCCGGCTGCGGCGGCTGCATTTCCGATGGAGGCGGAAATGTTGTAGGCCCGTGTGCTCGGATTTGGGTGCACGTTAAAGAACCCCAGGTGGTCTAAATTTCCGGAGCCCTCCACTACGGCGTCTCTCATAATCATATAGTGGTTTTGGGACGTTAAACCCCACATATCAATCAATGGTTTGTCATCTACTATTAAATTATTTACATACAACTAAATCATTTATAGAAAAATTGACAGCACCCAAGCTAACGACTCATTATAGTTGGACCATAATAAACTCGTATTTCGGTGTCTCCATGGCAAATTAACACTTCCAAAACAAAGGCCACGACGTTTACAAGAGCACATAAAACAGAAATGAGTCAATATGAAATTCAAGCTCTTCTCATTGAAAAAGTATCCCTATTTAAATATCTTGGAATTCATTTATCTTCTGACCTGCCTTAGAATAAGCGCACTGATATCATAACTAGTGAGGTGTCAAAAGCACTTGAATTAATAAAAGAAACCTTTACTTGGTGAACTATACCTCTAAAATGCTAGCATACACTACACTTGTCCATTCAAAGATAGAATATGCATCCATCATCTAGAACCCACATCAATCATATCTCATCGATTAACTAGAATCAATACAAAATGAAGCAGCAAGATTTAACACCAAGTAGTATTCTTGCAACTGCAGCACCACAGATATTACACACTCACTTTCATTACTCCTTCTCGAAAAATGCAGACTGTCGTCACTGTTGTTGCATTTTCATACATTTTATCATAGTAAATGTGCCTTCATGAAGCTTGTACAAACACACCTCATAATATTTTGAAACATATTGATCACCAATTCAAGATACACCCTTTTTTGGCACACACAATTATGTATCAACACTCACCATTACTTCGAAGCACACATCACTGGAACACACTGCCGGGCGACATCGCTTGATTCATTGATCATGCCACCTTTGTAAACCAATTCAATATTTTCTTGGACATATGACTTACCTATTTGTGTGAGTTTGCAAGTGCATGTATGTGCTTATTTTTACTCTTCTTTTATTGTAAATATATTTTCTCCTTAAATATGATAGTCTTGCTTGGGCAAAAATAGTCTTGCTATGCAAAAATTTTGATAGTCTTGCTACGCAAAAATTTTGGTCTGTCTGTCAGCAGAAAGGCTCAAGTACAACCACATCCACAGCATCCACCAGTATTGCTCAAGTTTCTGCGTTCATACTTGTACGATTGTCAATAAAAAGCAAATATTGAGCATATTTGAGGCACAATATCAACACGTCGATATTGTGCACTGTGTTTATTTATACTAGAAAAGGTGTAAAGAAGTAATTCTAAGCACTGCAGCTGACAATGCGACTCTTCGCACGAAAAGGCGAGTCTCCTATGCTTTGCTAAGACGATACTGTGCTGCTACCTGTCTTGAAATCTACAAAATATGGCCTCCAAGATTGCACGCATGCTGCGTGCTCGCTATAACAAAGGCCATTTTTTCGTTTTCTGAAATTACCGCCAGATGGCGCTCATGTCTCGTGCAACACCTCCAGGATTCCATTCACCAGTTTTCTCGTGCAAAACATCAAATAAATATTTCTGTCTCTTCACTCTTTTCAGGCGAAATACAATAGTCTTTCGATGACATTTTTAGTCTAATATGCAGATAGGGGGCAGCAATTTTCTGTATATATATTTTTTTGCACTATAGCTGTGTCTCTTTTATTGAGTTTTCATTCCTGCCACGATTTTTTTTCCTTTTGCATCTTTGTCTATGGAACTGTATTTTACTTTGTTTACCCCTTTAATTTTATAATGGCAATGTTCTGATTTGCAAATTTATTGTATAACTAAAACCCCCCTGTGTAATGCCTGAATGGGCCTTTAGGGTATATATTAATAAAAAAAAAGTGTTGATGCAAAAAGCGGGTGACTGAACGAATACGTTTTTGCCCTGTTACTAACGCTTAATCAGGAACGCGTAGCGGCAAGTGTGAAAAAAGCAAAAAGGCAAAAACTATCAGTTTTTATTTCAGTGAAGATTCATGTTGCTACTAAGAGCTGTTGTTTCAGAAAAAGACACTTGGTAAATAAATGTTTCAGAGTATATTCAAAGAAATTTGGAGCGTTTGAAGACTTGTGATCCGCTAAGAATTTCTAACTCAGAATCTATCATCTTATCACTAAGTGAACAACCTTCTTTGTACCGTAATGCATTCGGTATAGACATAAAAGATTTATATTATTGTTTGCCCCAATGTGAAGATTTGAAGTTTATAAAGCAGTGCATGAGAGAAGATAATGATGAGTTGTTGTTTCAGTGCAAGTGTGGCATCTCTATTGCGTCGTTTTTAGAGCTCATGCAGGCCACCTAAATTCTATCGTTGTGTCTTGCAAGGGAAGTAATTTTGTCCAATACTCTGGTATCTGCATTGATTCATGAATATACCTGTAATTAGTTATACTTTTCTTGGGTATGTAGACGGGCAGCTGCAAAAGCATTGGAATTGGTTATCATCACATGCTGTTTGATACGTCCATGACTTCTTAGTTCTACTGGACATTAACAATTGCTCTGTACTGGTTGCTAATATAAAGAAAGATGTTAAGGAAAACGAAATGTCAGCGTTTCACTTTGGAGTTTCAAAAAATTGATGAGCTACAGTTTCTCGATTTAAGACAGGCTTTCGTCAAAGATCACATATATAGCAATACCAACCTAGATTCATAAAGCCAATTCTTAATTTTAGTTCTGGCCACTCAAAACCATACAGGGAGTCATTGCGTCAGCTGTGCTGGGTGCCGCTCTTCAAAAGTTACGCGAGCACCTTATGGCGCATGCATTTGATACACAAGTTGTTCGCCTTGCAAATTCTGGCTTTCCGGGTGACGTGATTTGCTCCTTGTCGGAAAAAATTATTTCAAAGATAGAGAAGTTATATCATTGTGATTCTAGTGCACCAGAAATTAGCAAGAAAGAGAGGCAGGCAGTTATCTCATACATACACAGTGTAGCACATGCTTTGAAAAATGTTGGTGCTCATTATTGCATAAACATGTCATTCTCAGCACGTAATAAAGTGCATAATGTGTGTACTTTGGTGGATAGAGCATTGTGTCAGCAGCCAGGGAAAGGGAACAAATGTGTCTCCACTCATGTCCACAGATATGCTCCTTGCACTACTGGCGTGGTTTATGGGATTCCACTGTCTTGCAGCTGCGAATATTTAGGTGAAATGGGGCGTTACATAAATGTGTAAGAGAGCATGAGCTAATGCTATCAGGTGGTAAAATCACGTCTAATTTGGCAGCTTGTTGTAGGCCATGTGGATGTGTGCTCAAGGCTCGGCAGAGATGCCCGGAAAAGTATTCTGGAATACAGATATCGAAATGCATGGCTTGGAAGCATAAGATACAGATGCTGAGATAAATTTGTAATTCATGTGACAGGATATTTCAGAGATACGTTTGCAAAAAGACAAAAATGTATTCCAGAATACATATACTAAAATACTTTTGTCTATGGCTGGGATAGTTATACTCCATACAAACATTTGTTATGTGCAGCATAATATTTAAAATGTGCAGCACATTGAAACTTGCAAATGAAATTGATTTATTATATTTTTGCCATTCTCCGAGTGTCATTAAGGCATTACAAAGGATGCTTACACTGCACATAATTGTTAATAACCACATATTTACAGATATCAGTTGCAATAAAAAACTATGCCATATGAGAGCATCAGTCAAATGCATTATACACTGAAATCAGGAACTCAACAGCAACAGTATTAGTTATGCTAGAAGGAGCATAGTTCAAGCGAAGTACTGGAACCATAAACAAACGAACTTCCAGTTGAAGGTTTAGTGTTTTCTAGAAACATCTTAGAAAAGGCAGAAAGAATTGAGAACAGACAAAACAAGGAATGCGAAAGGAAACTCAAAAAGACCTCTTTCGAATCACTGTTTGGCCATGCTGGCGTTTTTCAGAAATGCTCTGCAGAAAGAAGTATCATAGATGGCACACGGCACCAAATTCTTTGGGTGGTTTGTGGCTTCCGCAATAAGCTCCAGTTTTTCAAATGAGCGCTGCAAAAGAAAATTGGAAAAAAAAATGAGAGAAACAAACACTACTCGTTCAATTGGAATGAGGAAATACATTTAAAAAATGGTGCCCATTGTGCAATATACAATACTCCTCACAATGAAAATATCTGCGCTGGAATTCAATATAGCAGTATAACATTGTTGTCATGCTGAAGCAGGCCATCATTCAAACACATTCCAGTTCTGCCTGAAGGAGCACAATGGGATGCAGGTAGCAAAGCAACTAGCTCGCTTTCAAGAAGGTAGGAGTTAGTTTCGCCCTCAGCAGAAATGTAGAAAAGGTGGGTGCATATCTTGCCGTAGACTGCCAAGGTCACAGCAGAAATTTTTTTCCCCATTGTAATACGTCTCAGCTCATTTATGAAAAAAAAAAGTAACGGGATACTGGTGTCCTTGATATTATCGCAATACATGCGATACGCCGTAAAAGTATTTCACTACTGAGATACAAATGCATTTTAGAAAAGTGCCTCGATACAGCAATACAGACACTCAAAAGTACCTCTGAAATACTATTGCGATACTATTCAGCCCTGTGTGTGCCCCACTTGTAGAAAACAAATATCAAATATTGACATATTGATTAGCGCATGTGTGAAGTAGCCGAAGCATTTTTCATTAGATCTAACAGCAAGTGCATAAGCATTTCATGTAACACTCGTCTAGATGAAGAACATAAGGTCTTAGAGAAGACATGAATCATTCTGTGTTGTAACACATTTGTTCATGTGCACAGTTTTGATGAGTCAATATTTTCTATATATTTCCAAATAAATTTCAGTTGTGAAATCAGCGCTGTGACCCTCTCTGACTGCTTCTAACCCGTTCGTTTGTAAAATATTCTACGGTGAACACTCACCAATTTGCCTAACTCACGATTCTGCATCTTTTATTTACCTACGGTATCGGGGAAGCTGTTGCGGTCTGACAGATTCCTTTTTCCACCCCATATTCAAACATCAGTGCTTCAAACGCTACCCCAGCTTTTATTGCAGGTGTCTGAGTACTTTCATTGTGCTCCACGTGTCAGAACCCAGAGAAATAAAACACCAACAAGCATGTGCGCATTGTGTAAAAAAAAGAGAGTGAAAGCAAGAAGAAAGTAAATTTTGCTGTACGGTTTCATTGTTGCGACATTGTTGTTAGTCGTTGTCAAGACAAGGTTGGATAAAATACGTAAGTACTCCTTTTTGCTGAAAAGTATATTTTAGACATGTACAAATGAGACGGGGATGCAAAGCATTAGCAAATACAGCAGTCTAAGTCAAGGTAATCTAATCCAATCCTAAATGGCCTGCAGACTATAGCCATTATAATGAGCTAGAACGTGCTCCAGTAAGCCAACTGGCCAGGCTGCCGCATCCTTGTTTTATATGAATGCTGCGAGATAGCGCCACCTTTACGTTTCCTAGCAGCATTGGCTGCACTGTTGGACTATCGTAGGCTCCTTCAAACTTGCAGATGCAGTTGATTTCATTTGTGTGGTTGTGTTCTGGTTGTTCCAAAAACCAAACAGCCAACTTCCTCAGTGTCTGGGTCACAAGTTTTGTTTTGACCAGATACACACATTTTTTCATATTTACCACATACACTCACAACATTATGAGTGTGTGTGCAAAATGTGTTCATTTGTTTTATATGAGTGCCTCATATTTTATTTTTTTACCGCTAAAGTGTTCTTTCCACCGCACATTTTTCCAAGCAGAAATTATGGTCATGGAGTTTGCTTTAGTTTATGTGAAAAACCTGGAAAAATCACTAAATTTGAAAAAAATTATATTGATAAACACCCTGTTGTGGCTTTGTTAGCAAGTATGTTAGGAAACAGACACATGTGCAGTATGGAAGTGTGCAATGTCACAGTCATGTACTGTCAAGAAACGTCACATACCTATACTTGAAATACTTTTCTGACCTTCCAAGTTTCAACAGATGTGTCAATGACACATCACTTCTTACCTAGCATGAAATGCTTTCAAGAGTCCACATCTATCAAGACCCCTGCCTGTGATCTTTTTCAGGTATTTAATCTGAACTGACACGCCCTAATGCTTGCATACTTGCACAACAATCTGTCAAATTTGTCCATACACTCTTAACAGCCTGTAAATTCACTCCTAACAGCACCCCCTCCACTCTTCCAGTACAGGCCAAAAGGGTGATTACTTACAATACCATGCTTGTGGAACATTACTATCTATGAATCTTACAATTGTTTGGTGAAAAAAATTAGGGGACCCTCAAGGTTTGAGTAGAACACAACAGTGATATCCTATCCCTAGTGCATACTCCAACCACCTAGTGCATACTTTTTGCAGGGTAACATTACTTGAAAAGTTTATACTGCAGATTATTACTACGTAATCAATGTTTAAAGTGGCTTGTGCTAGTAAGGGTTTCGCATATAGTTTCAGTCTGCGTAATGGATATCTAAATGGTGGCTAAGCGAGCTTGTTGATACGTACACATAGTTAGTTCGAAGAGCGCAGAGATGGGACACAGGATAGACCACGCAATACAGGTAGTGGGTAGTATGCTTTAAACCATGAGCAACTATGTGCATAAAATGTTTTTAAACTTGATATGCATCAAGTACATGGTCCTAAGAGAATACTCCAGTAGCATTTCTACCTTTTGTTATTCGTGGCTGGCTTTAAACAACAAAGTCATTATGATAATCACACCTTCTGATGGCCAGTGGCAATGCACATTTGTACCATGAAATACTGTGATATTACATGTTGTATTGTGAAGCGTGTATGCAAGACTCGTGTATTTCTAAAGCATGAAAATTATTTTTGAGCAGGCACGTGGCTTTGTGGTAGAACGATGCTTGCCACACGAGCAGCTTGGCTTCTATTCTCACTCAGACCTAGAAGGTTTTTTTTATTTTGTTTATTTATTTATTATTTTGTCATTCTTTTTATTTCCATGTTTTTATATCATTGACCAGATGTAAAGTGAAGATGGAGAATTTCATGCACCTAAAAATGCCAACACTGCAGCTGTACAGGTGGAATCACACATGTCCAGAGCAGCGGAGCGCATGGCTCTTGTTAGCGACGGCTTCTATGTCACCTTAGCTACATGCTTCTGTTCACGCTTAAATTATCGCACTAAGGCCTAGCACGCCGTATGCCATGTTAAATATTCATACGGCGTCGGCATTAACATATTTCTGCAGAAAACAGCAACTGGAGCGGTCGGCTGAGTGTTTTAGACAAGTGTGATTCGATCTGTAGAAATATTAAGTGATTTAACACTCCAAATTTAATTTTGTTGTGTTCGATTCAACAGTCATGATTTGCAAAACTGTATATGTTTTAAAAGTTTACTAATGTTTTAAAATGTTAAGCACACCAAAATAAAAGGAAAACTTGTGCAACAGTATGATACACAGCATCCGCCCTGGCACATTAAAAGAAAAGACTTGAGAAGTTGTGTAGCGCAGCTGGCTATTCAGTTCCAGGAATATGCTTGTACCAATGAATACTTACCCTTTCTTAACGGTTCTGTGGATTTCGAGGGCCTGATTCTTTCCTACGGCCATCCAATTTTTTTAATGTACATTTCTTTTATGTCACTGGAAAGCTCGTAATTCAGAGTGTCTAATCACTCATTGGCAACACAAAAAAAGGCAATAAAACAGTTTTCACCAAGCGTTGTTGCTGATGGAGTCTTATATGCAACACATTTATTTATTCATTTATTTATTTATTTATTAGAATACCCTCAGGGCCCGTAGGGCATTACAGAGGGGGTGGGTACAACATTTATAACACAAGAAAAAAAAGACAAAATAAAGAAACAAGTGTCAGATGCGCAAATCAGGAAGGCAACATAAGTCAACTAAAAATGTATAAGTAAGAATTCAAGCACATACAAGACAAAGATAGATAATGGAAACTGCGTATAGTTACAAGCATTGCTGAGAAATTGCAGTCTTGAATAACAAAGGGTCTGTTATTGTTACAACGGAAGAGGGAAGGTGGTTCCAATCGGCGGCTGTTTTCGGAAAGAATGCTGCTGAAAAGAATTTGGTGCGGCAAAACGGAATGGCTTATGCTGGTGATCAATGCGCGATGAGTGGTATGACGGTTGTGAAATGAGGTCTCGCTTCATTGATGGATTGTGAAAAAATATCTTATGAAAAAAATGCAGTCGCGCCAGTTTCCTCCGTACAGTTAAATTGGGTAGGTCAAGGTTAGATTTCATTTCTGATATGCTAGCAGTACGGGAATAATTAAAACAAATGAACCGAACTGAGCGGTTCTGAACAGATTCTAACGCGTTGATTAAATTTTGCTGCACGGGATCCCATATAGCGGACGCGTACTCAAGCTTTGGGCGAATTAGTGATCGGTATAATAGAATTTTGAGGAACAGCGGAGCGCGAGAAAAGTTGCGGCGTAAGTATCCTAGCATTCGGTAGCATTATTACAGATGTAGGTAACATGCGTGTGCCAAGATAGATTGTTGGTAATGTAAACGCCGAGGTACTTATATGAAGAGACATGCTGGAGGGGAACGGCGTTAATTCTGTAGGTACAGGGGGGAGAAATAGATCGCCGGGTTATTGACATGCATTTAGATTTGTTAGAGTTGAGAGTCATAAGCCATTTATTGCACCAGGTTGAGACAGTGTCAAGGTCTGACTGTAGAAATTGGTTATCAGATTTATTGTTTATTTCGCGGTAAATTACACAATCATCTGCAAATAACCTTATAGCGGAGTTAATGCTGTCTGGGAGATCATTAATATATATAAGGAAAAGTAAAGGGCCTAATACGGAACCTTGGGGTATGCCGGATGTTACTTTAGAAAGAGGTGAGTTATAGCCATTAGCTGTTACAAACTGAGTGCGATTAGTCAGAAAGCATTCAATCCATTTAAGAATGTTCGGGTCAATGTTTAAGGCACTAATTTTCAGGAGGAGTAATTGGTGAGGTACTTTATCGAAAGCTTTTTGAAAGTCAAGAAAAATGCAATGCACAAGTGAGCCGCGATCTAAAGCCGATGCTATGTCATTAGTAAAATAAAGAAGTTGGGTTTCACATGAGTAACTTTTTCGGAATCCGTGCTGGTAGGGAGTAAAAAAAGAATTTGATTCTAGGAATGAGACAAGGTTGGAGTAAATTATATGTTCTAACATTTTACAAGGAACACTGGTTAGGGAAATTGGTCTGTAATTGAGAGGAGACTGTGTGTTACCAGATTTGTGCAGAGGGACCACCTTCCCCACTTTCCAGTCAAGCGGCAAAGTGGAGGTCTGAATAGATTGCGTAAAGATTAAGGACAAGTAAATTGATGAATACAATGCACATGTTGAAAACAGTAGCCTACAGCTGTTCACTGCATTGGTACCAAATTCTGCCATGACAGAGTGCATGAGTGATGTGCTGGAGAGATGGTGTGTGCATGCACTGTGGTTCAATGCAGGTTTTTGTTGCTGTGGAGGAAGCTCCACTGCTGAGCATCAATTTCTTAACCTTTTGATGGTTAATAGGATGAATGCATCCCACTTTTTCCTCAGTAAAACTTTCTCTGCCACTTTACGTTGCCATCAGCACAATGTCATCCAGCTGTGGTGTACCAGAAACATTAAGGAAACTGAGAAACTATATATTGCACATTTACAATGCATGGTATCAGTGATACGTTGAGCTTAAAATCTTTTATTCTGTTAATATTTTTTTTCAGCCGGTGTCATATTGCGTACCAGGTAGCTAAAGTTTCAAATTCTTCTGTTCAGATTTTTTAAAGAATTTTAGCGTGCAACTATAAATTTTCTTTCTAAATTGCAAAAATTATATCTGCCTAAAATCATTGTGGAAGTGCACTCGAATGAAAAATGAAGCAGTTCCTTGCATAGCCTAACAACATAGCATACATGCATAACTGTTTTTCATGTTTGATGGATGTCATAAAACAGCACATTCTTTGATATTTTTTATCATTATGAGGAGAGGCAATGAGACCAAAAGCTGTGGCTAAGACACTGTTGCTAAAATTTTGGGCCAAAGAAAAAATATGGCAAAATTGCTGCTTCATACAACCAGGAAGCCAAAAAGAACACGAATATTCAAGATCATCAAATCATGCAAGATATATGAGAAAAGCAAATATGTCACACCTGAATAGAGTTCACGAATATGATGCAGCATTTGTAAACGCACTTACAGCGTTCAGTGCATTGACCCCACGTTGAAGTGGCTTGCCATGATTCGTTACCACAATTTTAATTATTTGCGAAAATGTAGGCTTAACTGAGATGTTCACCCTTATCCATTGCAGATACAAGACAAGACATGCATAGACACAGCTTCGTTAAATGTGAACGAAAAGCAATATTTTTCCTTTTTCTTTATTTTTATATGAATGCGTGCACTCATCTATGCCTGCTGTTTTCTCCTTGTTTTCGACGAGTTTCAATATTGTCGACACCTACCGACAAGACAGACACAAGCTGAAAGGGTTCGTGTATGTGGAGACCTTGGGACAGAGCCGCTAGACTCAATGCCACAGGCAGAGGCGCAGAATTCTGTAGAAAATCTGAAATTGAGGTTCACTGCAATTTTTTTCCCACAGTTTTAGAAGTGTTCCTCTGTACTGCTTCCATTGGGCCTTTTTGGGCAAGAAATTTGGCAGCAGAATTACAGCTTAGTGCCCTTATGAGACAATGTGACATGTGTTGCCCCCCTTATTCAAAGATGCTTCATGGGTCGATGAGCCACATGCGTCCCACTTTTGTCTGATGGCCACATTTTTCTGATGGCCAATTGATGGCCATATTTTAGTGAAGATTGTGTTACACTATTTTTAGGCATGAAGTTCTGCAAATTTCTGTTATTATGTGAAAAATATCGATGAACTCACGAAGGGTAAGTTAAACTGCATAATAAGCAAAGTTGAAAGTGAGAATGCAATATATATTTTATATAATTTTAAGCCAGATTAATGATTGAGCTGCAGCAGGCAACGTGCAGAAATTCTCCAGAACTCGATACTAAGCTTTTGCCACGAAGCGGTGCAATGGCACAGCTGCTGTGATTTTCAAACACCATTTCAAAATACATATACAACTCAAATTACGCAAGGGAAAGGGAGCTTGACTTTATCATACTTCTGCATGTTTCCAAATAAAGAAAGATCTATTTACACTTCCTGGCCAGTTAATTGCTGTACCCTTAAACAGACATAAAAGTGAAAGCCATGACATTTGGTAGTCTAACAATGGACCTAGGGATCTCAACATCACACCAATGTGATTTGGCATAAGCTGTAAAAGCTTATTCAATCAGTCATACATTGTTACCCTTTTATGCCAGTTTTAACGCGATAGTTTTAAAAATCTCGTGCGCATTGTTGATTGTGAGTGATGAACCTTGTGAGCAACCGGAAAAATCAAGAAAGATGCAAATAAAATAAGTAATAAAAAATTTCTCAGTTTGCGGGAGGATCAAGCCCAGGCCGTTTGCATGGCAAGCAGGCGTTCTACCGCACAGCCACACATCTGCTTGGAAATTAAGGAAAATAACTTCATCTGCTTGAAAATGCACTGAAAATAACGTTGGGCTTTGCAAACACATGTGTCCTGTATACTGCCTTCACAATTCAATATATAATATCACAGTAATATTTCTTGATATAAGTGTGCATTGTAATCAGGCATCAGAACATGTGATTATCTTGAGGACTTCATAGTTAAAAGGTGGCCAGCCATAACAAAAGGCACACATTTTGCTGCACACATTTTCTTCAGACCACATAGTGAGTGCATACCAAGTTTGAAAAGATTTCATGCACCAAGTGCTTGAAGTACGCACTAGGGCCAGGGTATCGTTATCGTGTTCAATTCTTGAGAGTGAACCTTAAGGGTCGCCCAATTTTTCTTTTTTAAGTGATGGAAATGAAGCATTATTCTAACCATGGATATTTTTATGCCAGCAATTAGACTAGTAGGTTAGCTCTGTGAGCCATTTTTGCGTTTATATCAGGTTTATTTGACTCAAGAAAAGCAATATTATTTTCAAAGGGCACTGTATGCCAAAGACCTGACATGGTGTCTATTGTTGGACATTAATCTCCAGGTATCCTCGGCCCTCCCTCTTTCCCTCGCTGAAGGGCCTGTTTTTTGTTTGAGAAAAGCTGGCAACCCTGGTGGCCGCAAAGTGTGAAAACAGTATAAAAATATTGAAGCAGGTTGTGTAGACAACAATCTACAGACAGTGAGTGGCATACAGAATTGACTTGGCTGTCTTCTATGTGTGTGTTGGGGGGGGGGGGGGGGCATAAAAAAAGCTACTACAGGGCCAAAACAGATGCCTTAATTGCAGTGGCAACTATGCAAAGGGGCAGCTGGAAAGTCTACTTAAATATTCCAAAGATGAGCGTCTTGAATTCGCTGTAGTTTTATCTCGAACGAGTAAGGACTTGAAAAAAAAAGAAAACCTAGTCCTCATATATTTGAAACAGGCACATATTGCAAGAAGGCTGTTGATAAACCAGGAACAAGTTTAGCCATGCCTTCATTGTTGTCAATTGTGAGCACAGAATACATACCACAGCGATACTTTTGGGAAGCACACTTTGATGTGACCGAGGTTAGGGGCACAGGCTTTCACCCAGGTGCCGGGGAAGGAGACACCTTTGAGAGGCTTCTTGACGACAGAAACACACAATTTATTTACATATTTACAGGTGTAAGAAACACAAAGCGTCGAGATGCGCTTTTACAGGAGACAGGACTGGCCATAACGAAGACTACAGAGAGAGCCCTGAGCGCACACACGACGCGCTTTTCATATCCTCGGTCCGTGCATGCGCCTCCCCTCAAGCACGAACTGTCTGTACAGTGGCTGGAATAGACAGTGTACTGTCTGTCCCAGCAACGCTGATGCGTGTTCCCTGCAGCACACCCAGACACCTCTTGCGTTTCTGCTGGACGCGTACCACATTTGGCTGGTACGCCAATGAGCATGTATTGCAGACTTGGTCCTTGTACTGCCAGTCATAACATTTGAATGGATACTGGCAAGCTAAGTGGCACCTCCGAACCTGTGCAGCTTTAGAAGACGGGTTCCATCTGCAATGAACCACTTCTTAGCAGCAGAAGAAAAGAAAACAAGAATACTTCTTGTTTTTTTTTTTTTTGCTTACCCGAGGCAATATTCGAACCAGCAAACGTATAATTGAAAGCTGAGCATAATAGCTCTTCAGCTATTTACGCATGGTGACAGAAGAAATCATAGCCTTAAATAGTAAATAGTATAGGGGGTGGGAAAGGCAAGGGAGGATGCAAAGGAGAGAGTGAAAAAGAAGATGGGGGAACCATTAGAAATAGGAGAAGGGGAGAAATCAGTTGCGTAGAGAGAGCAAAATAGAGAAATATATTACTTAAAAAAAGCAGGCTTGTACAAATATTCGAATGCTTCGAATGTTTGAAGGAGCAGTACTGTATTGAAACTCGCTTTGACTCGATTTTAAATTATTGAAAATATTGAAGTATTTGCAATGAACAAATAGTTAACATTGATCTGCACATAACCTCCTGTAAAGGTGATTTGACTGCAGCTTAGAATGCTATGCCGTGAAAGCACCTATTCAAGGGAATTCGCACTGCCGCAAAACCTCTTCAAAGTTTAAGGGGCACTGCACCACTTATTGAATATGGTCGGAAAACGCGGCCAATCGGTAGTAAAGACTCCCGAGAACATGTGAGTCAAATATTGTTGCGCAGCACGAGGCCAGAATTTGTCAATAAATGTTCAAATTCACCTGAAAATTGCTTTCCTTTCACTGGACGAATTGCGCTACACGCTCAAAAATTACCCATCACAGCCATTGTATCAGCGATTGGCTGATTCGAGCATGGCACGTTGGACGTTAATGGGGCCAGGCTCACTTGGACTATGATCGAGTCGTGAGTTTGAGTGAGTACAGCTGAGTAATATTACATGAGTTTGAGTTAGAGTGTGGCTAAGGAAAATTTTAATGAGCTTGAATCCGAGTGAGGAAAATATTTGCGAGTCTGAGGTGGTGAGACCTAAACTCAACGTCTATTTCTTGGGTGAGCATTAGTGAGCACCACATTTTATTTCTGACCTATGTTCCTATATACCCGCCTATCAGCATAACTATAGACGTCATATTTGCTTACATTGCTAATCAAGTCTGTTCAAGCATACGTCTCAACACACAACCGTTCATGCGGTTATTGAACAGAGGTGCAAGTTAGGAGATAAGGGGGTCGCCGAGACCTCCCTTCACAAACTCGCTCATGGGACATGGCAAAAATTTCTGATGTGAGCTGCATATTTCATAAAAATATTCTTATTGGATTGCGACTAGTGACAGCTGTTTGCTCACTCAGACACAGGTTTAATGGCGAGTCTGAGTGTGCCGAACTGAGTAATATGTTGGTAAGTTTGAGCCTGAGTGAGAGTGGTTGACAAACAGTTTAGCGAGTCCCAATTAGTTTTGTTGAGCTAAATTTAAGTGAATTTGAGTCCGAGTGAGTTTCCATGGTGAAACGTATTTCTTGAGTGAGTTTAAATAGGTTCCACTTTTTCTACCGGCCTATGGCTGCTGCTCTCAAACATCAACACTACATCCTTGGGCAGCATTGAAGCAGCTGCAGCCATTCAGCCATCATGCCTGCGATGCAGGATCGTTTTACTGAGGCAGGGTCTCGTTTCAGGAAAGGATGAGCCAGTTTTTCACACACAAATGTCAAACATTTAAAATTAAAGTAATTTTAAATAAAAGCAACACAACCACACTGAAACTGCACCCATTACTAAACTACTAAGACAAGCAAAGCTTTGTAATTAAATGAAGTTCTGCTGAACTTTTGAAACAAAAACAGTCGCTAGCAGTTCCAATGCTGGTGTCATCCACAGTGGCAGACTCACTCTTTGCAGGTGTATTTGTTGGCTGAAGCAGATGAGAAGCCCAGTTCACCCATAAGTCATGGACAGAAGCGCTTTAGTCATAGTGTGAAAACAATCTCCAAATGTGAGCAGAGAAATCAGAACATCTGATAGATAGAGCTGCAAAAAACAGGATGTCCCTTGCAGCTTTTGTTTCTTCTTTCTTTGTCTAGTTGTAGTGCTGTTTATAGCAAGTTCACGATGTATTAACAAGCCTGCATTAACACTTTATATCAGACAGATCTACCCATGCATGCATCATGGTGGCTGGTCACTGCACCATTGTGGCTGGTGACCAGAAGCAGGAACCCGCTCGCCAACCTAGACGGCTGAGTCAGCCTGCCAAAGGCAGGTCAGGACCAGGACATGATGGCTGGCAGCAGGTCCTTGTTATGGTCTCGTGAATGGTAACCAACCTGAGCACTGCACTGATGTTACACGCACATCACAATGTCTAAGTATATGCACTGAATTAAATTCAGGTGATGTGTAAAAACCACTGGCCGCTAACAACAGCAAAAATATGGTTGTTACTGTTGTGTTCTGGGTTTCGGTTTCGGAATGACATGTGAGGATGCCAGGGGGCGCCGCTCTGGCATCCAGGTTTTCAAGGCGACTGTAAATAAAACCAGTGTGTGTTGGGTAACCGTGGAGTGCGGTTGTTCTTTCCTTCGGCATTTCGCGCCAACCCGCGTGTTCGGGCTGGTCGGCGTCCCCGCCGGCCGCGTACGTCTCCATCGGCCTTCTTCTTCTGCTTCGTCGGGACCAGCCAGCCCCCAACACAGCAGTTACTAATATGAACCATGACTATATGCCTGTTGGTCCGCGGGCATAACTGCCTGTACCATGATATGAAGCAGCTTTGTGCAACTTATATCATGGAATGTTTCTCTATCCGCCACCCGAAAACGCGCTCTGTAGCGGTCAGGCTCTGCCCAGAGACTTAGACAGTATGAAACTAATACAGGCCATGCTTAACTGCTGCCTCAAACTGCAGCCAGCCTAATGGAATCAAACTTTGCCATAGCAAACATTGAGACTTTTACTAGAAATGATGCTGTTTTCTAGGGAATGTTCAGAATATGAACTATTTGTTAATGCATTAAGAACATCTTACATTGTAATACAATCACATAAAATTTATTTACAGTTGGAAAAGTAAATTTTCACCAGCTGCCCGTATTAGCTTTCATTTTGCCGAAGTATGTGTTTCCACATAGCACAGCTTAAAAAATGAAGTCAGGCATTCAATCTCAAAGAAACAAATCTTCATCTGAAAGGGACGCTAAAGGCAAAAAATTTCTCCCGTTCGAATGATGAGTGAAAGTTTAAGAATGCCTAAACGTCAGTATTATCTACAGGGCTTAGTTCACCAAGAAAGAAGTACATGTATGATAAGGCTCGAGTCACCCATGCAATATTCTGCAAACTCTGTAACTCTATAAAATGACATAGTCGAGTCCCAGAAAAAATAATTACTGAAACTGTCCACAGTAGAAAAGACAATTTCAGTGCATTAAAATCTGGTATGAAATGCTTATTTCTATATATGTAAGGGTTAGCGTCTCAAAACCAGCATATGATTATGAGAGATGCCGTAGTGGAGAGCTCCGGAAATTTCTACCACCTGGAGTTCTTTAACGTGTGCCTAAATCTGGTATGAAATGCTGCTTGGTTCTTTCTGTTTCATTCTTTGAACTAAGAGCCGCCGACAAGACTCGTAGCTAGCTTCAATCATCCCCCAAAAACGGGGGAGGGAAGGAGGGCAGTGAAAGTTCTCTCAAATTACCTACCTGAGTCACAGAAGCTTCTCCGAAGCTACTGACTAGTGTCTGCTCATAATAGCAAAACTTTCCTTCTACCACGCCTGCTACCACTGTACTTCACGCCACGCAAGGGACAAAATGTCAAGAAGACCTACTTGGAAAGTTGTTTAAATACCAGTTGTAGCATGCTGACCACTTAATATATAACTTCTTTTTAAACAAGGCATTTTCTTAGCACAGAACAAACAATGCACCACAAACAGTGCACCAACAGTATGCCTTTAGGGCCCCTTTAAAAGGTTTCATACATTTATATACTTAAACATCTAAAAAGGTTGCAACATGCTAGGATGCTCATGGTCCCTAAAATATACCGCAAAAATAATAACTTTTTGGCCTGCGTTATTTACACACTTCATTTTATGGACCGATAGGCATCAAAATTTATTAACTTTTCCTCAAACCACTTAGTTTTTAAAAGCAAGGTGTATATAGCATAATGGTTTGCATTATTTTCTGGATAAATAACGCCTGCTGAAAGTTATGTGGATAACACGGACCAAAGAATGTCATTTTAAAATTTTCTGTGGGGCAGAATAACTAGGAATGCTAATGATGATGACCGAGTATATTAATAACCTAGAGTTGGAATCTATAGAAAGGTCTCAAATCAGCAGCTATAGAACTATATGGTTTCAGTTTAAGGCTGATTTTTTTAATGGTTTAAACATATAATATTACTTTAGAACAAAAAAGCAACTTAATTTTGGTTTTACCCTGGGCCCTTGCATTGTAGCAATAGAAAATTGCACCATCTCATTGTCTGCAAGACATGATATTAAATGCCTGCGCATTAAGGTCTTATCAAAAGCAACGGTGCACGGGTCGACGCCAGATGCAATGGTGAATGCATTAGCAATGGCAAAAACGCCACAGTCATAAAAGTTCTCTTGACACTGTACTGCCTTGGCGTGAATGGTGAGAGTGTTAGAAGCTAGACTCATTATGTTCATAACTTGAGTTGCTGCACTTGGCATAATGTCCTGGTCTAACGAATCATACAGAAAAACACTGTTTGTAGGGGCACCATAATTTGTCACTGTAACCCAATGCCCAGGAATATGCAGAATTTGAATAAAGTTGTCATGCTTCTTAAATTTCAAGCTCTCCCCAAGAAGAACATCCTGATAATCACAGACCAGGAAACTGACGCGAAATAATAAATTGCACTGCATTTACGATTCCATCTGACAGCCATCCCATGCCTCGTAAGGCCACTAAATCAGAGGAACTTATTTTGTACGATTTGCAATTATTTGGACCACAAATCGCGTCAGCTATGGGGTCACTAATTTCTTCCACTGTTCTACCAACGACTGTCACAGGTGCCTTCTCTTTAAATTGAGAGTTTTTCAAAACATGCAAACGTAGTCTTTTTTCTCCCCGCTTCGTATCATGTGCACATCTCTTACGTAGTCGGCTGCGAGCGGATTGAACTAGAGGTATGCTAAGCGCTGTCAGTTGCTGTGCAAAATCACTAGGCGAAGAGCTAGTGTCCGATGTCTTTGCTAGAACCTGACATACCTTATCATCATGCGAGGCTATAGTAAAGTTGATTTCATCTTTTTAATCAGATTTAACTTGACCAGATCACACTTTCAGTTCCGATTTATCTTCCGTGGAGCCCTTCTTCATAGTGTCATCATCTACAGACTTGGCCAATACATAGTCGTTCAGGTCTACACTCCACGAATTACTTACTTCTTTTGACTTTTCTAAGCCTTTTCCTTCCCCATTAACTTGTTCATTACTTTGTGCTATTTTAGGAAGTGGTGAATCATGTTTCTTATTTCTAGGGTAAGTAACAAGATTTTGGGAAAAGTGCTCACACTCGCTCAATTTTTCGCAAAGTTCAGTTGCGCTACATTGGGCTAGTACATTAGCAGCTTCCTTTGAAAGTTCCAACAGACATGCATATGCATATTTATATCTGGCCTCTGAGTTATCAAGTTTTGGCTGTGCCTTTTTTACCATGCTTGTGGTTAAAATGCTTAGTTTGTCTGGTGACACTGTCTGGTCGATCTGCACGAAATCAGATTTAAGCCAGCGCTTTGACACACGACTTTCATCAAACAGTTCCATATTATTTTTTGATCTAGCTGCAAGAATGTGCCTGCAGGGCAGCTGGTACTGCGCATTGAATATGCATATGCATGTTCTCATAATATTAGTAACTTCATAAAGCTTACTGCCAACAAAAACGGTGCATTTGCCATCAGAGACAACACAGTCTCCTGGATATTTCATAAACAGCCCATATTCTTTACATACCAATTTTCTAGCATATTTGGTGCATTTTGCTGACACCTCAATGCAAAACTTATCAGTCTTACTGGTGTCAATGCAAGTTCTCATTTCTTTATATTGCATATGGCTGAGTGCTAGAGCATCATGGGTCACATACCTTATCAGAGCTTTCACTACTTCCAATAAGTGCATGTCACTTGTTAAATAATTTTTTAACATTTTATTGTGGCTTTCCATTCGATTGTTAGTATTATTTCCTAAACTACATGCATTTGAACGATTAGCAAGAACCCACATGATCTTGCAGCTGTGCCAATTTTTATAAAAGTACTGCAGAAGGGTTTTGTCATCTTCAAGTGCTTCTTCCAAGTCCTGCAAGTGCTCTTGATATATATCTACGGTATGTGCAAAAACCAGTTTCGTAATTATATCTTTAACATACTTCTTATCTGGACTGTCTGACTTATGCTGCATCACTTTCGTTTGTAAGTACTTTAACACGTGTCACGAACACAAGATTCTACATTTGGGCAGAAGCTGCTCAATTATATTCATTTCATTTAAATCTTTGTCCATTACCACAATTTCGCACTTCTCCTCTACGACAGGATTCAAACAAAGGAATGTCTCTAGGAAAGACTTTAATATTTCTGATGTCTCCCGCTGGACAAATGCATAACATACAGGCCTCCCATAGCTTGTTCCATCTTCACACAGAATCCAATGCAAGAAATACCCTTCTTTTTTAACTTTATACGTACCATCAAAGAACAACACTTCAGGGTATTTTTCTAGTAACTGGGTCATATGCTCTGATTGAAGCAATATGTACAAGAGACCATTTTCTGTATTCTTTTCAATATGAACCTTCTACCCAGAGTTTTCAGAAAATAATCCGTTGATTTTTTTTCTAACAGAAGGGCTCCATGATGAGCATTGTCCTGAATTTTTTGAACTGTTCTATGCTTCATGTTTATAATATCACGAGAATTAATGTGTTTTCCCGTTTTCCTCAGAATGGCATCCTTTAGGTCTCACATTACAAGAAATCAACTCCTGAAGTTGCTCTTTTTCAGAAGCACTTAATGCACGATTATTATTGCACCATACAAAAATCTCGGGACCTATTTTATGGTTGTGCACATCCGCTAAATTTACAACTTCATAATAGAGCTGTAGAGAAACCCGCAGCGCAAGCTTAAGTTCAACGTTGCAACCTGTACCGTTGAAGCGTTGATTGGGTCAAATATTTTGTCCCCTCGGATTTGGATGCCCTGCGTGGCAACAGACGAACTTGACTCGAACATAAGGAAAGTCTGCTTTGTTTAAATCTTTCTCTGTACACAATGGGTTTTTATCTGATCTTTCAATACGCATCGGATGGAACCCTTCACTTTTCCATCCTTCAAAGCTAGCTTTAAACTCCTTATAAGTGCTGAATGTGCTCCCTACAAAAAGATTTCCTCCACCTGTGAAAATATGGCTGTGTGACAATTTTGCTGATGTTGCTTTCTGCTCCTGTTCAGGGTCTTCACCACGAGGTGAGGAAGTACTGGTGTCAGCCGCACCACAGTCCTTGCGCAGAGCCACACCTTCTGACTGGGGGCTCACCGTGGATGTTACGCCGCAGGCGTCGGGTGGCCCACAGTCAGAAGGTAGGCTCTGCTCAAAAGCAGTAAAACACAGTGGCTTGGCAATACGCCCAGTCTTCGTCACTTTGTGGTGCACACTTGCACCGCTGACAAGAGCAGGAGAAACTAGTTTCTTGTTACTGCGCCCTTTCTTATTTTCGACTCTAACACCCTTTTCTACACGGGGATCACCACGAGGTGTGGAAGCGCTGGTGTCAGCCGCACTGCTGCCCTTGCACAGAACCACACCTTCTGACTGGGGGCTCACCGTGGATGTTACGCCGCAGGCGTCGGGTGGCCCACAATCAGAA
Source organism: Rhipicephalus annulatus (assembly GCA_013436015.1). NCBI lineage: Eukaryota > Metazoa > Arthropoda > Arachnida > Ixodida > Ixodidae > Rhipicephalus > Rhipicephalus annulatus. Next base: position 186,891 of record WOVY01000226.1, on the reverse strand, counting down.
GGTGGGCTCTGCTCAAAAGCAGCAGAGCACAGTGGCACGGCAGTACGCCCAGTCTTCGTCACTTTGTGGTGCACACTCGCACCACTGACAAGAGCAGGAGAAACTGGTTTCTTGTTACTGCACCCTTTCTTATTTTCGACTCTAACCTCCTTTTCTACACGGGGATCACCACGTGGTGTGGAAGCGCTGGTGTCAGCTGCACTGCTGCCCTTGCGCAGAACCACACCTTCTGACTGGGGGCTCACCGTGGATGTTACACCGCAGGCGTCGGGTGGCCCACAGTCAGAAGGTGGGCTCTGCTCAAAAGCAGCATAGCACAGTGGCACGGCAGTACGCCCAGTCTTCTTTGTGCTGCATCCACACACCACCCACAAGTGCAGGAGCACGCAAAGGGCGCCGTTTTACCTGAGCGAAAACAGTCACAGCTGGAGCCCTGGTGCATGCCACTGCAGTTATTGGCAGTGAATGGTACCCATGAGCAGTGTCTGTTTCTGCGACCTTAGGTGTCACTGACATCGGACTGTGACATTGTATGGCAGCAGAATCAGACTTCCGTGCAATGTCCGACCACATTTCCTTGCATGAAGATGTAGGGGCTACAACAAGCATAGGGTCTGTGGAAAGAGCTGGGAAATTAGTTACATTATTCCAATACTGTGCCAGCCCTTCTGACTGATCACTGCACTGGAATCGAAGCTTCTTGTGGTCCTTTTCTTTCTGGTGCTGCTGCTGTAATGCTCCATTGTGGCTTGCCTCAAGGTCCTTGCTTGCTTGTTTGATGGCTGTACGTAGCAGGCACCCCAGCAGCTGGAACACAGAGGAGCACATTTACAGTTGAACCCCTCCATAACGGAAGCCCTGAAGAATGAAGTTCTCATAGCAATGAAGAAATATAATGTCCATGATGAACATTCATTGAGTACAAGGTGTTTGCTCTCTCTCAACAGCGAAGAGATTTTAAAAGCACTCTCACAATACATGTTAGTAATATGCGACTGTTTTAGACTCCTAAACTAGGTGAGAAAGTAGATGTAAAAAAATTGCAGCACCACTCATTTCACAAGTCGGGCACTTGGGTATTTGCCAAAAGGCATTGGTGCAACCATAGCTGTTTACGTTGTTGAACAATGATGATAGCAAAATGACTCCTTTTTCTTCAAGAGAATACTTTTTGCTAATGCTTCTGTTGGCAACTACGTCAGCACATGACATATAAAGTGCCATAATTTCGATATATGTTCTGTAGACTGCCTAACTTCTTGCTGATGTGCTTCTGTCCAAACGCATGCCAAGACCTCACAGAATTTGCTTACGTGCAGTGTTGTTTGGCATTTCAGCTTCAATGGAGCGACACCAGGTGCTGTTGGTCTACATGACTTTGTGAGAGCTGATGCCGACCTGAGTGCATGCGAGGAGTTCTGAAATGCTGCCAACATCAGCAGTACATGCCACAGTGAAAAAGTAAGAAGTGTATGAACCGGTCTCCAGATTTGGTAGGCAAATATATAAGGCTGTGCTCTTTCTGCAATAGATGGCACAATACGTAGTGATCTGTGCACCAGGGTCTCGCTGGCTTGCCATATGTGTATATTGCCACGTTCCATTTCCCAAGTTTTTGTTATCGTTCCGAAACACCACACGATTCTCGGCGCAAACCGCGCCTGCAGGTTTCGAGAAGGTTCCGGACTGTATTAGATCATTTCGATAAGATCACGGCCACTGTGCGAACGGTACAGATTGTTCTGGAACCTACGCCACCACCAGCGATAACGCTAGAACATTCGACAGCAAGGGTATAAATGCCGACGCGCTTCGCCGCTTGTCAGTTGTTGATCGAAGGCCGATGCTGCATTCGCGGCTATAGCAGTCTGTGCAAGACTGCTGCTGTAATTAGACTTTCCTTTTACCGGGCACAGGTTCGCCCAAATAAACAGTTAAATCCCAACACGAAGTTTCCTGTCTTCGGCCACGTCACGACGCCGTGACATCTGGTGGAGGTGCTACTTCGTTCATGTACCGGACGCCCCCGTCAAGCCGTGAACCTAGCCCCTGTCGCGGAGAAGACACCGACGCCAACCAAGAGCAGGGAACGAGCCGCCAACAGCAAGGTCTCCCACCGGAGTATGGCCTTCTACAAGACAGGGCGCGGAAGACCAAGACCATGACCACGACTGCAGCGACAATGACAACCAGAGCGTCCCAGCCCGCGATCGTCATTCATCAACCCAGGGAACCACCAACGTTCCATGGCTAATCGTTTGAAGACCCGGAAACCTGGCTAGAAACATACGACCGTGTGGCCGCCCTCAACCACTGGGATAACGAAGAAAAGCTCCGTCGTGTGTACTTCTACCTGGAAGACACCGCAAGGACCTGGCTAGAGAATCGGGAGTCCACGCTCCGAACGTGGGATGTCTTCTGCGGCGCATTTCTGCAAACGTTCGCGAGCGTCGCTCGCAAAGAAAGGGCCGCTGCTCTACTCGAGACCCGGGTTCAGCTACCAAATAAAAAGGTTGGAATTTTCACAGAGAAGATGACCCGCCTATTCCGTCACGCTGACCAAGACATGCCTGAGGAAAAGAAAGTTCGTTTCCTCATGCGAGGGGTCAAATAGGAGCTCTTCACGGGACTAATGATGAATCCACCGAACACCGTCCAAGAATTTGTATCCGAGGCGACCACCATCGAAAAAACGCTGGACATGCGCACCAGACAGTATAATCGTCGCCTGACTCCAGAATGCGCTGCTGCTCTAGCCAGTGACTCTGACGACCTGCGTGAAACGATCCGAGCGATCGTGCGGGTAGAGCTGCGCAAGCTGTTGCCTTCGGCGCAGCCTCAAGTGGATTCGATCACCGACATTGTGCGAGAAGAAGTCCGGCAATCGCTTCGAATTCCCGAAACACCACCGCCCGAGCCAGAAACTATGAGCTACGCCGCTGCAGTGCGCCACAACGCTCCTCCCCGTCCACGCCAAAACGCCGCCCCGTCGCACTTCCGTCGCCAGACGCCACCGCCGCCACCACCCCCACCGACGTCCTACCGTTCCCCAGAGGGCCAGCGCAGTGCACCGAGGAAAATGGACGTTTGGTGTGCACCTGACAACCGCCCGCTCTGCTACCACTGCGGCGAGGCCGGGCACACATACCGCCGTTGCCAGTACCGACAGATGGGACTGCGTGGCTTCGCCGTCAATGCACGGCGTCCGCAGCCAGGAGATCGGCCACGTGACATCGCCAACTACCTGGCAGGAACTCAATAGACACCACGAAGTCCTTCCCGTTCGCCGTCGCCCAGCCGCCGCATGTCACCGCACCTCCGGCAGTACTCTGGCCCAACGCGGGGCCAGTCTCCTAGCCCGTATCCGGGAAACTAAGGGCAGCAACCGATGGAGGTGCGGTTGCTGTGCGACGAACTACCGAAGATCCTCCGACGACGACGACGCCGCGACGGAGCTTTCTGAACACAACACCAACCAGGCAAAGCCCTGAAGGCAAAAGCTCACTTGCCGAAGGTGGCCGGACGACGCAACATGGAAGTAGCGGAACAAGCCGACGCAGCTGTGACCCGACGCCACGCCCTAACTGTAATGCGAGACGGCGAACTAGCAACCCCGACGTTCTTATCGACGGCCACAGAGTGACTGCTCTCGTCGATACTGGAGCCGACTATTCTGTCATCAGTGGGTCGTTCGCCGCAAAGTTAAAGAAAGTTAGGACAGCTTGGAAAAGCCCTGAATCCGCACAGCCAGAAACCATCTCGTAACCCCTGCAGGAATCTGCACAGCGAGAGTCACCATTAATGGCCGTATTTATCCTACAGACTTCGTAGTCCTACAGCGTTGCTCGAGAGATGTTATCCTTGGCATGGACTTCTTATGCCTCCATGGTGCTGTCATCAACCTAAAAACAAGGTCGATAACGTTATCCACAGAAGAAGCACTACCGCCGCGCACGCCGTCAGGTCACCATGCCTTGAATGTGCTAGAAGAACAAGTCACCGCTCCGCCTCGCTCAAGCGTCATTATTTGAGTCGGCGCTCCTAAATCACTTGACTTGGAAGGCGTCGTTGAAGGCAGTCAGCATCTGTTGGTCACCCGAAATATTTGTGTCGCAAGAGGAATTGCAGAGCTGCGGGGAGGCAAAGCAACGGTTATGCTCACGAATTTCAGCAATGAGTACAAACATGTGAACAAAGGAACAACGGTCGCATACATCGAAGAAATTGTCGAAGCCACCAGTGCTTTCGCCCTCGCCGATTCTGCGGAACCTGCTCAGAGGAACCAAGCCCCTCCCATAGCTTTCGACGTCAGTCCCAGACTTCTGAACGATAAGCAAGAACAGCTCAAGGCCCTGCTCCTGCAATACAAAGATTGCTTTTCGTTGTCATCGAAAATTCGGCAGACCCCAATCACGAAACATCGAATCATAACCGAAGAAAATGCCAGACCACTCCGTCAGAGTCCGTACAGGGTTTCGACGCGAGAACGTGAGGCCATGAAGAGACAAGTTGATGAAATGCTGCGAGATGAGATTATCCAGCCGTCCAAGAGTCCGTGGGCATCCCCCGTGGTGTTAGTGAAGAAAAAGGATGGGACCCTACGTTTCTGCGTCGATTATCGCCGCCTGAACAAAATCACAAGAAAGGACGTGTATCCTCTCCCACGAATAGACGACGCACTTGATCGGCTCCATAACGCTAAGTACTTCTCGTCGGTGGACCTCAAGACTGGCTATTGGCAAATCGAAGTCGACGAAAGAGACCGAGAGAAGACGGCGTTTATAACACCGGACGGCCTCTTCGAGTTTAAGGTGATGCCCTTCGGCCTTTGCTCAGCGCCTGCAACTTTTCAACACGTTATGGATACAGTACTGGCAGGATTGAAGTGGCAGACTTGCCTTGTGTACTTGGACGACGTCGTCGTGCTTTCCTCGAGTTTTGACGAGCATCTTCGGCGCCTTGAAGCTGTACTTCAAGCCATCAAGACGTCGGGACTCACACTGAAGCCAGAAAAGTGCAGATTTGTGTATGAGGAGCTCTTGTTTCTGGGGCACGTTATCAGCAAGTCTGGAGTTCGTCCCGATCCACGGAAAACAGCCGCCATCGCCGACTTCCCTCCGCCCATGACAAGAAGGCCGTGCGCCGATTTCTGGGCCTGTGCGCCTATTATCGGCGGTTCGTGAAAAACTTCGCCCGCATCGCCGATCCTCTTACTAACCTTACCAAGGCCGACGCGGAGTTCAAGTGGGAAACGCCACAGGAACACGCTTTCCAGGAGCTTGAACATCGCCTCCAGACGCCTCCGTTACTTGCCCATTTCGTCGAATTCGCCGAGACAGAAATACATACTGACGCAAGCAGCGTAGGCCTTGGCGCCGTTCTTGTGCAGAGGGCTGACGGACTTGAAAGGGTTATTAGTTACGCCAGCTGATCACTATCCAAAGCAAAAGCAAATTATTCCACAACAAAAAAGGAGTGCCTCGCCATCATCTGGGCTACGTCGAAATTTCGCCCCTACCTCTACGGCAGGCCCTTCAAAGTTGTGAGCGACCACCACGCCTTGTGTTGGCTAGCCACCTTGAAGGACCCTTCAGGTCGCCTCGCACGATGGAGCCTGAGACTTCAAGATTATGACATTACTTTCATGTACAAGTCCGGCAAAAAACACTCCGACGCTGACTGTCTCTCTCGTGCACCTGTCGACCAACCACTACCCGACGACCCGGATGACGACTACTTCTTGGGAACGATAACTACCGACGACTTCGCTGAACGACAGCGGGCCGACCCGGAACTTAAGGCCCTAATAGAATACCTCGAAAGCAGGACCGCCGAAGTCCCGAAGGTATTCAAGCGTGCACTTGCGTTGTTCTTTCTACGAAACGGTCTTCTACAAAAGAAAAACTTTTCACCGCTTCGAGCTAAGTACCTCCTTGTGGTGCCTTCAGCTCTGCGACCAGAACTCCTGCAGGCCCTGCACGACGATCCGACGGCAGGGCACCTCGGTGTTTCCCGCACGCTCGCGAGGATACAAGAAAGGTACTACTGGCCACGTCTTACCACCGACGTCACTCGTTATGTGAGGACATGCCGGGATTGTCAGCGACGCAAGACACCGCCGACAAGGCCAGCGGGACTTCTGCAGCCAATTGATCCACCTTGCCGACCTTTCCAGCAGATTGGTATGGACCTACTGGGGCCGTTCCCGACGTCGGCTTTCGGAAACAAGTGGATCGTGGTAGCTACCGACTACCTCACCCGCTACGCCGAGACAAAAGCCCTGCCAAAAAGCAATGCATCCGAGGTAGCTAAGTTCTTCGTCGAAAATATCGTCCTACGTCACGGCGCCCCGGAGGTCCTTATCACCGACAGAGGAACGGCATTCACTGCCGACTTAACTCAAGCGATCTTGGCATACAGCCAAACAAACCACCGCCGGACGACAGCGTACCACCCACAGACCAACGGCCTCACCGAGCGGCTTAACAAGACGATCGCCGACATGCTGTCAATGTACGTCGATGTCGAACACAAGACGTGGGACGCCATTCGTCCGTATGTGACCTTCGCATACAACACGGCGGTGCAGGAGACGACGCAGATATCTCCATACAAATATGTCTACGGAAGGAGCCCGGCAACGATGCTCGATGCCATGTTACCCAATGTCACCGACGAAGAAAACCTCGATGTGAGCGAGTACCTTCAACGCGCCGAAGAAGCCCGACAACTTGCGCGTCTCCGTATCAAGAATCAACAGACGACCGACAGCCACCGTTACAACCTTCGACGACGCTTCGTGGAATACCAGCCCGGTGAACGTGTTTGGGTGTGGACGCCGATACGCCGACGTGGACTAAGTGAAAAGCTTCTGCGACGGTACTTCGGACCGTACAAGGTGGTTCGACGTCTCGGCCCACTTGATTATGAGGTTGTCCCCGACGGCATCACGAACTCTCAACGACGCCAATCGCGACCTGAAGTCGTCCATGTCATGCGCCTCAAGCAGTTTCATGCACGTTAACAAACTGCAACAGTGTTTTTTGTATTATTGTTGCATTGTAATTTATTCATTGTACTTTCTCGCATTATTATTGTACCTTCATCTTTAGTTAAAGCATCGGGACGATGCCTTTTCTTCAGAGGGGGGCAATGCCACGTTCCATTTCCCAAGTTTTTGTTATCGTTCCGAAACACCACACGATTCTCGGCGCAAACCGCGCCTGCAGGTTTCGAGAAGGTTCCGGACTGTATTAGATCATTTCGATAAGATCACGCCCACTGTGCGAACGGTACAGATTGTTCTGGAACCTACGCCACCGCCAGCGATAACGCTAGAACATTCGACGACAAGGGTATAAATGCCAACGCGCTTCGCCGCTTGTCAGTTGTTGATCGAAGGCCGACGCTGCGTTCGCCGCTATCAGTCCGAGACTTCTATCTGTGCAAGACTGCTGCTGTAATTAGACTTTCCCTTTACCGGGCACAGGTTCGCCCAAATAAACAGTTAAATCCCAACACGAAGTTTCCTGTCTTCGGCCACGTCACGACCCCGTGACAATATAAGGAAAGCGCAGCTGAACCATTGAGGGCAATAAAATGGGTTTGTTGACATTTTTTTTTCCTTTGTCGAAGTTCTTGCGATCATCTGCTCATGCTGTGAAAGTAGAAACGAATGTAGGCTGTCGCCACAGGCACGGCTGTCATGCACAGATACCTATGCGCGCACACCAGTCACATGAAAATGCCTGAAAAATCAACATACAGATTTGTATAATAGGCACCTGCAACATGTATGCCCCACTAGAGGGATGGTTTTATTCTGTAGCACAATGAAGCTATAGGGAGAGTCAAAGCTGGTTTTTATTTTGCTTTTGTTTTTGAATTGAATATTGGAATTTAGTTTCCGTTATCTAGACGTGTACTCTGTCAACACTGAAAGCGTTACGTACGTCGACAACTCCAGGCTGCGGTACCCGCACTTACTTTTTTAAGGGCCTGTGATGCAGTGCTTTGTGTCGCCTTGAGTTGTAAAATAGTGCGTGTACATCCTTGCAGGACCAGTGGTTTAGGTGGACTCGCATTAGTCACATACTCAAGCAATTTCTGTTACAAATATATTTTCTAACTTTGCCAATTATGTCATTGCTTATGTGAACATGCATGAGACACCACAGCACAGTACGGCACATCACATAAGCTGCACAGACTGCAGTGAAACAAAACTATGGTTAACTAGGACAGTAAAATACATGCAATACCTAGAGAGGAGCGGTAGCGACACTCTATTAAAAACCTCAGCAGAACCAATTGCTTCACTGCGCTTAGCAGCTTGGCATTTAATGCAATGTTTTCTCACATTGGTCGGGTATGCCAGGTAGGGAACTTTACCGGCACAGTGTCCCTTGACAAAGTCCCCCTTTGTGGCATGTTCCTGAGGACGTGTTCATTTTAGTGTGTTGTTCATTCTTTGCACAAGCATTTGAGCTCGAAATGTTTTTTGCAGGCAAAATCAGTTGAATGAAGGACCTGATTGTTAATGAGGACTGCTCGCCTCCACTTGTCCAGAAGATCACCATCTTTTGTTGCACAAAACAAGGAAAACTTTTTTCTCACACCTTATACCCCAGGGTGTATTGCAGCAGGGTACAAAACGTTTTCTCCCAATTATGAACTGCAGACTGTGACGCATTCTTATGAAACCATGCGTTAACTGGGCAGCAACTGAATAACTGGGCAGCAACTGATGCTACTTATTATTGAAACCCAACAATTACAGCGAGAGCGTGTCACACTGTTTTCACAGTGCTCCCACACAGTCTTCTTTACGTTATCGTTTTGAAAGTGGTGCCGCCTGCCTTGTTCTTGCATAGCAGACGCCCTTTCGTGGACAGAGCGCTTGCTTGCCAGGCAGTGCTATGAGAGCTTGCACACCAGCTGTCAAACTCACCATAAAATTATCTAAACGAGTGTCACGTTGGCCAATGTGAGCTTAGTGAAGTTCCGTATAAGGTATACAACATGTGCAGAGAGCAGGCACAATGACTGTCAGTAGAAGCAACAGCTCGCGTTGATGCCGCCGACGTACGACGGCCAATATTAGTGTTTGGGGGAGGCATATAGCTGATACATTTTTTGGTGCACATAATTTATAGCTGATACATTCGAACGACAGTAGTTATTTCATTAAATGGTTAGATGCACCAGCCATATTTTGCAGGAATGCCTTGTGGAAGTGTCTGACATACAAACTATACCGCTGAAATAACTAGCTAGCAAATTAATGAACTCGCATGCCACCATAAGTGATTCCTTCACAAGAGCTCCAGTCGTGAATATAAATCTTCAGATTTAATAGCACGAAGACCGCCATGCGAAATTGCACATCTACGTGAGGTTCCTAAACGATGAACACACTCATTGACTCAGTAGGTCATGTCTACAGTGTTAAAGCAGGCTTTAAATTAAGCAACCCTTACTCATAGTGATAGACCCATACTCATAGTGATAGACTTGCAACTTAAATCGCAAAGTGGAGTGGAAAATGTCTGCCTGAAATTCTGGTTTGATTAATTTGATTGATTGATATGTGAGGTTTAATGTCCCAAAACCACCCTATGATTATGAGAGACGCCGTAGTGAAGGGCTCCGGAAATTTTTACGACCTGATGTTCTTTAACGTGCACCCAAATCCAAGCACACGGGCCTACAACATTTCCGCCTCCATCGGAAATACAGCCGCTGCAGCCAGCATTCGATCCCACGACCTGTGGGTCAGCAGCCGAGTACCTTAGCCACTAGACCACCACAGCGGGGCTGCCTGAAATTCTTAATTCTGATTCTATGCAACCATGTCTTTTGTCGCAACTCGTTACACTTAACAGATGGCATCATGAAATGCTTTCGGTCGACAAGAACAGGCACCGATGGCATCCAACGGCAAGGTCATTCTAGGGTGAAAGGTATTTCGCAGCTCAACGCGCACTAAAGGACAAGTGCATATCCAAAAAGCAGATGCGTTGTTCACCATCGAATCCGTGCTTCTATAGCCAAGTTGGTAATCGAAAGCAGCTGTAAACAAACGAGGGCTGCGAGCAGTCCCACGTGACAGCATCTAGCCAAAACCAACTCGGCGCCAGCCTCGGAAAGGTTCGAGGAGAGAGAAAGCGGGAAGTGTGCTTTTAACCACATATATTGTGACTTAACGAAGTTGCAGGGGTGTTCGCACACCTCTTTTACTGGGCGCAAAGAAAAATGAGGATGACAACAAGAGGGAGGAAAGCCGCAAAGCAAGTTTGGGTGAAGTTGTTGATGCTTTTAACAACGCTCGCACATTCTTTAGCACCCACGACTGTGACGGAGCTATGCAAAGCGTACTAAGCGGTCAACCATCAAACTCCTTCAAAGCAATGTCAATATATGAAAGAGAACAAGGTCACCAACAACCTTAAATAAATCTTAATTGTGCTGTGTAATTGCAAGATTTGCATATTTTTCAGTTCTCACTGCAAAGAAATTGTGACAATGAACAGAGATTAAGGGGCTCGACTGTACAGCAGTTGCATTAGTTGAAAAAAAAAAAGCTAAGAAATTTTTGTGCACAGACATTTGTGGTGTCTCACATATCATGTTACTAAATTCATGTTTCTATAGAGCTTGTGTGGGTTCCGGCTCACTCACAGGTAGCAGGCAATATCATCGCTGACTACCATGCCTGAGAAACGTTAACCTGGGCCGAGCAAGAACCGCAAGAGCTACTGCACCCGGGTACCGGCATTCGGGACATTACCCGGTTACACCAAGAGGAATGGTGCAAACTGCCAGAACCGCAGCCCAAACTGGCCAAGCAACAGCAGACGATCCCACATTGAGTGCAGGGAGGATCGCTTAAGCATCGCGTCCTATTTACTAATTTTGTTTCCTTCCTCACATCAAACTCTTTATTTTACTTCTTTTCGACATGGGTTTTGCAAAAACTACTCATGCGAAACAGCCCTAATATTGTTTAACTATAACATTTCCTTTACTTTTGACAAAGGCCATATTATTCACTGTATGTTTTAAAATTTTGCTAAAGCTTCTGACAAGGTGTCTTATGGCTTACTACTTCTCCAACTTAGTATTCTTAACATTGACCCTAGCATCTTGAACTGGATAACCATACTCAATTTGCAACTTGATGCTGCATCCCTTTGTTGTGATGTAAAGTCGGACGTCCCTCAAGGCTCTGTTCTCGGCTCATTGTTACTTCTAATTTATATTAATGACTTACCTACAGTAATTAATAGTCCCAATAAACTATTTGCTGATTGTGTTTTATGCCATGAAATCACTAATCAGCATGATAACTCTATTCTTCAATCTGACTTGAATAACATATAAAGCAACTGCTCGCAACGGCTTATGTTCTTAAATCCCACTATGAATGCTAAATCATGCATTTATTGCATCGCCCCGACTCGACAAAATTTTTCGGCTATGCCATCAATAACATCAACCTTGAGTAGGTAACATGATATAAATACCGCGAAATTCAGATTGCCAATAACCTTTCTTAGCATGCACACATTGAATAAATCACTAACAATGCTAACAGATCTCTCTGCAGTGGCGTACCGATTCTTTCGTGATTGGGCGGGCAAGCCTACTTGCTGAGCTTCGCAGTTTGATCAGACGTCCACGCGCCAATCTCTTGCTCGTGTATCTTGACTGCCGTATTTACTCGCATAATAGGCGCACTTTTTTTCAGAAAATCCGGCTCGAAGTTAGGGGTGCGCCAATTACGCGGGGTAAAATTTTCGAAAATTTTTTCAACTCGGTTTTCGCGCTTTAAATCTGCACACTTGTCAAGGAAAAGGCGACCTTATTGTTTACCAATTAATTCAGCATAAAACAAACATACCTACGTACCTTTTAATGAACAAGCGAGAGCCGTCAACTGCACACACACACGTAAAATTTATTTCCACAAAAGTCGTAGCTGTTCCTCCTTTTCCCTATTCGGAGTCCGAGTCGGAGATCACACATTCATCTTCGCCGAGCGGGGATTCGTTTTCGGTGTCCGAATCATCCGCACCCCACAACATGTCATCCTCACTCGCGTCCAGTGCGTTCGAGATACCTGTCTTCTTGAAGCTTTTCCTGACGACTTCGTCGGAGATCGCCTGCGACGCTTCCACGATCCAAGCGCACAGCATTTCTACAGGCGGCCTCTTAATCTTACCACCTGGAGTCAGCTCATGTTGTCCTACAGCCATCCAAGTCATGTACAGCCTTCGAACATTGTCCTTGAAAGATTTATTCAAGGACACGTCCAAAGACTGCAGTATCGATGTGAGGCCGCCCGGAATCACTGCCAGATCTGTGCGCAGCTCCTTTAGCTCATCTCGTACGCGGTCTACTAGGTGCCCACGAAAACTGTCCAGGACAAGCATGGACGGCAACAACAGACCACCTGGCTGCCGACCCCAGACTGTTTTGACCCAATCCACCATGAGTTCCGCGCTCATCCAGCCTTTTTCCTGGACTCTGACGTAGATGTCTTGAGGGAATTTTGCCTTTGGGAGCGTCTTAAGTTTAAAAATAACGTAAGGCGGTAGCTTACGCCCATCCGCTGTCACCGCCAGCATTACGGTGCATCGTTGTTTATCAGCGCCAAACGTTCTGACGATGACGCTCTGTGCACCTTTCTCCTCCACTGTCGTGTTCCACGGCATATCAAAGCAAAGGGGGGTCTGATCAGCGTTGCCGATCTGGGACAAAATGAAGTCTTTCTGCTGTCGGAGCTTTATAACAAAACTGTGGAAGTCCACCACTTTGTCCTCATATGCTGCGGGCAAGCGCTGGCACAAGGTGGTCCGCCTTCGCAGTGCGAGGCCATGGCGCCGCATGAAACGAGTTGTCCATCCGGAGCTGGCTTTGAACTCTTTTGCTTCGATGCCCTGCGCTCGGGCTATTCTGCGCGCCTCAGTCTGCACAATATCCAACGACATAGCACAGCCGTCTTGTCGTACCTCCCGTATATGCCGGACCAGTTGCTCTTCGACGTTCGGATACCTGCCGGTCTTGGCAGCACCGCGGAAAGCCCGTCGTGTCTTCTTCGTCGCCTTAAGTTTTTCTTCTTGGTTCCTCCAGTACCGAATACTGGTTTCTCCAACGCCGAAATGCCTGCTTGCAGCCCGGTTGCCGTGCTCCAGCGCGTACTGCACTGCCTTCAGTTTAAACCCAGCCGTGTAGCTCGCGTACTTCCCCATGGAACCAAAGTTCAATACACGACCACAACATACGCACACCGCTTGCTGATGATGATGATGATGATGATGATGATGAATCCACAGACATGGCTCGTACCCACTCAGGGGGATTGGCCAAGAATCGATGACTTAATTAGGTATTTTTTTTTTCATATCGAAACCACCCACCAGAAAAAAGAATGAAAAAAATAAAGACACCCTAGTCAGAATGAATGGAATGCAATAGTTGCTTGTCACTCGTGCAGATAAGACAACTATTCATTACCTTGAATAAGAATCAGGATAGTTAAACAATGCTCTTGTGTTCGTTGGAATTATTATTAGTTTTTTTTTTGCATGAATAATAATCACGCAATTAAAAGCTTAATTCTTTTACTTTCATTCAGGTACTTGCAAACTGCGTAGAAAACGTTCTCGTGGCTGAAGCCCAGATCGTAAGCACCGAAGGAAAGTATGTTTTCTGCAGATAAGTTCAACCGTAGGCTAGCGAATGGGAGGGCTAAGAATGTTTTCCTAAGCAATTTGTATCGGCGACATGATAAAAAATAGTGCTCTATTGTTTCCAATTCTGAACAAAAGTTGCATAGTGGTGATATCGCCAGACCAGCCCTATGTGAATAGAAATTTAATGGGGGGACACGACATCGAAATCTGGTTATTATGGTTTCCAACTGTTTTGTAGGACACCAGTGACTTTTCCATGGAAATCTTAAGTGAGTAAATTCTGGTGTTGACAATATTGCTTCCATAGCGTCTGCACTGAGCGCAAGCTTTCTGTATCTTGTCGCCGTTATAGTGGCCACTTCGGGAAGGACTGATAGTACTGGCCCTTCCAATGCTGCTCGTGCTAGAGAGTCGGCGATTTCATTTACCTCTAAGCCGCAATGACCGGGTACCCATACTAATTTCAATAGCTGCAGCTGAGGAGGAACTAGCATAAGGAGCGTCTTTAAGGCCATCGATTTTGTTGACGCCGTAATCGACGTACATACTGACAGGGAATCCGTTATTATGATCGCATTAGCGGCATTTAAAGGTAGCTTTCGCAGCGCTAGCAAAATGGCGTTTCTTTCTTTTTCTCTGATGGTGGTGATGGCGATCGAGCCCCCGGCGTTGTACACGTGACCTCCAAAAAGCGCTAGGGTGACACCCTAAAAGCGCGGCAATTTGGGGGGTATCAGATTGATGGAACAGCCGTTTTTTTTTTTTCGCTCATGGACGCTTTTTTTTTTTCAAGTTTTATTTCAACAAACACGTTAGTTAGGTCGTTGCACTTCGAATTTTTTTTTATTTGCTCGTCGATTTGCCTTCTTTTTTTCTTCAGGGTACGGGAACCGCGTTCCAACTGTAACGCTGGGGGTAGAATCGTTTCAGATCACAGCCAAGTTCGGGGTGCACCTATCATCATCATCATCATCATCAGCCTGTCTACGTCCACTGCAGGACAAGGCCTCTCCCATGTTCCGCCAGTTAACCCGGTCCTGTGCTTGCTGTTGCCAATTTATACCCGCAAACTTCTTAATCTCATTTGCCCACCTAACCTTCTGTCTCCCCCTACCCCGCTTCCCTTCTCTGGGAATCCAGTTGGTGACCCTTAATGACCAGCGGTTATCCTGTCTACGTGCTACATGCCCGGCCCATGTCCATTTCATCTTCTTTATTTCAGCTATGATATCCTTAACTCCCGTTTGTCCCCTAATCCACTCTGCTCTCTTCTTGTCTCTTAAGGTTACACCTACCACTTTTCCTTCCATTGCTCGCTGCGTCGTCCTCAATTTAAGTTGAACCCTCTTTGTGAGTCTCCAGGTTTCTGCTCCGTAGCTAAGTACCGGCAAGATACAGCTGTTATATACCTTCCTCTTGAGGGACAGTGGCAATCTACTTGTCATAATTTGAGAGTGCCTGCCGAATGTGCTCCACCCCATTCTTATTCTTCTAGTTACTTCAATCTCGTGGTTCGGCTCTGCGGTTATTACCTGCCCTAAGTAGACATAGTCTTTTACAACTTCAAGTGCACTATTACCTATTTCGAAGCGCTGATCCTTTCCGAGGTTGTTGTACATTACTTTCGTTTTCTGCAGATTAATTTTAAGACCCACCTTTCTGCTCTCCTTGTCTAACTCCGTAATCATGAGTTGCAATTCGTCCCCTGAGTTACTCAGCAATGCAATGTCATCGGCGAAGCGCAGGTTACTGAGGTACTCTCCATTAACTCTTATCCCTAACTGTTCCCATTCTAGGCTTCTGAAAACGTCCTGTAAGCACGCAGTGAATAGCATTGGGGAGATTGTGTCCCCCTGTCTTACACCCTTCTTTATTGGTATTCTGTTGCTTTCTTTATGAAACACTATGGTAGCAGTTGATCCCCTGTAGATTTCTTCCAGAATGTTTATATATATTTCATCTACGCCCTGATTCCGCAGTGTCTGCATGATGGCTGATATTTCTACTGAATCAAACGCCTTCTCGTAATCTATGAAGGCTATGTATAGTGGTTGGTTATACTCTGAGCATTTCTCTATTACCTGATCGATAGTATGAATGTGGTCAATTGTTGAGTAGCCTGCTCTAAATTCTGCTTGTTCCTTTGGTTGATTGAATTCTAATGTTTTCTTTACTCTGCTAGCAATTACCTTTGTAAATAGCTTGTATACTACAGAGAGCAAGCTGATCGGCCTGTAATTCTTCAAGTCCTTGTCATCTCCTTTCTTATGTATTAAGATGATGTTAGCGTTCTTCCAAGACTCTGGTACTTTTCCCGTCAGGAGACACCTCGTAAATAGAGTGGCTAGTTTTTCTAACACAATCTGTCCTCCATCTTTCAGCAGATCTGATGTTACCCGATCCTCACCAGCAGCTTTGCCTCTGTGCATGCTCTCCAAAGCTTTTCTGACTTCTTCTATCATTACCGGTGGGGTGTCGTCTGGGTTACTGCTAGTTTTTATAGTATTAAGGTCGCGGTTGTCTCGGCTACTGTACAGATCTCTGTAAAACTCCTGCGCTATTTTAACTATCCTATTCATATTGGTAGTTATTTTGCCTTCTTTGTCCCTTAGTGCATACATCCGCCTTTTGCCTATCCCAAGTTTCCTCTTCACTGCTTTGACGCTTCCTCCGTTTTTCAGAGCGTGCTCAATTCTCTCCATGTTATACCTTCTTACATCGTATACTTTACGTCTATTAATCAACTTCGAAAGCTCTGCCAGTTCTATTTTGTCTGTTGTACTTGACACTTTCATGATTTGACGCTTCTTAATTAGGTTCTTCGTTTATTATACGTATATTATTCTTCGTTTATTATTATATATTAGGTTCTTCGCCTATTATATGCGGAATTAAAAAAAAATCGAATTTTCCGCGACCAAACTAGGGGTGCGCCTATTATGCGAGTGCGCCGATTATGCGAGTAAATACCGTATATATATATATATACAAGGAACATTATCAAAGCAGAAATGTTGGCAAAATTGCATTATGTTGTAACATATTCTTGTAACAATTTCATTATAGAAACAATTGAGTAAATGCTGTTGTGATAAATAATTACACCTTACTTGTTCGTTTCCCCAGCGTGCAGCCAAGAGTGACCACGTGTCAAAAGTGGGGTGGCTCAGCCAACTTTCCAGTTGGTGTTGGCTCAGCCTTCCAAGTTTTATTAATGGAGGGGGGGGGCTTGCGTCCCCCTTGCTCCCCCACCGGCTGGTACGCCTACGTCTTTCTGATACATTTGCAGAAGTTTTTCCAACGCTTCATGTCATTTAAAATTACAACTCTACAAAACATTAAATAGACCCTAGCTGGAATATGCTGCTCATCTCTGAAATCTGGTCAAAAGATGTTAACAACTATAATTGAATCAGTTCAGAAACATGCAGCGCGTTTCACACACTCAAATAATTCCCACTCAGCTAGCATTTCACTAACGAAATCAGACCTTGGACTAACAAATTTGAAACTTCGAAGAAAAATGTCCCATGTATTTTTTTTTCAAAAGATCGGCTACCATAAATGTTCACTTAAACAGGAAATCATCTCGGCATCTTCATACATATTATTGCATCTTCATTCCTTTTTCATTTAAGGTTTTTATTCCTTTTTACGGCACCAATTTCTTTCATACTCCTTTTTAGAAAACGAGCACTGAGTGGAACCGCTTTCCGCATTCTGTTGCTTGCATGGAGGATGTGTCATCATTCAAGGCTGCACTAACGGATTAGGTCTTCAGCCTATTGTAACTTAGTTTGTTTGAGCATGTATTTTCATTATATGTTCTATTGCTATGATGTGTTTGTCGCCTTTTTTTTGTATAACACTACCCCCTCTGTAAGGTCTTTATGCGCCCTGAGGTTAAGTTGACATGGCGCACTGCGCAGTGCTTTATAAGCGCTGTGCCATGTCCTATCGTGTAGCTCGACAAAAGAAATACTGAATGCTGCATGTAACAGCAACGCGCATCCTCGCGTCATGAAAGCATGCATGCAGTTCCAAGTTCATAAATGGAACGAATTAACGCACATGTGAAGAGCAATACGAAAAGCTCTTTCACAGCATGCAGATTATCAACAAAAACGCGTCATACACAAACAGCCTTCTTGTGATTGGCAAAACTTAAGAAAGGCAATTCATATTTATTTTACCGTTGCTATTTTACAAATGCGAGTAAAGATATTACAGGCGAAGCATTTCTTCTATCTATCTATCTATCTATCTATCTATCTATCTATCTATCTATCTATCTATCTATCTATCTATCTATCTATCTATCTATCTATCTATCTATCTAGCCGCTCATGTCTGGGTGCTCTCGTAATCACCTCCTTAACTTGATGTGAACCAAAATTAGTATGGGAGGGTTTCATAGTTTGAAGAATACGACGCGCCGGTGAAGACATGAATAAGGTCACAATCCTGTTACGCGCGTCGTAAAACGCTTCCTGCTGAACAGTGACACATACCCGCGGGCGAGTATGTGCCCCAAGTAATTGACACTTAATTTTTTGCATCTACCCAGGAATGACGAGAACACACAGGGAAAATTTTGATGCGTGAGCATTGAGAAATTATAAACGATTTCCCCGAAGTGAACCCTGCTGGGATGCGAAGCAGCAGTGGTGCGCACGTCATTGACCCAGTTGAAACGAGCGTTGACGTGGGTGCTGGAAGAAACAACTGGAAGCGAACTCGGTGTAATGTTTACTCGTGCAAACGTTTGAAACGCAAAGACATGGGAGGCGGGTTGGTTTTCGTGTGTTTCATCGCAGATAATGAGCTAAAAAAGTGTTTCCACTCGACGTGCGATCGAGCGTTGCGGGTGGTGGAGAGGGTGAAGTGGAAGAGATGTGTGTTATGAGCGGGTGGAGGAGCTGGCAGCTGCTGCGTGTGAGACGTTAAAGCGCAGCTGCGACTTGACCTACTTGGCAGTGCTCCAATAGCTGCGGCGAGAGAAACGCGCCACGGTGCGTTCGCACGGATGTACGTACGGCGTTAAACACGTGAGTCAGAGATGCTTCGCATTTAAAAAGCCTTACATCAGCAGCAAAAAATAAATGTCGCGGTTACATCAGGAATCGAACCCAAGCATTCTGCGTGGCAATCAAGCATATTCTACAACAAAGCCACGCCAGATCTCGGACCTACTTTTCAAATAGCTTAATATCTTAATATGGTCATGAAACGTTAATAGTGGTTGCAGTGTTGGCAATCCAGCTTTATAAACATTACATATGTACTCCTATGATGCAACTGTGATGTCGGGTTAACTTCAATTGTTGCTAGGTGCCATGCACTGAAGTTGATTTATGCAGCAGCGTCCAGGGCTATCATCCTCACTAGCACCAGCACTTCATACCAGCTTATTGATTCTGGTGTTCCTAATGCTCAAGTTCACGTTTGCATCATTGCACAAGTGCAAACAACTGGTTATATAAACACTTGGAATTCTTCAATGTATGTCCGTGTGTGGAACATTTGGACGTATATTTGGCGTAATTTCATGACGTGCCGCTATAAAAAAATCACAACATGGTCACGCTAAGCGTGCCTCCGCATGCTTCGCATAATGTCGATTCCGGAGCTACGTGGAATATGCTCTGAATTTTTCAGAAATATCCTTGGGCAAGATGTACTTTAGGCACAAAATGAATCTTGACGTAGGTGTGTGTCAGTTTTTTTACAAGAAAGTGTAACTCTTAGAAATGCCGATTACCATATTTTTAATTGTATAGTCAGTGTACTTAACATTTCAAGCAGTACTCTCTTTTATATTCATGCAAAACACAGCTGTAGTGTATACCTCATAATTGAGGAAAATGCTGGCAAAGCACAACTTGCACTTCTGCAGTTAAGATGACATAACTTAAGGGCCCACTGAACGCTTGTGTTATGCATGGTGTACTACTAAGTTATTACCGTTACTTCGTGCGATCAGGCTGACATTATGATCTGTGCATGATACAGCTCCTCAGCTGCACGATAGTGATTTGCATCACAAAGCTGTTTTCTGGCATGACAGGCATGAGAATTTTGGGACAGGATGTGACAATGAGCATGTACACTAAATCTGAGTGCGCCATCAATTCAGTTGATCTTTGTATAGGTGTGAAAATTTAGCCAGGTAATGGTAAAAAAGTGACGCATAGGGAAAAACGAGGAGCCCTCAAAAATGAGGGCGAGAGAAGTTCAGTGTGCGTGTGCCTCCTTCTTTCTCTCTTTTCTTCTCTCTTTCTCTTTGAGAGCTCGCCTTTTTTTCTTGCTTTGCTCCCTGTTTTATCTTTCCTCTTTGTTTTCTTTTCTGCCTTCGGATGCATCACTTTCTACATTCTTTCCTTTTCAGGTGAAAATACTCCAGGGTTTCAGTTCACTTTAACTGAAACCATGGCTGTATACAGCTGGGACTAAGTACAAGCCAACAGATTAGCAACATGTTCCAGTTGGTCCCAGCATGAACCACTCGAGACTGAAAATGAAACCAGCTGGCCTGGAAATGGAATCAGCTGGAATCATTTGTTATAATGAAACCAGTTGGTGTGAATTATTATTATTATTATTATTATATTATTATTATTATTATTATTATTATTATTATTATTATTATTATTATATTATTATTATTATTATTATTATTATTATTATTATTATTATTATTATTATTATTATTATTATTATTATTATTATTATTATTATTATTATTATTATCTTCCTTATGGCCATTCTCTTCATCCCAGAATAGCTGTAGTGCAAGGCAAATAAGTGATAAGGACCCACTGCCTTCATGATAGTTTTTTTTTTTTTACATCTAATGCTGACAACATTTACAGTTCATTGTATGCCAGTACAAGTTTCATTTAAAAAAAGGCACAGGGTATTTCAAGCAGTGCAAACAACTAAAAAACAGTTTGTGTAAAGCACAGGACATATGCACAACCAAATATTGCTGTGTGCTGCATCGAAGTTTAAAGGGGCTGGCACTCCCTTACCTCCTATTGCCTAGCACCTCTCTGCCAGAGGAGGACATGGCACTGCAATTTATAGAAAGGCATAAAGCTACTTTGAAAAGGTCTAACTGCTTTGCCTCATACTGCGATCAGCTGATCTTTTGGAGATAAGGTAAGGTTGCATGAAAAACAGGTAGCCGTGCATCAGTCATTCCCTAATACGTACCTCCTTCAAAAATCCAAAACATCCCCGGGATGTCCTAAAATGACGAAAATATTCTTGTCCTGTAGTGTGTGCCACAAGACTGGCTGACATATCTGAGTCCATTAAATGCAGTTAAAATATGTAGGTCTCTGTAAGGACATTATAAATACTGCCTTGAACAGTGCAACAGTGAAATACAGATTTAATGAGTAAACTGCAAATCAAGTGCAATGTTATCAATGCAATGATGATAATAATAATATTAATAATAAATGAATATAATACTAACATGATTATAATAGTATTGTTCGGTTTCCGCATACAAAGTGACTAATTCCGAGAATTAAAAGGGGGTGCACAGGAAGGCAATGAGGTATATTTATAACAAATGCAATTTAACAAATTCTCCTACTGAGTTGCAACGAAAGCTGGTCTATTAACACTACAAGGTAGGGCAAAAATAGCAAGACTAAAGATTTTGTTTCAATTAATTCATAGTGACATAAACATCGACACGTCAAAAGTAATTTTTTTCTGTCATTTTAAGTTAACACATTACAGGCACTCACAAGCACTTAATAAGTACACTTTCAAATCAAGTTTCTATAAATATTCATACTTCCCCCAAACCATAAAAGAATGCAAACCAAACAAGTCCTTTTGGTACTGATGCCTCATCTTTCACTGTGTCCTTAGATATGGTACAAGCGTCACGCATAACCGAGAGAAGAGAAAACAAAGAAAAGAAGGCAGTATTTGCCAAACAGTATAATAGACAGCGCTTTCTTAAGAATTACATAGAAACTACAGTTGGGTAAAGATAACTAGATGGCACTGTACCCCTACCCTCAGATTGGATGCATGGGGGGGCTGTGCCTGGGTAGGCATAGAACGAGCGGATCTCTCAGTCTCCTTTATAGTCACCATACGTAGTGGATCGTTGGTGGGACATGAACGAAGCAGAGTGGCGGGCACGTTAAAGACACTTGCGCTCGGCTCTTTTGGCACGTGTCTCATCGGTGTTACCCATACGTCATCTGCATTCTCGAACGCGATCGGACGCATAGACGCATGCATGGATGGACGCTTCACCCCACTCATCATCAATCATTCCATGAATATGCTGTAATTTTTTTTCAATTTTCTTTTTTTCTTCTGGGATTTGAAAAATTTATTATTATTTTTCCTCATTTTAACTTGCACATGTGTTGTAATACCACTACTATTATTATATTCTAACAAAGCTTATTCAGCAGCTAAGTACGTCTATATCGCCCTACATTTCATACAACACTACGCAGTATAGATTTAAAACTACGCTTCAAAGTTAGACTCCACTTATTTACTCATAAATTGTGCCATTCTCTTGATGCAGTGATTCATAGACTGAATTATTTTAGAATTTTCTAACACATTTGACAAGGTCAGTCATAAACATTTACTTTAAAATTAAGTCATCTGGACCTTGGCACTACCGAAGAAAGTTTAGTACTTTGAATGCTTCGCATGAAATCGAACTCAATTTGTGCTCAGCTAAGCCCAGCTTATTTCTCATTTTAACTACCAATGCCCCTTCCTTGCTATCATTTAAATTTCGTCATGATTTGCTGATAATAGTGTTGTCATTTGTGAAATTACTAACAGAAACTATTTGTACCACATGTTATAGATATATTGCTAAAAAATTAGGGTGGTGTTAATCTGAAACTTCCGCACTAGCTATAAAGTTAGTGGGGTATAAATACCGTATTCTTTCGTCACGATCGTAAAAATGCACGTGGGGGAGGCATACTCATCGCCACTAAAAAAGAACTATCATGCTCTCTAATCAACACATCTTCACAACTAGAATCATCATGGGTAAAATGCCGTGCCCCTCCCGAAGCAATAACACTTGACGTATGCTATAGGCCCCCTCGAACTGACCCAGACTTCCCCCGCAAACTTAACGAAATCTTATCTCAGCTAACTAATAAACACCCTAACGCACGTATTCTGCTTTATGGTGATTTTAACTTTCCCTCCATTAATTGGCTCAATCAGGTTTCACCAACCTCGGGAAATACTAAAGCAAGAGAATTCGTCGATGTTTGCCTCAACTTTAACCTCATCGAACAGGTAACCGAACCAACGCGCGTCACTAGTGAATCCTCAAACATATTAGACCTGGTACTAACAATTAGCCCCGAAAGCTTAAAATCTATTGCATACTTACGTGAAATCAGCGATCACAAAGTCATTCATATCATATTTAACTTCACCCCAAAAATACGCCACATTTTCCGCAAAACGATTCACTTGTATGATAAGGGTAATTATGAATTCATTAATCGTTACTTACAAGATTTCCTACCATACTTCGAACTCAATCTCGGTTCCTGTTCTCTCAATGACAGCTGGCTGATGCTTAAGGACAAGATAACTGACTTGACTAATAAATTCATCCCCACAGTGAGCTTTACTGCCAATAAAAAGAAATCATGGTTTTACAAAAGTTTGAAAACACTTGAAAATAAAAAAAAAGCGCCTCTTCCGAGCTGTGAGTTTAATGATACTGCGTGCGCATGGGGCAAGTACTATGCTGTCGAAGATTCTTATTATGCTGAAATTAGAACAGCGAAACAGACATTCTATCACAACGATTTATCTAAAATTCTGAAATCTAACGCTAGAAAACTCTGGGAAATCATAAACCCGCAACTAACAGGAGACATCACACTTACAAACGGTAAAAATGAAGACGTAAGCGACACTGTTTGTGCCAATATCTTTAACACCGCGTTCTCATCAGTGTTCACTAAAGAAGCCAACGTACCGTTTCCTACGCCACCTACTACGACATTACCAGTGATGGCCCCTGTTGTGTTATCCATTAGTGGAATTTCATCACTCATTGACAAATTAAAACTTTCATCATCAGCTGGTGTAGACAATATTAACTCTAAATTGTTAAAAAATACTAAGAAAATTATTGCAGTGTACTTTTCTATGATGTTCTCATTGTCACTCGAAACAGGAATTTCACCAGACGACTGGAAGGAGGGAAAGGTCATTCCAGTCCACAAATCAGGTAACAGACAGTCCCCCCTAAATTATTGACCCATCTCTCTAACAAGCGTCCCCTGCAAAATTATGGAACATGTCATATATTCACACATCATGAACTTTCTTGACCACAGCAATTTTTTTCATTCTTCCCAGCACGGATTTCGTAAATCATTATCCTTTGAAACCCAACTTGCTGTATTTATTTATGATATACACTCTTCTCTCGACCATCACTTTCAGACCGATGCGATCTTTCTAGATTTCGCAAAAGCCTTTTATAAGATACCGCACAAACGCCTACTGTTAAAACTTTCCCAGCTGAACCTGCACCCCAACATTCTTGCATGGATCAGACAATTTTTTACTAACCGCTCTCAGTTTCTCTCCAATGAAAATACTCGTTCTAGCTCCCTCCCAGTAACATTCGGCGTCCCCCAAGAATCTGTACTCGCACCCCTCTTGTTCCTAATATATATTAATGATCTTCCTGTTCATGTCTCTTCTCATATCCGTTTAGTTGTCGACGACTGTGTCATCCATCCCACAGTTACTAACATTTCTGATCAAACTACACTCCAACAGGATCTGGATCTCGTGCAACAGTGGTGTGATCTTTTTTTAATGAAGCTTAATCCCACTAAATGCAAACTTGTCTCATTTCAACGCCAGCGTAATCCTTTATCATTCTCATACCTAATCTCTAATTCCACTATCGAACAAGTTCAGTCATATAAATACCTAGGCGTCACCTTAACATCTGACCTTTCCTGGAACACACACATCAACAACATCATATCATCCGCAAACAGATCCCTCGGTTTCCTAAAGCGTCATTTGCATCACGCACCATTAGACATAAAGCTTCTGGCTTACAAATCGCTCATCAGACCTAAACTAGAATATGCAGCGCCCATCTGAAGCCTGCACCAGATATACCTAATAAACGAAATAGAATCTGTACAAAATCGTGCCACCATGTTCATTCACTCTTCATATTCGTACGACATAAGCATATTATCCCTAAAACGTGACATTGATATTGCTAATCTTTTTGTGCGTCGCCGCATCACCAGCCTCTGTTTGTTTCACACCTTCTTTCACAGTTCCCTCAATCAAGCACCTTACATCATCCCACCAAGGCGCATATCTCACCGCACAACCCATCCTTATTCAATCGCACGCGCACGCGCTCGCACTACTACTTTTGCTGCCTAATTTCTTCGCACAGCAGTGGACTAGAATGGCCTTCCCCAGGACATTGCAGCCATCACATGTTCATCAACGTTTGCGCAAAACATAAATACATATTGTTTGTCAGAAGATCAGTCTCTGTAACCTCCATTTGTTAACCCACCCCTTATGTAATACCCCCTCACCGGGGTCTTTAAGGTAATAAAGTGAAGTGAAGTGAAAGTTAGCAATGCTAACCACATGCTTGGCTTGTGCCAGAAATGTCCCACCACTCCTTCCTTTCTTAATGTTAATGTACAATCAAACCAAAACATGTGCACGCATGTGCCTTTAACACATTTTGTAAACAGATTTGTCCAATGCGTATGAACAAGCCTTACCAATGCCTTTTGGCCTGTTTGACATTTCAGGGCCTTTGATGCACTGTAAGGGCACAAGATAACTTGTGGGTCTTAAAAGTGACTTGTTTCAAGACTTTGCAATATGATGGTTGATTAAAAGTGATAAAATACTGAAGTTGATAAATGAGTTAGTTGTGGTGTCTTGTATAATAATATGTATACTCTGTGAAAAAGAAGCAAGCATGCAAATTAGTAAATTCATAATGAAAACATAATGACATCAGTGCAAGATTGGTTGTTATGGTAACTCACCTGTAGTTTGATCGTAATTATGGAATATGAATCTTTAACTATCTTGAGTTTTAATGAACTGGCATTTAGTTTGTGAATAACAGTATGCTAAAGAGCATGTACATGTTCTTGTTTAGTTGTACAACGACAGCGTTTGGAAATATTTTTAAAGAATGAGTGGTAAAAAATTTGTGGCACAAGCCAAGAACATTATTAGCATTGCTCATTTTGTAGTCAGCCTGGACATTCGAGAATAATTTAACAGACATCTGCCCAGCCAAGTATTTAAAATTACCAAGGATGTTTCAAGGGACGACTACATAATAATTGCACCTGCATGCATGAGCTCGTGTCTCTCAAGTTTCATGCATGTGCTTCGTCATGGCAGAGCACGGTGCAAATACACCCAATGGTTGTCAGCCACTGTTTGGTACACAAGTTGTGCAGCAAAACGAATTTGAAATAAACTTTAATACAAAATGTTTCATTGCTATTTCCCAGTTGATGTATTATTTCCATTGTAATATAAAAACAAGTACATCAAATACTGGCTGTATCTCCCTTTGCGGCTATGATAAGGACTCCTAGCAATCTTAAAAGTAGGAATCTAGTATCTGGCGAAAACATCAAGCCCTTAAAATTTACAGAAGTGTTAAGAAAGGGTAAGTGACAATTGTATAGGTAGCAAAATCACTTTCTTAGAGCGAAGCAGCCAGCTGCACTTGATAAGCTGTCATTTTTAATGCGTATAACCTACCAGGGATGAAATTTATGATGCTTTTACACATTTTCTCTTTATTTCAGTGCACATAACATTTGAAATTTTATTAAACTAGTAAATAATATTTAGTTCTACAAATAATGGCGACTGAATCAAATAGAACAGTATTCAACTTGGTATGTGAAATTGTAGAATATTTTGCACACCCTTCGAGTTTGGCAGTTTCAGAATTTTTCTGGGACACATACTTCTCCATATTGGCTTTACATGTTTTCTAGAGAAAGCTTCTGGGCCATCATCGTGAAATAATATTTTTAATTAAGCCATCAAAGCAAGGGGTATACTTATACTTCATTTGTTTTTTGCAAAGCAGTTGTAGATTTCACATATCTCTATTTTCAAGAAATATGAAGTGAATGAATGAAAGTATAGTTAGGCAGCTAACTGAATGATATAATGACCCGTATGGACTATGACCACTGGAAGGGTGAAGCGGGTGTTGTTACACGTGGACTTACAGGCTGTTAAGGGTAGATAGACAAACCTGGCTGATTGTGTGTAAGTATTATGGCATGTCAGTTCAGATTAAATACCAGACAAAGATTAAAGGAAGCAGTCCTGATAGATGTGAACTGTTGGAAGCAGTTCAAACTAGAAAAAAAGTGGTGTATTTAATTGTGACACATTTGTTGAAACTTTGAAAACAAGGAAAGTTTCTCGAGCAGGCAATGTTAAGTGATGTTTTCGATGACTGTGACATTGCACACTGTCACTCTGCACATGTGTCTGTTTCTTTATATATTTTCTACCAAAGCCACAAACAAAGATAGAAAGCAGTTAACTCGCGTCCTGTGTTTCCTGTCTTATGCAAGTGTCATTCTGCACTTTATTACCTTAGAAGTACTTGTTGCTGGGCAGGTTGGTATAACATCATTAGAGAAAATTCTAGACGATGCAAATGTGTGGTGCAGTGTAAATATTTTCTGTAGTTCAGCTGCGACTGCTGCTCTTTTTTTGTGCTTTTTCATTTTTCTAGTGGTGCTTAGGCATCTATAATTTTCCCCCTTAGCATAATTACCTCCCTGAAGCTATGCATCATCTTGCCCATTAACAACCATTGTTAAACTATTGTATGTGGCATTGTTGATGCAAAATGACCTTAGAGTATATCCTAAAGCTCCTGCTGGATCACCGGCTGAATGTGACAACCAGTTCACCATTTATAGGACCCGAAGTATTGACATTTTCATTATATCTGTTCGCCCAGTGCTTCATTGGAGTCATGCAAGCTTATAATATGGTGCTCCCACAGAGATATTTTTCTTCCTGTGCTGTGACCAACGGGAAAACTATGTAGACAATAATGAAAAGAGATCACAACTAGGCTTAGCTGTGTGATGTCTGCCTCAATAAAAATGTAATAAATTAATGCAAGTGTGCTTATATCACCATGGTGTTGCCAGTTTATTACTACATTTGATATGAACCTCTGCTCGCTCCACCATGGTGTTCCTAAGGGTGTACACAGTCTTACCTCTAAGACAGCATTGCCAGAACTAATTTTACTGTCACAATCTTGAACAGGTGTGCGAGAAGCATGCGCCAACGCTGAGAACACAAGAGAAAGGTCACTGCTTACATGTTCAAGGTCGTATGCACGCACACCGGACTATGATTTTGCAGTGTCTTACATTTTGAGTGGAGTATACATCGTGATGGCGGGAGCCATCTTTGTGGTCACCAGCTATACTGTCACAGTGTGCATATTGTTGCTTGAGACAACTGTTTAGGACAAAAAAGGGGCACCGCAGAAAAAATATTTTCAGGCTAATGTAAGGGCTTGTGGTGAGGAGACTCTCAAAAGGTATATGGTGTGTCATCTTGCAATAGAGAAGCAACATTTATACCTAGTTTATGTTAGTAGGAGTCTGCTAAACATTGGCCATAGAAGCTTGTGGCTAGAGAAAAATGATGTCCAGAAGATACCCTCCTGAAATGTTAACCTGCACCCTCCTCCCTTGCTCTTCTTGGTGCACTGGAATTTTTGCCCTATAGGTACTAATTCCTTCAGTGGGTACTCTTGAAGGGCTTCTGAATAAGCTCACTTTTACCACCTGCTTTACCCAAGGGCAAATCCTACTGTTGGAACTTGTTTGCTTGGCAGAAGCTTTTAACAGGAAAAGAAGCTTCACTCGTTACACAAATGAAGCTACAGCATTGCAAGATTACTATGATGTTATGTACACAGACCTCCCACATATAACTCACTAAAATGTCACCACTTACCTCTATGGTGAGCCTCATTATGCCTTAAGACAGCATGTAAGTTTCTTGATCCTATACTTTTTAATCAGTACATGAACCTTGAAAAAACAAGATCGTCACGTGCAGTGCATAAAACCAGTGCTTATGAAGTGCAATGATGCGATCGGAAGCATCAGCAAAAGTAAATTTATCCTGCTAGAAAGCAAATTCTGCATGAAGCCTGTAAATGTACTGTTAACAAAGTCTTCTCGACAACTTCATTATGTATATTTCTGCAATTTGCATAATCCTGTTTCATACATACCTTGCAGTTCACCCTGTAATTATTGACCTCTGAGTGTTACTCAAGTGACCATGCTCATTTAACATACCTGCAAGCCTCAGTGCTTACCTAATGAAATTGGAGACTAATAAAGTAATGCTCTCTAATGCTCACCCCTTCAAAAAAAGTTTTTAGCATCCCCTGAAAACCCATTCTTTAAAAACTTGAACATCAGAGATGCGATGTATCTCCACACCTGATGACAGACATTTGTCCAATTACAGCCACATTATAACAACAAGCAGCCTTTGTAAGATGCTTGAACACGTGCCATCATCTCCGGTCAACATGTTTTCTGAAACCACCTTGCTCTTATTTATGCGACAGAATGGTTTTCGTAAATCATTTTTTTGCTAAGCTCAACTTGTTCCATGAAAAACTGTGTGTTTAATTTTAGACCATTCTTGGGGAGCTATTTTTCTTAATAACTAAAGTAAACACGATAAAGTGAAGCATGAGCTTTTAAAAGGAAATCCGCAAAACATGCACAATCATTGCCAATACCTAGCCTGAGTATGTCTTTCAATAATAATGATCATCTTCATTTTAGAGCACATATCTGATGGCACAAAATCTGGAGTACCAAGGAGTCTGTCACAGGTATTTTTCACTTCTTTATTGGGGGCCATGCAACAATTTTAAATTATTCATGCAATATACTAGAAGTTTACTGCAGTGTGAATCACTTGCCACAATTAAAAAAAATAATTATGGGGGGAATATATGGACTCTTTACAAAGGTTGAAGTTGGTGCTGATGCCGTCTGTCGCATGACCAGTAATGAGACAAAGCACGGCGCATCGCATTAAGTTTAATAGCAGTGCTACGCTTCCATTTCACACACACACACGCGTGCGTTATGTATGCTTTACTGCAATACACTGCAAGCACTTCACCCCATGACACTGCTGTATTGCGGTTATGTTAACTTTTAAAAAGACCTTTACGGGTTAGCAGTTGAAGCTCGACAATGCTCCCAGCAATGAAATTTCTATTTCATTACATTTTTTAAAATTTTTATACACTTGCCTAAACAAGTGTTACCAGCTGTCCCGAATTTCGCTGGACTGTCCAAGACTTTGCCCGCGCTGTCCCAGTCGGGACAGATGTCCCCGATTTTTTCCGGACTGTTCAGTAAACAAAACAAAAAAATGATACGTTTTGTGTTACAAAAGGCATGCCAAATAACGTGCGTCCAACTGATCACAAAGACAAAGAAATGTTGCTGTGGTTAGCTGCAAGGAACACTTCAGCTGAACTTTAGCATCAACTTTTACTAGAGCATTCTAGAGTGAGAGGAAGTGTCACGAAGAGCACATAGCAGAATTTAGTGCCACATCAAGAGACCGACGCAATGAAGAGAAGAAATAACGGATTTGTTTGGAAAGCACCGCAACGAAGAAAACTAATTTCCTCACCCACACACAACTGCCTTCACTGTTGGTTACCCCAATCTAAACACACACTGCTAAGCAAACAAATTGCCATCATCTGCGACTGCTTAATAAAGCCACTCAGACAAGAACGTTCTCTAATTCCAACTTGTGCATTCCGCATCTATCTCGCGCACTTACGCAAGAACAAGCTTCAACGAAAGCGTTGGCACAGTATATACTTCCTCCCAAGTGACACCAGCTGTTTGATCGGTCCTCAAGCAACACGCATGCACCTACCATACATCCGCGTAGTACATGAGTCAGACCAACATTCACAAATCACGTTCCAAAGGCCTTTATTTTATGCTCGTTATCATTGCGTGTAGATTCGGTGGCAAACACTTCGGGCTGGTAGGTGTTCTGTGCTTCGGGTGAATGACGTTAACTACTCGATAAGCACGGATGAGAAGCTCCTGAACACGGCGACATCACAGGAATTAACAAAAGCAGCAGCGGCTTGCCTATGAATCACTTTCTAACGACAGAAGGCGACCACGACCCCACAGGCAGAGGCGGTTCTCGCCATTTCAAACAGATTACAGTCCAATCCAACACCAACATCGGAGAAAAAAACATCACGTCTACAGGTTTTCTCGCTCAATTTAATCCAAGCGCCAGCCAAATCAATCTAGGCGCCAGTCAATTTAATCCAGCTGCCACTCAAATCATTCCTGGTGCCATTCATTTTAATCCAAGTGCCACTAAAATTAATCCAACTGGCAGCCGATTTAATCCAGACGCCAGCGAATTTAATCCTAATGACATTGTGACTTCAAAATGACCCAGAATTTTCAAGAATGCGTGGAGTGAATAGCTTTAGAGTGATTTTAAGAGAAAAAATCGTGAATGAGTGACACAATGTGACTCGCGCGACTTCATCACGCCTATCACCAGCGTAAGCACTATCCACACCTTCGACATGCATATCAAAGGAAACGCCGTCCACACAGTAATAACTTGATACCTATTACCAGGCCAGTGATCTCATCACGAGTGACTCAGGTGACGTCCTCACGCATACTAACCACGCACGCACTGTCTTAACCCTCCGTCATGCTTATCAAATGAAACGTCCTTGAAAGGGCAAGAGCTTGATACCTAAAACTCGGCCAAGCCACCGGATCACCAGTGACTCAGGGGACGTCATCACCCATATCACCCGCGCACGTAATTTACTAGCCTGCCGACATGCATAGCAAACGAAACGTCTTTGAGAGAGCAATAACGTGTTACCTATGACTCGGCCAACTGACATGATCACTAGTGGCTCAGGTGATGTCATCACGCCTATCACCCACACACGCAGTGTCAACCTGAGTTAATATATATCAAACCAAACGTCTTTGAGAGAGTAACAACTTGAACGTTGTCACAAGGTCCAGTGACGTCATCACTAGTGACAAGCGTGACGTCATTTCACCTAAGACTCACGCAAGCACTCTCTAATGTGCCTTCATGCATATCAAACAAAACGTCTTTGAGAGGGTAATAACTTGAACAATGTCACTAGGCCTAGTGACGTCATCACTAGTGACTCACGCGACGTCATCACGCCTATCACACACGCACACGGTGTCCTAACTGTCTTCATGCATATCAAACGAAACGTCTTTGAGAGTGTAATAACTCGAACACTGTCACTTGGCCTAGTGACGTGGTCACTAGTGACTCGCGTGACACCATCACGCCTGACACCCACGAAAGCACTCTGTAACCTGCCTTCATGTATATCAAACCAAACGTCTTTGAGAGAGTAAGAACTCGAATGCTCTCACTAGGCCTGGTGACCTGATTACTAGTGACTCATGTGACGTCATCACTAGGAGTTTTCGGATAGTACGGGGCTGCACTTGTCGACCGCCAAGTCGGAGCTCCTCCTGTACACACAGCCGGAGAAACGCAAGTGCACCACTATTCCATTTCCGCCGGAAGATATCAGGATCGAAATTCACACACGGTCAGGGCAGGCCCTCCCCCGTGTCGATAAAATTCGGATATTAGGCATGTTCCTGGAGGAGCACGGAAGTAACTCTCATACTCTGACTCGTATTGCGGCAAAGGCGGAGAACATGGTCAAGCTTATACTTCGGGTGTCTAACAGGCGTGGAGGGCTTTGTGAGGCCAACCTCTTGAGGCTTTTCCATGCCTTTCTTATGAGTCACATTAATTACATTGCCGCAGCGCATAGGTGGGAAAGGAAAGAACAAGAGAAACTGGATGCGATTATTCGAAAGTGCATTAAGAGGGTCTTAGGCCTTCCAAACAACACAAATGAGGAAAAGCTCAAGGCTCTTGGTAGGCATAATACATTTAGTGAGATTGCAGAAGCGCAACAAACAGCACAAGCTGCACGACTGTCCTCTTCCAAAGCTGGGAGATGCATCCTGGAGTTTCTGGGCTGCGAACCAACTATGGTAGCAGACAAAAAGATACAGCTTCCACCCAAATTGAGGGAGCAGATTACGGTCTCACAAATTCCTAGAAATGTTCACCCTCTCTACAATGTCGGCCGCCGGGCCGCTAGGGCTAGGTCGCTCCTCAGTTCCGCCGCTGCCACCCCTGAACTTGTGGCGTTCGTTGACGCAGCACAGTATCCCGGCACATCCAATTTCGTGGCTAGTGGTCACTGACCTTCACGGTAAAATCCTCACAGCGGCATCTCTTCGAGATACCACGCCGGCTAGGGCAGAGCAGGATGCTATAGCAATGGCCGTGGCGATTCCCATGCGCACGCGCATTTTCACTGATTCTCGAGCTCCTGCACGAGCGTTCATGACCGGGTCAGTCTGTGAGCAGGCGGCCCATCTTCTTACCAAAATACCACATTGCACGGAAATCGACGGCCACATCACCTGGTTTCCTGCCCATATGGGCAAGGAGGTCCACCCTGTTATCCCCAATGCCAATGAGCTTGCCCATGCCCGAGCACGCGAACTGTCCCACCGTGACGGGCAATCGGCATCTAATTTTGGGGATGGCATCCGGCAGCTTGATTCGCTCCTCACCTTTAACGAAATTTGCAAAAATTATCAATTGGCCAGGCGTAGCTTTCCGCTCCCGCACCCGCAACTCTCTAGGGCCCAGTCAGTCACTTTAAGAATGCTGCAAACGGGTACTTACCCGTCGCCTTTAGTGTACAGCTAGTTTATCGACAGCATAAAGCCACAATGCCCTCATTGCGAAGAGAGACGTTGCACGTTACCCCACATGCTCTAGCAATGCGCGGCGCTGCGCGATGGCGAGCCTCTCAGCACAGAAGCTGCCTGGAGGACGGCAATTACTAGCTCGGACCGAGAGGTCCAAATCCGGGCTGTCCAGAGGGCCCGCAATTTGGCGGAGGGGCCCGCTCTTCCTGTCCCCACGTGGGTGCGGCCCGCAGCCGACCCTCCCTCTTGAGGGGAATCGGCTCCTCAGGACAATTTGTAAATAAAGTTCATTGACTGACTGACTGTCTATCACACACGCACGCGCTGTCCTAACCTGTCTTCATGCATATCAAACGAAACATTTGTGAGAGAGCAATAATGTCATACCTATGACTCGGCCAACCAACTTGATCACTAGTGATTTACGTGACGTCATCACGACTAACATTCATGCAAGCACTCTCTAACGTGCCTTCATGAATATCAAACAAAACGTCATTGAGAGAAAAATAACTTGAAGGCCGTTGCAGGCAGCGTCTGCTAGTAAAAAACTGACTTCTCGCGCTGCACAGCCGTTCACCGGCTAACCGGTATATGTAGACACCAGATTGCGCGTCTTGAATTCATTCAAAGGTGTCTTTACATGGCTTTTGTTTGACTTGACGTTTTCCTTGACTCGAGTAGATGCGTTGGAAGCAACAGTACCTTCAAGCAGCAGTAGGGTACAACCCAACATCAGCGACCCACCACTCGTTGAGGGCAACGCTTCTCCTTCTTTTAGTGAATAGGAATAATAAAGGCGAAATGACAATTAAGCATTTTCCAAGCCATACTAAATTACGCAACATTCAACCGTTACCCTGACCTCTCTGTGACGCATTTACTACAGCTCGTCGTGTGGGAAGATGTAGGCGTCGTTTTTGTTGCTTCTCGTGTTTAGTAGAATGCCTTGAAAATGCGGGCAGCCAGGCCGCACTACTGTGAACGGACAGGCGTTCTACACTAAACAGGCACGCGTATTCCAAGAACACTAACCTATAAGAAACGGCGTGGCGTAGAATGTAAAAAGGAAGGCACGAGTCAGGCACAGCACTGAGTGGCGTATCAGCAAATCATCACTTGCAAATAGCAATAGTATGTATCTCAAGTATGGGGACTGCCCTCTATTCCAACGGATTTGTTTCACAGGATAACCAGATGAAATATTAGTTGGGCCGAAAGAGTGGTAGACACATCTTTTTGTAGTAAGTTTTGGAGCAGGCAGACTATGCGTCTTATGCTTGATTACGGATATAGAGTGTTATGATTAGAGGCCAGATTAAATGCAAATGTCTGTTTCGTTGCTTGCGCTCTTATCGTGTCATTTTGACACATGAGCACAAATTAGAGGGCAAGGAGAGCTTTTATAGTGCTTTTATAGTGCCTATATATGCCTATTTTGGACGTTGTAGCCTCAATTCGTATAGGTGCCTGTAAATGCCTGTTTTAAAAATCGATGCCTATATAAACGCTATTTAACCTGAAATTTCGCTTTCAAGTACCACCGGAGCCCGGTATTCATGTTAACCGGCAAAATGTATATTTCGAGACCCTGTGGGGTGCAAACTACACTTTATTTCGCGAGTTACATTTAGAACTGTCAAGTCCAGAAGGCATTTTAGCCAAAAGGAAGGTAGATTAGCCTTTACACATGTATACCATCCATGTCGTGTCGTCTGCTCAGCCTCTTTCCAGCATCTGCTCGGATGCGTACGGAGCAGGAGGTGCTTCTGTGCAGCGGCAGGAAGATGAAGAATGAATGCGAAACTGTGGAGAGCCATCAGGGGAAGTAAAGTGCAGATAAAAAAGCAATATCTATGTAGTTTTTTGTTTTATTTGTCATTGACATGTGGTGCTTCACTGGGTCAACTGAAATTTTTACTGAGGCAGTGAAAATAGTTGCGTGTCCAATGAAAAGCTTTGTATCACTAAAACTTTTTAATTTGATCATTAGAAGCTGCGAAAGCATGATCTCAGGAGGTGAGCTTAAAACCTTCGCCACTAACTCTATATAGACTTCGCAAGTCCAATTCCTTCCCCGCTATTGGTATCAGAGTCACTCGAAGCTGGAGCATCACAAGACGTGCATCAGCACGTCATGCGCGCATAAAGTACACTCGCATGAGATGCCCATGTCAACCCGTGCGCGCAAGCGGTGTTCTGCCGTCTTGATGTTCTTTTGTATTGTACTGCGAGTTTTTGTGGGATGAATCCCTATCTGTGCGCACGTTTGCAGAGGCTGGCTTGGATAACGTATCCTTACCCCGATACACAGCGTCACACCGCTGCAACATCTGTTAGGGACGATGCACCAAAACCACGGCCAGCGTTGTGATTGCTGGCACCGACACGATGCGCGAACTGCGAGAACACCAACCCAAACAAAATGTAGGCACCTTAGTCTCGCATCTCTCTCGATATGAAATTAAATAAATAAGGCGAATAGATTTCGTCCGTGTGTTCTAACATTTTTGTCAACGTTCGTGCTTCTATTTAGGGAACCGTTCGCACAAATTACACACGTTGTCTCAAATAGTTTTCGCAGTGTCACGTACTACTTTGACATATGCAGCACCATTCTATCACCTTCATTATGTTGGGGCTCACGCCCATGAGATGAAAGTCAAGCCGTGCTCAGTTCGGCATATCACCTCTTTACGCCGCGCGTAGTACTGCAAATCTTGGTAAATGAGATCTTGAGCGTCCAGTGCATGCATTCCTTTTCGCTTCTCAAAACCCTTAAATTTGTGTAACGACCCTTAAGGTGTTCACAGACAGAAGAAAAATCGAGCCTGTGTGGTTAGGTTAAGTTAATACGCCGCAAAAAAAATCCTTCTTGCGCTTTGAACTCTGACTATTTGCGCATGTGTAGCCCTTCTCAGCTATGCCCCACAGAAAGAGACCCCGAAGCATGTTTATTCGACGGTGCACACTTAACTGACCATGCTGAACTAGAAATGGAGAGACTGTAATCTGTGAACCCCGCGGAAAAACGCATGTTTTTGCTAAACCATTATGCGTTTGTACCATTATAAACTAAAGCATTTTTGCTTGCTTTCATGTCGCAGAGACAGATCCCGCACCTGTTTATTGGAAAATCTGAGTTTTGTCAAAGTTTATTGTGCCTATACTCACAATTTTGGAAGCCTAAAACAATGTTTCGGCTGGCTATTTTTGGTGTCAAAATCCCGGTTTTTTAGTGTCTATAGAGCTGGCCTCTATAGTTACGACCTACCTGACATGTTTTCGCAATGCCGAAGCAAAGATGATGCCTGGTTAAAACATCAACCGTACCTCAAGAAAAAAATTGTTGTTCTAATAACGACG
The DNA here is from genome assembly GCA_013436015.1 of Rhipicephalus annulatus. Classification (NCBI taxonomy): domain Eukaryota; kingdom Metazoa; phylum Arthropoda; class Arachnida; order Ixodida; family Ixodidae; genus Rhipicephalus; species Rhipicephalus annulatus. Next base: position 149,873 of record WOVY01000226.1, on the reverse strand, counting down.
AGCTTGTTAAATTGGTTATAGAAGGGGTTATGAAAGAGAACAGGGGCAAGTCCGTGTGAAACAAAATTTCTTATTATAGAGGCAAAGCAGTTTTCATGAACACGCACCCGTAGTTGTGCTGCTGAGCAGTGTTCTACATATCAAGGCAGTCGAGGGCAGCTTGTACAAAAGTGTAATTGTGCCTATCATGAGCGGCACAGTCCCCACGCTGGATGTGCTGTATAGAGCGCCCCGCGGCCTCAACCAGCAGAGCACGGCGATGTTCTTTCTTGGAGATCCCTCCCGGTGTCGTGTGGAGATCATCCCTCCGCTCGCTTAGGAATCCCTTTACACCTGCCTTGAACTTTGAGAAGAGCTCCTCAATCGGATTGAAGAAAGGGCGGTAGCCACTGGACTGTGTGGTCGCTTGCCGCGAGGACAGCCTGTTCGGCGCGGCGGTGCGCTGGTGCGTTGTCAAACAGGAACACTGCCTGTATTCCTGGTTCCTGCTGTGAAAGTTTACTCGACACTTCTGCGAGAAAGCGTTGACGTCCTACAATGCAGACGACAATGCCACGAAATAATGATTTGAAGAATTGAAGCCGATATGCCCAGTGGCTTCAGAGCGAGGGAACTATATATACGCTAACACGATACTGCATCGACGAGACCAACTTCAACGTATGGTGCTCGCGGAGTTTCGGAAGGGCGAAATGAGGTGCTCCAGCATGCTGTTTGTCAACTAGTGCAAAGGGGGCGAATGTAAATGTTAAAGCCTGCATATCAGCAAATGGCCTTCTCCATTGGACAATTGTGGACAAGGTCCACTGTGCTGTCTTCAACGACTTTCTCGCAGAAGAGTCGAGTAAACTTTCACAGCAGGAACCAGGAATACAGGCAGTGTTCCTGTTTGACAACGCACCAGTGCACCGCCGTGCCGAACAGGCTGTCCTCGCGGCAAGCGACCACACAGTCAAGTGGCTACCGCCCTTTCTTCAATCCGATTGGGGAGCTCTTCTCAAAGTTCAAGGCAGGTGTGAAGGGATTCCTAAGCGAGTGGAGGGATGACCTCCTCACGACACCGGGAGGGATCTCCAAGAAAGAACATCGCCGTGCTCTGCTGGTTGAGGCCGTGGGGCGCTCTATGCAGCACATCCAGCGTGTGGACTGTGCCGCTTATGATAGGCACAATTACACTTTTGTAAAAGCTGGCCTCGACTGCCTTGATATGTAGAACACTGCTCAGAAGCACAACTACGGGTGCCTGTTCAAGAAAACTGCTTTGCCTCTATAATAAGAAATTTTGTTTCTCACGGATTTGCCTCTGTTCTCTTTCATCACCCATTTCATAACCAATTTAACAAGCTCGACGTTATAAGAACAACAATTTTTTCTTGAGGTACGGTTGATGTTTTAACCGGGCATCATCTTTGCTTCGGCATTGCGAAAACATGTCAGGTAGGTCGTAACTAAAGAGGCCAGCTCTATAGACACTAAAAAACCAGGATTTAGGCACCGAAAATAGCCAGCCGAAACATTGTTTTAGGCTTCCAAAATTGTGAATATAGGCACAATAAACTTTGACAAAACTCAAATTTTCCAATAAACAGGTGCGGGATCTGTCTCTGCGACATGAAAGCAAGCAAAAATGCTTTCATTCGTAATGGTACAAACACGGAAGGGTTTAGCATAAACATGCGTTTTTCCACTGGGTTCGCAGAATACGGTCCCTCCATTTCTAGTTCAGCATGGTCAGTTAAGTGTGCACCGTCGAATAAACATGCTTCGGGGTCTCTTTCTGTGGGGCATAGCTGAGAAGCGCTACACATGCGCAAATAGCCAGAGTGCAAAGCGCCAGAAGGATTTTTTTTTGCGGCGTATTCACTTGGCCTAACCACACAAATTCAATTTTTCTTCTGTCTTAGAACACCTTAAAGGTCGTTACACAAATTTAAGTGTTTTGAGAAGCGAAAAGGAATGCATGCACTGGGCGCTCAAGATCTCATTTACCAAGATTTGCAGTACTACGCGCGTCATAAAGAGGTGATATGCCAAACTGAACACGGCTTGACCTTCATCTCATGGGCGTGCGCCCCAACATGGTGAAGGTGATAGAATGGTCTGCATATGTCAAAATAGTGCGTGACGCTGCGAGAACTGTTTGAGACAACGTGTGTAATTTGTGCAAACGGTTCCCTAAATAGAAGCACAAAAGTTGACAAAAATGTTAGAACACACAGACGAAATCTATTCGCCTTATTTATTTAATTTCATATCAAGAGAGATGCGAGACTAAGGTGCCTCCATTTTGTTTGCGTTGTTGTTCTAGCAGTTCGCGCATCGTGTCGGTGCCAGCAATCTCAACGCTGGGCGTGGTTTTGGTGCATCGTCCCTAACAGAAGTTGCAGCGGTGTGACGCTGTGTATCGGGGTAAGGATACGTTATCCAAGCCAGCCTCTGCAAACGTGCGCACAGATAGGGATTCATCCCACAAAAACTCGCAGTACAATACAAAAGAACATCAAGACGGCAGAACACCGCTTGCGCGCACGGGTTGACATGGGCATCTCATGCGAGTGTACTTTATGCGCGCATGACGTGCTGATGCACGTCTTGTGATGCTCCAGCTTCGAGTGACTCTGATACCAATAGCGGGGAAGGAATAGGACTTGCGAAGTCTATATAGAGTTAGTGGCGAAGGTTTTAAGCTCACCTCCTGAGATCATGCTTTCGCAGCTTCTAATGATCAAATTAAAAAGTTTTAGTGATACAAAGCTTTTCATTGGACACGCAACAATTTCCACTGCCTAATTAAAATTTTCAGGTGACCCAGTGAAGCACCACATGTCAATGACAAATAAAACAAAAATTACATAGATATTGCTTTTTTATCTGCACTTTACTTCTTCTTAAGGCTCTCCACAGTTTCGAATTCATTCTTCATCTTCCTGCCGCTGCACAGAAGCACCTCCTGCTCCCTACGCATCCTTGTGGACATTGGGAAGAGGCTGAGCAGACGACGCGACATGGATGGTACACATGTGTAAAGGCTAATCTACCTTCCTTTTGGCTAAAATGCCTTCTGGGCTTGATGGTTCTAAAAGTAACTCGCGAAATAAAGTGTAGTTTGCACCCCACAGTGTCCCGAAATATATATTTTGCCGGTTATCATGAATACCGGGCTCCGGTGGTACTTGAAATCGAAATGTCAGGTTAAATGGCGTTTATATAGGCATCAATTTTGAAAACAGGCATTTACAGGCACCTATACGAATTGAGGCTACAACGTCCGAAATAGGCATATATAGGCACTATAAAAGCACTATAAAAGCTCTCCTTGCCCTCTAATTTGTGCTAATGTGTCAAAATGACACGATAGGAGCGCAAGGAACGAAACAGACATTTGCATTTAATCCGGCTTCTACTCATAACACTCTATATCCGTAATCAAGCATAAGACCCATAGTCTGCCTGCTCCAAAACTTGCTACAAAAAGATTTGTCTACCACTCTTTCGGCCTAACTAATATTTCATCTGGTTATCCTGTGAAACAAATCCGTTGGAATAGAGGGCAGTCCCCATACTTGAGATACATACGATTGCTATTTGCAAGTGATCATTTGCTGATACGCCACTCAATCTGTGCCTGACTCGTGCCTTCCTTTTTACATTCTACGCCACGCTGTTTCTTATAGGTTAGTGTTCTTGGAATACGCGTACCTGTTTAATGTAGAACGCCTGTCCATTCACAGTAGTGCAGCCTGGCTGCCCGCATTTTCAAGGCATTTTACGAAACACAAGAAGCAACAAAAAAGACGCCTACATCTTCCCACACGACGAGCTGGAGTAAATGCGTCGCAGAGAGGTCAGGGTACCGCTTGAATGTTGTGTAATTGAGTATGGTTTGGAAAATGCTTAATTGTCATTTCGCCTTTATTATTCCTATTCATTAAAAGAAGGAGAAGCGTTGCCCTCAACGAGTGGCGGGACGCTGATGTTGGGTTGTACCCTACTGCTGCTTGAAGGTACTGTTGCTTCCATCGCATCTACTCGAGTCAAGGAAAGCGTGAAGTCAAACAAAAGCCATGTAAAGACGCCTTTGACTGAATTCAAAACGCGCAATCTGGTGTCTACATATACCGGTTAGCCGGTGAACGGCTGTGCAGCGCGAGAAGTCAGTTTTTTACTAGCAGACGCTGCCTGCAACGGCTTTCAAGTTAATGTTCTCTCAATGACGTTTCGCTTGATATTCACGAAGGCACGTTAGAGAGTGCTTGCATGAGTGTTAGTCGTGATGACGTCACGTAATTCACTAGTGATCAAGTCGGTTGGCCGAGTCATAAGTACGACTTTATTGCTCTCTCACAGGCGTTTCGTTTGATATGCATGAAGACAGGTTAGGACAGCGCGTGCGTGTGTGATAGACGTGATGACGTCACATGAGTCACTAGTAATTACGTCGCTAGGCCTAGTGAGAGCATTCGAGTTGTAACTCTCTCAAAGATGTTTTGTTTGATATGCATGAAGGCAGGTTACAGGGTGCTTGCGTGGGTGTCAGGCGTGATGGCGTCACGCGAGTCACTAGTGATCACGTCACTAGGCCAAGTGACAGCGTTCGAGTTATTCCACTCTCAAAGACGTTTCGTTTGATATGCATGAAGACAAGTTAGGACACCACATGTGTGTGTGAGATAGGCGTGATGACGTCACGTGAGTCACTAGTGATGACGACACAAGGCCTAGTGACTTCGTTCAAGTTATTACTCTCTCAAACACGTTTCGTTTGATATGCATGAAGACAGGTTAGGACACCACGTGCGTGTGTGATAGTCGTGATGACGTCACGTGAGTCACTTGTTATGACGTCACTGGCTTGTGACAGCGTTCAAGTTATTACTCTCTCAAAGACGTTTCGTTTGATATGCATGAAGGCAGGTTAGGACACAGCGTGCGTGTGTGATAGGCGTGATGACGTCACTGGACCTTGTGACAACGTTCAAGTTATTACTATCTAAAAGACGTTTTGTTCGATATGCGTGAAGACAGGTTAGGACACTGCGTGCGTGTGTGAGAGGCGTAATGATGTCACGTAAGTCACTAGTGATGACGTCAGTAGGCCTAGTGACAGTGTTCAAGCTACTACTCTTTCAAAGACGTTTTGTTTGATATGCATGATGGCACATTAGAGAGTGCTTGCGTGAGGCCTAAGCGAAATGACGTCACGCTAGTCACTAGTGATGACGTCACTGGGCCTAGTGACAGCGTTCAAGTTATTACTCTCTTAAAGGCGTTTCGTTTGATATATATGAACTCAGGTTAGACACTGCGTGCTGTGGGTGTCAGGCGCGATGACGTCACACGAGTCACTAGTGATCCCGTCACTAGGCCGATTGACAGCGTTCAATTTATTAGCCTCTCAAAGACGTTTCGTTTGGTATACATGATGGCAGGTTAGACACTGCATGCGTGGGTGATAGGCGTGATGACGTCTCCTGAGTCACTAGTGATCAAGTCAGTTGGCCGAGTCATAGGTAACACGTTTTTGCTCTCTCAAAGACGTTTCGTTTGGTATGCATGTTGGCAAGCTAGTAAATTACTTGCGCGGGTAATATGGGTGATGACGTCCCCTGAGTCACTGTTGATCCGGTGGCTTGGTCGAGTTTTAGGTATCAAGCTCTTGCCCTTTCAAGGACGTTTCATTTGATAAGCATGGCGGAGGGTTAAGACACTGCGTGCGTGGTTGGTATGCGTGAGGACGTCACCTGAGTCACTCGTGATGAGATCATTGGCCTGGTTAATAGGTATCAAGTTATTACTGTGTTTACGGCGTTTTCTTTGATATGCATGTCGAAGTTCTGAATAGTGCTTGCGCGGGTGATAGGCGTGATGAAGTCGCGCGAGTCACATTGTGTCACTCATTCATGGTTTTTCTCTCTCTGAAATTCACTCCAAAGCTATTCACTCTACGCATTCCCAAAAATTCTGGGTCGTTTTGAAGCCACAATGTCATTAGGATTAAATTCCCTGGCGTCTGGATTAAATCGGCTGGCAGTTGGATTAATTTCAGTGGCACTTTGAATAAAATGAATGGCACCTGGATTAATTCGAGTGGCGGCTGAATTAAATTTACTGGCGCCTAGAATAATTTGGCTGGCGCTTGGATTAAATTGAGCGGGAAAACCTGTAGAATACGATGAACCCGCCACAGACTGTGTGTCACAAGCTAGTGAGGAACACTACCTGAACCAAAGAATAAAGAACGCCTAAATCGCCTGAAAAATGTTTTCCAACACACCGACTCTAACGCCATCTATTTATACACTTTAGGCCAAGTCAAGTCGGTTTCAAGCGGCTATTGGGTGAACAGAACGTTTTCGCCTCGAAAGGTTCGTGCCACCGGGTGAACCGAAACACTTCCTGTTAAAATTGACATTTTCCGGGTAGGTTGTCTGCACGAGCGTGCCGGCTTTGAGAAGCGTGAGGTTGAGGAAAAGTCATTTTTAGGTGATTTTGAACCTTTTTGTGATTTCCAGGTTGCGTGCTGTGCTATATTCGACTCACGTGTTTTCAGGAGCCTCGATTACCGATCGGCAGTGTTTTCCAACCACGCGTTGAGGCTGCGTTGATCTTGTGCCATGATTTCTGTAACCCAAACCAACGCCTTCTAGACTTCCCGTGCCTGCCGGATGAGCGCGAAACGCCGGTCATTTATGGCGGCGCTGCCTACGTAAAGGTAAAGGTAAAGTGTTGAAGGGAGAGGATCAGAACCTTCAGAGAAAGTTAGAGGATGGTATGCGTAAGCTCCGAGAGACCTCTGGGAGTGTGCATGTTACCATATGCACAGTCCCAGAGGTCTGGGGGCAGCCTCGTGGGATTGAAAGGAGGGTAGTGGAGGCCAATTGTGTGATCAAGGGTTTGAGCCGGCAACTCGGATACAGCGTAATGGAAGTTAACCAAGACGTGTACGAGGCCGGCGCTCGCCCCTTTGCACAGGATGGCATTCACTACAGTGGTGCGATGGGCAGGAGAGTCGGTAACAGAATGGGTCGCCAAGCCATAGCTTTTTTAGAGGGACCCAGAGCCCTGAGGTCAACAGTGTACCCAAAGACGGACCTAAAAGGGCACAAATAATGAAGCCACACGAAGTCCGTGGGAGAAGAAATCGACGTAAGCACAAGGGCCGAGCTAAGTCAGACGTAGGTTATATTAACATGCAGGGTGGCAGGAATTCGTTAAAGTGGGAAGAGATAGAAGAGCAGTTGAGGCACGAGGAGCTGATGGTATATCGGGTTGCGGAGACACATCTTCGGGACATGGAGCAACCACCCTGCAATCCGGACTACGTATGGGAATATTGCAATAGAACAGAAGGCAGCAAAAAGGGGGGTGGAATTGGTGCACATATGCATAGGAGCATGGGCTGGCAAAGAGTCAAGCAAGGATGCATGGAACATTTAAGGTTAAGAAGAAAAGTAGCTGGGCAGATGACACTCCTTGGTTTGGTGTACTTGTGGACGGGAGCAAAGGCCAGAGAGGAAAACCAGGCAATGGTGGAGTGTATATCAAAGGACATTGAGTAATTAGGAGGAGAGTGCGAGATAATTATACTAGGAGATATGAATGCGCACAGAGAAAATATAGATGGGTATACTGACTCAACAGGCAAAATGATCATGGATATGTGTGAAAGGCATGATTTGATTATTTGCAACAGTACCGAGAAGTGTGAAGGGCAAATAACATGGGAGGTAGGAAGGCTGCAGTCAACGATAGATTACGCACTGATGTCACATCGGATGTATGATAAGCTGAAGGGAATGCACATAGATGAAGGTGGCTGCAGAAGTCTGGGTAGAGATCAGAAACGTACCAAGCTAAGTTTTGGAAGAGCAGCGAAAGTGGGAAGGAGACAAGATGAGCAACACAGGAAAATTTTCATTCATAAAGGCAAAAAGAAATTGCTGCAAAACAAATTGAGAAAGTAATCACTGAGGATAATAAAAATGTGTGGACATACACAAATCTAATTAGACTGTTTGGGCTAGAGCTTGCTAAGGCACGTGACAAGTCACCCCGGAAAAGAAGACACAAGCCCAAAAGTTGGTGGGATGACGAAGTTCAGAGAGCCATAGCAAAACGTCAGGATCGAAGCCTCTAGGGAACACTGACATGCTAAGCAACCGGGTGAACCAACAGATGATGTTGAAAGAAAATGGGAAATCTTTCTAAGCTTTAGAAGGGAAGCATCTCTCCCGATCAAATAAAAGATTAGAAGAAAGGGTGCTCAGTGGCTGGCAGAAGTACATAAAAAGGACAGAAAGGCAGCTGCGAAATTCTGGAACCATCTAAACTCAATAAGAAATGAAACAAACCTAGAGCAGAGGTTTGTAACTACAGCTCAAGGTGCTAGGCTAGAAGGGGACGAAGCTATTGAATATATAATAACAAGGGTGACAGAAAAGTTTCAACAGAGAAGTGCCTTATTCACCACAATAGACAGGGATGGATCAAGTGGCACAATGGCTCCATTTTCACGAGTGGGAAAGGGCTAAGAAGAGGGTTCCAAGTAGTGCATAAACAGGCCCAGATGGCATTCCAATTATGCTGATAAAGACATTAGGTCCGAAGTCTAAACAGACTTTGAGAGAGGCAGTGAGCAGAACTATAATCGATGGTGAAGTCCCTGATAGATGGAAACTTAGCAGGATGAGCATGATTTATAAAGGAAATGGGGACAAAGATGACATAAACAACTACCGTCCCATAACAGTGACATCGGTGGTCTACAGGCTGGCGATGCAAATTATAAAGGAAAGACTGCAGGCATGAATAGAGGATGAGTGCGTGCTGAGGGAACTGCAGAATGGGTTTCGGAAACACAGGAGGTTGGAAGACAATCTGTTCTCACTGACGCAGTGCATCGAAATAGCGGAAAAGGAACTCAGGCCCCTGTGGTGGGCGTTTTTGGATATCAAGGGAGCGTACGACAGCGTGGTTCAAGAGGGCTTGTGGGGAATACTAGACACACTGAGTGTGGAAGATGGAGTCACTAATATCTTAAAGGAAATGTATAAAAGTAACAAGGTAGTTATAAAGTGGAAAAAACAGGTATCCTCGCCCACTGAGGTGAAATGGAGACTTAGGCAGGGGTGTTCACTGTAACCCTTGTTATTCTTGATGTACCTACAAGGATCAGAGGACAAATTAGAGGGAAGTGGACTTGGCTTCAAGCTCTCTTTCGTCAAACAAGGAAAATTCATTGATCAGGCACTAGCAGCATTAATGTACGCAGATGATATAGTGCTAATGGCCGACAACAAGGAAGATTTGCAGAGAAAGTTGAAGGACATCTGCGGTAATGAGGGAGGGAGGTTAGATTGTAGATTCTGTAAGGAAAAAAAACAGTAGTCATGATTTTTAATGATAACGAAGGTAGTGAGCTTAGAATACAGGAAGTCACTCTAGAGATAAAAGATAAATACAAATATCTGGGCGTATGAATAAGCAATGGGACCGAGTACCTAAGGGAACACGAAATATACGTGACGACTAAAGGTAACAAGAATGCAGCAGTGATAAAAAATAGGGCACTGTGGAATTACAACAGGTATGATGTTGTGAGAGGAATATGGAAAGGGGTCATGGTTCCGTGGGCTGATGTTTGGCAATGCGGCCTTGTGCATGAGGTCAGACGTTCAAGCAAGATTAGAAATTAAGCGACGTGGAATAGGTAGGCTTGCTTTAGGAGCTCACGGAAATACACCAAATTAGGGAGTACAAGGTGATATTGGAAGGACATCATTTGAGGGCAAGGAAGCTAGCAGCAAGATAAAATTTGAGAAGCGATTGAGAGAAATGGGGGAGGAGCGTTGGACAAAGAAGGTTTTCAGCCACTTGTACATGAAGAATGTCGATACCAAATGTAGGAAGCGAACCAGGAAATTGACTGGTGAATACTTAGAAAACAGCAGGTGGCCAAACCAAAAGGAAGTATGGGTTAAGAAGAAAGTGAAGGAAACGGAGACTGACATGTGGAGAATTGGCATGATAAGAAATCCGCACTAGAGATCTATCGAACTTTTAAGCAGGAAATTGCCAAAGAAAGTAGCTATGATAATACTCGGGGTAGTTCTCTACTGGTTGAGGCCAGGACGGTAGTATTGCGAACCAAGACATATCGGGCCAAATACGAAGGGGTAGACACAGTATGCAGTGCGTGTAGAGAGCAAGAAGAAACTGCCGAACACTTGATAATGTTCTGTAAAGGGCTTTACCCTATTGTTCAGGATGATGGCGCAGATTTTTTCAAAGCACTGGGGTTATATATACTTTAGGCGGGTAGACTTAACTAGAAGGAGGTTATTTGATTGGTGGCTAAAGTCAAGGCACGAGTGAAAATAAACCCTTCACTGCAAAGTACCCGTCCAACTTTACTATTTAAAGGGAAAAAAGATAAATCTTCTGGTTAGTTCACTAAGTATTACGGCTAGGTGACGTTAGCCGCCGCCCGATCTAAACGGTACAACCACATCCATCCGTCCATCCATCCATTCATCCTTATGAGACAGAGAGGGAGTCGCGCCTTCTGCTTCGCATTCATATGTAAATAAGAGAAGGGAAATTTCCCAGTCAATATGGCCGACTTGCGGCTTCATCGCGGCTTTACAAGTGACGTCAGGGCCTCTCCTTACCTATCCTTCCTACGTGGTGAAAACGCTATTTTCACCCAATTTGACTTGAATCTAGGCGGACTTGAGGAACATTCTGGCTTTACGTCAAAGTTTACAACGCTGGTTCAGGCAACCTATGGAAGCTTTTCTTTTGATGAAAGCGCACCGGGCGTAATTTTTCGTGTTTGTGGTCGGCTCGGTATTCACGTGATTGTGTTTGTCACTGCAATGTGCTCTGTGAATGTGAATAGTTAGATTGTGTTCGCGTTTGGAACCGCTGAATTTTGTGGTTCTCCTGAGCTTGCATGAAGGCCACGGTGCGTGTGCGGGAAGGGGGAGTGTTTATGTTTATAAGAAGGAAAAAAGAGAAATGTGAGCCCCGTAACTGTCTGCATCAGGGTGTGAGACCTCAAATTAGCTCACAAGGGATGCTGGTGAGGAGGGATTAAAAGGATAGGAATAAAGGTTTAGAGAGAGAGAAAGAGAGATGCGCTAAGCCAGTGAGCGAGGAGATATCGAGGGGATAGGAGAGATAGGAAAGATGGAAACACGGTCACGGAAGTCCGAGGACGGGGCACCACTTGCGAGAGCTCTTGTCTGCGTCAATAGATGGCGTAGAGCCAGTACAGTAGCAGTAGGTCAGAGCTACGCTGTCATCGGACATCGGCGTCAGGAGATGACGTAGGGCGAGGCCAGTCGGTCAGAGTTACGCTGACGTCGGAGATCTCGAGGGCACGACCGGGCGGTACGGAATCTAGCGAGTGAGTCCAAGGCCACGATGTCTATAGGACTCGTCAACCTGTTTCAGTGCTCTTTGACATCCGTGATATTTACTTATGTTGTGTGTGAGGTGATGACGATGTGGTAGTCCGTACGTGTTGCCAGTTTTGCAGGGTGCGCGTGTAGTTTTGTGGTTTGCGCGGCCGTTCGGCAACCTGCTCAGATTCTTGCGCTTGTTCGTCGAATACTTCGTTTTATATGCGTAGTAGCATCGAACTGGTATTACCTGAGCTGTTAAATGCGCAGTACTTTAACCACTACATCATTCAGAAAAGCTGCCGACCATTTCTGATTTCAAAGTATAATCATCACACGATATAATTTCGATGGCTATCCAGTCCAAGTTTCTTGATTGCGTTAGATGCGGAGATGAGTCAATCACGGTTCATAAATTCACTTCCGATAGAAAGTGCCCATGTGACACCCGCATGCTCAATCATGCCTCGCTATTCGCTTCCATGGCTGCATGAGCGATGAAAAATATTCTACTTTAAGCGTGCGGCTAGCACCCAAGGGTTTCTGCGAATGGAACAACATATGTGGCTGCGGACTAGTTGGTATTCCATTCTTCAAACTGTTAAACGGTAAACAGAGCAGCTCAAGTAAGACGAGAATTAGCGCCGATATCCAATTGAAATTTATCTCAACTCCCAAATGTGTTGCCTATACCCGAGATAAAAGCAACATGCTTATGCTGAAAAAATTTAAGTGAAGCATAAAATCACTAAGACCACAAAAAAACGAAAAGCGGTGACATAGAACATGCCAATGAATCCAGGTAGGCCAGTTCTTTGCAGTCAAAAGTATTAAAGGTTCTGGGTGCCATGGGAATAGCAGGAGGCGCCCGGCAGGAGCAGTCGCTCATCGCGTCGGCTCCGTGTTTTCTGGATGCTTCTCGGTGGAAATCACTATATCCAGCGGATTTCTCGTTTCGAATCGACGCCACAAGTAATCGCGACCATCCTTACGAAAAATAAGGTGGGAGGACTTGCATTTCACCATTTTATGCCCGTTTTTGTGTTCGCCGCGCCGGCAGAAGAGCCACCTGCATAGCGTTCGCCGTAGCCACCGCCGCCACCGCTGCGACGCAAATAGGCGTCGCGAGGAACCACGAGGAACGCGGTGTCCTGCACGCTTGGCGTTTCAAGCTTTTTTGACCAAATGGAAGTGACCGTGGAGGGAGAAAGCATTTCGAAAGAAGAATTTGAGGATAATACCGGATGGCGACCGGTGGGAGAGCGAAATATTACAGAGCAAATGTTAGCCCAACCAAGCGAGCAGTAGACCAACCGTTACCAACCACCGGTGTTAGACCAACCAGTTGTTAGACCAACCAAGCGAGTGAACAGACAGGGCAGAAGGACAAGAAACTGAGAGAACAACGTCTTCGCCAAATCACCAGAGGTAGCAGAATGCCGCCCCTTCCAAGGGAAGACTAAAGATAATTGTTCGACCTCGTGGGGGACTTCGCGTCAGTGACCACAGTGCCGCCCGCATTGCCAACAGCGTTTATGAAGCGGCAAATATACCAAGGTAAGTCCGAGAGCAAGACACAATCTGCCTCAACTACCAACAAAACATTATTGTTGTCAGCACTCCTGTCGAAGAACATGCCAACAGATACCAGTGAATTGCCTGTATCGAAATAGGCATGCAAGCTTTTGAAGCCAGCGCTTATGAAGCAGCCCCAGAAAACACCTCCAAGGGAGTGATCCGGGGAATACCGCTAGAAGACACTGCCCGAGATATAACTGAAAACGTCGTAAGCACCAGAAACCCAACTGCACTCGTGGCCAAGCGAATGGGCAATACCACCAATGTGATTGTACTATTTGATGGGTACCGAGTGCCAAGCTACGTGAAATACGGCGGGGCATTGTTACGATGTTCCTTGTACAGAAAACAACTGGACGTGTGCTACCACTGTGAACGCTTGGGGCACAGGGTGGATGTTTGCCCCAACCCTAAAGATAAGATCTGCCGAGGCTGCAGGATGCCAAATCCTCCCGAAAGCTACGAATGAAAGGCCAGGTTCCAGCTGTGCGACGAAGACCACCCCACAGCAGACCGAACCTGCAAAGCAAGGTATAAGACATCATTCCTAGTGCGGAAACGCCGCTGGGAAAGAGCCAGACAAGAACAAGAGAACGCGTCCCTCGCCGAACAAGACAGGTCATCTCACGCCAAGACGGACGCGGCTGGAGTGAGACGCTGTGTGGACGTGTTTCGCATGAGCTCCGGCCCGGTGACCGACTATCGGCGGACGCGCTTTTTTCTGGACTTGCTGTCAGTGGGCTCGTCTGCAGGAGGTTGCCCTGAACCTACGGACACCACTCGTTTAGGCAAGTTTGTCTCCGTTTTTGGAGTTTCCGAGATTTTCCTATCAACCCCGCGGTGGCAAGGCTAGGCCTATCTCCTAGTCCAAGCCTGGGCCGCGTCGCCGGGCGTCTGACTTGCGCCCGGTGACCGTGGGCCTTGTAGGGCTGAACATGGAATACTACGCCGAAGGAGAGACTATAACACCCGAAGATTTTGAAGCGGGAGAGTGGGCTCCAGTGCTGAAGGCACAGGACCGATTTAAGAAGACTCAGCATGGCGACAACGCCAAGAGTAAGCCATGCGAGACGCAGGCCGGCAGCGACGGGCGCAAGACGCACGGAGCGCAGCAAGTCAAGAGGGGGAAAGCGCCAGTATGGAAGAAACGTGGACCGTTTCTCAAGTTGCCAGCCACGAATTTCAAGATTGTGTACAGGCCCCAGAACTGGGACTTGAGTGTTGTGACAGGGAGAGAACTCGGATGTGCACTGAGAGCAGCAGCGCGTCTAACGAGTGCGATCGCCGCGGAAGAAGACATTGTGCGGGTTAATGGCACAAACAACACGTTGACAGTGAGCACACCGTGCATAAATCGCAGTGGGGCATATGTGACTGTGAAGACGCTCAAGCTGGGTGATCGTGACCTGCCGGTTTCGGCGTTCGTGGCGCCGTTGGAGAACTCCGTGCGGGGAGTGATTTACAATGCTTATGATGGATGTCCAGTGGAAGAAGTTCGGGCGGGATTCCTGAAGAAGAATGAAGGCATAGACATTCTGGACGCGAGACCTTTTGGAAAGTCAAAGGCGATTCAAAGTACGTTCGGGGAAAACGCATACCCCGTCAGATTACTTACTGGAACTGTCTGTGCGCTATGATCCCATACAGAAATTTAGTCGAGACCTGCTACAACTGCAGACGAGTTGGACATCGAGTGGACGTTTGCTATCGTCCGAAGAGCAACCTATGTCACCATTGCGGGAAGGACCATCCTGCCCCGCCAGAAGGAGAGCCACCTACGTGCACGCCGGACTGCATCGTGTGCCATGGTGCGCATCACACAGGGAGCCGGAACTGCAAGTTTCGCCTGGCTCGCAACCCACCGACAGGACGGCAGCAGAGCATCGAAAGAGAGAGCGAAGCTGGCAACGATAAGCCGTCCTCGAGGGCCACGGAGTGGTCACCGAGGGGTAAAGAAGGCACAAGCAAAAGCAGGGACTGGTCGAGTTCCTTCCCGCCATTGCCAGGGCGCGGAGGCGGCCAAGATGGTGGACGAGCAACCAGTACCAACAGCTGCGCACGCGACACCAACAAAAAAGTGAGCTTGTCAAGCACGGCCTCCCAGAACAAAACCGCTCGAGAGAGGGAGTTAGCAGCGCTGGTTCAGCGACAGGGAGACTTGATTAAAAGAATGGAAAACAGAATTGCAGAGATGGAACGCGCACTTAGAAACGACCAACGGCAGGGGACACGGGCACCAGCAGTGCAAGGCCTACAGAAAGCGACGCAAGAGGCGTCTGCTCGCGTACAGGAGAGTGCAGCTATGGAAGTGGAGAATCAGGGGACGGTGAAGAGACCACTGCCGGGGGATGAGGTAGCTAACGCAAAACGATTAGCCGAAACGTCACCTGTAGACATGCCACAGCCTGTTTTCAAGGTAATTAGTCTTAAGTCGGATGTAACAACACTTGCGGAGAAAGTAGGCAAACAAGGGAAAAGACAGGATAGGTTGGAGGCTCGAGTCGAAAAGATCGAAGCCAGTTTAGACACAATAGAGGAGCGTCTCAGCATGCTCTCCACTGAATATAGGGATTCCCAAACCCAGGTCATGGGCATGTTTCAGCAGCTTCATACTCTATTGGAGGCAAGACTGCCTCCCGTGGGTGGCCAAGTGCCATTAGTCAACCTGGTGCCTCATCATGGCGCCTCGCCAGCGAATTGAGGTTTGGCAGCGGAACTGCAGAGGCTTTTGTCAAAAGCGGGGTGACCTGCAGTTCCACGTACAAAATCTGGACAGTAAACCAGACATAATAGCCTTACAGGAGGCTAGTGGTTCCGTAAAATTACCTGAATTTAAGGCATTTACAGTGCCAGGAATTCATTTGTAGCGACGAGAGAAGAGGAGACGTGAGACGACGTCGAAGGCGACCGATGGGGCCGAGCCGATCTCGCCACTTTATTGCAGGCCTGAAGCGGAGCCGCGGTGGCTGTCCACGTCCAAACCGCCAGGCCAGAAGCTCGTTCTAAATCTCGCGCAGCTCGAGCTCGCGCCAGCTGCGCGAGAGACGCGGCGCAGTAATGGAAAAAATGATGATGGTGATGATGGCACTACAGGGCTCCCCCCCCCAACGCTTTGCGCGATTTGAAGGCATATGAGAAAAAGAAAGAGGGCGACAAATGCTATGTACATGAACGGCAGTCCATAAAGTGTTCCTTTGGCAAGTCCAGTTTGTCAACGTGTAGTGACCATCGGGAACCAGTGGGTCTCTGGTGGGCGACACTGAGAGTTGCGCAGTGGACGAAGAAGTAAGCGCTCGATGGAAAGAAATCCGTAATGACGGATGGCTCGGTCCCAGAGGTCTTCAATCGTGGAAAGCACCTCTGGAATTTCGAGGTCTCGCGCCACTTGTGATGCGTTTCTGTAGGCGAAAGAGAGGCCGTACTCAGTGACGCTGTGAAGCGACGCGTGACTGAGAACGTGCTCAACTGGTGCACTAAAGTGCGGGCTGTAAAGAGTGTCAAACGGGCCCGTGTCGTAGAGGCCGTCGTAGAAGGTGTAGTCACACACGCCGTCCGCAGGCAGCGGCTGCGACTCGTTCGTCGCCGTGCCGAATACGCGGACCACGGGAAATGGCGTCATGGGAGGCTGTGCAGGAAAGACGGGTTCAGTTGTCGCCTCAGTCACTGTCGAGGTTTTCGACGCTGGTGGACTGGTGGCAGTGCTTGTTCCCTTGCTTTCAGTTGGCTCCACAGTGGTTGTAGTTAGGTCGGTTGACTTGATAGATGTCATAGACAGTTCCGTTGGCTGGTCAGACGTCGTAGGCAGCTCAGTTGGCTCAACAGATGTCGTAGGCAGTTGAGTTGGCTCCACAGACGTCGTAGGCACTTCAGTTGGCTCGACAGGGGTCGGAGACAGTTCAGTTGGCTCTACAGATGTCGTAGATAGTTCAGTTGGCTCGACAGATGGTGTAGGCAGTTCGTACGCGGGACACGCGTCGCTAGTGTCCAGACGAGAGGAAGTCGGGAGGTCAATAACGGGTGAAAGGTCACCTGTGCCAGGCTCCGAGGCGGGCGGCAAGGTGGCCGTCATGGAGTCTGGTGGGGCCACGGTTCGTAGCACACGTTGCGACGCAGTGACAACCCCAAAGTCGCGGGCCCCTGGAAGCGGTTGGTACGTGAGGCCATTGTGGGCGAGCATTGAGGGCAGGGTCTGGCTCGCGAAGGCACGGCGCTGGGGCCCGTCGTAGACCACGAAACAGAGACAGGGGCGGAGAGTGGGGACGCCGAGTGCTGTCGGCTGCTGGCCGGGTAGGTGCGAGTGGAATGTGGCGAGGCACCCGGCAAGCCATTGCTGGCACCAGTGGCAGGTGGCGGAGCGGCAGGGGGCACCGTCGAGGAGCTGACCAGCAGCTGCGGCGAGGAGGAGGCCGAGACGTCTGAGCTGGTGGTCGCGGAAACGGCGAGGGCCACAGTGTCGCGTGCCGTCGCTTGCTCTGCGTGCGCTTGCGTGCGTACCTTGCTCTGCGACGCCGGGGAAACCTGCCTGGTGCGGGTAAACGGAAGCGGACGGTATGTGTTGCCGCTACGGGCGAGCACCGCAGTGCAGAGGGCATCATAAGGCTGCGGGCTGGTGCTTGAAGTGGCAGCGAGATGGCGCAACTCTACCGGAAGGGCGTCGAGAAGAATGGCGTGCATCTGCAGCTGGTCCGTGACGCCATTCAGCGCCAGAACGGCATCGAGCTGCATGAACCATACCTTGGGGTAGGTAGATTGGAACGGGGGCACTGGCGGGCAGAGTTGCGGGAACATGGCCGCGGGCCGCTCGGCGAAGGGCGTGTTCTCCGGGTCACCAATGTAGCGGCGAGGGAAGAGAGGACGTGAGACGACGTCGAAGGCGACCGATGGGGCCGAGCCGATCTCGCCACTTTATTGCAGGCCTGAAGCGGAGCCGCGGTGGCTGTCCACGTCCAAACCGCCAGGCCAGAAGCTCGTTCTAAATCTCGCGCAGCTCGAGCTCGCGCCAGCTGCGCGAGAGACGCGGCGCGGTGATGGAAAAAATGATGATGGTGATGATGGCACTACACATTCAAGGGGCGTATCAGGCGTCTTCACAGCCGTGCTAGTCCATTGCAACATCACTGCCATTCATCATTCCGTAGATAGCAGCAGGGAAGACTGTGTCTTGCTAGAGATTTTGCCTAAACGAAAGTATGAGAAGAGTCTGTGTTTACTTAATGTGTATAGTTTTCCAAAAGATAAAGGATTGGGCTTGCCGCAACTCCTGATTCAAACTCAACGGTTAGCAGCTCGCACTTTGCTTATAGTGGTAGGAGATTTCAATGCGCCTCACCCAGGGTGGGGTTATATTCGAGCCAGCCCAAAGGGCAATCGGCTTTGGCAAGTTGCCCGGGATCTGCGATGGACGCTGTTAAACAATCCACAAGATCATACGAAGATAGGCAACAGCATAAGCATGGATACCTCCCCAGACCTTACGTTTTTCAGAAGCATCAGTAATGCAAAGTGAATTAAGACGGGACAAGCCCTAGGAAGTGATCACTATATTCTTTCCACGATGTTTAGCGCTGCGAAGCATAAAGACAAAGTGAGGGGGCATAGAATTACAGATTGGGACAGATTTAGGAAAAACGGAGCAGACACTGTGAACGGGAAAATTATTGACCTGGATGCATGGGTACAGGCGCTCAAGGAGGATGTAAATAATACCACGGTAGAAGTTCCAGTCAAGCAGGAGGAGTTTACCGCTGACTCGAGACTATTACACATGTGTGAAGCACACGCGAGTCTCTTGAGAAGGTGGAAGAAGCAAAAACATAATGGCGTCCTTCGCAGAATGACGGCCAAGTTAGAACGTAAAATTGAAAATTATACAATTGAGTTGCAAGACATGCAGTGGGGCCAGATTTGTGATCGCATGAATGGACAGTTTGGATGCAAAAAGACATGGCAGCTGTCAAGGCATCTTTTGGATCCGGCAGCAACAAAATCGGCGCAACGGGGACAGATGACTCGGTTAATGCATCAATATGAAGGCACAATTGGAGAGTTTATACAAGAACTCCGAAATCGGTACATAACTGATGGAGTAGACGGTTGCTTACCACACTACTCGGGGGTGGAAAACCCAGACCTAGATCAAGAGTTCACAATTGCGGAGGTGGAATTTGCCATGGGGCGCTGCGTACTACGTCTGCCGCAGGTCCGGATGGAGTTACTAATAAAATGCTGAGAAGCCTAGATTTCAAATTGGTTGGGGCGATCACTGACTTGATAAATGAGTATTGGATGGCCGGGGAGATCCCAGCACAATGGAAGCATGCTAGGATTATATTTATTCCGAAGCCAGGCAAGAAACTCTGCTTGGAAAACCTGCGCCCCATATCGCGGACATCATGCGTGGGCAAATTGATGGAGCACGTGGTTCTCAACAGGCTTCAGAATTATGCAAAGGACAAGGCATTCTTTCCCCCAACTATGATAGGTTTCAGGGCCGATTTGTCCACACAGGATGTCATGATACATTTATAACATGATGTAGTCGATCCCGGGCATGGAACGGTCACCAAAGCTGTATTTGGGCTTGACCTGAATAAAGCTTTCGACAATGTTTCGCATGAGGCATTATTGAATAACCTATCGGAAATTGGCCCAGGGGTCAGGACATTTCGCTACATCAGATCATTCTTGGAGGGCCGAACCGCAGAAATTTCAATCGGAGATATCAGGTCGGACTCATTCGCGTTGGGAGGCAAAGGGACGCCGCAGGGTTCAGTTTTGTCACCATTTCTGTTTAACATCGCCTTAATGAAAATACCGCCGAGGCTGGAGGAGATACCGGGACTCAAACACACATTTTATGCAGATGATATTACTCTATGAGTAACCCGGGGTAGTGCTGCGCATCTGGAAGAAACACTACAACAGGCAGTTAATACTGTCGAAGAGTTGGCAGGGGAGGCGGGACTTTCATGCTCTCAGCCCAAATCCGAGCTCTTTGTGGTTCGGGACAAACCCAGAGGGCTACACGCAAGACACTATATTTCGCCACCGCCGTTAGAGGTAAAGGTAGGGGGTAGGCCGGTAGCTGAAGCTCAAACGATTAGAATTCTTGGCCTATATCTGCAAACTAACAGGAAAAATAGGGTGGCCCTTGAAAAACTTAAGACCACGGTCAATGCTACTGTCAGGCTAATCAGAAGAATCGCTACCCGTAAGAGCGGGGTTAAAGAAAAAGAACTCTGTAAGCTGGTACAGGCGTTTGTGCTCAGCAGGATTACTTACGCGACACGTTATATGAAGTTGGATGCCGCAGAAAAAGGTAAGGTCGAGGCTATGATCCAGCAAGCTTACAAGGCAGCGCTTTGGTTGCCTAACAACGCACCTACAGAAAGGCTGTTAAAACTAGGGGTACGCAACACCCTGGATGAATTATGGGAGGCGCATCTGGTGATGCAGAACGCTAGGCTTTCGACAACCAAAGCGGGCAGAATCATATTGGAAAGGATTGGCATTGGAGCAGAGGCTCCCACTGGGGACGCTCAAATTCAGGTGCGCCGAGAGTTGCATAAGGCCCTGTACACAAAACCTTTGCCCAAAATATGCATCTGATTCACCATACGCAGCGCAGGCAGGCAAGAGCCAGAGCTTTACACGTGGAGTACGGCGAGTACAAAGCGGCAGTCTATACAGATGTTGCGGAATATAAGGACAAAGACGCTTTTGTGATTGTGGTGGTGGACAGGCGGGGGCGCTTGGTCGCCTCTGGATCGGTCGAAACCCGCTGCTCGGAGACTGCAGAGGAAGCGGCAATAGCGCTAGCTATAACTAATTCGCAGTCAGATTTGATTTTCAGTGATTCAAAGACAACCATCCGAAATCTGGCGAGGGGCAGAATAGCGGCGACCGCCGCACGATTTCTGCATGGGGCCACGGGACGAAAAATTAGAGAAATAGAAATTGTCTGGGTACCAGCACACTCTGGGAACCCTGGGAACGAGGCGGCTCACCTGAATGCTCGAGGTTTCGTCAGCCGGGTAGGTGAGCCGCCAGTTCCGGGGAGGTCCTCGAGAGATAGGCTGGTGTCCTTTAATGACATAACGAATCATTATAAACTAGAGCGGACGTTTTATCCGCCCCCGCACAAGCGGTTGACTAAGGTGCAGGAATGCGTGTGGAGAAAACTGCAGACGCGATCTTTTCCCAACCCTTACGTGTTGAACAAAATGTACCCGGAGGAGATTAAGCCGCAATGCAAATGGTGTCAGGCTGTGGCAACATATGATCACATACTTTGGGAATGTAGCATAGTGCCACCGCCAGTGGATATTATGCGTGATCCCTCTCTTGAGCACTGGGAGGCCGTGTTGACCAGCTCAGACCCAGTCGTCCAGTTAAGGGTCGTGGAGTGGGCCACACAGGTCGCCGCCAACCTTGGGTTGATGGCAATCTAACACGGAATCATCCTCAGTTGCTTTCTGACAAAATAAAGTTTTTCCATCCATCCATCTCACGCCAACGCAGCAAGGGACAGCATAACGGAGTCCTCCCCCAGTTGGCCGCATGAGAGGAAAATCCGCTCAAGGTCCAGGAACCACTCCAGGTCAAAGTCACGCTCCCAGTCAAGGGCCAAGGAACCCCAAAACCCCGGCGCCGATACATCGTTCAGGGTGATCTGGGCAGACAGGGTCGAGGGGACGCGCACGAAGGTGGAGGCTGCTTCTGACCAGAAAGTCACCAAACTCGAGGCAGAGTTAGCACAACTGAAACAAATGATTCTGCAAAACAATCAGACAATTGCCGCCATGAGGGATGAGAATAAAAAATTAAGGGAAGAAATTCATAACTACAGAACAGGCATGGTACAGTGCAATGACACAATTATTATAACACAGGATAGCAAGACCAGTATGGAGGAGAGCACCGATTCCCCTCTCCCAAAACGTAAAGCTTCAGAGAACAACGACGATGGTAATAGCAAGCACAAGAGAACCAAGACTGCTAACATGCTGCACAAAGGTCAAGAGGAATCTGAAGAATGCGTAGATTTACGAATAAGCAAAGTAGAAGAAGCTGTGAAAGTTTAAATTGAGGCGATAAACGACATTAAGGAAACCATGAAAGTGCAAATCAAAAAGTGGGGAACGGCTATTATGCAGCAAATTAACACAGTTATACAACAACAGCAGGTTCACCTGCAGCAACTAGATAACTTATCTACTAGGGCAACATAACTTGAAAAATGCCCCTCTGCTACAGGCCTACAAGCCAGAGGAGTAGCGCCCTTTAAACCAATCATCAAACCTCCGCTACTAAAGCCGGCTATTATAAACCTGGCACCTCCTCAGCAATAATTGACACCATGGACAGACGCAACAAATACATATTATGGCAGTGAAATTGTAGAAGTTACAGAAACAAGAAAGCCATTCTACACCAGTATCTTAAAGATAAAGAAAAGCCAGATATCATCATCTTACAGGAGACGCATGGCCTCGCTAAGTTGTCTGGCTACCGCTCTATCGGCAGTGCCGAGGGGGAGACTAAAGCCCTTACAACTTTAGTGCGTAGGGATCACACGGCAGTGCAACACAGCACACAGGTTACCGATATAGAAAATGTACTAATTGAAATCATTCCCACAAGAAAAACAAGGGACAGTGTGTTCATTCTAAACGTGTACAGTAGCCTGAAATTCACACGGCACAGATTTTTAACTCTCTTTAAGCGCACGCTTATCATAGTGGGTGACCGAGTTGTAATAATTGGAGGGGACTTTAATGCCCCTCATTGTACATGGGGTTATAAACACGTCCACCCCAAGGGCAGGAATCTCTGGCTGGACTCGCAGCAGGATGGGCTAACTGCTGTGTTGGGAGTGGCTGGTCCCGACAAAGCAGAAGAAAAAGACGGCCCGACGGAGACGAACGCGGCCGGCGGGCACTGCCGACCAGCCCGAACACGTGGGTTGGCGCGAAGCGCCGAAGAGAAGAACAACAACCGCTCTCCACGGTTACCCAACGCACACTGGTTTTATTTTACAGTCGCCTTGAAATCCTGGATGCCAGAGCGGGGCCCCCTGGCATCCTCACATGTCATTCCGAAACCGAAAACCCAGAACACAACAATCATCCCCTCCTCGAAAGAAGTTCACCTATACACTATTTATATTTATACATGATCGATACCAATGCATTATACAAGGTATGTACGTCAGAACACATGAAAATTCAGAGCACGGCACACCGAACTCACACACTTTAAGTCCTGAAAATGCACTGAAAAATGTACAATGGAAGTCCTGAA
Organism: Rhipicephalus annulatus; assembly: GCA_013436015.1. Lineage (NCBI taxonomy): Eukaryota > Metazoa > Arthropoda > Arachnida > Ixodida > Ixodidae > Rhipicephalus > Rhipicephalus annulatus. The sequence goes on along the minus strand of WOVY01000226.1, from coordinate 126,588 downwards.
AATGCACTGAAAAAAATGTGCACAACTCAGTACAATATTGATTTGAATGCATTGGACCTTTTCAAAGAACAATAATGTTCACAACAGTAATAAACAAGAGTTCTACATCACGTAGTCTTCGAACCGACGCGGCTTCTGCCGCTTCCGCTTAGGGCGGGCCCTTTTGGGTTTAGAATCAGGTGTCTCTGCACCTTGGTAACTTGTGCTCTGATGTGACACATCAAGAGCAGTAGAAGATTGTGAAGGCTCTGAACGAGCGTTCAAATTCGCGGTCTCATCAGAGCTCGCAGCATGAGCTTCGGAAGAATTTTGCGGACCGGAGTCCGGTTCAATGATCTCAGCCGTATTTGAAGGTTCGAAGTGAACCGTAAGACTTGGTGTACTTGAACCAGCGACACCGACTGCTAACTCCTCCCCCCTTAAAGAAGAAATGCCTGTACATGGAGGCCACATGTAACAGTCTGATGCATAGTTGAAAGGCGTGGACGGAACGTGATGGGGAAGACTTTTAGGTGTTGAAGGCGAATCCGTATGAAAAATAACAAGGCGCGAAGCATTCCAGATGTTACCATCACTTAAGCGAAAAGAAGTGGGGCTAACCTGGCCCGAGACTTTGTAAGGACCCCGATACTTGGGGCGCTTGCCTGGCACACGAACCTTGACTAGATCACCTGTGCAAACTTTGGACTGCTTTGCACCTCGACGGGTGTCGACATACTTTTTCATTGCTTGTTGATGAGAAAAAACCCTGGTACGGATTTGATCAGGAGAAGACACTGCTATGTTACGAGGCAAAGAGACTATGTCGAGAGCACCTCGCGGTTGCCTACCATGGAGAAGTTGAGCAAGAGACACTCCAGTGGTGCCTTGTGGTGTGAACATGATCGCTTGAGGGGACGGTGCTTGAGGGGACAGTGCTCTAATTGGGCGATCTAGATATGTTCCTTTAGAACGCGATTAAAGCGCTCGATTTGCCCATTTGATTGGGGATAGAAAACTGATGACCTCAAGTGCTGAATTCCTCGTTGTGAAAGAAAAGCCTCGAAATGTTGGGACTGAAACTGTGGACCATTGTCCGTAAGTATGGCAACAGGAAAACCTTCCCGACTGAAGATTGAAGACAGAAACTCAATGATGACCTCAGAAGTAACCGTATGTGTGAAACAAAGCTCTGGCCATTTGGAATGGTAGTCGATGAGAGAAATAATGAACCGGGCATTTTGCGGAACATTATGCAAAGGACCGATGATGTCCATGCCGAGTTTCTGCCAAGGCCGATCAGGCCACTGGACTGGCTGCAACGGAGGAAATGCAGGTTTGGCAGACTTGTCAGCTGCCTGACATATATGGCAGTTGTGAACTGCATGCTCGACCTGCTTGTCTAAGGCTGGCCACTAGTACCTGTCTCGGAGATTCTGTTTGGTGCGGACAATGCCTGGATGGGCCTCATGGGCAAGCTGTATTAGCTTGTTACGGAAAGAAGCAGGGAAAATCAGGCGTTCATCGCGGAAAAGCAAGTCCTCGACACAAGACAGTTCCTGTCGGACTGCGAAGTAAGGCAAGAATTCAGAAGCAACAGTACATTTGGAAGGCCATCCTTCACGTAAATACTTGATAACTTGAGACAAAGCAGAATCTGCAGCTGTAGCTGCCTGAAGCTCAGCTTTAGTAATGCAGGAAGTAACTAATGAAACAACTTCCTCATCCCGCTCTTCAGTAACCGGTAGCTGAAGAGGAAGTCGCGACAGTGCATCAGCAACCGTGTTATTAGAACCTTTACAATATTGAACACTGAAATTACAATACATTAGTTTGGCACACCAACGGGAAATGCGAATTGGGCGGCGGCCTTCGGATCCTGCAGAAAAAATAGCAACTAGTGCTTGGTGATCTGTACGTAATGTGAAGTGCTGGCCCCACAAGTAAACATGCCATTTCTCACAGGTAAAAAGACACGCGAGAGCTTCACGCTCTCGTACTGAATATCTGCGTTCAGCAAGGGTCAATGTACGAGATGCAAAAGCGATAGTGATCAGCTGATCACCTCTGAGTTGTTGAAACACGGCTCCCAGTCCAACATCGGACGCATCCGTCGTGATGATGATGGGAAGCTTCTCATTGAAAATACTAACAGCTGGCTTTGAGGCCAGTATTGACTTAACTCGAATGAAGCTCTGCTCAGCTTCAGCTGACCAGTTAAAAGGCTGTGCTTGTCGAAGTAGAGTACGCAGTGGTTCAACAACATCAGCATAGTGAGAAACAAACTTGGCATAATAACCAACAAGACCTAAAAAGATTGCAAGGTTTTGGCATCAGTAGGCCATGGGGCATTGACAATGGCCTGAACTTTAGATTCAACAGGTGTCAAGCCGCGGTAACTTACATTATGTCCTAGAAACTGTAACCCATTCACAGAAAAAATGCACTTGTTATTAAGTTTCATACCACATTCACTGATGCGGTTGAGAACAGTATGCAAGATAGCATCGTGCTCTTCGCGAGTACGTCCCCACACCAAAATGTCAGCCAAGTAACAAAGGGTGCTATTACAACCCTTAAGAATAATTGACATCATTTTCTGAAACACTGAGTGGGCATGGCAGCAGCGAAACCGGCACCATGCTCAGAAACCCCTTTTGTTTCGTGCTGCAGGTCCTTTTTACGGCGCGGCTGATGTTATCCGCTATCGATCCTGGGGTGCCATGTGCGAACAGCATCGGCGTGCCTGACGGGACCTTGTCTACTGATAGCGAGGGATTTACACACTGCATCATCGCTGACTCATCGCTGCACTGCAAAGCTGCGCTTGCGCCGACATGGATGACCACGTCGGTGATATGCCATCACGTGACGGACCGAAGCACTATCAAGTACGGACGAACACCGGGTATCGCCAGTGGGCATGGCAGCAGCGAAACCGGCACCATTCTCAGCAACCCCTTTTGCTTCGTGCTGCAGGTCCTTTTTACGGCGCGGCTGATGTTATCCGCTATTCATCCTGGGGTGGCATGTGCGAACGGCATCGGCGTGCCTGACGGGACCTTGTCTACTGATAGCGAGGGATTTACACACTGCATCATCGCTGACTCAACGCTGCACAGCAAAGCTGCGCTTGCGCCGACATGGATGACCACGTCGGTGATATGCCATCACGTGACGGACCGAAGCACTATCAAGTACGGACGAACACCGGGTATCGCCAGTGGGCATGGCAGCAGCGAAACCGGCACCATTCTCAGAAACCCCTTTTGCTTCGTGCTGCAGGTCCTTTTTACGGCGCGGCTGATGTTATCCGCTATCGATCCTGGGGTGCCATGTGCGAACAGCATCGGCGTGCCTGACGGGACCTTGTCTACTGATATCGAGGGATTTACACACTGCATCATCGCTGACTCATCGCTGCACTGCAAAGCTGCGCTTGCGCCGACATGGATGACCACGTCGGTGATATGCCATCACGTGACGGACCGAAGCACTATCAAATACGGACGAACACCGGGTATCGCCAGTGGGCATGGCAGCAGCGAAACCGGCACCATTCTCAGCAACCCCTTTTGCTTCGTGCTGCAGGTCCTTTTTACGGCGCGGCTGATGTTATCCGCTATTCATCCTGGGGTGGCATGTGCGAATGGCATCGGCGTGCCTGACGGGACCTTGTCTACTGATAGCGAGGGATTTACACACTGCATCATCGCTGACTCATCGCTGCACTGCAAAGCTGCGCTTGCGCCGACATGGATGACCACGTCGGTGATATGCCATCACGTGACGGACCGAAGCACTATCAAGTACGGACGAACACCGGGTATTGCCAGTGGGCATGGCAGCAGCGAAACCGGCACCATTCTCAGAAACCCCTTTTGCTTCGTGCTGCAGGTCCTTTTTACGGCGCGGCTGATGTTATCCGCTATCGATCCTGGGGTGCCATGTGCGAACAGCATCGGCGTGCCTGACGGGACCTTGTCTACTGATAGCGAGGGATTTACACACTGCATCATCGCTGACTCATCGCTGCACTGCAAAGCTGCACTTGCGCCGACATGGATGACCACGTCGGTGATATGCCATCACGTGACGGACCGAAGCACTATCAAGTACGGACGAACACCGGGTATCGCCAGTGGGCATGGCAGCAGCGAAACCGGCACCATTCTCAGCAACCCCTTTTGCTTCGTGCTGCAGGTCCTTTTTACGGCGCGGCTGATGTTATCCGCTATTCATCCTGGGGTGGCATGTGCGAACGGCATCGGCGTGCCTGACGGGACCTTGTCTACTGATAGCGAGGGATTTACACACTGCATCATCGCTGACTCATCGCTGCACTGCAGAGCTGCGCTTGCGCCGACATTGATGACCACGTCGGTGATATGCCATCACGTGACGGACCGAAGCACTATAAAGTACGGACGAACACCGGGCATCGCCTGTGGGCATGGCAGCAGCGAAACCGGCACCATGCTCAGCAACCCCTTTTGCTTCGTGTTGCAGGTTAGTTATTATCGGTATACGAAATGTTACCGGAGTGATGACCGTTTTTTGATTCTGCTGCCATGCCCACTTTGTGTTAAGTGCATTTTTCGCTGCGTTCTTGGTTTCCCTGATGACTTATTATCTTGCGCCGACATGGAGGCTAATCCAGGGCCTTCGAAAACAGATAGAGATATACTGTTAGAACTGGTAGAGGGACAGAGTAAAATGACTGCAACAATTGAAGCCGTACTCACCGCGCAAAACAAAATCGAAGATAAGCTCTCCACCTTAACGGAACGTCTGGATAGATTTGAAAAATAGTTGACTGACCTAAATGCTGTTACTAATCAAGTGAAGGTTCTAGAAACCTCAGTGTCTAAGTTTGATGAACATATTTCACAGCTGATGCTTAAGGTTGGTGATTTGGAAAATAGGGGACGTCGGAACAACCTCATCATTTATGGTTTAAAGGAGCCTAACAAAGAGACGTAAGAGGAACTGGAGGGGACAGTCAAAAATAACATTTTCCGTTAAATATTGGGTATAACCGTGAATGGTAAGGAGAAGTGTCACAGGCTCGGACGAAAAACGTCTGAGAAACCTCGACCTGTTATCGTGAAGTTTGTCGACTACCGTGAGAAAATGGCGGTACTAAAAGCTTCTATTCAACTTAAGAACACCAATTTTTCACTCTGATGATTTTTCAAAAAAAATTCGGGAAATCCGGAAGCAGTTATGGAGGAGTGCAGCTCAAGAAAAAAAAAACAAGGCGCTAAGGTCAAATTACTCTTCGACAAGTTAAGCGTAGACGGTGTGCTTTTTGGTTGAAACGAGGAAAAGGCGACACGGTTTAGGCTGAATAAGAAAACAGCATGACAACATAGTACTAAATCAGTCATTAAAAGTATTAAACATCAACGGCAGAAGTGTAATCAATAAAGCTACCGAACTTGAAAGTATACTACTAGTACATGATGCCGAAATCGCAGTTCACACTGAGACTTGGCTACATGAATCAATATACGACAGCGAATTCGTTCCTGCCGGATATACTATAATTCGAAAAGACCGAGGCAGCAAAGGAGGAGGTGTTTACATTCTTCTTAAAAAACGTTTGCGTATAGTGAGAATGTCTGACTTAACTAACGTTGAGTGCATATTCTGCAAAGCGTACCATGGTAAGGTTAAATATGTAATGGAAGTCATGTATAAACCCCCTAACTCGTCTATTGACATGTTGGAATCGTTAAAGGAGTATCTACATTCGAATATAAAACCTGGTGACAAAGTTATTCTGGCTGGAGATTTCAACTTGCCGAATATAGACTGGCCGAATTTCTCGCTCAATAATCACAATGATCACTTGGGAGAAGCAATGCTAAACATTGCTTTCACTTTTGACCTATTTCAAATTGTAACAGACTTCACTAGAATCCAAGAAAATTGAAAATCAGTACTAGATCTCTTTCTAGTAGGTGAATCCATTAGTGCCAAAGTTACTGCGAAGTAGTTCCGGGAATTTCAGACCACAAGGCCGTGTTGCTTACTCTAGCCAATACTTATATAAACAATAATCGTACAATTTTGTAATTTCCGAATTTCTCTCTTGCTGATGATGTGTCAATAATTGACCTGCTTTCCTTTAATTTTGATGACTTCTGCAATAGCCCTTGTGATGTACACCACCTTTGGGACAGATTTAAACAGATTGTGAATGAATGTATCGATTGTTTTGTACCCAAGATTACAAAAAAATGTAAAGGTAAGAACCCATGAATTTCGAGGGAGACATTGCAATCTAAAAAGCGACTGAAACGCTTAAAGAAAAGGTTAACAAACAACAGAACATCATTTATAATGCAAGAAATATCGAAACTTTCTTTACAAATTAAAGACCAAGTAGCTGCTGATAAAAAGCGCTAGTACGATGAATCATTACCAAGCTTTATCACCCCGTCTCCCGAGAAATTTCGGCGTTCGATTTCTCCACACTCCGCTGAATGTGATACATTTGAAGTTGATGGCTGCCTAACTCACGATAGCGCAAAAATTTCTTATGCCTTTAACAACAATTTTAAATTGGTGTTCACCCAAGATAATGGTATATCCCCTGTGTTTGATGCATCCCTACCACCGATGTCTGATGTCATTGTTTCTGAAAGTGGTATATTTAATCTTCTGCTAAGGCTTGATGCCAAAGAATCACCAGGGCCTGATAATATTTCTAATAGCTTCTTGAAAAGGTACGCTGAGTGGGTGTCAAAATACCTTAATGTTATTTTTTGCAAGTTTTTACAAATTGGAGAAATACCAAGAGACTGGGGAGCCGCTAGAATTAAACCAGTTCACAAGACCGGAAATAAGAACTCCGTTAAAAATTATCGTCCAATTTCATTAACAGGTACGGTATGCAAGATTCTGGAACATGTCATTTACAATCGCGTCTGCGAATTTCTAGACAACTATAATGTTCATACCGAATTCCAGCATGGTTTTAGGAAAGGTTATTCGACATACACTCAGTTAGTTGAAACAATACATGACTTTGCCAAATCAATAAATAGTAGAACACAGACTGACGTTAATTTTATGGACTTTTCGAAAGCCTTTGATAAAGTATCCCACACAAAACTGATATATAAGATAGGTAGAATAATCAATAATTCCCAAATAGTTAACTGGATTTCTGCATATCTCACAAAACGCGAACAATTTGTTGTCTTTGCTGATTCCTGCTCACTTAGACAGCTTGTTGACTCTGGCGTTCCTCAGGGCCCAGTGCTAGGACCACTTCTTTTTCTCCTGTATATTAATGATATTGTTGATGGCATCCCTGTTAAAATCAAACTCTACGCTGATGACTGTGTACTTTATAATGAAATATGCTGTCCCGCAGACCAACACGTGTTAAATGATGCTCTACAAAAAGTGTCCTCCTGGTGTGATGAATGGCAAATGGCTATTAACTTCAAAAAAACAGTGTTTATGCAAATAACTAATAAAAGGAATCCTTTAGGATACGAGTACTCTACTACCCATTCTAAACTTTCTCAAGTCCCACATTACAAGTATCTTGGCATATGGATCACAGGTGACCTTAATTGGACGAAACAAATTAATGCAGTAACTAACACTGCAATGCGTAAGCTGTTCTTCCTCAGAAGGGCATTGAAACTCTCAACCCCCTCCGTCCGCTTTCTGGCTTATAAAACAATAGTTATACCGACTCTGGACTATGCTTCTATTATATGGGACCCTTTTACCAAAACTAATACCAACAAGCTAGAAAGAGAACAAAAAAGGCCATTCGTTTTATTTATAACAACTTCGGGCGCACTTTAATCACGGAACTTTCAGCTCGAGCTAATCTACCAACACTAACAGAAAGAAACCGCGTATCTATACTAAAATTTCTATATCAACTAATAAAGGGACATTACAAGATAGAAATTTCTGAAATTCTTTCATTTTCGTCTGGATATGCAACTCGACAAAGGCATGAGCGCACAATAACACCCTATGCAACCCGTAACAACTGCTTTAAATATTCATTCTTTCCACGAACTATAAACGACTGGAACAAACTAACCAACACCGAAGTTTTACAGCCATCTTTAACATTATTTTCTTCAAGCCTCGATAACATTGTTTAATATAGCATGCCAATTAAGCTCTGTCCCCATAAACATTCGAATTTTTGAATATTTAGGTTGCTTTGTGCGTACTTTTGTTTCTGTGTGTTTTTATCTTCCTGTTTTGAAAATTTGTTTGTCTGCATATTGAGCATTCATGTAATTCATGTCACCCACTCTGCGAAAATCCCTAGTAGGGGTTGCAGCATAAATAAATAAAATAAATAAATAAACTGCAGGGGCAGATGCAAGCCCGAAACACACGCGGCGAAACCGAAACAAGCCTTCGTGCGATACAAATGTGGTCAAGTCTCTACTGCACTCAGAAAGTTCAACTTGGTGATAAGCAGACGCGAGGTCCAGCTTGGAGAAACATACCGCTCCGGAGAGCTGATGAAGCAGTTTTTCAACGTGAGGAAGTGGAAAACCGTCTACGGTAATCGCCTTGTTCAGTTCTCGTAAGTCGACGCATAGTCGAAGGGATCCATCTTTTTTCTTGACGACGACCAGTGGAGAAACCCAGTCAGAAGCAGAGACAGGCTCCGCTGGCTGATTCCGCTGGCTTGAAGGCGAGACAGTTCCGCAGACTTGCCCACGGAGAAGAAGAGGAATGCGGCGCAGCTTGGCACTCACAGGGCACACACCTGGCCGACGCATCACTTTATGCACAAAAACCGCGCACACAATCCAGTTCACGGGTGAACATGTGGTGGAATTCAGAAGGCGCGTTGGCTGGAAGATCATCTTGGACGTCGACTTGAGCACACGTCATAGACGCACCGACGATGTTGATGGACATCACGTCCCAAAAGCGAGCTGCCATTGGCAGTAACATAAAAAGTATTGGAAGCAGTGCGACTGCGATAGGAGACCTGAGCTTTAAAATGACCTAAATTATCAATCGTTTCCTTGGAATATGTTTGTAGAACGACGTGTGAAAGCAAAAGCCGAATGTTGGAAAAATGACTATGAAAGTCAGCGGCACTGATTAAAGAGACTGAGGCACCAGTGTCCACGAGAAATGACAAGGACACATGGCCCACTGAAGCTACGATGCTGGGCTCGGACGTAGTGTGGAGGCAATCCAGATTTGAAACAGTGACCGTATTGGTCTGTGCAGTGCTCGAAGGAGTGGACGAAGAAACTGGTTCAGGAATATTTGCGGGACGGGAATTGCATACGGACTGAAAATGTCCGATTTTTCCGCACGCAAGACAAGTGCGGTTTCTCGCGGGACACTGCGCAAAATTGGCTAAATGCCAATCCGATCCGCAACGAAAGCAACTCGCGGTTGCGCTTGGAGAAGAAAATTGCGAACGCGAGTGTGGGCAACTGTGGGCGCAGGTTAGCCAGATGAGGACAGAGGACGTTCGATGACAACGAGAGACTTTTATATACACGAAGACGGACAAGGGGATACACACAACATAAACTCACATATATATACACGAGTTCACGGTCCTACGCGGAAGGGAGTTAACGTTCTTGTTTGTCCACTCACATTCTTGCGAACGTTGCGCTTGACCTTGAGCTCTCTGGTAGTCAGAACGCGGTGTGCCTTGCGCTTGCGGAGTTCGTACCGAGGCGGGGCCCGGTCTAGAAGATAACCGCCAGGGGCATCCCAGTACGGTGGTCAACGCCTGGGCTTGCCTGTGCACCACCGAGAACAGCGTATCGCTGACTGCCGCGAACAGACCTGGGACAGCGTCTCGGTCCGAGGCCAGAACAGCAGCTGAGACCTGGGACAGCGTCTCACTCCGAGACCAGCACAGCAGCTGGCCGTGACGAACGCCGCTTCAGACCAACGTGGGTGCGAGGTGGGGCGACGCCCAGTCCAGAACGTACCCGAGGACTTCAACGCCGGGACGAGGCCCGGACACGGAGGGTCAGAATGAGCAGCCGGGGCGTGGCCCGAGCTTTTTCTTGCGCTCTGCTCTCTGGGGTTAGGTGGGGCGATGCCCAGTCCAGGAGGCACCCGAGGACTTCAACGCCGGGACGAGGCCCGGACACGGAGGGTCAGAACGAACAGCCGGGGCGTGGCCCGAACTTGTGCTTGCGCTCTGCTCTCTGGGGTTAGCCGAGCTGTCCCCGTGGCCCGGGAGCTTTTCACGTGGTACGCGCACGAGCACGCGCATAGGCGCGCTCATAGTTTTACCGCTATCACCATCATGATGATTCCCGCGCAACTTGAAATACTAAATCGGCCCCGCACACCGATTTTCTACGTCAAATCATGACGCACACTCTCCAGGGCAGCGTTTTTTACCACAGCGAGTTAGGATCTCGGTGCTGTTCCTGAAAACCAGAATTTGGCGAAATGGGGTCGCCATATTGCCGGCTTCCTCGCCCCCGCGACGCAGAGAGGCCGCCATGTTGGCCGCCACGGAAGGACTGTGCAGGCGGGCGTCGTCCATGTTGGCCGCCGTGCTGAGACGAAGATGAAGGGCCGCCATGTTGACGCGTCCCGTGAAACAAAGAGCCGCCGCCTTGGCCCCCCGCAGCAGAAAGTTGCTGCACTGAATGCGGAGCGGATTGCTCCAACTGGGAGCGAATTAGCTCGTCCTCTCGCGCAATCGAGAGGGCTTCGGATAATTAAATCGATGAGCCTTTTTGAAGCATGCGGCGGCGGACGTTTTGCGAGGCTACCCCGGTGAAAAGCTGATGGCGGATCATATCGTCCTCGAGCGCGCCGAAGCCGCACGATGCGGCGAGCGTTCGAAGAGAAATAATGAACTCGGCGACTGTCTCACCAGGCAATTGTCGCCTTTCTTGGAATTTTACGCGTGCGAGATGATCGCACGAGACATCTTTAAAATGCTCATCGAAAAGAGCAACAGCATTCTTGAGGGCATCGCCCGACGCTGGCGTCGGCGACGCGTTGGGGGCGTCCAAAGTATAGAAGAGCTTTAACCCGGTACGGCCCAACGCGCGTTGAGCAGCAGGGCCTTGCGACGCTCGGGCTTGCTGGCGTCCTCCCGGACCGCGTCTGCGTAGGCTTGAAACACCAATTTCCAGCCCGCCCACGTAAGTGGTGGGTCTCCGGGCGAATGAACAAATAGGGAAGGTGGAATAGGAGACGCCATTTCAAGCAAGAAGAATGGAGAGGTGCAGACGAGAAGAAAATTACGCCAGTACACTATTTGCAGAAGACGACAGAGGCGGCGTAGCTGAATGAAGAAGAAATGAAGCGACGCAGCACGCAGCAGCCACCTTGCTGGGAACAAAGAGCGTCTAGGGTTAGCAGGGTAGGTCCGTTAGAAGCAAGAAAAAGACGAACACGGAGAACGAAATGGGTTCTTACACGTCCTCGTCGCCATTGCTGTGTTGGGGGTGGCTGGTCCCGACGAAGCAGAAGAAGAAGACGGCTGACGGAGACGAACGCGGCCGGTGGGGACGCCGACCAGCCCGAACACGCGGGTTGGCGCGAAGCGCCAAAGAGAAGAACAACAACCGCACTCTATGGTTACCCAATGCACACTGGTTTTATTTTACAGTCGCCTTGAAATCCTGGGTGCCAGAGCGGGGCCCCCTGGCATCCTCACATGTCATTCCGGAACCGAAAACCCAGAACACAACACTAACACCCATCACTGACCCCACAGTACCCACTAGGCCAGAGAATAGTGTCTGTGGTGATACCACGCCCGACCTTACTTTTATAAAGAACACGCAATCTGTGCAATGGCTGAATACACAGCAAAACTTTGGAAGCGATCATTCTATCATTGAAATCTAGCTTATTGGGGGGCCCACCAAACCCATGAGCAAGCAGCTTAGGCTAGTTGACTGGGTTGAATTCAGAAATATGCGAGAGGGCATCACAGAAAGCATTACAAACATTGATCAATGGACAGCTAATCTAAAGAAGGATATTTCTGAGGCAACAAAAATAGTCCTACCGGAAGCTAAGCTTGCAATTCTGGACAGTAGGCTATTACATGTGTGGGAAGCCAAACAAGGGCTACGAAAACGCTGGAAAATGCAGAAACATAACAGAGAACTAAGAAAAAAGATTGCCACACTTAGCAAGGAAATTGAACAATATGCACAACAGCTTTATTGCCAACAATGGGAAGAAACTTGTACCGCCATGGACAACCAACTGAGCCTAGGCAAAACGAGGAATTTACTTCGACTCCTCCTAAACCCAGAAGACACAAAAACGATACACAAACAAAATATGAACAAAATTCTGTATGCCTATAAAGGCACAGAAAAAAAAGTCTCAAAGAGGTCGCGCTTAAATACATATCCCAGGCACCACCATGCACTCACGTCGATTAAGTAGGAGCGCCGAATCCTGACTTTGATGAAGAACTCCACGAAGCCGAGATACGGGCAGTTCTACACAAACTAAATGCTACGTCGGCACCGGGCCCTGACGCCATTACGCACAAAACACTGCAAAACCTAGACGATACGTTCATTGGCAAGTTAACAGACTTTATTATTGAATGCTGGAGACAAGGCCACATACCGCAGCAATGGAAAACGGGGCACGTCGTGCTCATACCCAAGCCTGGCAAACGCTTACAGCTTGAAAACCTAAAACCTATTTCACTAACTTCCTGCCTAGGTAAGGTAATGGAACACGCCTTACTGACCCGATTGACTAACTACCTAGAAGACAACAACGTACTCCCATGTACAATGATAGGATTTCGCCAAAATCTCTGTACACAAGACGCAATGCTACAATTAAAACACGAGATCATAGATGACCCTAGCAGATCAACTTGAGGCATCCTCGAGCTTGATCTAAAAAAGGCATTTGATAATGTCACCCACCAAGCCATACTGAATCATGTCAGTAACTTAGGTTTAGGTGAGCGGACGTATAATTACATCCGGAACTTCCTAACGCGTAGACAAGCCAAAATCGTTGTAGGAGGCCTCACATCCGAGGAAATATCTATGGGTAGTGCAGGTACACCCCAAGGATCAGTGATATCACCAATGTTATTTAACTTAGTCCTAACTGGTCTCCCAAGTAGATTAGAAAAGATAGAAGGTTTGCACCATACAATATATGCAGATGATATTACTCTGCAGTGGGTAAGCAACGGCAGCGATGGGTCAATTGAACAACGTTTACAAGAAGCGATTGATAACGTAGAACAATACCTAGAAAGAACTGGTCTCACGTGCTCAGCACAAAGACGCCGTGAACGGCTGGTCGATACAGGGCGCACAAGCAGCCAGAAAAATAGAGGAATGGGCGAAATAGAACGGAGGCATTCTCGAAAACTTTTAGCGCGAACGAGACGTGCTCAACCAAAAAATCTGAGCTGCTACTATATAGACCAATATTAAAAGGCCGAGCTCCCAAGCACCACAACACACAAAGCTACACAGACATACAACTTAAAACACGAGATGGACACACCATACCCATTGTCGACAAGATAATGGTACTGGGGTTAATAATAGAAGCCAAAGGCACCAACGGGGAAACGCTACGCAATATTGAAGCGAAGGTTTCTCAAACGATGTGCCTAATTAAAAGAATTACGAATAAGTATAGCGGCATGAAAGAGGCAAATGTCATAAGGCTCATCCACGCGTTGGTCATCAGCCACATTACCTATGTTCCCACATACCATAGATGGTTCGCAGCAGGAAAAAATGAACTTAAACAGCCGCATAAGAAAAGTCTACAAACAAGCGCTGGGGCTCACGCAAAGCACAAGTACAGAGAGGCTGTTAGAGCTGGGTTTACATAATACACTTGAGGAACTGATAGAGGCGCAACGTATTGCACAGTACGAGCGCCTCTCTAAAACCAAGACTGGTAGATGCATCCTGGAAAAATTAGGCATCACTTACCACACACAATTTGGCACCAAATGGGCTAAGCTTACGGTGCCTGCGTTACCTAAAAACATGCATCCCGTGCACAATGCAGGTAGAAGGCTGAGCAGAGCCAAAACGATGACAAAAAGCTACGGAAACAACAAAGAAGCGGTCTTCGTAGATGCCGCTCGTTACAAGCACAAAAGCTGCTTCGTCGCCGCTGTAGTGAACCGCAAGAAACAATGCAGCACTAGTTTGACAATACACACGAGATACGTTGAAACGGCGGAAGAGGTAGCTATAGCTTTGGTCATGTCACAAACTTACGCGTTTTATATAATTAGCGATTCACAAGCTGTACGCAACTTTGCAAATGGCAGAATCTCCCCTGAAGCACTGCGTATGCTTAGAAGAGGCAAAACCAACCAAGACGACAGATGCGTTTGCATTTTCTGGTTCCCAGCTCACATACCCGACACCACGGAAGATATCAACCCTAACGAGGTGGCACACAACGTAGTTCGAGGACTCACTTTCCGGGCTATGACTATTGTTGATCCCACATCAGAATTTCTAAATGTGCGGAAGGTGGAGGACGGAACGACAACGGTTTGATGAAATTGTGAAACATTACAAATTATAGAGGCGTTTTTACCCCCTCCTCATCATAAACTCAACAGGACACAGTCTGTCCTATGGCGACAATTACAAACCAGATCCTATAGAAATCCAGTGCTACTACATGCTATGTATCCAGAGATCTATCTACGCGATTGCTCAATGCAAAGATTGTCAGGCACGAGCTTCCTTAGAACATATACTATGGGAATGCCAGGGATTAAAACACAGTAATGAGAACGCAGCCTCCACCGACAGCCTTCGCGCGCGTTGGCTGGCCGTGCTGCTCAGTTCAGCCCTGGACGGTCAGCTATGGGCAATCCAGCGGGCCGAGGAAGCCGCTAGGAGGCAAAACTTTCTAGCCGACACCTAAGCTGAAGCCCAGCCCACTAACACGCTGGATACAAAATAAAGTTTATTCCTCCTCCCTCTGGGTGCCATTATAAGGATGAGTTATAGCAACTTGTGTTTTCTCAAACAGGCATTGGCAATCGTATTTCTAATTATGAGAACCCAAAAAATGTCTCTATTCATGGTTTTTACTTCTTGCAAATTTCTCTGTAACCATATGTTTAAAATACTTTCTCGTTTTACCAATGCACTAAATAAGCAATCTCATTTATGTAATTGGACTTGTGATGTCAAAAGAGCTTTGAACCATAGCCAATCCATGCACGGCAAAACTTTGTTGACTGTGCAGGAGGCATCGATTACAGCATAGCTTGGTTCTGTGGACACAGTTATGTGGGTCAAAGAGACAAGTGCCTAAGTATACGGTTGCTGGAACATTGTCAAAAGGTAAAAACCATAGATAGAGATGGTTCTTTGGCTTTTGATTGTTCAGAATGTGCTTGCCAGCCTCTATTCGAGAAAACAGAAGCTATTGCAGCTCACCTTTATGATAGCACCAGGATTATCATTAAGGCTGCATGAACAGCTAAAGGAAGCTGGTGACATTAAACCTTCGATGTTCCTATCTGTTAAAGAACTGGCTAACCTGTATTCATCATCATGTGCTATTTTGCCTTAGTTTTTTTTACAGTTTGTTTCAGTGCACTTTCACTTGAGTTGTTTTTTCTTACCATGAGCATGTTTATATTTTAGATGTGGGCTATATATTGTATGTTGTAAACAATTTCAGTTGGAAGCCCGTGCTTGTCCTTGGGTCACTGGGGTTGCTTTATCTGCTGTTGTGCTGGCTATTTTCAAATCTCTGCACAGATGCATTGTATGCATGTTAAAATCGACACAGCAAACGAGGACGCGGGAAGAACAAATACACACCACTGCGCTATCTCGACTCTAACCTTATTCTCGAGAACGCACACCATTAGAAGGAAACCGAAAGTATCAAACTCCCCTGACCTGGTGGACCACAATCACAAAGTTTAGTCCTGAAAAGGCTAGCATGGTGTAGAAATTTGATGTGGAGGAGGGTATGAAAAATATCTTGTAATGTAATTTAAAAACCTTTTTATCGCATCTTATAAACGGGACATTTCTAAGAGAGATTTGTCATTAAAATTCAAAAGAGGTGATGATACCGACATTGGAATGGCTTAATATGGATGCTGATTACAAATAAAGAACATTCACTTCGTTGGTATGTTGTGGCTGCAAGGGGTGCTTGTGGAACGAAAGCTTGAGACCAATTATATCTGTGTGATTTGCCTGAACACGTTATCAAGGGCAAGAGGCAAGAACAAGTGCGAGTGTTATTTAGCAAAATGACACAACTTTCTTTTTTGTAAAGTACAAAACAGCTGCTGATGTTCTGAACATGCTCGCTTGATGCCTTGCGAACTTTAGTAACGACAAAAAAAGAAATGTTTGTATTCTTCTGCCGAGACGATCCTCATGGTCGATAGGAGGGCCTCGTGAGTAGGGTAAGAATATCGGCTTCAGAGTGTTTGTGCAGGCTTGGTCACTCAAGAAAGGTCGGCGAGACACGTTTTTCAGGCTTTTGATTTATTCTGCAATTAGTGCGGAGTGTTGTTCTTGCGTGATAACAATGGGACAAAAAATTGAGGCGGATTTGCAATAGTAGTGCCAAGCCTCAAAGAAATGATACTAAACAAATTTCCTTGTTTTTGTGTTATTAGTCTTTTTTTTCTTTCTCTTTTTCTTTTTATCTGTTATTTCTGTCTTTTTTCGTACTATTTATTTTTGTCTCTATTTCAGATTCCATTCTATTTCTCTTTTTTCAACTTTCTCCTTCACTTTTTCATTCTGTTCCTTCCTCATTCTTTCTATGCAACACTTTTTCCCTCTCCACTTTTTTCCCGGTTCCTCAATCTCACTTATCTTTCCAACCCCCTCGCGCTCTATATTAAAAATCTATGATAAATTTTGCTAGCGTGCCTGGATAGCTAAGTAGTTTTTTTTTTCAGATTGTTAGTACGTATATTTGAATGCTATCTCGTTGAGATTTTTTTTGCAACATTTCGTTCTCTTTGCACTCATTCTCTAGTCCATCAGTCTTAATGCATCCCATGCCGGACGTATCGGTGCATGTGTTCTGGGAGTGAAGCGCAGCACGACAAAGATCAACATGAGGCCAAAGAGAGCATGTGCACAATCGTGGTGATAGTTACTTCTGTTCTTCCATCGCAAACCAATGTTCTGCTTAAACAGCTCAACTCCTAATACATGAAAAAGTTGTCACATTCTCAATCTTTGACTCTGTTACAAATGATCTTCCAATTTTTTCTTAAGTGTTTGTGCACCATTCCAGTATCAAAGCATTTTTTAGAAAAATAAAGGTATTTTGACCGTTTCGATCTATCTATCTTTCAAGCTGCCTGCGTCTGGGTGCTCGGGTGATCACCTCCTTTACTAGTACATACCAAAACTGGCATATAAAAGTATGAGTGTAAGACAAACATGACTGACGCATCATGGCTTGAATGACATGAAATACCTGTCGCGTAAATCATGAAACCCTTTTCCATACATACCTGGTGCATACCCATGACCCATGAAATTTGGGCGTGTCCCACTGGTCGTAAGCCCACAGTAAGGCTTTATTCTCAAGTATCGCTAAAAGAGACACGGGAAATCTGACCATAATAACTTAAAAAAGCATACGTAAAAAATTCTGCTGCTTGTTTTAGTGACAATGCCGGGGTGTAAAATATTTCTTGACCATACAGAATAAAAATCCCAATTAAAGCCAAAAGTGAACCCAGGCATTCTGTGAAGTAGCCAATTTTTCTAACCCAGAGCCACACGACTGCTTAAAGTTGCATCCACCACGGTGGATCAGGGGCTAAGGTGCTCGTCTGCCGACCCGAAGTTCGGGAGTTTGATCTCGGCCATGGCCATCACATCTCTACAACTTGTTACAATGCAACAAGCGAGTACGCCTACGAAGAGCTGTTATTATTATTGACGAAGTGTTAGCCACAATGAGCTAATTCAGGCAGAAACCTGGCAAGCTGATGCTGATGCTGATGACCTCTGATGAATGGCGCTTACCCACAAAGGGGGATGGGCCAAGAACCGGGCGGCAGGATACTTAAATGAAACTAAAATAAATATGAAGCCAATCTGAAAAAGTAGCTTAAAATATTACTACCAAAAAACAAAAATGTTTGCTGAGCAAGCGGTGAAACCATCTTTTGTTTTTGAAAGACATAACTACGAATTATAAACTAAAGATCTGAAAAGGTAGGCGATCACTAGCATGGTAATCTTTTAGTTGCGTTGATGTAATCAAACACAGCGGAGCATACATCCCTGTGGCAGTAACCAAATGAAGTTCCGCCAATTGATAAAATTACTGGTAGATTTACTTGTATTCCTAGCTTTTGTAATGGGGCTACTAAAAATCTTTTTCTCTGATAAGAATAACGATGACAGAATGTTCAATTGTTTCAATTTCTTTGCACCAAATGCATAGCGGTGACGCCTTGAGCCGAGCTTTGTTAAGGTAATAATTTAGTTGTGGAACTGCACAGCGCAATCTGGTATAAGTGACCTCTAACTGGCCAGATACACACCACTGTTTATTCCAGCAATAGCTCAAATGCTCGAAATCTTTGAATTTATCCAAATTACCTTTTCCCCATTGCAGGCAAGCATTTCGGAACCTTAGCGCGGTTACGTACGCCGTATCTGGCAAAACTGGGATGGTGGGCCCACCCAGGGATACTGCTGCTAAAGAGTCCGCCATTTCGTTCAAATATAATCCGCGGTGGCCTGGTACCCATAGCAAATGCAGTTTTTTTACGTTTTTCGGTACTAAATGCCGAAACGTATTCATCAGCTCTGAATTTACTGCCGCAGAAAGGGCATTACAAACTGATAACGAATCTGTAATGATAACTGCTAATGATTCGCTTGAGGGCAATTTGCGTAGGGCAAGAACAATGGCCAATAATTCTGCAATGAATAACGGGGTATAATCTGGGAGTCGAATCGGAAAGGACCAGTCCAAAGAAGGAGAGAATATGCCAACCCCAGCCTTTTCTTTTGACACAGATGCATCAGTCGCAATGATATTGCTTATCTCTAGGTGAGCTAGATAATCTGCTAACTGGTCATTTAAATACCCATATGCCAATTGTTTCGCGTTATGAGGAAATATATCATCGAATTGTATGCTAAGCATTGACTTTAGGTTGTGTATTGGACCAATATGTCTAATTTTTACATTCAGTTGTTTAGTAGCGCTTGTGCAAATACTATTTGAGGGCTGTGTAGTCGCGACCAATGGGTTTCGAAAAATAAAGTCGGTTCTTGAATGAAAGCGTAAAATGAGAGTCTTTGTTGTGAACTGTATATCTTTAAGAATGCTTGCACAGTAAGAATTTTAAACCTATTTAGCAGAGAAGGTAGGCGAGCTTCCATATACAACACGTTATTTGCAACAAACTTTGGTAGACCCAGACACAAACGCAGCGCTTCTCTTTCCAGCAGTAATAGGGGTTTCATTTTATAAACTGCGCTGCCAGAAAATAATACACATCCGAATTCTATGATGGGCCGCACATAAAGTTTATATATCATTATTAGCACATCTCTTCTTAAACCCGCTTTACGGTTTGCAAGCTTCCGTAGCCACCCCATGGCCCGTGTTGCCTTGGCAAGCACGAACCACACGAACGTAGTCTTCTTTCACATCGGCACATAGCTGGCACCGCTTTGCTTCTGTACATACTATTTGCTTTGCAAGAGGGTGCTTAATGTATGAAATCAGTGCCTTACAACGGCTCAATTCTGAAAGCTTGATTACTACATGTATTCAACATTAAAGGAAAGATATGCCTTATTTTTATTGTGCTTCACATTGCTGCAGGGAGCAGGAGAAGGTGCATTGTCATTTATACTATAGTATACAATGTATTTTATGGCAGATAGATTTAGCGTCCTTTTGTCTATGAAGTAGTTTCCAATGCACCCAAAAAACGCTTGTACATTTAAAGCCTCACATATTGGGCGCCTTGTCAAGAACTGCATTCTTGCTATGGCAAAGGGGCTAAGAAAGCATGTGTTCCTGGAAAACAACCATGAAGTGGCTGGTAACGAGCCTCCAATCAGTGTGTCATATTTCATATGATTACCATGTTGCATGAATCACTGGCTCTTGCCTTCTTGCTGAACAAATTTGCTGCAACGAAGAATTTTGTATTTGTTCACAGTATGTGGGAAAAAGTTGGATTCTTCTATCTATTACCTGTCAGTATCCAAGTAGAATGTGACATTTTTATGTGCCTTAAAATAAACTAATGTTCTTAATTCTGTCTCCTGTGTGGTTTTGTTGATTCCACACATGCATGCGCAGTCAATGTACAGTTCTAGCCATGTTTTATGCAATGCAGCAAATACAAACACTTTCTGCTGTACAAGAAATGTTTAATGAAACAATCTCTGTGCGAATTACAACACAGGTGACAAATTGCTAGCGGTGCTTTTTCCACGTTATACATATTTATATGGTTGCATCAACAAAGAAACAGATAAAAACCAGTTCCAAGGTAACACACAATACTGCATTAATGACCTGCTGAGTACATTTATTTTCTATCGGTATAACTAAGTTTTCCAGTCATTTTTTATTGTGTGTCTATGCTGAGCATCGTCTGATACACACTGGGGCAAAAACATCTTGCGCCTTGAGCTTCAATCAAGCTCTTTTTTTACAGCACTACCTGCTCTACAAAAATTATGCACAGTAGCCTGTTTCAAGATGGGACTGTGCTGTATTTGCCAAGACTGAATTATGCCATGCAGTTTCTTTATGATAAATAAATCAAACAGCACCACAATTAAAAGATAAGGTGAAAATGACAGACTCACGTTGTGTCTGTTGCCTTCTCTCAAATTTATCCACAGTGCTGCCCGATTATCCCCTAAAATAGATGTATTCAGTAGTACACCCTCAGTGTGTACTACTAAGCACATAGTGAAAAAGTGCTTCACACAATAAATGAGGGAGTTGTTCATTTCAGAGTCTAGTATAGGAGCAGGAGCTCCGCTTTGGTATGCATAGGTTCTATAACAAACCAACAAAAAATGAGTATACCGCTCTTGCAGGAAGTTAAAAACATGCCAGAAATTCTAAAGCTGAAGAAGAAAGGACAAATGATTCCAAAGACCTAGCACTCATATGTATAGGATATCACAATCTTGTGCATTTAAAATAAAGGAATACTTATACTCTGGTTTCCTCCATGGCTTTGATGATGTCAGGGGTGCATGCATTGCCCCTGTACTGCTGTAGCGATGTATAAAACACAGCAAAGAAATACTTTCTTCTCTACAGTAGGAGTACGTCCCAAGAACTAGTATGGATTTAGTGACTAATGGCTAATTAGCTTATTTGTACAAAGAACAGAGTATACATATGTAGTAACACAGGCGCGTGCACCGAAGCAGCAAGGACGATGGTCGGGCAGTCAACGACAGCGTTTATTGTCCGCAGCGTGATTATATACATTGGCATTAGGAGAGGGTGAAGGGAGGGGGGAAAGAGGGAGAATGAAGGTGCACAGGGCCCAAACGAAATGGTGCGCGCGCAGCTGGTTTTGCTGGCGTTACAAACGAAACAAATCCAACATTTCTTTTCTCTTAAAAGTGGAACCGTTGTTCCGGGTTCCTAACTCTTGTCGATCGCCTCAGCGTTGGCTGATGCGGGACCACCTCAGGCGATTGTTAGTCCGTAGCGACTGGAGGTTCCGTAGCAGCTGGTGGAGAAAACTCACTCCGACCATCCGCTGCCGGTAGCTCTGGGCTTCGCTCTTGCTCATTCCGCCTGGACTTGCGTTGCAACGCAGGCGACGGGACAGGAGTAGTCACGCTGGCAGGTCCAGCTTCAGCGTCGGCGCTTTCAGCCGTCCCCGCAGTTGCAGACTCCGGCGTCGATTCACGGCGGCGGCGGACTTGGTCGATATGACGCTGCACTAACCCTCTTGGTGTGTACACTGCTATCATTCTCGCCCCCTACGCAGCTTTTACGCGTCCAGGCGTCCATCTTTTGCCGGCACCGTAGTTGCGCACGTAGACCCTCAACTGTGGAACATGGTACGCGCCCTCCGACAGCCAGTAGTCCACTCGAGACCACTACAGGCTCTAGCGCTGTCTCGAAAAGTTAGCGAACGAGTGATTGCCGAAGAATTTTGCGATCTTATACTGAGAAATGGAGAGACCGCCCAAACTAGCGAATATAAATCCTCAGCAGAATCAACTTCGGCGGTTGTATTAAAGTCCTCTGCGATCAGTTCATCAGATCTGGATGACAGCTTCACACCAGAGGAGCTCCAATATGTGTTGTCTTCCGTAAAACGAACAAGTTCACCAGGAACAGATGGAGTTACATACGCCGCTCTTGCTAATTTGGGCAAAAAAGGAAAATTACAGCTGTTGGACATCTATAATAAAAGTTGGCAAGAAGAAAAAGTTCCGGAAAGTTGCAAGATGTCAAAAGTAGTACCGTTGCTAAAGCCAGGGAAGAGCCCTATGCAGTTGGACTCGTTTAGGCCAGTTAGTTTGACAAGTTGTTTTTCAAAAGTGATGGAAAAAATGATCAATGAAGAATTTTATGGTGGCAAGACATAAAAAAACTACTACCAGAAAGCATAGCCGGCTTCAGAAGAGGTAAATGCACAATGGACTGTATTCTGGATTTGGTCACAGATGTGGAAAACCAACGAACGCAAGAAAAGATCACTGTCGCTGTATTCCTTGATGTCCACCGAGCATACGACACAGTGAGTCACATTCACGTTCTGGAAGACCTGGCGTTACAGGGATTCAAGGGCAAGATACTGCGTTGGATCGCTGACTTCCTGAAGCACCGGAAAATTTTTGTAGTTACGCCGGAGGGCCCAACGTCAGAGCATGTCGTCAACCAAGGAGTGCCACAGGGCAGCGTACTAAGCCCTACTCTCTTTAATGCAGTCATGGCGCAGCTCCCGTATAATCTTCCATTCAACATCAGATGTTCAGTATATGCTGATGATATAAGTATATGGACGTCTGGTCCATCCTTTTTGGATATACAACAAACTCTACAAGAAGGATTGAATCATGTAGACCATTTAAAAAAAAGAGGTATGGCACTGAGTCTGGCTAAAACAGCCATACTTCCGTTTACATTAAAAAGACCTGAAAATTTCCAGATTATTCTGCAAAACCAGCCTATTAAAATGGTTAAAATTCATAAATTCTTGGGAGTAATTTTATACCGGAGACTAACATGGTCGCCTCATGTCCAGTCCCTGGAACAAAAAGTGAATCAGGCCATTCGAATACTCCGGCACCTCTGCGGGGCCAAATGGGGTGGTACTACAGAGTCGTTATTAGCCCTACATGTTGCCTGGATACGCCCCATCGTAACTTACTCACTGCCCCTGCTGCACGGACTCCCAGCCTCCACCGAAAGAAGACTTCACTTGTTATTGGCAAGGAGCTTGAGGGTATGTCAGGGTTTACCACGTCAACTTCCAGTGCTTTAGTGTATGCGGAGGCTCGAGAGCCACCTTTGGCAGTACTCCGAACTAAAGAAACATCTCGAAATTTATTTAGAATTTTCACGCAACATGAAAGTCATTTTTTATCTGGTGCACTACCACAAAGAACGGCAACGAGACTACAGGGTACTATATCATCATTTCAAGCAGTAGTACCAGAATTTAAACAATGGAAACCTTCAAAACCACCTTGGACGCTGCCACTTCTCAACGTTATCCGTGAAATGCATGTGCTGCCAGATTCATTCACTCATCTTACTCATACGATATCAGTATTTCATCTGTGAAAGCGAAATCTGGACTGCCACTTCTTTCTTTGCGCCGCCGCACTGCAACTCTCGTGCTTTATCACAAGTTATTTCATTCTTCCCTCAATCAGCCACCTTATATAGTAGCCGCAGCACGCATATCTCATCGAACCAGTCATCAATTTCAGGTTTCCCGCCCATCTTCGCACACCACTGCTTTTTCTGCCTCGTTCTTTTTTCGAGCAGCCACGGACTGGAACGGCCTCCCCCGGGACATCGCCAACATCGCCTCATCATCTGCCTTTCAAGACCGTGTTATTGATCATCTTCAATACTAAAACAAATTTTACTGCTTATTGTTAACCTAAATAAAACACCACCCCTTATGTAATGCCCCTCCTAGAAAGGGGGGCCTTTAAGGTAATAAACTGAACTGAACTGAACTGAAATAGACGGCATAGAGAAGAAAGCAGACATGGCACCTCTAGTAGCGGCACAGTTGGTACTTCATTAGCTTCATGTAATGCATAATGAAAAAACGAAGATATATACAGACGGATCATGCACAGAAGAAGCGTCAGCCTGTGCGGTCTTTATACCCGAAATTCAGAAAACGAAGATGTACAAATTATTGCACAAATCTTCATCGACGACAGCAGAATTGGTCGCTATCTTTGAAGAAGTTAAGCTTATCAGCGAGAATCCCGAGCCACGAAAATGGGTGATATGCACTGATAGCAAACCTGCTCTTCAGCTAATCAGAAATGTGAGGTCACCTTACAAAAATGGTGAAATAGCACAATGTATCGGAGAAACAATGGAATATGCCTCATCGCAGGGTCACAACATCGTATTCCAATGTATACCCAGCCACATTGGAATAAAGGGAAATGAAGATGCTGATAGTCTCGCGAATAAAGCATTGAAGGAAGGACGGGATTGCACCATCCCTATGTCTGGGGCGGATATTCGACAATTTATATCGCAAGGAGCTAACCATTGTTCGATGGAGAAGTGGTTTGAGAGCCCTAAATCAAAGGGAACGGTACTTTATGAAGTTGATCCACACAAAAAATTTTCCATAGCGACAGGCCTCCCACGACACCTAGAGACATTGATCCACCGACTTAGATTGGAAGTAGCATACACAAACAGCTTCCTGCACAAGATACATCGATCCTACTCACCGGAATGCCATTGTGGTCATGCAGAAGAAAATGTTCGCCATATTCTTTTGGAGTGCGTTAAATACGCGAAAGAAAGAGAAAAATTAAACAACGAATTAGCAAGTTTGGACAGACGGCCCCTCACAATAAAGAAACTACTTGGGCTATGGCCTAAGATGCATCTTCAGAAAAAGGCAATAATCTTCCTGGCAGACTTTTTAGTGGAGACCGGACTGGACAAGCGCCTATGACTGACAGCCAGAGATAGGTATTATGTAAAATGTGGTCATGTATATACTGGCATTAGATTATTAAGGTGTGCGTATAAGTAGTTTATGACTGTGTGAACTGCGTGAAGAAAACTGTGTATTGGCATGTTATTTGAACTGGTTTCAGTGTGCTATTATGTGTTTTTTTTCTTTTCCGTATTGTTAATTTTTGGGTACCGTTATGTATTATTATTTTATTTTTCGCTGCAGAACTTTGAGATATGGATTAGCCGAGGCAATAGGCACCTCAACCTCTCCACAGCAAAACAGTTAAAACAGAACAGAACCGAACAGACGCTGCTTCCTGGCGAGATGGTCCAATCGTCAGCACCCGGCGACCAGTTCTCATCCCTGGGCGGCAGGCAGGTGTCAAGACGGGACCGCAGCTGGTAACCGAGAAGCATCTCCGAGGGTGACTTTCCTTCTTTTTGCGGGGTCCTTCTGTAATGGAATAGCAGACGCATGATGTTATCTTCTAGTGGGCCATCTTGCATTTTCCGCAAGCCATCCTTAAGGGTTCGAACTGCTCTTTCCGCTGCTCCATTTGACTGAGGATGGAAAGGCGCTGTACGCAAGTGCACAATATTGCTTCTTGCTACAAACGTGGCGAACTCCTGGCTCGTAAATTGCGTGCCATTATCGGACACGATTGTGCATGGCACTCTGAACCGACAAAACAGACAAAACAGCAGCGAATAGTACCCACTGTGTTCGCATGCATCATAGGTATTGCTTCAATCCACTTCGTGTGAGCATCTACCACCACAAGTATCATCTTGCCGGCTAATGGGCCCGCAAAATCGATGTGGATCCGGGACCACCTCTCGGCCGTTTTCGGCCAACTCACCGGTGGTGCTGCCGCAGGCATGGGCAGGTTTTCTACGCAGCTTACACACTGCGCCGACAATTCCTGAATCTTCTTGTCCATCCCTGGTCACCAAAACAGTGACCGCGCCACCGCTTTCATTGACGAGGAGCCTTGGTGTGTTTCATGTAGCAGCTGCAACATCTTTCCTGCGCCTTCCGTGATATGACGATTCTGTTGCCCCAATAGATTAGCCGGTGAGCCATCGACAGCTCCATTTTGCAATCAAAAAAGGGCAGCAAGTCGGGCACCATTCCACTTGTTGTTCGAGGCCAGCCATGCAAGATGTATTCCGCGACACGGGCTAACAACGAGTCCTTGGCAGTGAGCTCCTGCAACTCGTGCGTCGTCACTATACCTTCGTCCAGGGCCTCCAACGACAGGACGTACTCAGGAGGCTCCCCTTCGGCTACTGGTTCCGCTGCCGCCGGGGCTGGTAGTCTGCTGAGGGCATCTGCTGTCAGTAGTTGTTTCCCCGGAACGTACTGTAGCTTGTACTGGTAGCCTCCTAGGAACAGTGCCCACCGTTGAATGCGCGCGGCGGCCATCGGCGGCGTTTGGCGGTCAGGCTTGAGCAGTCCCAGCAGTGGCTGATGGTCGGTTACCAGGGTGAATTGCCGACCTAGGAGGTAGTCACGAAAACGAGAAACGCCGAAATTCAGTGCCAAGGCTTCTCGCTCCAGCGGAGAGTAGTTTCGCTTCGCTTTTGTTAACGTTCTGGAGCGAAAACCGATTGGTCTGTGCTCATTTCCCGCCGAGTGAAACAGAACAGCACCCTCGCCATACGGGGAAGCATCAAATTCTAGCTTCAGTTCCCTGTTGGGATCAAAATGAACGAGAAGCTGCGCATTCTTCAACATTTCTTTCGCTTTCTCGAACGCTGACTGCTGCGGTTCCCGCCATTCCCAACGGGCTCGTTTTTCCATGAGCTGATACAAGGGGCTGAGCACAGTCGATATGTTGGGCAGGAAACGTGCGTATAACGCGAGCATGCCAAGGAACGAGCACAATTCGCTAACGTTACGTGGGCGCGGGGCTTGCATGACGGCGTCTACGTTCTTTTTAATGGGGTGGAGGCCTTGCCGATCTATACGATGGCCAAGTTAAGTCACAGAAGGTTGCCGAAGCTTGCATCTGTCCATTCTAAGTTTAACGCCGTGCTCTCGGAACCGCTACAACACTCTCTTGAGCTGCTCTCCGTTATCACTCTTGCCTTCTGACACTAGCACGTCGTCAAGGTAGGCTTGAACACCCGGCAGCCCGCCGAGTACTGCATCCATATTTCTTTGAAAAATGGCCGGTGCGGAAGCTATTCCAAACGGAAGTTTCTTATACCGGAAAAGCCCTCGGTGCGTGTTAATGACACACAGCCCACTGGACGCTTCGTCAAGGGGCACTTGATTGTATGCATCTTTTAAATCCAAGATGCTGAAATATTTGCCTCCGTTTAAGCTTGCGAACATGTCCTCTATCACCGGAAGAGGGTAATGCTCCATCTCACATGCCGGGTTAAGGGTAACCTTAAAGTCACCGCATATCCTCACGCTCCCGTCCTTTTTCAAAACGACCACAATAGGTGTAGCTTATTCTGCACGTTGCACGGGCGATAAACACCAAGTGACACCAGCCGATCAATTTCACGAGAGACCTTATCGCGGAGGGCGTAAGGAAGAGATCTGGGCTTACAGAATTTCAGTGTCGCTGTCTCCTTGAGTTTTAGGCTGGCTGGTGAACCTTTGATTAGTCCAAGGTCTGTTGAGAAAACATCCTCGAACTCGCCGAGCAGTCGCAACATATGTCTTTGTTTCAACAGTGAAAGAGATAAAACCAGAGACCAAAGTTACAAGGAATGTTGCACCGATATATATATATTTATTATTTGTGGAATACTGCAGGCCAAAAAGGCCCAAGCAGGAGGGGCACAAACACAAACACACGATCAGTACATGAGTGACACAGCTTCACTAAAATACATCTGTGTAAGAGGAGAGCGAGTAGAAGAGAAACATCAAAACAAAGAAAGCACGCGATCAATACATGAGTAACACAGCTTGACTAAAATACATCTGTGTAAGAGAAGAGCGAGTAGAAGATAAACATCAAAACAAAAAAAGTCAAGCGATATTGGGAGGGGGGGGGGGTCAAGATTCACAAAGTTAAACATTGGGTTCATCAAGATCGAAGGTTGAGAGGAAATCAGGAGGCAAGTTATTCCATTCTGTTACAGTTCTCGGAAAAAAGGAAAACTTAAATAAATCTTAAATATATATATATATATATATATATATATATATATATATATATATGTGTGTATATATATATATATATATATATGATTAATTGATATGTGGGGTTTAACGTCCCAAAACCACTACATGATTATGAGAGACGCCGTAGTGGAGGGCTCCGGAAATTTAGACCACCTGGGGTTCTTTAACGTGCACCCAAATCTGAGCACACGGGCCTACAACATATATATATATATATTAATGAGATCTAACAGACAGTAATGCCCAGGAATGTACAGGGGAAGTAATTAGAACCAATGGAATGTAAATAAGAAGAAAGAAGAAAGAAAAGTGGATGAAAAAATAACCAGCCGTGAGCAGGCTGGTTATTTTTTCATCCACTTTTCTTTCTTTTTTCTTCTTATTTACATTCTATTGGTTCTAATAACTTCCCCTGTACATTCCTTGGCATTACTGTCTGTTAGATCTCATTAATATTGTGTTAAAACACGGAAAAACGAGCCCTTAGGTATACACTTCTTTCCCACATATATGTATATATATATATATATATATATATATATATATATATATATATATATATATATATATATATATATATATATATATATATATTGTGATGGTTACGGAATTAAAGGATAGGTGGATTTATTTACAGGGTGAGGATGAAGTTCGGCAGTCGCGGTAAAGATGGAGTCTTCAGGCCGCACCGGACAACGTCGTCTTCCTCTTCTACCTCCCCGGCACAAACTACAGCCCGGCTCATACCGTAGCAATCCAAGTTCAAAGACGAAGCCCGCTGGGCG